>CM061353.1:6011666-7225833 GCA_030867105.1 Liasis olivaceus
ATTCTACCATAGAGTTTGTTTTCAATCCATGTGGAAGGGAGGGTTCGAGGGAGGGGAGCATTATTACAATCCACAAGGGGCATCTCTTCTTCTGAGAGTCCATCATCGTAAAGCAATGAGTCCGAAGGAGTGGAAGCTGCAAGATCTAAATAGTCCTAAGCCGATAAAAGAGAAAGAGGGTTAAGGAAACAGTCCTTTGGATCTCATTTCAAGTCACGTTTATCACCCTGAAGAACCAAAACTCAGTGTGGATAGAATCAGAACCTTCTATCTTCTGGAGAAGTAGCAGCTCTGGAGACATATTGGGATCAGTCTAATCACGCTTCCTTAGATATCTGCTGAAGTTCTCCTCTCCTTAAGTGGCGTTCCTTGCCAACAGATTAACATAATGAATCTGGCAAGCAACTCCCTTAGAAATCCCTAGCTTTCTCACCCAGTGTTATACCTCTTCCAGAACAATGGGTCATCAGTTTACCACAGAAGTCTCTCTGAACAATCCCTTGTCTGAAATTATGGGAAATCTGTCAGAAGCAATGAATTCATGCACATCTGGTACTGCTGGATTTGGAAAATTGCTTCCCCAAGCAAGTAATGTGCTTTACTTTCATTTGACGCTTCACTAATAGGCACTGGTAGAGATCAGATGGATATCATATGATCATATCACAGCTCAACATAATGTGGACATAATCTTATTGTGAGATATGAGGTGATCTTGTAATACAATTGCACTGTATTAAAATAGCAAATCAAGACTTTAAATACTCACATGACCCATACAAAGGAGAAAGCTTCTGCAAGCGTGAGGAACGCCAAGATCAGCAGAATTGCACTGACCCTGTTGCAAAATATGCCCTGCAATTTCTGAAGTTTCCTTCCCCAGGACAGAACTTCCACTTTTTTAAATTTTATGCTCAAGGTTTCTGAGAACTTCTTTTAAGTTTATGTTGATTCTGTTTGGGGTTTATTTTCTTGTAGGAGGTGTTGATGGATGATACTGCTAGTTTTCTATTATGCTATCCATCTTTCCTTTATTTTGAGCTCTCCCTGGTTCCCCACTTCCCAATCTGAGAAAGCTCAGTGGAATATGGGCATTCAAGGAAGTTGCAGATTACTGGAGACAACACTGTATGATGAAAGGCAGAGCATTCACACATACCCCTTGGCCACCTCACAACAAAGCAAGGACAAGAAGCTCGCACTCCATCTATAAGAATTCCACCAAACTTTCTCTGAAAGGTATTTCAAAAACAACTTATTTGGCATCAAACTGAATGAGAACTGATAGGAAAAAAATATACCAAGTAATTTCTCTGTTTGGAAAACATCTCAGGCAGAGGACACTTCCCTAAAACAGCCCTGAGATTTGAGCTTATTGAGTGCCTATGGAATGCTAAGGGACTGTTAAAAAATTAGCTTGCAGAGTGCTTGGAAAAGGAGCTGTTCTTTTAGTCTCTCCAGAGATATAAAAAGACAATCACATCATTGACAGGGTAAGTTGTTTTCTAATTCACAATGTAAAAAGAACGGGGGAAAATAAATGGAAAGGAGCAGTTGGAGGCCTGAACTTTCGGTACTGGATTCTGTTTGCTTGTGTGCTGTAGGCTCGTGTGGCAGTGCTAACGGAGTCAGAAGGAGAAGCCCCAAGATTTGCAGAAGGACAAGCAAAGAAACAGCACTTCAGGGGAACCGTAAAGCTTAAACACTGAAAACTGACTAGGATGAGGACATGGAATGGAGCTGACTAGAAGTCTGCACTGGGAGCATTTCCTACTGCAGAATTTTGTATCAGGCTCTATGTGTTGAGTGCCGATAGCTATTTCTTAGACTAAGTTTCATGGTAGGCATTTTGCCAAGGGGACATACTGCTTTTCTCTAATCTGTCCCTTCTTAGCCACCTTATAGCTTCCTAGAGGTGCCCTGCCCTGCCTAGATTTTTGGTGTGATCCAATCCTAATAAATCTTTATGAAGGTTCTGGGCCAGTCCGAAATAGTCCAAAGCAGAAAAGCCACTGGCACAAAGAACACGTTTTAGAGGAAACTCAGGGCCCAAAGTAACAAAATTCTTCCAAGAGAACTAAACTACTGTGAGTGACCAAGATACTTTTCAATCTTTAACAAAATTACTTGTGGGCTCATCGTATTTACCCTATTTATCAAAATGGGTAAATAAAGTCCACCTTCCCTTAAGCTAGCAGACCAGAAAGATACGGGTGTTATATTCTGTCATGTCTTCATATATAAGGTTTTACATGACTTTCACAACCCCTGCTTGGGGTGTGTGTGTGTGTGTGTGTAAATTTTCCTATTTTTACCTAGCATATATTGTGTATTTGTTTATATGAACCATCAGGAGGCAGTATGTGAGTGTCTCTGTCCTATATTGGGACTCATCGGATGTGCATAGCCATATATTTCTATGGGGTTCAAATTCCTGGTAGAAGATTTTAATCTGGATAGAAAGACCTGGCTATGTATGTCTGATGAGTTCCAACAGAGGACAAAAACAGTTACATACTGCTTTCTGGAGGTCAGTATAAACAGAATCACATTTTACCCAGCAATCTAATAGTATTGTTGCAATTTCAGTTTATCCAAATTCTGACTGTCCACCTTTTCAGACAGGCCAGACTCCACAAGAAATACTGGAACTATATATGCTATAGCAAGAGAATCTTACAAGCCTGTTAGTGTTATCCCTTCCCTCTGTCTTATACCAGAGTCAAGGTGGAGTCACTTTAAATTCCTTTCCTAACACCTTCTTCCCTTCCTTAAACTTAAGTCATATTTTGCTAACTGCCACATTCCTTTTCCAAGGCCATCTCTGTGGTTCTCTG
Organism: Liasis olivaceus; assembly: GCA_030867105.1. NCBI lineage: Eukaryota > Metazoa > Chordata > Lepidosauria > Squamata > Pythonidae > Liasis > Liasis olivaceus. The sequence goes on from CM061353.1 coordinate 6,014,504, forward strand.
CAAGAATTAAGCCATCTTTTGTCAACTGGAGTACTCTGCCTCTAGATTTTACTACAGGTGAAACTCGAAAAATTAGAATATCGTGCAAATGTTCATTTATGTCAGTATGGCAACTCAAAAGTTGAAACCAATATATGAGATAGACGCATTACATGCAAAGCGAGATATGTCAAGCCTTACTTTGGTATAATTGTGATGATTATGGCATACAGCTTATGAAAACCCCAAATTCACAATCTCAGAAAATTAGAATATTACATGACATCAGTAACACAAGGATTGGAAATAGAACAATATCGGACCTCTGCAAAGTATAAGCATGCATATGTACTCAGTACTTGGTTTGGGCCCCTTTTGCAGCAATGACTGCCGCAATGCGGTGTGGCATGGATGCTATCAGCCTGTGGCACTGCTGAGGTGTTATGGAAGACCAGGATGCTTCAATAGCGGCCTTCAGCTCCGCTGCATTGTTCGGTCTCATGTCCCTCATCTTTCTTGGCAATGCCCCATAGATTCTCTATGGGGTTCAGGTCAGGCGAGTTTGATGGCCAATCAAGCACAGTAATCCCATGGTCATTGAACCAGCTTTTGGTACTTTTGGCAGTGTGGACAGGTGCCAAGTCCTGCTGGAAAATGAAGTCAGCATCCCCATAAAGCTCGTCTGCGGAAGGAAGCATGAGGTGCTCCAAAATCTCCTGGTAGACGGCTGCGTTGACCCTGGACTTAATGAAGCACAGTGGACCAACACCGGCAGATGACATGGCTCCCCAAATCAACACAGACTGTGGAAACTTCACACTGGACTTCAAGCATCGTGCATTGTGTGCCTCTCCATTCTTCCTCCAGACGCTGGGTCCTTGGTTCCCAAATGAGATGCAAAAGTTGCTCTCATCAGAAAAGAGGACTTTGGACCACTGGGCAACAGACCAGGTCTTTTTTTCTGTAGCCCAGGTAAGACGCTTCTGACATTGTTTGTTGTTCAGGAGCGGCTTGACAAGAGGAATATGACATTTGAAGCCCATGTCCAGGATCCGTCTGTGTGTGGTGGCTCTTGATGCACTAACTCCAGCCTCAGTCCACTCCTTGTAAAAGTCCCCAACACTTTTGAATGGCCTTTTCCTGACAATCCTCTCCAGGCTGCGGTCATCCCTGCTGCTTGTGCACCTTTTTCTCCCACACTTTTCCCTTCCACATAACCTTCTATTGATGTGCTTTGATACAGCACTTTGGGAACATCCAACTTCTTTTGCAATGACCTTTTGGGGCTTTCCCTCCTTATGTCAATGATGGTTTTCTGCACAACTGTCAGGTCAGCAGTCTTTCCCATGCTTGTGATTCCTACTGAACCAGCCTGAGAGACCATTGAAAGGCTCAGGAACCCTTTGCAGGTGTTATGGATTCATTAGCTGATTAGAGTGGGACACTTTGAGCCTAGAATATTGAACCTTTTCACACTATTCTAATTTTCTGAGATTGTGAATTTGGGGTTTTCATAAGCTGTACGCCATAATCATCACAATCATACCAAAGTAAGGCTTGACATATCTCGCTTTGCATGTAATGCGTCTATCTCATATATTGGTTTCACCTTTTGAGTTGCCATACTGACATAAATGAACATTTGCACGATATTCTAATTTTTCGAGTTTCACCTGTACCTCTGTACAAGCTTGCATAAGGTATGTTGAATAAGAAACAGGTATTTTGCTATTTTGAATAGATGTTTTGATAAAGGAGTAATTGAAGCACTCTCAAGTGTTAACAGAACATCTTTTGGGATGAAAAGCAGTAACTGCCATGTTTATACTTCCTTCTTGATGCAAGTTAAGAAGACAGCTAAGGTGTGCATCTCACACATACCAATGCAATCCCCAGCTCTCCTGCATCTTCTGTTAGGAGGGAGCAGAGCAGGGTTCAGGACAAAAGTAAGGTCTCCTTTCTCCTTATAAAAATATTGACTCTTGGTGGCGTGTAATTCCTTTTGCACTAGCAGGACCTGCTGCCTCCAATCAGCTTTGTTCTTCTAGAACTACCAATGATCCATGTTAGGATGAAAAGAGGATCATGAGGGCTTGAGTCTGGAGCTAATTGTGACGAGCCACTGCCAGGAGAAAACAGCATTTCACAAGGGTGGGAAAGGAGAGCTAAGACAACCCTGTAATTTCCAAAACAATATGCAAAGGCTAGGGTGCCTCTTCAGAAATGCACCACAGCATTTAAAAGAGCTGCCTGGATAAGTTCTAAACTTCAGGCTGTAGATTATGTTATTAAAGGTGATCCTCATTTGCTCTTTAGACACCTACTGATTTACTTCTACTTATACATTCCCTAAGCAGAAAAAAATTTAGATGGAATTCTGCTTCCTCTATTAATGAGTTGAATGTTCTTTCACAGCTCAGTCCCAGAAGGGAATGCTTTCTAATGCACGATGCATGCATTTTCAAACACCCGTTGGATGAGTTCAGATTTCATACTTCCAAAATATGCCCAAAGAGCCCATACATTACATGAAATGGCCTTTTATGTTTCATGAACTTGTGTTTAGAATTACACTGCTTTCTTTAAATTCAACTATGCTGTTTGATTACTATAATCAGACCCTCCCACACACATGTGCAATTATATCTCACCTCAAATCACAAAAGCATTTTGCAGTGGGCAATTATATCTCACCTCAAATGTTTTTGTTTTTTTTAAAATCTAAATAACTACAGCACATCTGATCTCAGGTGATTAGCTAGGCTTTTCTTCCTGCCTGTCTTTCAAATATTCTTTCTTTAAACCTCTCCTTGAACAAGTTCTCTTCCAATGAGGCAAAAAAGGGGGTAACAGCTCTTAAAGAGAGATTTACCAATGACCCTTACATATACCTAGTGAGCTCTAATGAATTTTCTAAGGTTCTTACCCTGCTCTTGACCATCATTTTTTCTAACTCTTTGCTGATCTCAGCAAATGTTGGTCTCTTATCTGGTTCCTGTTTCCAGCAGCGAAGCATCAAATTGTACCTTCAAGAAAACAAGCAAAGCTTTGTGAATTAATCAGAGACTTGATCTTCCTCTTTAGGCAAATGTGCCCAGTAATGGGCATGAACGATACGTCAAGTGAAACATTCAATGTAGAGCTTTTCACGTGCATATGTCAGCCCAGGTTTTAGCACTGGTAACTGGATCAAGACAACCAAAGACCTAGACACAAAGACACAATGTTCACGGCCATCTTATTGTTAAAAAAGAAAAGGGAGAAGAAGAAATTCCCAGATTCCAACTTTACTGTTTCGTTGCTCTTGGGCAGGTGGTAGAGGAATCTACTGGAATGTGGCAGTATGATGTCTATGATACAAGACATCACAAATCTCTGTCCTATCCTTTTCAGTTTTCCTCATGCATTTTATGACCGTTTTAGAGCCCCCAAAAGCCTTTAGGACAAGTCAGATTCATTCCTCCTCAAATACACACACATTCTGAAGACCAATAACAGGGACTTCTGCTAAACGTATTCATTCAATCAATTCATACCCAACCTTTCTACTGGCTGAAGTCTTAAAAGTTATGAAGAATATAAAACAATGAAAGTGCTTTTTTTCCCCCCCAAAAGAAGCACTTCCTCCCTTTTCAGTCCTCTAGCCATTCTTTTCTCTGATCAGATAAAGAGTCCTCGCCTTCATTTGGAGAAAGCAAGAGGAGTCGGTGTCTGCTGGTGGCCTTCAAGAAAGGTCCAAGGGAGATCCAAAGCATATTTTCCCTGAGAGAGGGCCACCGCATCTGCGCTGTAAAGTCCTGGATAGCCATTAGATGGCACCAAAGGCAAGACATTTCTGTATCCCTTTGCTGCCACCTAGTGTTTCTCTGAGTTTTGCAGACCAGATATGGGAGACCTTCCAATGGAAGCAACACCCAGTCCTGGTACTAATGAAGAGACTGAGTAATGTACTTATGGGGAAGGGTCTTAGTTAAGGCTCCATGGGCTAGACCAGTGCTTCCCAACTATGACAATTTGCAGATCTGTGGATCTGAAGTCTTAGAATTCTCAACCATGGCCACGCTGGCTGGGGAAGAGGTAAAGTTCACATCTAGAAGTTGCCAATATTGGGAAAGTGAATTAGATGAACCAGTTAAGTGTCCTTCCTGTGGTACAACACATCTCACCCCCTTGCTATTATGTTTAAAGCTTTAAAGGCTGCCTACCTTATGGTGAGGAAAATAATTAATCCTGGGCAGCTCAGGTACATATACTGCTAGCCCCTTGCATTATTGCTCATCCACAAAGGTGACCAGGAGAAACCAAGAAGCTTCATGACATCTTCACACAAATGCCACAAATTGCATGATCTGTGCCATTTGCAGATGACGTCATGATGTCCTGGAGATCACTTGCCCTCCCTTGGCCCCTCATGGATGATCATGTTCATCCAAGCTGCAGAAACCTAAGAGAAAGTAGCTGATTATCATCCTTCATGGGTGAATATGATCCTTCTGATTAGTAACACTGGCTATCTGAGGTTACTTACATCTCCTCGCTGCAGTTTTCTGGCTTTTCCATTCTATAACCTGTTTTTAAGAGGTTAAATAGTCTCTCAGGAGCAATTCCTGGATATGGATTACCTCCAAGGGTGACAATCTCCCATAACAGTACTCCAAATGACCATCTGGGGGGTGGGGGGGAAACATTGGAAGCACAGTTAGCTATGCAGAATAAACCTTGCACAATACCACAAAAGAACTGAGGACAAACACATTTGAAGAGAAACTCTTCTTATTGCCACCTTTCCAAACTTTCTTTCTTTCTTATCAAGTTGCAGAGGACAGGCTGTAGCAAAATTTCATGGTGCAAAGTAAGAGCAGAATTTTTTGCAATTCTACTGAACTGCACTAGAATCACAAATGTAAGGGTTTTGCTTTGTTTTTAAAGTATGTATTTTGGCTCTCAGATGAACTAAGTTTGGTCATCACTTACAGAGGACAGTCTATAGAAAGTAAGGACTGGTTGTCCCATTGTAATCAATGCACATGATCTGTATGAGATTGAAGCTGTTCTTCACGAAACTGAATTCAGGTGTTGCATTTACAAACTGTATTTAACTCACTGGCATCTTTCTGAATACACTTGGAAACTTTTTGGCAACTGTATTATTTTCCTATCAGACAGCATTTCATTAATTTTCAAAGATGTTAAGAAATTACATTAAGTAAAAAACTAGGGTGCAAAAAACAGATGTGGATTTGCAAGTTAAGCTGCTTGCATGACTGAGTCATGTACTTATTTTGAAGACCTTTTATCATTAGCACGGGGAAAACGTATTTGCAGCTTCCCTGATAGCTGGATTCGAAGACTTTCAAATGCTTTTGAAGCCCATCTGTTCTCTGTTCATGCCATTTATTCAAGTTAATGCAACCTTCACGCAATGATTGCATGCTGTGATTATAGCAAGCAGTAATTTGGATTTTATCTCCTAGGACCTCCCTTTTTAACTACAAGCACTGTATATTTGTACTATTTATCCTCTCCCTTTTCCCTCTTCTTTTACAATATTTTAAACCACATTAAGCTGAGAGAGAGTGATTTACCCAGAGTAATGACTGAATTTTAGTGTCCTAATCATAGTTTGACTCTTTACCACTTATTACTTTAACGGGCAAGCTGTCTTCTTGGTTTGAATTATCCTTGCAAATAAAAGCGAGGCATTAATCTTAAGCATTTTTATACTTCCTTAGCTGTATCTTGAATGCACAACCTGTGAGCAATATTTCCTACATATTCCACTGAAATGAATGGATCCTGTGGCTGATCACGTAAGGCTTATTTATATAAGCATATTTGCATTTTTTCTAAAATTTAGGAAGTACAGTAACCATAGTGCAATATACTATGTCTCTTTGTCTATGCAAGTTTGCACAGAACTTTCCAACTAAATTTTGCCTTGGGTCACTTCACGTACTGTAGTTATAGCTTAGAGTTCCTGAAAACATTATTCCGTAAGTGAGGGGTGGTGTAATATAGTTACAAAGCAATTCATTAGCCTTGACATCAAATTTATAAACAGGATTTTGGCTAGTTCTGCAGTGTTATAAGCCCAGGAGTATAGAAGCGTACAGGAATTTTTTCAAGCTACTTTGGAACACGTAGCACTTAAAGCAAGTCAAATCTGTATCAAAACCAAAGGAAAATAAAATGTTGGGGGTATGAGGAGAGCTTACTATTATTTGTGTGTTTATTATAAAAACACAGAGAAATGCTTCCCAAGTAGACTGGATATAAAGGAAACTGTAGCAATAAATGTGAATTATAGCTGAGTGGTAGGTCAGAGCCAATTCTTATCTCTGAATGATACATTTAGTCTTGACCTTTTCTTCCAAGATTGATTGATTGATTGATTGATTTAATCAATTTACATATGGGAGTTTCTGCCATGATAACTACATGTGCAGATAGATCAAAGATGAAGGTGGTGATTGTGCAAGAGGAGAAAATTCCCTACAATACTGATGGCTCCATAAACGAATAACATGTCTTTGTGTTACCATTGGAAGTAATAGACCCTTTGAATTTTGGTCCTTGGAAACTTCTCAAGAACAATGATATGATCTTCCTGTCTCTTCCAGCTTTTCAACAGTATCTCTCTTGCTTATGTTGGCAAAATGGAACAAGTGGAAAAATTAGCAGGTTCAGCGTCTGTGCCATTCTAAGGATAAGTCATGTATCGTAATTAATATGCCACTTATGGACCTGCCCTATCTTCTTTTCTTTATAACTTCCTGCACACACAGTTCTCCAAGTGAAGCAAACAGGGGAAAAACTGATTCGTAAATGACCAGCTGCAATTGTTTCCTTTTCCCCCTAAGCCATCTAAGAAAAATAAAATGTCCATTTTGGAGGAAAAAACAGCCTGGAAACCACATCTCCCGCTCCAGAGAAACAATGAGGATGCTAACCAGATTTTGCTCAATTGCAAGCCTCTGATTGTGGTAGCTATTTGATAATCGTGGGTCTCATGTCATGCCAGAAACAGCACTTCACCTTTGTCTAGAAACCTCACTATCACAGATAAGACACCTGGAAGAAGCTTGGTTCTACCAATGCTCCATGTATGCCTTAGGCTTAATTGCTGCAACACTTCATTTCTGTCAGACAACCCTGACGCAGGAGTGGTGTTGTTTTGCTGGATCAGACTAAAGGTCCATCTAGTGCCGCTAAAAAACTTTGTAGTTGCAGATCGTAAAGGAGACTATTCTTTGAAAAGCAACAATCTTCCTCAATGGGTGCAGACTCTACAAGAAGCCCACAAACAGAGTTTAAAAAATGCAGGGGATTGGTAGGTAGAAGTATTTGGTGCTAAAGGACCACCATTCTAAATAATTTTTACTTATTACCATGTTACTGCTAATCCACTGTTTCACACTAGAGGTACAAAGAGACCTGGACTTGCTAACATTTGCTGGAAGTATGTCTCCAAATAAATGCTTATTAAATAACCCAGTTAGACTAAATTTGTGAAGTTTCTGTCATCACACTGGGACAAATCTTTCTTTTTTGCTGTTACAGTCACGTTGGCTACTTCCCAGTGTTCTGTGGTTTCTTCATCCTCCGCTTATTGAAATATGAGTAGAAGTATTCTCTGCTGGCCTGGCCATCCTTCATTTTTCTCTTGTTTGAAGTCCGAGAACTCTCCTTACTCTGAGGATGTATTTTGATACCAGACAACGAAGACTCTGTTTTCTTTAGCACTTGAAGTAGAATCCAACACGGTTTTTCTATTTGCAAAATTCCCCTAACCTCACTGCAGCCCCATTAGTATGACTCAAAATGGGCTCCAGAATCACATGGGATCCTCCAGCAAAGGTATTGTGGGTTCTCAGAGACGTTGTATGGGGAAAGAGGAACCCCATGGCCCAGGGGTAATAGCCAGCAAACAAAAATGGATCAACATAGTAATCGCTGAAAGAGGAACTGCACAGTTGCCGTGGAAAGGTATTTTTCTCAAGATAGCTGCGCAAATGAGAGACTGCGGTAAGGAGCAGGGCTTTTTTTAAAAAAGAGCAACACAGAGTTATTCTAAGATGGAAACACCACCTCTTTCCCCAAACCTCCGTTTTTTTGCAGTCTCCAGAAGGCCAGGATATTCGTATGCAAAGTCTGAGCAGCTGAAGGAGCTGGTTTTATCCATCAGTCGGATCAGTATTAGGTGTGGCTGTCAGTTGAAAAAAATACATCAGAACAGACTGATGGTGAGTGGCCTACAGGACAATGGGTGGTCTCATGTCATGCCAGAAACAGCACTTCACTTGTCATGGGGCAAAGTTTTAGGGATAGTATTGTGACAGCAGAGAATAATATTTTTTCTCTCATCATCCTTTCATTATGATTGCTGGAGAGATCCAACCCTAACAAAGGCAAAAAGAATCAGAATCAAAGGCTGATAAAGTGAGGCTGGTGATGAGGTTTTCGGCAAGAGGCTTTGAGTGGCAACTCAGAAAAGTTCTGCTATACGTCATTTTGGCTTTCCATATCTCCTAGAACTTTTTTGCTGTACAAATACAAATCAGTGTCTGAAAAGAAGTGCACTGCTGAAAGCTGCATGTAAATAATGGCAATTATACTTTTCTAAAAGCCTATGTTAGGGAAATTTGCATTTCAAAAGCCTACATTGGGGAAATGTGCATGTCAAATTATGAAAGGAAATTGGGTTGCATGGAAAAAAAATGGTTAAGAGTCGTGTATTTTTTTTAACCTGCTAAAAATATTGGCATATTGCCTTTCTGATACTGACAATTCAGCGGACAAGATTTTTAGCTGTTGTCTATTCCTGATCAAAGAATCAAGTTACTCAAGCTGAACTTGGATCCAAGCATTTTATAGAGCTTGTTGCATTCCAGTGGCCTGTGAAATTAATGAATTTTATTGAGAAGGTACCATTTATTATATTTAGCTTAAGCGATCCGGTTTGTTGGAAGACTAATGTTCTGGCAGTGCAGGGATAAGGTGCTGGAGATTAACTGCTGGAGACTCTGAAATGAGACCTTCCTTGGTGGCTTACAAACATTGGTTGCTTCACACATGTAGTCAGCAGCATGGAACGGTAATCATTAGGCAAGGAAAGGACAAGTTGGATCCATGGATATTTTGGCTGAGGAAAGCTTATTAGGAAAAACTAGACTGAACCAGAATGATTCTTTTTCTGGGAAGGTCAAGAGATAGTGTTGGCATTTTCTATAAGACAAATATGGAACAACACAGGTTTCCAGTAGACACCATTATGACACCATGCATGCATGACATCATAACACAAATAACACGAACTATGTCATTTGCATAATTCACATCATGGCGCAAATATTCATCATCTGCAAATGTTCATGTAATGATATGACTGACCCAAAGTACATATTTCAAGCTATGAAATGATTTGCCCCCCTTCCCCCAGGGATACCCATGTAGAGCAAAAGTCTCTTTTGCACAAACACCACGGAGACCCATGGAGACCCTGCTCAGATTTAAAGATACAAATTTATAATAGCATAAATCGACTTACACATCACTCTGGGTTGTGTAGATGTGATCAAACAGAGACTCTATTGCCATCCATTTTACAGGTATTCGACCCTGTTGGAAGAAAAATAATAATTACTTCTGGGAAAGAACATCTGAATATTACTTTTAAGGGCAAAATTTGCAAGCAGTTCTTTTTTATCCATCTTTTTCAATTTCTGTCATTGCTTTTCTCAGAGAGAAGTTCTTTTAGTTTCAGGTGACAGACTTTCCAGTTACTGTATACTAACTTGGCCCAGAGAAGATTCAAAGGTTACAATATGCAGAATTATCTTGATTATGCTAGTTAAGAGAATTGGCAGAAACATTTTTAATGTTTTCTTTTCTTAAAATGCCACTGCTGTTGAAACACGGTGAGGGACTGGTAGTAAAAGAGACGCTTAGATTGTGAGACACAGACATTTGGAGTGAAGAAGTTCCATCATGGACGCAATTTCATTTTTTAGATTTTAGTAGAATCCCTTTTGGTACGACTATAAAGGCCAGAAATGTGCTCGCTTTAAAAGTAAACCAAGGATAATCTGTAATGCTGTGAAGTGGACAACCTTCATATATAGCAATGAAATGAATGTAAATGTTACCATTTTTTGCGCTTTACATTTCACCTCGTTTGATGACATCCTACATGACTGAGAAGAAATTGTGCACCAGTTGGAGTGAAAAGACAGTCACTCGGTGAAAGAAACCAAACGAAAAAAAACTATATTCTCCAAGTCGTGCTAATTACCATACTGCTAATAAGGGAGCTATTTTTTGTATGTCTTGAGTTGGGTTAATTTATATGCAGAAGCTGCCACTATAAAATTTGGTCTAAGTTTTGGTTTCTGTAATTCACGGTAAAGGCAAAGTAGAACTGATTTAAGGAAAGAGGCGTTTTGCTCAGCTGTCAGATAACGGCTGGCGATTACATGGTGAGGGCATGAATCCTGGGTGTGGAAAAAATGTCATAAAGATTGCTCTTCCTCTGGCAACGTGGGTGTGGAGAGATAATTATTTGGCAATTATACCGTTTGTACAAAATGAACCCTGAGAAGAACTGCAGCGTTCAGCCTCAGAAACAGTCCCACCACACCTTCAAGGAGATCTGACTCTTGCCTTTTTTAACACTGCTTTATGGGGTGAACAATGTTTTGAAGCACTTCGTGTTTCCCACGCTGATACTAGTTACAGATGCCTCCATGAACGGTCTGATCCTCTTTCAGAAACCATCCAAATGAGTGGTCATAATTGCATCTGATGGCAGAAAATCCCGTAATTTAATTATGCATTCTATAAAGTACTTATTTTTATTGGCTCTGAATCTCCCTGGATTTAGTTTTGGTGGATAACCTCAAATTCTTAATATTGTAAGGGTGGAATAAAAAAAAAAAAAATTGTCATGCTACATTACCTTCCATACCTCCAGCATGTCTCCCTATTTTTCCCAGCTAAAAAAAAAATCCCTAATGTTATAATCTTCCCTCGTAGGGGAACACTTTTTCTCACCTTTTCCAGATATACAATATCCTTTTTGTGTTGTGTAATGAGCTGTACATAGTAAGGTCACAACAGATTTACATAAAGTTTCTTTTCAGTTCTTTTCCCAATGATTCTTAGCATGGAATCTGCTGTCTTTTTTTGGGTTCTTCTGCTTTATTTTAGCAGCAGTGATACACTATATTGACTTATCCATTCCACACCCTTTTCTGGTCAGACTGCCAGTTCAGGCCAAGAAGTATATATATGAAATCAGGATTTTTTAGAAGTTCTAATACGGTATGTATCCAGTTGTACTTACTTACACTGAATCGTATTTGCCATTTTAAAGCTCAGTTGGTTTCTTGAAACCTTTCTGATGCTCTGGACAAGCTTTTTATTACCCTGAATAATTTGGTGTCATCTCAAACCAGTTCATTTATATATATAGGCAACTGGAATGATTCAGTTTAATTCTTGCATTTTGTTTCTACAGTTCCTGATGTGTATCAAATGTGGTACTAGAATAGCAGACAGGAATAGTTTTGATGGGAACAGAGATCTGGCTTCCATTCCAATTTCTGACTGGAAGTTGCCTTTGTAACAGTCAGTTTGGTCCCTTGAATTCTAGAAGACAAATTTAAATCTCCTTGTAAGAGATTGCAGGGAAAAAATTTACATGTTTATGGTTTCTCCAGGATTTGTTGGGTTTAGAAAATGCCAGAAGAAATATTAGACAACAGATTTAGCACTCAGGGTTATAAAAGGCTAGCAATTCATTTCCCACCCATTTATACAGAAGATTGGCTAATAACAGCTTTCCCTCAACCCCGACTTTTCCACATCACAATGGTGAAACACTGTTGGACTTTTATTCAAACTCAAATGAATGCCCTTGCCTCAGCAATAATGATAGGCAGAGATCAGAAGATTCCAGTTCAGCAACCTCTTGTGGAACATCTTGTGGAACCAGGGAGATAAAAATGGTGAACCACACCTTCCTATGCTGTCCATTTTATAAAGCTATTTGTAGACACTGATTATGCCCCTTCATACTTCAGTGCTCTAAATCCCAATATTTTCTAGCAGCTTTTTACAGATCCTTCTAATAAACAGATTGGCGTGGAAATGAATAACCGTGTGCCTCACCTTGCTTCTCTTGACATAAGAGTCCTCTTCATAAACATCCCGTGACAAACCAAAATCAGAAATCTTCATTTTACGCCCTTCCGCTACTAAGACATTCCTGGCTGCTAAATCACGATGCACAAGCTTTGGAAAAATAAAAATAAGAAATTAACAGACATGCCTACCATAGAAAAGACCATGGAAATAGGGTGGGCATCCAGGGGAACCCCATACCTTCATTTCAGCAAGATACTGCATGCCACGAGAGATCTGCCATGCAAATGAGATCAGGTCGCCCATAGTCAGGGCACGCTCATCTGGGTTGTCCAAGTAGCTAGAATTTCTGTTTGTATCACTTCCCACATAGCTGGGTCCCACTTTCCGGCTTTCCCTTAGAAAACTCCGCAAGGAGCCATATTTAGCGTACTCCACGATTAAGTATAAAGGCCCTGAGGGGAAAGATGCAGAAGAAAGTTATATCAACTCACTCTCAATAGATAGATGCAACTGGCAAAATATGACAAGTTCCTTGATTTAAACAACAACAACAACAAACTCTGCACCAAGAGAAGATCAGTGTAGTCTGACACATCACTATTCAGAAGTGTGCCCAACTGAATTGGGGGATAGAGGCTTTGGGAATTCAGCCTAAATAAATGATGTTTTATTTATTTATTTCCCATGGCATGCATGCTGCCTCCATCATAAACTCATAATAATCCTTAAAAGCCCTTGTGCATCATTCGATCTGCTAGAAATCACATCACACAAGGAGCTTATGCACAATAAAAGCTTCCCCCTTTGACTGTATTTTGGAAATACAGCTCAGTATTTGGGGAAGTCACCAATATGGGATATATGTTTCTAAGCTCTCCTCCACCACCTTTCATTTAAGATGTTCACTTCTCAGGATCATCTTAAACCAAACGTGTCTTTTTCCAGGGTTGCGTATCAGCTTGGAAGGGAGCCGCACAGGAGCAGAAGCAGTTACTTTAAGGCATTCCCAACAGCTGCTACGTGTGTGTCTACCCATCTTCCAGATCACAGTTTGCTGTTCCAATCCAGCACTCTGCACAGCCTTACTGTACAGACAGTCCAGGTCACCTGCGGGTTCTCTGAAACACATTACAGCAGAAATCAGCAGAGACTCCCCCAAGGCAAGATCAGAAATAATATGATAATTGCTTAAGAGTGCACTTGGCTTAGAAACTGAGAACCTGAGGTCATTGCTCGTGACAGCAATTGCTATTTATATGGTCCAGATAAATAAGACCATGCTATGGAGAATTAACAGGTGCATGGTTCTTCCTAGGCAAACCTAGCTTTTAAACTCTGAATGTTCTGTCCAGCCAGGAATCTAAAAAGAGCAGAATTGCCCAGGACTCTTGCTTCCTTTTAAATAGGCTGGAGCATGGCCCCAACTTTCTTCCTCTTCTTTCCATGGACACACCCCACGGGTCCTTCCCGTGTTCTTCAACTCCCACCCTTAGGATCCCTCATTCTCTCTTGCTCATTCTTTCACTCTAGGAATCAAATGCCCGGCACTTACCATCCTGGCTACAAGCCCCGTAGAGTCTGATGACATGAGGATGATTCACCTGTTTCAAAAGGTTGAACTCAGAATGCAAATCCCTGAGCTCGCTTGCGGAAGCATTTTCTGCAGAACAGAGCAGGAAGAGAGAAGCAACCCATCAACGCACCCATTCTATGACCAGAGGCATAATTTACCAATTATACTTGAGAGTATTATGTAAATAGTGGAGAAATGACTCTCCTTTTCATGAGATGACGGCAAACATAATGCAAGTCTTGCTATTTTTTTTTTTTACATTAAACTTCCAAGCTTATATCAAACTTCCAAGATCATTTGTAAACCAGAGTTGCCGGGGTTGGGCGGCATATAAATTTAATAGACCATTATCCCAGCTATGGAAAAGGCACCTTTGATCTTTATTCTCCCAAGGTAGATAATGCAGAAAGCCCATCTTTACTAATGATCTATCTGTCTACTGAAATTCCATCTCCTACAAAGCTCTTAAAGGAACAGGAGCTCTGTCCTGCATTGTGTCTACTCAGTTTGATTATAGTTTACTGTCCTCACTTTGAACCATGTGATATGAGCCATGTCAAGCTTACAGATACTGTTAAATCATCCACAAGGTCAATCATCCCTGGTAGGTGTAGAGGTGAACAATTCCTGAGCATTACACAATCTTTAAACGTTACCCAAACGCCAACGAAGAAGGGGAAAAAAGAATGACTAAGTCGCAACAATTACAAGGGGGAGAGTACTGATGCATTTGGGTGGAAAGTGACACATCCATTTAAGCTTCTCTGGCAAAGCTGAACTGGTGATTATATTTATTAGAGGTTAAGGAAAGAAAGAATAGGCACGGGGAAATAATATGAGGGAGTTTAGAAAGCAGAACTTGGGTAGAATTGGAAGCAAATCAAAGCACTACTTTGATTTGGAAATAAATCAAACTTGTTTAAGCCCAAGAACTGGGATCAGACAGACATATTTACTTAGACTTTAATTTCAAAGTACATTCCTGTTAATTAGCTGGAATTCACATAAAAATACGTATATTTTATTTCATCAAAGTATGAAACAGAATAACGTAAAAAAAGGATAGACAGTAAACCGGGGATATCAAATCTTGTTTTATGAGGTTGACTGAAGACTTTTTAGACAAAAAGCCCCATTAGATTCCTTGGCTGACACCCTTTTTCAGTCACTGGGTTGACACAACATCTAATGTTTCAGCCCCTATAACACACTGCGAAGGAAAGCATAAGAATGGATGCTCATCATTCTGTCACTGCTCTTAAGTGTATGTGGTGTTTCAAGATTTTGAGAACCTTGCTTGAAAGAGAAGTTGAGATGGCCTGCCAAGTAGCAATAAAAATGTACGGTCCTCACAGGATCATCAGCAGATTCAAACGAATGCACATTCCTTTCAATAACTTCATGAGAAGATTCATAAGTCCAAAGGAATATCTGTTGTTAAGATTTAACCTCCGTGAAGAGGGGGAAAAGGAACAGAATCTGGAAGGAGATACTGACAAATCAAGCTCAGCTCCTGTTTACTACATTGTCACATCAGTGTGGTTATCTTGGCAACAAGATGAGGGCCAGTTCATCACTGTCATCTTCTTGGGTACTTTGTTGACTTCTCAGACTAGTCCAAAGCTCTGAGACTGCCTGGTAGATCTTCCTCCATATGCTTTTTTTTTTTTCACCAACCAAGAACATCTAGGTCAGTGTTGTCCAAACTTGGCCACTTTAAGACGAGTGGACTTCAACTCCCAGAATTCCCCAGCCAGCCATGCTGGCTGGGGAATTCTGGGAGTTGAAGTCCACTCGTCTTAAAGTGGCCAAGTTTGGACAACACTGGTCTAGGTGCTGCTGAGAAGTGTATGTCCTAAACTTGTATCTTCTATTGATGGCAGAGACGTGCTCTGTCAAGGCACACCTAGCAAACAATTATTTCATCACAGCATTCAGTAAATCATGCAGTGAACCCTCAAGATGTTTGAAATAGCAACTTTTAACCTTGTACGAACAGCTTAGAAGGCTGGGGGACCTCCTCTTCTCCTTCCTGAAAAGAAGATTTCACCCCTCCGCAGCTGTGCCTTGCTGAACCCATGTTATTTAAGGGAGAAGGGCTTTCATTCCCTCTGCGTTTTTCTTCATTGTCAACTATATACAAAAACAACCCAAAAAGGCATTGTAACCAGTGTCGGGTTACACTGGTTTGGCTGCCTAAACCACCACTTCCAAGAATCTGATTCATTCATGGACACTGGCAAATCAAATGTTGAAACTCTTCTGGCATTCCAAATCTGATACGCTTCGGTGTTGTGTCTGAATCTTTTCAGTGACATACTGTATCTTCCAATCTAAATTGATACCCATTACTGGCAGAAACTAACTTGTAATTTGGCAGAAGCTTGCTCCATTGTTAACTAAAAGGTAAATTGCAACAGATGAAAGAACATAAAGATAAAAATTTCAGGAAAATTATTCCTGATATAAAGATGATGGTTGAAGAATATTCTATCAAAATGCCAACCTGCAACTGTACAGTATTTTGTCGGAAAATGGTTTCAAAACTCTGATGCTGAACCAAAGAGAGTTAGAAAGTATTTGTTGAAACTGCAGCAAGTTTTTAAAGATGTTCCTCATTATTGCTGGGTTATTATTCGGTTTCAGAGAATATTTACATTTTTGGAGGAGGTCAACATTTCAGTCCCAAGTATGATAACCTTTTTCATTCTAACCCTTCAGATCAGTTGCAAGATATTACAGAAACGATTAGGATAGATTTGAAGAAGATTAGTTCCAGAGAGATCTGAATGAGGTAAACCAAAGTGGTTTTATTGAACCAACTAAACTTTTTGACAAACTTAAAATGTCTTCTAGTGAAGCCCACAGTTTGTGTGCTAGTGTTACCACGGTAAGAAGCCTATTTCTATAGCCCAACAAACTACAATCTAGATACATAGAAATAAACCACATTTACACACCATTCAAAAGAGACAATAAGAAAGCTAAGAAGGAAACAAAAAGGCCAGAACACATCCCCTCCAGCAGCCAACACCCAGATAAGCAGGGATTAACACCAGACAACAATCAAGCAGAAACAATACCCTAATCAAGGAACTACCCTCACCCCCATCAACACTGGCAGGGCAAGCTACTGTATATAAGAACAGAGAGCAAACCCCACTTCCTTCTAGCACTGAAGATGTTACCTAGCCAGGTAACAAAACATCGGCAAGCAAACAAGGACTCCACAAACTACAATCTATTTGAGGAGCCATATTTAAGTCACTGGGCCAGCCAGACAATAAAGAGAGACTTCCAAAAGCTCCTGACATTGACAGCTGTTGCATGTTGACCATTCTGCAAAAATCTGAGTTTCAGCAGAACCAACTTCTATATATAATGTGCATCTGGTCTTGCCTCAAGTTACTTTGTCCCCTTCCCCTCTCAGTCTGAGTACCAAAGGCTAATTTTCTTGAATATTCAGTACTGCACTGTCTGTTTTCCAGCTGTACACACCCCTTCATGCTTTTCTTTCTTCTCCCCCTGACATATTCCAGTTCCATTGTGCCTGATTGGAGGCTTGGCCTAGTCCTAAACCACAGATTTCCTGACACTCTAGTTCAACTCTTTGGCTTGACTTGGCTAAAGACTCACAGAAGCAGCTTGGCTACATTAGAATTTCTATTGCAGATAAGAACAAAGCCACATGCAGAACAGCTGATTGCCCATGGCAGTACAAAGACATCAGGAACGTTTAGATATTCAAGAGCTTTAAATGCAAGAGTTTGAGACTTCACTTCTAGGCTTCTTCCTCTTCCCTTCCAAATTAACAGATGGTTATTGCAGCACCTGATGCCTTGAAGCCAAGCAGTTGTTGTAGGTTTATGTAATGGCTATTTCTGATTTGGGACCTCTGGTTTTTGTTTTGCCCACCTCAATCCTTACACCTGGGGTTGGGATTGCTTAGTTCATATGCTTGCTCTGTTCAACCTAAGGACTTCAGAGCCTTTCTAATGACAGTATGGGTTCTGCCAGTGGAAAAAGAAGGAACAATTCACTCTCTGTCCCCAAAATGTGTTCAGGACTGTTAAAGGGACCCTCTGGTGCAGGTTAGAACATATGGATGACTTCAGGGGATAGAAAAGAAGAAAATTCTGATGCACAAAAATTTAACCCAATAGCAAGCTTATGGAAGAGATTGGAGAGGAAATAAACCAATATGTTTTCTGATGGTTTTTTAATTTGTCCTCCACTTTCACATTCTTTTATGACATACCAAGAATCTTTTTGGTAGGTGTAAAGATTGGTATTGCTTAGTTAAAGATCTGGCTCTTATTTATTGACAGGGTGACTGTAATAAGCACCTGATGAAACTGAGCTGCTATTTTTATAGCTGTGCGTGGCATCTTCCCCTTAATCTGATGGGCAGCACTCAGATACAGCTAAAAAGCAGACCATTCTTATAAAGCGGTGAGATGCCTCTATCAAAAGATAATTTAAGTGAGATGCATCGGCAAAGCTAACACTCTGCTGTCACGTTCCATAAAATTACTACCATTGGTCTGGCATAGGCAGTGTAGCACAGCGGTTAAAATGTTAGAGCTAAACTGGGTAGGTCTGGACCTGGACTTTATTATGGACCTCAGGGGGTGATTGCTGTCTCTCAGCCTCCCATGGTTGTTCTTCCAGGGAGAAAATTAGCGATGAATCCCAAGTGGGCCACCCTGAGTTCCCACATCAAAGGTGAGATATATACTGTATGTTATAATAAGTAAACAGATACAGAACAGGAATAGATGACTGTTTTTCTTCCAAGCTAGAAATTACCAAATTATTCTCAGATCTTCCCAGGCCCATTAGAGAACCTACCTTTCAGCATTTTCACTGCCACAGTCGTATAGCCAGTTTTGCCCTTAAGCCTGAAGGCTGTTGCTTTGACAACTTTTCCAAATTCTCCCTCACCAAGAGTCTTGCCAAGCACCAGATTCTTCCGAGGAAATTCCCACTTAGGATCTTCCTATAGAGAAAAGGAAAAAAGAAAAGGCTACAAAACCAAAATTGAGCAACATCTGATACGTGCATCTTTCTCTCTTCCTGACCACAAGATTGCTCCTTGCTGGGAGTAGGCGGAGAGGGAGAACTGAACACTTCTATTTAGGGTTCTATGCAAGGAAAAAATTAATTCTTAACTCAGGACAACTGACTTGAATGGATTGCAGTCATGATGCCAGTTTGCCACAGGTGTAACTGTGGGATGAGAATTAAGCCCAGCTAACCTATATAAATATTGCCTTGGGCTGTCTTAGGACCTATGGGCTTTCTGAAGTAGACACCTATTGGCCAACATATTTAATGTCTTATGATCCAATCTGTCTGAGAAAAACATCTGGAATTTTTTCAGTGGACTGCAAAATAAAAAAAAAAAAAGCATAAATTGGAAATATGAAGATACAGCACTTAGTTCTAGAATTAATCAGATCACCTATTACAATGGTAGTTGGTGTTTACTATATTCCCTTTTATCAATTATTTGAATTCTGCATAAAAATTATTTTAGGAGCAAATGTAGCCTGCTTTGCAGAGTTTTGACTTCTGAAGGAAAGATTAGACACAAAACCCAGAACTGCAAGATTCTGTTATTATAGCCAATCTCAATAAAAATAGACTGAATCTTTCTGCGGAGTTGATGCTCTGGTCTCATCTGCCTAGCATGGCTGACAGCAGAACCACTCATGATCTGCAGAGCAAGTTGTCATCCCAGGTTTTCTATAAAATGCAGAGAAGGCAAACGTGCCTCTGTGATTAAACAAGGAGTTACAGTTTAAAATACAACACGCTATCTAGAGAACTACTCAAACTACTAGAGGTTTCTGAATGTAGAAGGAAGATAGCATTGAAACACCATGATAATGCTGTAATAATCATGGTTAGTGATTTAAGAGACAATAAGAACCAGTGCTGCTATTTTATATGGGCCAAAGGTCTGATATACACATCCCCACCATCACACTGATTCTAAATATAAACTAGGCAACCACAAACATAAAGGGATCTTTTAAAAGCACATTTTAAAAGTTGCAAAAGGACACTGCAGTTTTTAAACTCAGTAAGGGCTTCCTTCTGTCTAGTTTGGACAGTACGCTGCCTAGAGAAAGTGGAAGGAAAAGGATTAGGGAAGCAGATGATCAAAACTTAGGGGGGTGGGACTAGATCACAGTATAGTGCTTGTGAACTGGATGACACTATTCTGTGGTGGCCCACCATACCACAACACAGGTATCGGGACTTATAACCCATGAGTCACCATAGCACAATATTTATTTTATTTTTATTTATTCATTAAATTTTTCAACCGCCCATCTCCCCCCAATGGGGGAACTCTGGGCGATTCACAACAAACATTAGAACATAAAATATATAAACACATAAAACCTTAATTTAAAACATTACTAAAAAGAAGAAGGAGAGACCAAGAGGATGAAAAATCTGAGGCTGAAGGCAGAAGGCCTCTATGGGGCTAGCCATCCCCATGCTTGAGGTATTCCCTCCCCACCCCAGACCAAGTGGCAGAACCAGGTCTTCAAAGCCTTACGGAAGGCCAGGAGTGTGGGGGCCAATCGCACCTCCGGGGGCAGGATGTTCCAAACAGCATGACCTAGCTCTACCTAACACGGATGCCTGAGCTGAAAATAGAAGAAAACACAGGAGGAAAAGTGGTTCTGTTCATGAGACAGAAAGCTGTAGATCTGCTACTTATACCAGATTTGCCCAATTTAGAGAGTTTTTTTTTCCAGCAGCTTGCCAAATGTAGTCTGTTCTGAGACCTTAGAACACACAGTCCATAGTAGTTTATTGGAAGAGGTCCCAGCTCCACATTTTACATCTCCACAGGCTTGACAGCTACCCCATAGGACTGGGAAACTAATATTTATAAATAGTAGGTGGCAATTATGCTGGAATCTATCTAAATCCTCTCAGTATTAATGGTGCCAGAAATAAGGACTAAATGCTGTTTGTAAACATAATTTGCACTGATTTATAAACTTGGGGAATTGAAGGGGAAGGAAGATTCTTTTGAGAAGCCACCTATTCATCCTAGACAATTGCCTTTCTGTTCTGGGAAGCTACTAGAAATAAAAACAAATAACATACATGCTTCCATGGAAAACATCTGCTCCTAATACCTAAATACATCATAGAAAGGCATGTGGTTTGCACTTTTAAGCTTTTTAGTTTCTTTCTTTCTTTTTCACTTTTTCTGTCCTAATTTAGTTTCTAGTTAGTATAGTATAGTATAGTATAGTATAGTATAGTATAGTATAGTATAGTATAGTATAGTATAGTATATTAATTATATTATATTGGCATATGGTTCACAGAGAGTTTCAATGGCACCTAAATTCCCCCATCCCCATATATTTATATGCATTGCACTTATTTATACTTGCATTCCAGAGCCCAAATTAAGCAGAAAATTTTAAAGTTAAGGTACCAGCTTATCATATAAGGCAATACTTCTGAAACTGAACTTAAAATGCCTGCAGACAGCAGATTGTCATTTAAATACCAGGATTTATTTATTTATTTATTTATGGCATTAATTATTAAGTGGAGAACATGTATTTGGGGATGGTTAGTTATATTTTCTGGGTTGGTAACCTGTGGACCCAATTAAGATATTGTTAGAAGAGCATCACAGTTCCCAATTGTATTGCATGTTTTTAAGTAGCAGGATGTATTTATTCCACCATTTGCAAGAGTTTAGGGAAGACAGCAATAGGGGAATGCAGAGTTAACTGCTGTGATTCCCAAGTCTCCTGATTCTCCTATGTAACGTGGTTAATTTTATAGGCAGCTGAAGCTGGAGCTGTGCACAAGCAGTGCTTTCAATCTCCCTCTCTCTCTCTCCCTCTCCTATTATGATGTCGTGTGCTTTACAAGCTTCAGCCTGATCTTCCACATGCCTCTTCCATTTTATGCAGAAATGGAGGCTGATTGGACAGCTGGCCCACATTATCTCAACAAGTCCATGGCTGAACAAGACAGGTTATCCCCAGAAACTAGCCCATCAGCTTATTCCTGAGCTCTGCCATTTCTTTATTTTTAGACCAGGTGACATGTTTGAAATGTTAAGAGTAAGTTGCAGGCACTCTCACAAAATGGCTGTCATGGGGAATATGGAAGAAAAAACTCCAAAGCACCTCCTGTGTTTGGATGATGCTAGAGGTTGCTGTGTTGCTCTCCAGCGTGCAATATCTTTTCTTTGTTTCCAGCTAAGAGAATCTAAGCATTTGGGAAAGCAAGTCTTTGACAAGAGGGGTAGATAAACTGGTGCCCTGGGGCATTATGCTGGGGATCAGGGGCAGGTCACTGGTTGGCACGAACTAAAACCTTGTCCTGCCCTGCAGCCTGTGTGCTTATTAGCAGGGACAATAAACGCAAACTCCTTCATCCTTCTGCTGTAGGGAAAGGCATGACAGACATGAGATTTTCATCTTTCATTGGTTTTGGGTCTTTCTCTCCACCAGTTCTTCTGGATACCAAGAAGGAGGTGGCGGATCTAAAGTGGAATGCAACATCCATATTCTTAATAATCATAGACATATTGCAAGAAAAAACTGGAAGCTGGCATGGTGATCTGATTTTTCCTCAAATAAAGGGGACCAGCTGATTCCAAGAATCCCTGTCTGCTTTCACCAAGTTGCGTCTCTCTGCTGGGCAGTGGGTGAGGTCTTTCCCTTCCAAAAGAGAACATGCATGTTTTGGGAAGTGGGAGGAAGCACCCACCCCACCTGATGCTGTTGCATCACCTACCCCTTGGAAAATTGAGAAGATTGAGATTATCAAGTAACAAGTGTGCAAACCAAACACCCAAAGTTGGAGCTGGGGAATTGTGTCTTGGCCATCTGGGGCCTAATTTATAGAGCTAAGTAGTGTAAAACAAATAGCGCACCCTCTCTCTCGCTCTGTCATTCAAGATACAAATGGGTGACTATGACAACCAGATTCCAATTTGCTTCTTAAAAACCAAACCAAACCTTGCTTTCATTTAAACGATGACATTTTCTCCAGCAAGGAACTGAGTTTGATATATTGTACTGGTACAGTTGTTAACAGCTGCAAGGGGAAATTGCTGGCTGAGGTTGCTAGGAAACATTAAAATAATTGATTGCAGGCTTCAGAAAAACTAGTTAACTGTAATCTAATTGCTCCTTCCTGTAGAACAAGCAATCATGTGTTGTGTTCCTTACCGAAAGGCACATAACTAACAAACAAACTATTGTAATGAGCAGAAATGTGCAGAAAGTTTTCTGTTCTTATAGGTTTAATATGGTTGGATCTCAAAATGCACACAGAAACTAGTGATTTGCAAATAATAACACACATTACTTTAGTGAGTATTTTACTTGTCCATATACCTTATATCTACTTGCAATCCATAAACATTCTATTTAATCAGCTAGTATTATCAATTTATTAAATCTAGCTCATGTTAGTGTCACAGTTATTGACTTCTTAAACCATTCCACTCATCTTTTTATTGCTTTTAAGCTACCAGAGAGGGAAAATAATTTTATTTATCAGCCAAAAATAGAGGAAAAAAGATAATAAATAAAACCTGTTAGCTGTTACATGCAAATTTCCATTATATACTAAAGTTTTATATGCAACTTTCTCTAAGTTACGCTTTTTTAAAGAATGCAAATAGCCTGATATGTGTGTCTTTTAGAAAGACAAATATTGATTAGATACTGTTTTTTAAAAAACAATTTTGCTAATAAATGCTTTCTCAAATGCAACTTCCCAGCAATTATGTTTTTCTGCCCCCTCTGGGGGTGCCTCTCCCAAGCAGATGCTTTGTTGTATAAAATTTTGGCATGGGGCATGATGACAAACAAAGTTGAAAGAGTTGCTTGCTTAGAAAGCCCACTAGATTGCTTAGAAAGGATGACAAACTACAACTAAGATGTAGGTAGACGGATTATTGCTGGAAAACCCTTCCAGATGCAACAAACTCTTTTGGATGAAGTTCACCATCCAACATGATCACTAGAAGCCCAGACAGTCCAAGCTAGTTCTGCAGCTTTTCTTGATCAGAAATAGATTCCTGTAATGATTAATGCCCTGGTAATCACCAGGATAATTACATGATTTAATCTACTGGTGATGAAACTGGCAGTGAGACTTCAGCTACAGCAATACCCAGCTGCGAGAACACTGAGCAGTTTGTCTAACTCGATTCCCTCCAGTGTTTCTGCATCTTGGGTTGATGGTAACTCCACACAGCTAATGTTTTGATCATCAAGGTGAGGACTTTTTTGAGTTGAACTCAACATGACCATGTAAAGACATTCTTAATACATGTGTTGCCAGATTTGAGCCCTGGAGGGACAGATGATCTTATTCAGCTATCAAATTCAATTCCCTTTGGAAGGTTGTCAGAACATTTGTGAGTTGGCATTGGCTAGCCAGGTTTGTCAGCTGAAAAATATTGAGTGAGAGAAATATTCATTCTAGACTTGAAAATGCATTCTGCTTTGACCCTTCTGGAGGGGACTGAATAAAAGATAGATAGATAGATAGATAGATAGATAGATAGATAGATAGATAGATAGATAGATAGATCTTTCCCAAGGGAATACAGATGAAGACATACAGCACCAAAGTTTTTCTACTGCATTTTGCACTTAGTTTTTAAGACAACATAGTGTTCAGTACAGAAATAAAACTTGCCTGTTTGTTATTTGAAAATAGGGATTATTTTTGCTAAACAAAATAACAACTTTCTTCATTTTTCCTTTGAAAACCATGGTTTTTAAGAAAAAGTATTGCTAAGACTGCAGTGTTAGATTAAGTATATATCAACATCTCAGTTCTAAATATTTGTGTTTGTGTGTGTGTACACATATGTACACACACACACACACACACACACACACACTGCAAACACTATCTTGAGAATAAAATTATGAACTGCTCCTGTTTTAGGAGCAAAAATATCTAGAAAAGTACTTTATTTTTATTCTCAAGTAGTGAACTTCAGAAACTTTGTTAGTGTGTTTTCCTTAGTACCAAGTAGTAGTGTGCTGGAACTACTGTTATAGTAAGTGTGGTAAAGAGTTTGTTAATGAATGCTTCCAAAAATGTTATTACAGCATGTTATTTATTTTATATATCCTTCCACCCCCTCCTTCCATCTCCCTCAGGGACATACATGCTGTCTTGTGATGAGGTATAGCCTCAGCTAAAATGTGGGTAAGATATCTTCCTCATTAAGCAGCTGATAATGAGAAGAACTTACAGGTATTTTAAATGTGTCTACCGACATTTGGTTCTCAGAGTCCATTGATGGTCGACGGACGTTACTTGATGAGTAGTTTATGGGGTAGGCCTGAGCTGGGCGCCGAAAGGTCATTTCTGCTGAGGCAATAGGTGGCTTTGGGGAATTCTTGTGGTAGCGATGAATGAAGTAGGAAGAGAGGACAACTGAAATAATAAAGGATAGCAGGACTCCTCCTGCAATCACTGTTTTGCACATGTCATCACACAAAGGTTCTGTAGAGAAAGAAGACTGATATGAGACCATGTACCGCAGATTCTCCTCTCTCCTGACCTCCCTATCTACAGCATTTCTACCAAAATATTAGGAAAACAAACAGGGAGGCAATCTTGCTGAAGGAATTTCTATTTCAGAAAATGTCCTTCAACCATGGACAATGGTCATGGCTTGCTATTGCAAATAAACAGTCTGTACTGTCAGCATTGCCAAACAGAGTCTGAGATACCATCTTCCTATTCTTAATTCTCTTCCACAATCCCATCTCTGTTAATTCTGTCCAGTCTCATTTTTGGTTAACTGAGGGTTAAGACAGGGACAATAGCTGTGATGTGAGAAAATATTATTTGATTAATAAGAATTCTTTCTGTTCCTCCATTTTCATTTTAGTTTAGAATCATATTCTAATAACACCACGGTTATTGCAATATTATTCTCAGGGATGGACAATAAGTATACATGGTGTGCTGCAAAGCAAGAGCTGATCTACCTAATACGTAGATCATTTCCCATTCCTCTGAAACTGGTCTTATCAAAGCAGTCAGAACCACCATCTCACATACAGCTGTCCTTCATACTAATTGGAAAGTCATAGTAGGGTCTCTTCCCCATCTCTAGAAGCATGCTCTCCTTTACAGTATGACTAGGGATGGTGGGTTGGAAGACCAATTACCATGTAGAGGTTAATGCAATTCATAATTTACTGCAAGCAAACAATTACATTATAGCCACCTTAGAATACTATAAAATTGTAGTGTAAGATACCCTGGGATTCCCTTGACCTGTAAAACATTGCCCCAGGATTGGACAACAATGAAACAGCACTTTCTGAAATAAATACATTATTTTTTTTACTTTGGAATGCACAGGAGCAATTATCTGTTTGAAAGTACCTTTTACATTAAAATCTCCTCTCATATTGACTAGATCCATGCCAGGAAAAAAAAAAAAAGCTTTTTGGCTCCCAATTACCCCACACATTCATTTCATTTATGGTCTTGACCTACCATCCTTTTCACATTTTGAGCAATACATCTGAACCGGGAAACATCTGCTTAAGAAGAAAATGTTGCCACAAAAATTCTAGAGCTTCCAGTGATACAACAAGAGACACACAACTTCAGACTTACCCCTGATATCATCTTTCTCACAATAACAGCTGATTCCTGGAAAGCAGTGACAGACGCCATGTCCTGCCTTGATTCCACTTCCAAGACTTCCTTTTTGATGGCCACCAACAATGTTGGTTTCTAAATTAAATACAGATTGAAGTAAGTTCACTTGATGCACAGGGCTCAGTATCAAATGGTGTTCTAATAAATATTTGAAAGTTTGGCTTATTAAAATACGTGAAACAAATTTGGGTGAGAAAACCAACAACTATTTGGGGGCTTTATATTACAGTAGGTCTTTGGGCTGCAAAAATCTAGATGATCACTAAATTTTTTGATATCTCCTAACTGCCATCTAATGGTTGCCCGGATTTTTGCAGGACAGATCTGCAGTCCTCAATGTTATGGAAATCTATTTTGGGCACTCACCAGAAGTATTAAAAGTGCTGTAACAAATTAGCCTAAAATGGAATATTGGGGAAGGATGGAAAAATGACTCATGATGTAGACTTTACACTGGCCTGCAAATTTGCAACATATGCAAAAACAGCTTACCCACTGCTAGCTTTATTGAAAATATGCTCCAAAGCTATAATCCAACCCACATATATATCAAATCAATTGGACTTAACCACATGCTTCTCTGAGCAACGCTGTAAGTACGGAACAAGCTGTCTTTTCAGGTCACAGTGTTGGTTTGGATTTCTCTTTATGTGGCCACTCTGTGTGTCAAGACTGACAATCTGACCTTGACTGGCAGGAGAGGGAAGCGGTAAGTCGTCCATCAGCCAAGTTGTTGATGATGGCAGTCAACAGGCAGCAGGCAGGCAGTGAAACAATGATAGAATGGAAACTGCTTGTTTCCCAAAACATGACTCACTCAGTTTGGAGAAGTCAGGTGAGGATTTATAGGCCCAAAATTAATCCCATTGCCCTCTAAAATTGCACGATTCCTCTTTGGCTACTGTAATATGACCGTCCTCCAGACTGACCAGGATGATTTTTAGTCAGGACGTTAAGGCTCCGTTTACACAATACATTTAACTTTGTTGCTGATTGAACTCATTGGGCGTGTGTGTACAACAGAGTAAGCAAATCAAAGAGCCATAGTATGTCACGAAAGGGCAAGCTTAGCATACTATATGAATTCAGCCTGTACATATACAATATATTTAACTATAGATTTAGCTATAGATATTGTTGCAATAGTAGAGAATGCATAATCTCCAACAGCATGCAATATTTTACAATACCCCACTTAATCCAATTATATTATTAAAAAGCTCAAATGCTATTATGATAATAAAATCATAAGCACAGCATTAATGAAACTCAGATGTTAACACTTTAGCCTTTGTTCACTGACTGCTAACAAAGATCTGCATTATCTCCCTTAACACAATAGGCAAAGTTATACAGGTATATTTTCCCTCTAGATTCCCCTCCCTCCCTAATGGCTGACAACTACTGATCTAGATTTAGTTACAGCCACTGGTAGCTAGGATCTGGTGCAAATTAGGAGTTACTCATGATCCAAACTGGCTCTTTGAGACAGTACTTGGAATGGGGCATGGGTTCTCTTGCCCTCATAGACGGAAGGACCCCTTCTTGGGTCCCATCTTGAAATGAGGAAGAACAAGGGGGGCGTGGAGGGAGAAATGGTATTCTAGGATTGGCTAGAAGGTGTGTTTCCATAAACAGGAATGGCCAAAGGTCACTGGGAAGCATGAAAAACCAGGAGGGCCAAAGACTCCAGCAGGAGTGGCTGTTTAGTTTGGTTTCCTCTGCGTAAGCAGATGTGTGCTGTAATGAAAGCCTCACTTTTGTGTATGAGCATCAAGAGGAAAAACAATAAAGCAAAAAAGGCATCACTCCTAGATTTCTGTTTCTTCAACAACTACAGACATTCCCTTCAAGTAGGAATATAAAGTCTTTGGCCTGGAGGAGGCCCACCAGCATTCATAACTCCAGAGTGGCTGAGACCAAACACTGATGACTCTCCTTGGACTTCCTTGCTTGGTTGCTTGCTTGATAGGAGATGGAGGGCCAAACACTTTTCAGTCCCTTCAACCCCACACCACCCCCCATGGGTCCCAATCTCACTTAACACTCTGTGCTCCTCCTTTGTACAGTTTCCTCTGGTGCTTCTAAGAGAAAATTGGACCATCCCATGGAGGCAGAGGAATCAATGTTCTGCATAGGCTTTCTGCTGCCACATGATGCTGATCTCTCTATTTTACTATCCCCTGAAAAACCCCTCCTGAGAGGCTGGGAAAAGCTTGAGATGCAGCCTTTAGCAAGGCTTCAGAAGAGCAATGGTCCAAAGCACAGGACGTTGGATGATAGCAACTTTGACAAGCAAGTGGGGTGGCTGGAGAGATCTCCTTCCCTATGAAATAACTCTAGAGGGGAGTAAGTCATTTACTCTTTAAAAGGTGTAATAACATTGCTCCAATACTACAGGCAAGTTCACCCCCAACCACATCCTGATTTTGCAATGGGATTCCTCTCCAGTGGATCATTTAAAGAGGGTAGCTTATCCATTTTTTTATCCTGGATTCATATTAGTGTTAACCCATTTTCACAAGAGGTACTTCTCTTTTTAAAAGACGTCTTCAGAATTACACTCCTAGTTCTGCTTTTGGACGTTCAGATGAAATAGGGAACATCATGACTTAAAAAGGGAAATTCTCCTTCAAGTCAAGTTTCACTTCTGGTGATTTCATGGAAATGTCTGTGCCATCTCATCTCCTTCCTGGATCGATCAATCGATCATTTCCCAGTCCAGCCTACAGCCCTGGGATTTCCTGGTAGTTTCCCATCCAAGAACTCCTCAGGCCTGATCCGGCTTACCTCTCTGAGCTAGACAAAGTCTCCCAGACACTGTCACCTGCTGAAGCACGAATGTTGACGTGGGAACAGAAGAAACAAAACAAACGTGTATCAAAGCGAAAGAGTCTGAATTCCGTACTTGTGCAATCTTGAGGGCAAACTCTCTTATCTTTGCTTTCTACCGCATCGCAAATGCCATCCGGACAAGTCTTGATGCTGGGACTACAGGTAGAGTAGTTGGTGGTTATTCCTAAAAGAAGAATATGGCCGATGAAAGCTCTCTGCAGTGCATAAGTAATTCAAACCTATTCTCGAGGTAGTTTAGTACAGTTTCTTTTTTCACTCTCTCTCACTGCATGGTCTTCTTCTATAATACTTTAGGTTCCTTTTTCAGGTACACAGCCTGTTATGCAATATAATATACTCATCTTGCTATTTAATTTATATACAACCTTACAAAATAAAAACTAAGCTTTTAAAAATTAACAGTAATTGTAATACTATTAAAAGCTAATAAAATTATATCAAAACTAATTTCTTAAAGACTTCCTCAGAGATCTTTATTACTGCTAAAATAATGTTGCAGGGAATCCTCCAGCACAAATAGGCCATAAACTCCACTTTCCCTAAATTTGAGGCTCATTTGTGTATTTTTTGATACATGATGAGGCTGTTCTGGATTCTGGCCTGATAACATATCAGGACAAAATGGTGTTTTCTGTGCAAGGAGTGCCCTTTTAAATCCTGTGCAAGGAGTGCCCTTTTAAATTCTGTGCAAGGAGTGCCCTTTTAAATCCATACTGATTATTTTTCATAAAGTTAACAACTGTTCTTTGCTGCTCCTTTCATGACATGTTCTTCTCTTCCAATCCAGGAGCTCAGCCAATCAGGGAGAGTGGTAACCACTGAGAATAAAGTGAACCACACCATCCTTACTCTGGGGAAGCTGGTAATGCGTTCCTATTGCCAAGGAAACCAGGATGATTTAGTATTTAGTAGTTTCATCTGGTATGTGCTTAGAAGGGCAGTCCAAGACGTGTTTTACTTCTTTGAATAACTGGCCCAAAGTTCCGTGACTGAGGGTGGACTAGAACCCAGGTCCACCCGTTCCGACTCCAGCCCTCCCACCACTCCCCCACACTGGTTCTCCCTGTCTTATGACATTTCAATAAGACCATCGTAACACAGCAGGCATGAAGTCCCCTGTCTTGTCAGGATGTTTTCAATGCAGTTTAAGGCAATGACAAGGGAAGGAATGTCCTGGACACAGATGCAGGAGTGTGAATCAGGCACCCGTACACACACACCCCTGCAAACATTTTCATATCCTTCTGCACGCCAACGCCAACACCCCTAAAGGAAGTTTGGCTCTGAAAGTGCTCATGGAAGTTGCCTGGTCTATTATGTCAGCAACACTCTAATATCAACCTTTTAAGATTGCATAAAAGCCAAACAGCTACACTTCAACCTTTCTAAGAGAAATAGAGAGAAGGGGGGAAAAATCTGAACGTTTCCCAAATAATTCCTCCCATTGGAAAGCTTAATTGTTACCCTGCTATAATTAGAGATTATGGGATGCGATTAAATTGCTCTTGGTTTGTTCTTCTTACTCCTTGAGAAGGAAAGGCATTACATATATTATGGAAGATCACCAAAGCAGTGACGTTATGAATACAAGAGAAATAAAACTGACATGTAACTGGTGGGAACTTCCAATGAGAATATGGGCCATTGGAAAGATCACATTGTTAAACTGATAACTAGAAATTCAAGATAAATACAATCCTGCAGGAATAAAATTGCTGATGTTTTAAAAAGCTAAATGTAATTCCAAAATGTTGCCAGACTTTACTTGTTTGTGTCTTGTGTACATCTGGCATGGAATCAAGCAAATCTTAACGTAAACGGTCTTCCTAGCAATTTATTGAAGGCGCTCGCATCCAAATAAATGGGCCGCTTCTACAAAGGGACTGCCCTGAAAAGTTACCTATTTATACTGATTATATAGCTTTGTTGATCAGGGTCAGTCCACTTTTAAAGTTGTATATAATATCACGTGCAAAGTTTTTTTCCTAGAAGAAATTTGGAGCAATGTTTGACAGTAATAGGGAACAATGTCTACTTGCAATCACATAACCCCTCTTGTTATGGTACCCTTACTTACTTCAATATTATCCCCACCACCACACTAACCATATTAGGGATCTAATTTGAAAACCAAAGGTAGTCAAGGCCCTTCATGAAAAAGAAAAAGAGATGTTGTAAGAAAAACTTTTAAAAGTTCAGGGATAAAGAGGAATGTGAGTGAACCTACTTTCTCCTTCCCTGAACATCAGAAAATCCATTTTCACTAACAAAATGCACATACTCTACAATGCTGCATTTGCTGCAAATATGGATCAGTCCTAATGCAGATTCCCACCGAGCTGCTAGATATGCAAACGTACCTTTCCTACTTCCCTGTCTCCACTGGCATTTTCCCATTAGCACTCCAACACCACCACATTCTTCACACTCTGATCGGGTTTTGCTCATAGCACAGGAGTCTGGACAGTCCTCATCATTATGTATAACTGAGAACAGAAGGACACAAGTGATGGTTAACATAAGTGGCATCGTTGTCACTGTCATGTTGCAGAAATCAATCTTCCATGAGTTGAGTTCAACTGGTGATTGACTTCACAAGGCATAATAATAAAGCAACTTCCTTGGTGACTCCCTTCCTTCTTCCAGAATGTTCCCCCGACTCCCCAGTCTAGCCTTCATCCCTGGGACTCCCTGGTGGTCTCCCACCCAAGTGTTAACCAGGAATTACTCTGCTTAGCTTCTTCTGAGATCAGCCAAGGCTGCTGGGTGAGTCCTGCTGACTATATGGATGCATCCATTAAAGTTTCTGCCCTCAGTATAGAAATGGCTTGCTTGTGCCTTCTCTCAATATACATATATTTTTGATCTTGTAGCCTTCCATGCCAGGACTCCTGGAGGCCTCCCATTCAAGTATCAACAAAGTCCAACCCTACTTGGCTTTTTAAAGACCAGCCAAGGTGTGCTAGGCACAGCCACTTGCTCCAGCTTTCATCCAGGAACCTCTGCTATGAGAGACTAATACAATTGTCAATGAACTTCATTTTCTAAATGAAGACTCTACAGTCCAGGACTGTATACCCCTCCATGAGCTTAACTATCTCAACACTCCCCTTTCTTATGTATTTCTTCTTGCAAAGAAGCCTAAACAAAATTGACTTCTTAACTCCCTGAACAATAAAAAAATGTTTTATGAGAGCCTTGCCCTTAGGAACTTCAATACCCAATTTGTCTCACAAGTGGAAGGGAACAGCTGGTTTAGATCAGGGGAAAATTTCAGCATGAAAATCTCTGTGGCAGTACATAGTGAGAATTGGAAGAGGGGTAAACAGTCCTTTGTCTTGTACTTGTGGGGGCTGTTGCATATCAACTAGCTCCACCTTCAGTTCAACTAAATCTAAGAAATCCAAACTTCAACTTTCTTGCAACACCAAATATCTTACGTGATCCTTCAAGCACGACAGTAAGATGAGCGTAAGCTTCCTTCCTGCTCCACTCCTCTTTGGCCAGCACAGGGTAATGTATTTCTCTGCACTCAGGTCTCCGTAGCACAGCTGAATCATTCACATACAGAGTCCCGTACTTGTCATCGTGGCTTGGAGCAACCTCCATAGCATAGCAGCTGACATTTGGGCTCTCTAAGCTGTACGTGATGCTGACACCATAAAACTTCATGCAGTTGTCAATGCAGATTTTTCCTATCTAGGCTCAAAAAGAGAAGGCGGGGGGGGGGGGAAGAGAAGCCATCAAAATGTCAGCAAGACTTGCTGAAAAGCAGCGAAGAAGCAGAAAGAGCAATCTCTTTGCAGAAAGCGCTACATGACTAGACAACCAAACAATATATTCAGGGCCATTACAGGAAGGGGGAACTATTGATCTATAAAATGTAGCACAATGTTTTGTTCCATGGTAAAACAACTTCCTTTTTGACATTTGACAATGTTCAAAAAGATACACCAGTTCTTTTATATCCACCTCTAGTTTTTAACTGCAATACTGGTTATTCATATAGAAAAGTCTGTAAAAAGTCACAGCAACTTTCTTACAGTCATGGACGATCATTTTGTTGGAGCACATGTGAGCAAGGGCTCACCTCTCTGAAGTCATTAAGGACTTAAATGCTATTTCTGACATTTCAGCTAATTCCTGCTGCTCTACCCATTCACTGCACTGCTAAAATGAAGAAATGGCCTCAACCAAAGGTGAATCCCTCCTCACCTTTGCAGAATTTCTTTGTGCAGGAGGACACTTGAACCTTCACACATCTTATACTGGATAATCTCTCCAAATTAGACCAAATTTTGCTACAGATTCTGGGCAAAAGAAAGAGAAGACCCAGTGTGGTGTAGTGGCTTAACATGCTGGATTAGGAGTGGGGAAACCCAGGATCAAGTTGACTGTTAGCTGTGGAAACTCACTGGGTGATTTTGAACCAATCCTTCTCAGCCCAACCTACCTCAAAGCATTGCTACATCAGGAGAAAATAAAAAGGAATTTCCAGAGAAGACCCCTTCATTTCTTGGGGGAAAAGCAGGATATAAATCTAAGTGAAAACCGGGTTCCTTTTTTTCCCTTTGTCTTAAGTTGTTCCAGCAAGGATATGGAAAGACTCATGTTCATAACAATAGAAATTTAGTTATCAGTTCCCTGGAATAATAAGGGAAGTGGTGACAAGTCATCTAAAATGTCAGAACATTATACAGTATTAAATAAGAAAATGCATATTACATCCTAATGTCCTAGCTTCATCCCTAAGCACAGTAAAATAGTTTATAAACCTAGCAGTTATAACTAAAAATAATAAAAACAGAGTAAATGGAAAAAGCATATTATATTCTGCCGTTAAGAAGCCTTGACCTGAGTGCACCAAATATTTTAAGAAAAGGCCCATCCCTTTATACAATTCTTCCAATGTTGTCTTCATGTGTGAGAAGTCTAGGCACAGACTGCCATTTCCTGAATGTAATGGGTTCAAAAACTTCTTTGTTTCTGTCTCTGCTTCTCAAATGGAAGCATCCTCTCTTCCTGGCTCCAAAATATGCTGAACTTTGCAAATGGAACTCTTCCCCCCTTCTTGGAAATTCAACACAACCCTTCAAAAGTTTGAAAACTGGTTGTTCTTTATTACACATAGCTGAAATTGGAGGAGATAGTCACTTTGGATGTCCTCATCATTAGAAGCCTCTAGGAACAGGGGATGTCATATGTATTTGAAGATAATTTTCTCCTGTGTAATTAGTATCTAGTCTGCTGAAAACCAGTTCAAAGGCATGATTTGCTCCCTGCTACATTATTGCTTTCTCAGCTTCCCGGCCTGTTCATTTTTCACCCCTATGTTCCTTTACTTGCTGAGTCAAATTTTCTGAAGTCCTACCAGACATGCTTAACCAGAGAGAAACAAAAAGTTCTCTTTTTCCAAGAAAGGACATTAATATGCAGATAGTCTATTTATAATTTTCACTAATTTAGAAAGACTGAATTAAAGACTTACAACTAGTCCAACCTAAACCGCTTCTCAGTCCCATTCGTGATACTCTTTACCACAATGGGGAATCTCTGTTTTCCATTGTTTTAAGGAGTTTTTTGGTGGTTCAGAATTTTGGCAATAGGCTTTCAAAATGATACCTTACATATGAATTAAAGGCCTGTAATATGTGGCTTCTGGGATGAGTCATCTTTTCTTTAGACCTTCAATAAAACAGGTAGGAAGATAATGATCTTTTAATGTGTTGCTATTCTTGTTTCAATAAACTGAGGAGAAATGTTATGCCTGGAACTAAACCAGATGTGTTTAAGCCAATAACATTTACAGTCATTCCTCCTGATTATGTTAGTAGCAAAACCGCATATTTTTCCCCTCTCCAGAAGTAAGAAAAATCTGTATGCTTTAATTTTATTGTCTTCTTGGAGTGTGATTTTTTTTAAGGAAATGCAGTAAAATAATCTATTTGCAACAATGCCTGTGAATGACTGGAGTTGTGTGATTGTTTAGAGTTGCTTACATGTAAATTTAATTTATCCATTAACAAATGTGGAGAATCTACAGATTAAGCCTCAAAAGAGGAGCTAAAGATTAATTTCAAACAATGAAGGATGAATTAGTTCTTATAATCCTTTATGAAATCCAGTTCTAAAACAGTACAGCAATTTACCACTGAATCTACCACTTCTAATACGATTTAATTTTTAGAATTATCCTCATTCTTCCCCCCCCCCCCCCCCCCCACTTTCACTAGAAGACTCATCTTCTGCTCTGCTGCTTGGAACATCCGCATTTTCCATTCAAATTGCATGAAATTATTAGATACCCTCTATCTCTATCACAGATGAAATATGGGGAATTTTCAATCGATAGGAGGAAAAGCCATATTTTTCTGGCACTGAAAACAGGTCCACGCACAGCCTAACAATAAACTAGATTAAGTGTAAAGATAACTAACTTAGCAATTGAGACACAAATACTGTAAGATACATGCACACCTATACAGTGAAAAAGACTAGTAATGTGTCATAACATGCGTTCACTCAAACTTGTGCAGAATAGCAGAGTCCAAGCACTACACAAAGAATCTCCAGTCCAAATTAACTATAAAGTAATATCTCCTAAACTGCGGAGATAATTTCATCCATTAAACACGTCTTCCATGGCTTCACTAAACAATTACTTTGTCCTTGCAACCATTTTAAACTTGGTTTACTAATTATACGTTACTGTATTATCGCACATCTGATCAATGTGTATCATGCTATAACTGAGTTGGCAACAATATGGAAAATGTATTTATTCATTTGTTGTTTATTAGATTTATATCCCATTTTTCCTCTAAGAGCTTAAAGCGGTGTACATAGCAGCCCTGCCTCTGACTTTTCCCATGTAGAAAGGCTAAGCTGACAGACAATGATTGGCCATATGTCACCCACTGAGCTTCCGTGTCTGAGGGTGGATTACGGTGGGTCCTCCTGCTTCTGGTCCAACACCTTCATGATTATATCATATTGTTGCAGCTTCTGCCAAGAAGTCTGTTTTGATTTTGCATAAACAAGAGTGGTTAAGAAGACGGTGCAACCATGCTACCTCTTTGCCTTGATCAAGAGAACTGCATCATCTCCATGACAAGGAGTTCTTTGCTGACATGAGCCCAAACTGTCTACATCCTAACCATCTTTTCATTTGTATATACATTTTCCTGCCTGATGATTCAATCCTAAGAAGCTCGTTTTTAAAACAGAAGAAAAAAGCCATCCTCACTTGTGAAAAGTTGGCAGCATTTCTATTCACTGTGAACTGATACATCGGATTTGAAAACTGGATGAGGATTGGAAGGATAGAGACGTTGAAGTGGAGTATCAAGGATTTGTCGGGCCCCTGATATTCCGTGTCATTCACAATGACATCCAGCAGGAAGGAACGGCTTTCCGTAATGGAAATGTTTTTGTTTAATATCAGTTCTGCAAAGAAATAGAAAACTTGTTTCACTTCACAATAAATTAGCACTTGGATGAGGAAATACACAACCAGGAGAGACACCCAGTGGATGAAGAAAGGATAGGTATTGGACACTAAAAAAATCAGTAGTATATTGGGAAGTGTGGCCACTGAAACATGGAGTTCTGTTCCATAACACCACCCCAGACTCTTTTGATGGAAACAAATCTGTGAGAAACAAAAGCATTTATACTCCCAGCCTAGGAAACCCAAAACCCTTTCTCATTATACTGGCCTGAAAGAAAGAAGAGAAGGAAATGTTTATGCAGAAAAGATTTCTTCATTCCCCAGATCTACAGAGCAAATCTCAGGAGCTCCTAAAAGGGCATAATTGGGCCCAAAAAGTCAGATGATTTCTTCGATTTATGACCTCATAAAACAGGAGGAAAAATTTGGGTGCTCAGCTTCTCCTCAAGTTAATAAATAGTGGATGGCTAGAATCAGAGGATTGTACATAAAAATCCACTATTGTATGTTTAATTTGGAATATGGTGAATTTGCATTTGAGTGATATACGGGGGGGAGGGGAGAGAAGTGGTTAGGAAAGGACCAACTTTAGTTTCACTGAAATATAAGATTTATTAAATGTGGCTATTATTAAGATAAAGTAAGTTTCACTGGAATTGAACTTCACTCCAAGGGACTACAAAAAGATACCCATACTATTTTCTTTGGCAATACTACAAACACGGTTTGCCACTCACCTATATTCTTGCGATTTTCCTGGTCATCTCCCATCCCAATTTCAACATTGCTTACCTTTCTGAGATCAACCAAACGCAAACTGAGCTGGACACTTTCATTTGCTACACCAAAATTAATGTTATTTCCTATCTACTGTATTTAGTAATTGCCCTTTCTATCAGATATAATTTATGGAAGGCCAATAAGGGTTTCATCTAAGACTGCAAAAGAGACACACACACACACACACACACACGTGTGTGTGTGTGTGTGTATTTGTCTCCAAGAATTTAAAAACTTTCTAAACCATCTTGAGTTCTAACATGGTACGCTTAAGTTATTCATTCCATTTTAGGGGAGGGTAAATGATCTACACATGCACTCAACATTCAGGGACTTAGATCCACAACCAAACTGATGTTGTTGATTTGGAAGAAGAGGCATCTAAGCGCCATGGCACCCAATTGTTTCTAGACAGGAAGGACTTTCAAGGGAATCCTAGTTCCTTTTCCATGGCATCCTTCAGTCTGCGTCATCTTGCCTTCTACAATTACGCCTAAGGTCTTCAGTCACTAGATGGCAGTCTGAGATTTGGTTGAGAATCTGTATTTACACTGGCATGGCTGTATAAGATTACGACTGAGTCCCATGGTTCCAATCTAGCTGAAAAAATTCATCAATGTGGTTTGAACATGGATAAAAATTCAAACTGTGGCACCCAGCAACCTCCTGTTGAGCATATCGTTCAAGCTCCAGCTTGTTGATGGTCATAGCAAGATTATTCCTATCCACCGTCAGATGCACTCTCATCATTATTCTTCCGTGCTCCCATTATTTGAACCAGATGTTCCAGCTAGATCAAATAAATAACGCATTAACTATCACTTCATCCCTGTCACTGTTCCAACAATGATCCATTATCAACATCGTCTCTATAAATCTGACCATGAGACCATTGACATATGATCATATCATGCAATGTATGACAATTATGATGCATTATCTCAAGCTACCGATTCAAGAATATGAGAGCTAAAGGCAGCATTGTTCTTGTAAGCACAGAACTTTTCTAATACACTGTATCTGAATTCTGCTAAGCCACAGTCCATTTAACTGGAGGTGTGATCATAATAATAAAGATGTGCATAACCTTACTGT
Source organism: Liasis olivaceus (assembly GCA_030867105.1). Lineage (NCBI taxonomy): Eukaryota > Metazoa > Chordata > Lepidosauria > Squamata > Pythonidae > Liasis > Liasis olivaceus. Next base: position 6,053,095 of record CM061353.1, read on the forward strand.
ATTCATGTTGCGTGCCCCGCACTTGGCTGCCATTTGGGTGGAAATAGATCTCATGGAAGAGGTGCTCCACTCGAAATGTTTCCTTTATCCACGGATCCGATGAATTTATGGTGCCTGTGTATTTCTTCCGGCTGGTATCTACAGGGTAAATAGGAGTTGTGTCTGCATCCAGGACTGTTAATGCTGCTAGGACAGTTCCCTTTAAAAGAAAAGAGGTGGATTAAAGGTACACACAGTAACAACGCACACTTTGAGCAAGGTGCATTATTGTAAGAGAGGGTTCCAGGTGTGACCCTAGGGTGAAAAATCTGACCCATGAGCCTCAGCAAAAGGGTAGCACTGATAAATTCACGTTAGCCAGGGCCACCTATAACTTGCACGGAATGACCCGCTGGCTTACTGCATTAGTTTTTTCAAGCTGTCTAGACAGCGGCCATCAGCAAAAGCACATTTCACCCATGAACCAGATGAATGAAGCATTCATTATTCAATAATTTACAACATGCATACGCTGCTCATTCTCTGCGAGGCTTATAAGATACAGAGGGAGAGCATCAAAACAACAAACCACAACAGAATTAACAGCTATAAACACAAAAGATAGAAGAGGTAGCAAAAAAAAAGGATGGAATATCGAATGTTCTGGAACCTTGTTCCCAGAACATTCCATTTTGCACATCTGTAGCAACTGGTGAAGCTGTTTTGGCATGCAGCGAACGTGAGACACCAAGAAGGCCCCCCTTCTCAGCTGCACCTAGTCTCAGCTTTGATGATGTTCTGAGGTAAGATCTGTGACAGGCAGTTCACTTTTGTCCCATTTTAGGGACCTCTCTCCCACAGTATTGCCAGACTTAAAAGAATACAATTTATCTGAGATGTTCTGTGGCCTAATGCAAAAAATCCAAAATCTTCCAACTAGTAAAAATATATAATGAACTAAATCATTGAAAAGCCAACGCCCCTTTAACAGTATTCCAAAATATGACAGATAGACAATCTTGGCCTATGCAAGGGAGGGCTAGGTCCCGCTCTGTGGTCCAGCAGCAGCAGACATGCCTGGCCTATAGAGAATCAGGGTTTCTTGGTTGTTCAGATCCCATCCACAAAGCTCTAATCTGAAAATGATGGATATACTATGAATTATCTTCATCTCTTCTTAGCTGGGATAGAGTGATATCTATCTGTCTGTCCACCCCCGTGTACTTACCTACCTTACCTATCCATCCATGTCACTTAACTACCTACCTACCTACCTGTCCTACATGTCTAAGATACACTGAACCCCCTAACTACTTTCCCTACCTATCATGTATCTATCTATCCATCCTTGCCAGCCATCCATCTATCCTAACTATTGTCTATCTATTCAGCCATCTACCATTTCTGCCCATCTCATAGTGAGCAAGCTCCAGTTCCCTTCTATCCAACAATGTCTAATGGGACAACAATCCAGTTCCCTTCTATCGAACAATGTCTAATGGGACCCAGGAAGTATGCCTTCTCTGTTGCCGTGTCTGCTCTTTGGAACAGCATTTCCACTGAGATCCAGATGGTCCAAACCCCAGCAGACCTGTTGTTTCCCTCAGATGTTGGGCCAAGGCCAGGTTTTTTGGTGAGCTAATTGTGCAAATATGTGAACGGTCTCAGGCACGATGTGTTTTAAGTTGTTTTGATGTTGTTTTTTTATCTGTTGCCTTAATGATGCCAGCTGCCCAAATTTACACTGCAAATTGGATAACGATATAAATTGAATTCATACCTTTCTTCCTGCCTGCCTGTCAGCCCCACCAGGTAGAGCAGACCAGGAAATCGACTCCACAGGAAGGCTAATACTCCTTTTCTCAAGAGTGGCTATAAGAACAGAATCTTGCAAGTCTGATTGTGCTGGACCTCCTCCCTTTTCTTGTACCCCCGTGAAATAAGGAAGTGTCTTGCCTGAGCGTCTTCTGTATATTTTCTGTCTGTTGTGGACTTGAGATATGTTTCAACCCTTGTTGCTTTGATAACAGATCTTGCCTATCTCCATCAAGGTCATCTTCCTTACTCTCTACGCTGCCTACCTGCATTAATCCTCATCCTGTATGCCCTTCAAGTAAACCAAAAAGCATACTCTATTATGTTCTCCTATAACAAGCAAGCTGGGATTCAATTACTCCAAGGCTACTGAAAGAGCAGCAACCATGAACTGCTAAACGTTACTCTTTAATACACAAAAACAGGCCCTTTAACAAAAATTGCCCCGATTCCCACTGCGGGAATTCTCCAAGGCTCCAATCAGCCACCAGTAACCCTTTCCAGGTTAGCAGAGACTCTACAAAGTTCAAATAGGCCAAGTCAGTCTTTTTTCCCATGTTTGTCTGTATATTTATATCCCTTTGAATTTGGTTTCCAAATGATTCATTCTCCTGAATAAGTGGAGGTTCACCTAAGCATGCTGATAACGTCTCTTGTTTCAAAGTACTGCATTTGGGGATTCAGGGGTGCCTTTACTATTGGTGGAAACGCTGAATGGAAATAAAGTTATAATATGAGCCTTCTCTTGACTCAGCTTTGTTGATAAGGATTGAAAGGATGCATTTTAGACCAAAACAAGGACTGAAGTTGGCAAAATGTGTACTTGTTTCAAGAACTTGCATGAAACACCAACATAATCTATCCTACCAGGATTAGTCTGAACTAAACAAGCTTCTCAGATCAATATTGCATCCATAATTTTCAACCCAGCAGAGTCAGAAACAGGTGGAATTAAAGAAAGTTAGCAGCGATCATTCTGGGCCGTTGGTGGCAGCAAACATCCAAAAATGAGACATTTTTCTTGCCAAATTCTCATGGCCAGGAAAATAACTTGTTGGATGAAGAAAGATAACTTCATATAAAAGCTGTGCAGTGCTTGAAAAGCTGCTTTGGAGGGTGTGCATATGCACACATACTGTAGGACCTGTTTGCATTTCCTTAAACCAAACATATAGAATATTTTCCCACAATCCTATTTCAGCTGCAGAGGGCATGAAAGGTACATTTGCTTTTAAGAGTTGCAAACAGGGCCCATGTGCGCCCTCAGGGGTTCCAAGACACCTTCTCCACTTTGTATCTCACACTGAACAAAATACCAAGTGCTTAAAACTGTAGTAAAACTAGGTGGTGCTCTCACTCAAAACAGACTCTGACTCTGGCAAGGAATGGGGCATTTCAGGATGAAAGAGTAAACCTGAAAGATTTAAATCTGGGGGTTTTGCTACAGTGGATCCATGACTGAACAAACGCTAGCAGGAATTTGTCTCCTCTGGGATGGGGGGAACAGAATCACAGAAGATGCAAATGAAAGCTAGTTGACCAAGATTTGACCAAAAATTGTTAGAAACTGGGCAACTGGAGAAGAAAATATTTCTATGCTGATGAAAGGAGAATACTGATTTATTCTCATGATCAGGTCACCTCCTTTGCCTACAAGGCAGAGGTGTCACCAGGGAGGGGGTCAATAAAATCAAGACAGTGGCCTCTAAAGGGTGGGGCTTTGATCGCATGGCTGTGGCTGGCATCTGGACCTTTTTGACCTCCCTCTGGACACCCCTGCAATAAGGATAAGTCTCTTCTTTAGTAAAGGCAGTTAATTAATTAAAGGTAAATAGATTAGCAAAGGACGGAGCTATTCCTTTTACTCAGACCGACTCAGCTGTTTTCCCCTTGCTCAGCCTTGCATAAATAGCAAACCAGAAAAAAGACAGAATGCACTGGCCAAGCTAAAAGGGTGTGTGGATTTTGTCTTTAATTCAAGGATGGCAGGTCCACATAAAAGTTAATTCCTGTCTTTCCTTCCATTTCTCTCTCTTTTCCCCTTTAAGTGACATTTCCAACAATCGATGGATGAATCCTCCACAGACTCTCATACAGAGTTTCTTCCTTCTCTCCCAGGATGGAAAGCTTTTCAAGCAATACTATGAAGGTATCCCTCATTTTGATGAAGCTACAGTCTCAGAGCACAAAGAGCATAAAGACAGGACTTTCCAGCTTTAGAGTTTGGTGCAGACACAGTCTAAATAAATGAATACATAATCCACACCAACTTGAAAGTTCCTTCTTCAGAAAAGGAGACCAATTAGCTAAAACATTTATTATCTCCAGAACATCAATACTCTATGAGACTTCGAAGTCCCCAGGGGCGTGTGAGGGATAGAAGTTTATGTGTATATATGTGGGTATACAGGTATGTGTCTGTCTGTTATCCATCCATCCACCCACCCACCCACCCACATACGCACACAGGCACCTTCCTTTTAAGGTGAAGATGTACACTTCTCTGCATACCTCAACAATCCCCTAAGTGCCTAAGAGAAAAGAAGTCCAAACAATTGAGGGGCAGGAGACTCTATTTTGCTTCCAAACTCATCTATTTCAGCAACCAAAACCTTAGAACAAAATGAACAATGAACAGCACATGTCAGAATGACATATTGCATTCATAGTTTGTGCCTGAATATGTTCCCATAAATGGGGAACTCTTATCCTGGGATGCATCCATCAACAGACTGAATTCTTCCTGGATGGGTGGTACCATGGTAACTATATATGTCAGGCTTCATAAGTTCATGTATGGACTTACAAAATCACAGCTAAATATGAACCTGTCAAAGCAAACTTTATGGGTAGAGATGCAAAGCCAACAACATCTCACGGGTCAGCCCAGCTATCTCAAAATGAGGTACAGAGGCAAAATACACCTTGTGCCACATTACCTCTTCCCTTTTGAACTCCACTATTGCATCTGTTGTGCTGGTACCATTAGGCAGAAAAGGAGGCATGTCGTCTTCATCCAATATATGTATGAGTAAGGGCACCTCTCTTAATGTCTTCTGAGAGCCTTCCTTCAGTGTACACTGAGCCAACATCTCATACTTTTCTCGTTCTTCTCGATCTAGAGGTTTTGACACTCCTATGGTCGTGGTCTCCTCATTATAATAAAATGGCAGATTCTCATCTGGAACACAGTACAAAGAAAACCTATTTCTCATTAAATCTCTAATGAAACTGGAACTATTCATACCATCATTTGTTCCTGAAAGTCCATAATACACACCTGGCAGCTCAAGGTAATCATTCAAATTCAGAGAGTTTGCATATCCGGGTTCTTTAGTTCAGGGATTGGGAGATAGGATTAGATAAAGAGATTGTGCTTTAGTATGAAAAGACTGTGTTCCTGTTCTGTTTTGTCCTACAAACTTTTTCTTCTGGGAGCTTCATCTATGGCAAAGGTTGAGCCTGAGGACTTCCATGGACAGCAGCACAGAAGTGGTTCACTGCTGTTGTTTTCCAGGATTTTTTCAATGTTCCAGTCTAGCTGACAGTTCTGGTCTCCCATCCAAATACTAACCAGTTCTAAGCCTACTGAGTTTTTCTGAGATCAGCCAAGGTTAACTCAGCTTTCTACAATTCATTTTAGAATCAGGGTGTGTGCAGCTATCTGACTTCTCTACATTTCACCTTTGTGTTGTCCGTGAACACACATGCACTGATTAAAAAATTATTCCTATCAATTTCCCCCATGACCTGCCCTTGGTCCTATTTTTCTGAACCAATTTACCAAAACTCAGCAACAGACTTGGATGGAGAAGAGGGCTGAAGAAAGAAAAGGGGAGTGTAAAAAAACTAGTCCACGAATATAAATTCTGCTGCAGTTGGCAGAAACAAAATTAGTATCAGGATTCTCACGATGTCCACACTTGGAACCTGAAGTCTTCCTAACAGTAGAAGAGGACTCTTCAGCAGGTCCCAACATGGGGAATCCATGGTCTCTTAACCGCATCTCACAGGACTAGTGATCTCCACACTGGCTACCTAGTTATCACATCAGCTTTAGGAGAAAGATAACAGGAGAAAGGAGAAGCCAAGCGGGAGCTCTGGGGCTGCCCATAAAGTGTGTGGCCAACAGCATGTTATGCTGTACTTGTGAGCACTTGTTTGAATCTAGGCCTGGTCTTCACAGCCCCGTCTTAATCAACATGTTTTGCACATATGACACACTAAAATAGGGTGCAGGTGCTTCTTGACTTCTTTGACACCCCTCCTAATAGATGACTTTAGGTAGAGCTTCCAAAGAAAGGTGAGTCAGTGCTGAGGCAACAGCCTTCCCAAACTGGCCAACTGAACAGTTACAGGATCCAAACAAGCATTTATACATGGAGCCAGGAGACTTAGCTGTGGCTGAATGACTCTGGGCCAGTCACTCTCTCTCAGACCTAGACTGGAAGTCTATCTTCTAATCCACACTGGGCCAGAGGGGTACATCTGGCCCCACAGCCATAAAAGAAAAGGCCTTCATCCCCCAGTGGATTGATTTCGGCTGATAACAACAACCACAAAAACAACAACAGACTTTGCTTTAAGATATCAAAATTTTTTAAAAAAAATCAAGAAAAGGATACAGAAGAAAACAATATATATTATCATAGTTACAAAGAAAAAAAGTTCAGTTTTTAACTTCAACATTCAATCTTGACTACACTGAAAAAAAATATTGATCTATCTTTCCATTATGTTGATAGAGAACCAGTTCATAAGCAGAGAGCAATTGATCTATGATTACAAGTCCAGGAAGCTGTCCTTCCACTGTAGCAAGACAAATTTCTTTGCTACACCCCATGCTTCAATACAATTTTCATGCAATTTGGAACTCTAAATTCCAAATCTTTAGTATATGATTCAACATTATTTACACTTCATCCTTTTCCCCAACACTATGATATTGGAAAAGCACCAGGAGGCTTTAACAGTTAGATACCACAAAGATTCTGGCTGTATAGTCAATACAGGAAATAAATAAAATTATGAAATATTAATGGACTTATGCTGTGGATATTAAACCTGAATCAAAGTGAAGAACACCACCCTCTATCTGTGACAATCATTGGTCTCAGAACCCTCAACTCAAGCTTGTTGGTCCTCAGAAATGCTGTAAATAGACAAGTTTTCTCTGTTCAGCTTACAGTGTATGAAATGCTTTCTCTTTCTTTTTCTCTTGCTTTTAGATATATTGTGAACTCCACTTATGGAGTAGTTTACCTTTATATTAGTAGATGAACTTGCACTTCTGGTAATATTTCAATACTCGGTGCTGAGTTCCTATTGATTTAATTAATAACTGTTGTTTCTAATGTCTCACTGTTTGTTGCACATCTTTTTTTCTTATGGTTTAATGAGCAACATTTTTAATGAATAATTTTGAGGGATTATCTGTATTTTGTACTAAAGGAGACACTTTAAATATGCACCATGTATAACTGCTGATGACCTAGATCCAGTCAGCCCTCTTAAGGAATGGGTGCCTTACAGCCTCCTTCATGAATCCTGTAAGTTCTCTGAGTCACCTGATATAACCAGGTCATTCACACTGTTAAGGGAAGACCAAGTACCTGAGAAGGAATTTTCAACACCCAATCTCCTTCGGTTCTTGAACAAGGTAACCCAAATTTGGGTCAGGCAAAGTCCTCTCTGACAACTAATATCTAGCTCTGAAACATCATTTCCACTATCTGCAACTGGAGAACGCAGGAGGTAAATCCATGGTCCACAACATCTGGTGAGATTAAAAACTTAGTACTGTTTGCTGCTGGATCTTGCAAAAAATCCAGTCAGTAGCTGTTAAATTCTCTTCTGTGCAGTCAAGGAGAAACCTCACAGGATCTGCTATCAGGGTTTTGCAAGCATTCACAAAAGTCCTCATATTATTTTTCAACTAGCCATAAGAAATGCTTACAAAACCCAGGTGGATTTCAAAGCAAACAGGAGTCTTGATTCATCTCTAGTGGTGGTGCTGAAGGACAGCTGAGAGCAGGGAGCAGGTTTTCTCATTGTGCTGGAAAGCCACTGGTATCTGAAATACTCAGGACTTATTGCAAAGAAGACAGAGGAAAGAACTTGTATTTTTTTTTCTTTTATTGATTTATATGCTTCTCACCTGACTTTCCAAGACACTTATGGCAGCTCGCAAAGGAATTTCACATTACAATCTGTACAGAGCAGCTCAGCTTGTTAAAACCTCTGATTTCTAGTCCCTCAGTAAAAATAAGATATATATGTTTCTGAGTTTTTTCACTGCAATCCTCAGGTCAAAAAATAAAATAAAAATAAAAATGGTCTTCTCTTTCACTAAAGCAGCCATCTGTAGTTCTATTTATTCTTCTAACCTTATTCCTGCTGGAACTAGCCGTGATCACTGATATAATGCTTTTATTATATGCCTACTAAAGTAATATTCCTAATAAAATAATCATACCTCTAAAATGTGTTGCTAAGAGTTCAGCATAACTTTAACTCAACTGTTAGATTTTTACAGACCTACAAGGACGTGTATTGTAGAAAAGATACTCTCCTCTGGTTTGCCAGTGTTATGATCAAGTATCCCTCATTTGAGTCCTGAAAATGCCTTTTATATTAATTCCCATACTCTTTTCCCAAGAGACCGTTTTCTCATCTTCAAGACTCTGTTCTGAAGCCTGGCAACAGAGAGAGGAGCATGCTTGGACACAAAGCACTTAAAAATAAAATAAAATAAAGGCAATTGGGTAAACTATGGTTTACCTGTTATGAGCTTGTAGGAAATGCTGGCATTAAAGCACTGGTGTTGCAGAGCAAGTGACTGGAGCTGATAAAAGATGCCTGGTGGTTTATTCTCCGTGATGTGAAAAGAGAGTTCCATATCAGGAAAGCAAAGCTGTCTTGACGATGCAGAACTGCAAGCTGGCATGGTGGCATTGATGACTGAAAGTTGTACCGAAGTGGTAGTAGATGAACCAGGACAGTCTCTTCCTTGGAAGGGTTTGGAAGAGAGGAAAACGCGGAGCACGAGTTTTGTTACTGGGCTTCCTGAGGCTGTTACAAAAGAAGAGGGAGAGAGGATTTACAAGGGAACATACACAGAGGGCTTCTTTTAGTAATTCTCCAGCAATTACAATGAATAATAAATAGGATCAATATTAATTATCACTTCGTCAACTTAAGTGACTTCTAAAGCCAACCTGGACAAACTTGTGAAGTTAGTTTTTCAAAGGATTCTGAATAAAAAATACACGTGTCAAATGATCTGAAAAGTCTGCAAGAATGATTAAACCTTTTGAGATCACATCCATCATATGCGGTTTCCTTGCCTTCCCTGCAAGCTGCAGACCATGGGTCCAAATCCTCACTGAAGGCGATTCCAGAATCCATCATCCTGAGATGCACTGTGGCTTAGAATGACAGCTGGATAGGAATCCTTCAGCTAAGAAAGGTTCCCGCACTGTTTGCTCAGTGTCAGCTAGCAATGTGTATCAGCAGCCGGAAACACTTCCCTATCCCTCAATTTCCCCGAGATTTCTTTCATTCAGAATCTGCCAGAGGAAAAGAATGCAATTTGGTCTAAGTGCATTGATACTTTATATTGCGTTTTGTCCAGATAGGCTCACCTTATCTTTTATTTGCAATATACAGGGTGTCTGCAGAAGGGTAAAAAAAAAAGTTAGCATGGCAGCCATGACCACGATCAAAGCAATAGACACATAAAGGGGGTGAGGCTTTGATCCCATTGTTGTGGCCACCATCCTGACACACACACACCCTTGGCAATGCACATGATTTATCCTACCCTCGTCTCAGTGCAATGGGCTTGTCTTTGTGTTATACGGGAAAGAACAAAAACCTTAGAGTATGGAAGCAATATTTCGCTATGTTTTCAGCTGTGTGTAATACTCCAAAAAGACTGCTCGGCCTCACCTTAACGCAAACACTTTTTTTTTTCCAAATTAAAAACAGGTCCTGAAAGATATGGACTTAGTAATTTAATCGCACTAGGCCCCTTTCAAAATGGAACTCTAGTTTTGGGAGTAAATATATAAAGCTATAATTCTCCTTCAGAATGTGAATTTTACCTGCAAATCCTGATGCAGATTTAAGCTATAAGCCCACCTCACCAACAGTTCATTAAAAAAAAAACCTACCTTTTTCCATATATATTTATATGTATATGTATATTTATCTGCATCAAGCTGATCTAAGGTTGAAAATCAGCAGGGAATGCAAAAATGCAGAGCAAGGAAGCATGCAATTAATTTCTGGAGCCCAATGGGAAGCAGCAGTTACACATATTTTTTATTGCAGGTATCATGTAAGCAACTCACTGAGCTATACCCTTTGAGTAAGTTCTTTCGGCCAACATACCAGAGTAGGACATTGATCAAAATGGCAGTGAACCATCTTTCATGTAATGAACTGCTACTTTTAAGCACCAATGAGGGCTGCTTCTTCCCACATTAATCTGGTGTAGGCTTTCTACTGTATTTCAAACTAAAGTTCTCATGCAGACGAGACTTATTCAGTTACCAAAATGTCCTTTGTGGTTATGGCATCTTCGTAAATTGCAGATTTACAATGGAACCAAATTTTTTATTGTGTAGGCTTTCTACTGTATTTCAAACTAAAGTTCTCATGCAGACGAGACTTATTCAGTTACCAAAATGTCCTTTGTGGTTATGGCATCTTCGTAAATTGCAGATTTACAATGGAACCAAATTTTTTATTGTTAGCATCTGATGCCTCAATACTGCAGGAATGTTCAGGAAATATTGGGCAGACCAACTTGAATCCTTGTTTTTGCAATAGAAGGTTAAAGGGGGCATTCTCCCCCTTCCCCCCCAACCAGCCCCACTCATCAGACGCTGGTAACTGGATAAGTCCCTCTAGACAGAAATCAGAGTCGGCATCACCTTTTCGCCAATGAGCGGTACTCAAGGCAGCTAATAACGAATTAGAACAATATGATTAAACACAGTTAGAAACACAACACACAAACAGCAAAAACACTCAGCATGCCCCCAACTTTAGGCCCTGAACCTGAACATCAGAAATCTGTTCATATAAACCTGATTTTGCCTAGTAATGGAACAGCTGGCCTAACCCCTTCCTTCTTCCCACCCACTGGCAAGGAATTCCAGAGACTTACAGAGTATAACGAAGTCTTCAGTATCCAGACTCTTATTGAGGTAAAGGAGTCCTGTTCTCTCACCAATCTGAAACCAGAGATTTTTATGCCCAGGTCGAAAGAAATCTGGGAAAAGACAGAAGAAAGCTTCTTCCTCCTCTGAATCTTTTAAGGCATGGAGTTGCAATAAAGATGTTCCTTCCGGTTGTTCAAGGTAAACATTTTCATGATATGTCTTCCGGGGAAAGTAGAGGCCAAAGGCAACTGGAAAGGAAAGGAAAGATAAGAAAGGCTGTTGCCCATTTAAGATTTGTGGTGTGAGAGTGAATTCTCACAAAGCCAAAGGAAAACAACCTAATATCACATCTAGTCATTGCCAGAGCAAATGGAAACTGGGTTTCTGCCTGAAAGGGGAGCTGGAAAGCCTGTTACATAGGTCAGACAAGAGAAAGAGATGCAAAAAGAGAGGAATATTGTTTCTACATATAGGCTTGCTCTTGAAACACTACAGTCATTAGAGTTCTTCCCTTATGGCTTTCTAACTTTCCTACAATTAAAAAAAAAAACTACTCAGCAGAAGCTCTTGGATTCTTGTGAATTTACCTAGTTAGTTCTAGTCCTGCCTACCAGCTGAAGCCTGACATCTGGGCACACATCTAAAAACATCTTCAAACAAACAAACGAACAAAAAAACCCCAAAAAGCTGTAAATCTCATTGCTAGAGTTAATGGGGAATACAATACCATGGTCAGCAGCCGATTTTAAATGAATCTCTATACATTATCATGTTATTCTTTGCTGCCATTTCTTTGTTGAATTATACGTGGTGAATTGTATCTTTTAATGATTTTATACTGTGGCTTTTGTTTAAACTGTTGTTCACCCCCCAGAGTCACTGTGGAAAGAGGGACAGCCATATAAAGCCAGGTCTATAAATAAATATATAGAATAAATAAATGTCCTCAATAATTCTTCTAGTATAATCAATGGTTATTTGTATTATATCAAATTGGGACTGATATTAATAAATATCTATGCTAATTTCCATGGATTTGCAAATCTGAAAAGCAGAATTATAATACATGTTAAAAAGTAAAAAAAAAAAAAACAAACCTCAGAGACTCATGAGCCACTCTTGCCGTCTCAGGCTCACCTAGCTCAAAACCATTTTTAAAGCTTTTCTTAATTTTCACAGTATTTGTCTTGTGAACACTTTTCTTCTGGTAGCTGCAGTAGAGATCCTCACTGCACGTTCACCTCTGTAAATCACTGACACTATAAACCTGAGCTGGCAGTAATTTCCAGTTATTATATAATAATATATAGTAATATTTGGAAGGGGAAGAAACAAAAAATATGTAATTGTGAGGGTGCGTTATCGAAAGCCAGTCAGAAGATGTGGATAACGTCCTCCTGGAACCATAGAGTGGAGGGACGTAGTAATAAGGTGAGACTTCAACTACCTGGACATTTGTGGGAAAATCAGCTTGGTCAAGATTGCAAGGTCCCTAAATTTTTCAGTGATCTTACTAAGTGTTTAATTTTATAGAAGGTTGCAAAAGAACAAGGTGTTTGGCTTTCTCTGGGTGGTTGAAGAGCTAGAACTGTGGGCACTTTTGGAGAAAGATTTCAGGAAAGCAATTTCAGCAGGCTTAGAGAAGTTCTAGGCAGGATCTCATGGACAGAAGTCCTCAGGTCAAAGGGAGCAGACGACAGCTGGGAAGTTTTTTAAAAATAAGGTATTGGAAGAATAACCACACCATGACCAACTGTTGCTCTCTCTCTCAGGTTATTCACCCAATTCACATCCATGTTCTTTTAGGCTTTTCCTAATTTTCACAGTACTGCCTCATGAACATTTCTCTAAGAGTGCTAAATTCAAGTCCTAAACTCAATCCATAAGTCCCTTCATAAATTACTGACACCCTAAAACTGAGTTACCAGTAATTTCCAAGTGTTATACAATGATGATGCACAGAAAAGGTCAAAATGCTTCTTGATCAAGTCTACAGTAGGAACAGTCAGTGGTATAACAGTCTGTCTCTCAACCATTTCCACTTCTTGGTATTAAGCACTTTACTTAATTACCCCATAAGCAGAACAAATTTCCTACAACTTCATTCTCAGCAAACAGCTCTGAAGTCTGGCACTCTGTTTTCTTTTCTCAGACAGCTGTCTTTGCCTCTTACACTGTACACAAAGATGACCCTAACTAACTTGGATGGGAGACCACCAGAGAATACCAGGGCCATAGGCCAGACTGGGAAGCCCAAAGTATCCTGGAAGAACTCAATGCAAACTACTTCTGTATCTTACTTCTGTAAGTAACCAGCATCATTATAACGCCATTTAGTTACTGGGCATTGAGTTCAATTTCAGGGCACCTTCACCTTGAATTGATAAATAGAAATCTAAAGCAATATGGTATACAGTAAGACTCAAGTGGGAGGGGAGAGTTACTTTACACTGTTATCCCTTTAATGTCAATATATCTGAATTACCATAGAAAAACACTTCACTGAATAAAACAAAAGCTTTTAGGATCTAGGATACATTGGTACATGAGTAATACATCTCTGAAAATAAAGACCAAACTAATTATGGTTCGCTGCAATGGCAAATGATGCATAAACAGCCAAAAAACAAAAAACAAAAACCAAAGTAAATAAATTTGTGTACCTCGATACCTTCTCTATCATGACAGCCTTCCCCAGAGATATGGATCGTCCCAGTCTCACCAATCTTTAGAAAAGGTCCAACTTAAAGCCTGTGAAGTCCTGGTTATTTCCCCAGCCACTGGGACCAGGCCGTTTCTGAAACTCTGGTGTGGATATATGGTATGGGCGTTCTTTGAGATTTTTAATGAGGGGGTCTCAACCTGGGGCTCTTCGCGTATTGTATGATTATTGATTTGTTTTTCCTTTTTGTTTGCCACTCAAAGTTTCGCTGATTAATGTGTGTGTGCGTGTGCGAGTGTGTGTGTGTGCGTGTAACTAGAGATGAGAAAATGGATGGAGAAATTTTAAGACACGGAAGTGTTGGCAGAAAGATGGTGGGTGATGAATGGTTGTTGAAAAAAGCAAAAATGGTTGTGCGTAAGATGAGCTTCTGCCCACTTTGTGATATGGAAGTGAGAACTGGATATGTCAGGAGAAACATCAGAGTAAATTGGTTGCAGCAGAAATGGAGACTTAAGAAGTGTATATGGTGAGCAAAAAGAGATAAGGTGTCAGTAACGGAGTGGTATTGAAGGAATATGGGTTGAACATAAAAGTGAGTGACCAGCATGAAAGAAGTACATTGAGGTGGTTTGGTCATACAGAGAAAATGAATAAGGACCAAACAGCAGAACAATTATACAGTTAAAGAGCTAAGAGAATGAGAGGAAGACCAAGAAAGTCACAGTTGGATGGAACTGATGAGATTCTCAAAAAGAGGGACACGAAAAGTTGAGAGAGTAAAGCGTGTGCATGGACTGATTGTGGATATGACAGAAGCAAGGATGCTTTGTAAAAATACAAAAACAATGGAGAGATACAATGAACTATGTTTTAGCGATGCTTGCTCTCTTTTTCTTATCATATCTTATTAAAACACTTCCTTTAATTTCTTTGCCTTGCTATTTCTTGTTTTCTGCATTTTACGCAACATTGCTTCCCCTGAAACAGAAGGACGGATATGTATGTTAAAAAATGAGTATGTCAGGTGCCAAAGCTTGGACATTCTACCGAATGTCTGCAAGGAAGAGTAGGAAAAAAAGATTCCAGAAGCGAGGATACAAGGAATCTTAGCTGGATACAGGGAATGTCTGGAAGTTATTATTTCTGCCAAGATACTTACTGAAAGAGATCACCCAAGCTTTTGCAGCTGTCACACTCTGTTTTCTTACTCTAATCTGTAAACAACCACTCATAAAAAGTGAGCATATATTCAAATTTGCAGAAAGATGTCGCATCTGAGTTTGTACCGTGCAGGATCGGCTTCTCTTTACTTACGAATTTCTTGAACTTTACATTGAATCCAGTGCCTACGTTTTTGCATACAACTGTAGCTTCTTTTTAACAGTAGACCCCCTCCCTCAAAAGCATGAAAGGAAAAATACGGAAAGCCAGAGAATTACAAAGTGAGGCCCCTTTTTGGAAACACAACATAATCCTTTTGGAATCTGCATATGAGTCATGACATCACAGAAATGCATTTTCTATTTATTGTACATTAAACAAATAATCTAATGAAGGAATAAACAAGGTAGACATTCACTAACAATCTCTCATTGAACAGTCAAGTGTTAAGTAAGCAGTAAAATAAAAAAAACCTAAAAGCTTGTGGGGGGCGCTGGTTTTTCTTGCCTGGGATAATTTATTCTGCCATCTTATTGCCTAGGTCATTGCTGTATGTATAGTTTGTGACAGAAATCAAACTTCAGGGTGGCCACCTAAAACCTGTGGTTTTATAAGCCCCTTCTTTCACCACAGACGGTCAGCATTCAAAAGGCTTTGCTTCCATTATCTTCTAGGTCTGGATCCCAAATCAGACCCTACCCCATCTGGTTTTTTAAAAAATGGTTTTAATTTTAAAAAAACTGATGCGCTAAGCAAAGCGCCTTTCATTCCAAGAATACCCGAGACCCACATTAGTCCCACAGCCAATTTTAGAAAATGCAATTAGCAGATCTAGAAGAAAAAGGCATAAGGCTGGGACAGCCTCGGGAAGTTACAGGAGACAGTGAGAGCAAGAACTGCGTATGTGGCTTATCTGTCTGTCTTTCTCTTCTTTGTGTGTTAGTTGGATGTTTTCCTTTTGGGTGTATTCTGCCTACTGATTTCTAATTTTGTCTGCAAAGACAGAGGGAAACAAGGTGGTGTTTAGCTCATATTACACATGTGATTTTTTAAAAGTTGCGTAAAGTAGTCCTCTTTTTACGACCACAATTGGGACCAGCAACTAAGCTAAGCAGTGCAGTTGTTAAGCAAAACATCACGTGACTGCAACAGACTTACAACCTCAGTTCCCCCGCAGTTGTTAAGCAAGACATCACATGACCACAACTTATTATATTACTGTCGGCTTCTCCACTGACTCTGCTTGTCAGAAGCTGGCTGTGAAGCTGTCAGGCCCAGCCCAAGAACAATGGTGAAACTGTCCAGTTGAGTTCAGTTCCTTTGTTTGCTTATACCTTATAGACAGAACCTTGCCAGACTAAATCTATCCTACTGCAACTAGTGGATATACCCTGGGAAATTCCAGGGAGTGGCTACCCTGAACCTCTTTCGCTCCCCACGCTCCCCCTGCGGACTGTGTTGTCTCTTGTCTCCTTTCCCTTCCTGGAATGCACCCCCTCCTTCCTGATAGCCTTGATCTCTGCTTCTATCCCCCACATCACCCTCCCCTTTGTGGATACATTTCATCACACATACTGTACTTCCTTTGTAATCACTTTCGGAAACTGCTTGTTAACTGCTTTTCAGCTATTAGGAATCTTTGGATTGACAAGTTTTACAGGACCAGGTGAGTTTCCTGTCTCAATTCTTAAGAAAATTTTAACTACAAGTTTAAGAACTTAATTTTGGGGGAGGGGGGTGATTAGAACTTTGATTTTGGAAAGTACCCCCTCCTTCCTGATAGCCTTGCTCTCCGATGCAACCCACCACATCACCCTCCCCTTCAGAGATACATTCCATCACATCAGTGCACAAATGGGTATCACACGACCACAGGATGCTGCGATGCTCATGAACACCTGCTAGTTGTGAAGCACCCAAATCTCGATCATGTGACCGTGGGGCACTGCGACGGTTGTAAGTGTGAGGACTGCTCATGTCATGGCAAGCTCAGACTCAGATGAGGAGACCAACTCTGAGCAGCCAGTTCCAGAGTTGCCGGATGAACCGCTGCCTGAGGAGCTGCAGGCAGAGGAGGTGGGGCTGTCACTAACCAACAGGCACAACTGCTGCCAGTCTCAGAAGATCAGGAGTCTGAGCTGCCACCCCCTCCCAGTGCAAGGGCTTCCCATGCAAAGTGGAGAGCAGAGCAAAGGCACTCTGCAAGATGCCTCACCCTTCCAAATGAGCAACACTGGGGCTGCTTCGATTTAAGAAGAGCAGCAAACTCCAGCCTCTCCATTGGCAACAACTGTTCATTTACCCAGACTACACGTGCCTTGACTCCCTGTTTGAAACCTCATGACTTTGACTCTGAGCCTGGACTGGCCGATGAACCTTCTATGACGTTTAGACCCTTGGACTTTGCTTGACCACTCTTGTGCCTGGTGTTTTGGACTGGAACTCTTTCAAGGCAAGCCTGCTCAACTTTGGGGGACTTGTTTCTCTACTGTGTGTGCATTTGCGCTCACATTTCCTTTGCTGCTTCCTTACTTCACAAAACTTATCAGTGAAGTTTGCAACCACCTCTCCATGTGCTTGTGTGCGCCTGGCATGAGGCAGGACAGGTCGTAAAGTTACTTTTTCAGTATAACCTTGAACGGTTGCTTAAAAGGGCAGCTGTTAAGCAAGGACTACCTGTATGAGCTTCCTTATTTTGGTGTAGTGTTTCTTCTGCCTGCTTTGTGGTATGTATGCTATGAATCCTCTTTAGGGACTGGATGCGAAGAGACTTGGAAGTGCGGGCAGAATTGTCTGTAGTGTGTAGGCATGCTTTCTTTCCTGATTTTTGTGTTAGCTTCTTCGCTTTGGGGTAGTGAATTACTTGTGTGTATGTGTCTGTTAGGGCTACCATCTAGGCTGCAGCCCAGATGTGGTAGCCATCATGTTGTATGTGTTTCCGGGAGGATCAGGATGTGTGTGCGTGTGCACTCCGTGCCCAAGCAGGACTACAATCTGAGTACATTTTGTTCCTGCAAGGGGGGGGGGGGTCCGTGTGTGCATGCATAAATTTTGTTGATCAGTTGCTTTTTGTGAAAGACATAGCTGGTTGGGCTACCTCAAATGATGTGCATCATTTGCAAAGGGCTCTGTTTGTCTGAGTCCTGCCAGACCCCCTCCTGGCAAGCAGGTATTCTGTTGGGACTAATCATGATAACTAATGAGAATCTGCATGACCCGCTCTCAAAACTGCTGGGAAGTCCTGTATGCCATTATTATATTGCAGAGGACAATTATTTGCCTATATAGACGTACCTTTGTACCACAGCATAACTGTTCATTTCCTTAAATGCAATGCCAGGCTTTTAAGCTCTGATTCTCCTTGTGAAGTCCTGCAAAATCCCGAGAACTTTGATGTCATAATAAGAAGGGTCAGCAAGTCATAAATGGCATGTCAGCAGGTCAAGGGCCAGAGGGCTGAAAGGAATGGGAAAGGCTCCTTGGAACCAAAGGTCTACTCTACAGTTACTGTTGCTCCCAAACAGATCAGCAATCGAAACCGAACCAAAGCAATCCAGCAGGTTTGGGGTGGAGACTTGAAGGCTGGGACATAAAGCCAACCAGTTAGAAATGACCCAGTGCTGGAATTGTTGACTTTAGTCAGTAGCTCCTCATTCCTTATAATTCACTATTTTGACCTAGATCTGATTTGCACCCAGACCTTATTCTTTTCTTAAACCCTCTTTTGTATCAAACTCTTGCCATTTCAGCTGACTCTTTATAGACCTTAATCTGCTTTTTACTCCCTGCTTGGGTATTTTCTAAGACAAAAGCTTAGAAAGTTTGACCTGCCTGCTAAGAACTCAGGGTGGGCCTGAGTAATAGTTTAGATTTGATTCACAACAAGGGTTGCAGCTCTGGGAGGACCATAAATGTAGCACTGGTCTGCAACTCATTAAAGCAGCTGCATCATTTCCTGGGAATATTCCTTATCCCCTTCATCCAGGGCTGGATATGATGTCAAAGGGCTTTGCTGAGAAAAATGGCAACTGTCTGCAACATCCCTTTGTTCTCCCTGACAAATATGTTCATGGAAGGTGGTGCCAACTTCTGCTTATGCAAATTCCCACCTCCCTCCAACAACCTCCAACAGTGCGAAGCAGGAGGGAGGGAGCAGACAGCACAATGTTGCTGTTAAGCCATCGTGTTGCCTAATTCCACAAGAGAGGCGAACTCAAGCAAGAGATAATTGATTGCTGACATTTCTAAACCATCCAACAACCTGGGTCACATCCCACACAGTTTGGGCCTCAGATTTTAAAGCTGTGAGACAGCTAACAGCCTCCTATTACTAACCATCTGTTTTTTATATATATTATACAAGAAGAGGGGGCAGAGCGCCAGTGTGCTCTGATTAAAAAGGAAAATAATCTCACCACCACCACCAAAAAAAAAAAGAATTGTTCCTTACACAGATGCTGAAAAATGGAGGCCTTCATTCAGCAACGGCAAAAAAAGAATAAGCAGATGATGTTCCAAATTCCCACTGATGTGAGAATATCATGCCGTGGTACTTTTCTGATGTAATGAAACACAACTCTCAGAACTTCCTGCCAGCAACAGAACAGTTCTGCCAGGATAAGATTGGGAAGACTGAACTAAAGCATGATCTGTGAACATTTGGGGAACTATGTTCCAAGCACATCTGAAGAATACCAGGTTACGAAAAGCTAACTGGAGCTGTGAAAAACAGTCAATTTTGAGTCAACAATTAGGTTTGTTACAAATATTGCATAATAAGTCATTCATTATATAGGATAACCGAATTCTCACATCGTGGCTTATTTTCAGTTTCTGCAATGTAAGTAGGTTTCAACAGAAACAGAATGCAAAAGGGAAAGCAATTAAACATGCATTGAGAAAAAAATCAACCAAGTTTATCTTTCCTCCGTTTCTTCATTTAAATGAACATGATGGGTTAAACTCTGATATGGTAGAATTCTTCAGTGTTTTTGTATATTGCTATTTATCTTAACTAGTGAGGTTTTTAATTATCCTTTGTTTGAGCATTTTGCTAGCTAAGCTACTCATACCAACTTCTTGTCCCACATTCACGGTATCAGAAAATACCTGTATATATTAAGAAGTGGTATTTGTAAACCATTGTGAACCCTGAAGATACAGCAGACTACAAATTTAATAAAAATGTTAATAAATAATTCAGAAGCTGCTTACAACTCAATCCTCATTTAACTGGAATGGCCAATCATTATATCTCTCTAAGGTATCTCATAAGGTTGGTGGAAATTAAACATTAAAAAAAAGAAATCCCCTCTCACCCCTATGGGTGGTCTGTCTTCCTCAATCTCGGGTCCTCTACCAGAGGCCTGGGAGTTTGAGGGTTCTGCGCAGGATCTGAGCTGTTCCTAGCCCTGCACTCTTCTGCACAGAGAGCTCTGATGTTGCTCCTGGGATCTGTTGGAGCCCCTCTCCCAGCTTAGGAGTCACGGCCCCGAGTGCTCCTACCACCACTGGGACCACTTTGGCCTTTACTTTCCACATCCTCTCGATTTCCTCCTTCAGGCCCTGGTACTCCTCCAGCTTCTCATGCTCCTTTTTCCTGACGTTGCTGTCACTTGGCATTGCTATATCTATCACTACTGCTGTCTTCTGGTCTTTGTCTACTACTGTGATGTCTGGTTGATTGGCCAGTACCTGCCTGTCCGTCTGGATCTGGAAGTCCCACAGGATCTTAGCCCTGGTATTCTCCACGACCTTCTGTGGAATCTCCCATCTGAACTTGGGGGGGTCTAGCCCATACGCTGTGCAGATGTTCCTGTACACAATGCCAGCTACTTGGTTGTGCCGTTCAGTGTATGCTGTTCCTGCCTGCATCTTACACCCTGCCACTATGTGTTGGACTGCCTCTGAGGCCTCTTTGCACAATCTGCACCTTGGGTCCTGTCTAGTGTGGTAGACCCCTGCTTCTGTGGATCTGGTGCTTAGTGCCTGTCCTTGTGCTGCTATGATCAGTGCCTCAGTGCTGTCTCTTAGTCCAGCCCTTTCCAGCCACTGGTAGGATTTCCCATTGTCAGCCACCTCCAATAGAGGCGAATATGTGTAGCTCCACATGTCAGCCACCTCAGCTATCTGTCCCAGATATACACATACATACATACACACACATACACCCATACCCACACACACCATCTCAAGATCATTGGAGAAATACTGGAGTATACATTTTTTAAAAAAGGTACCAATATTCTGAAATGACCGTTTAGCTAAAAAATTAGAGTTAGCATAGCATATCATTAAAACTGCCAGAAAAAAATAATTCTGAGCAATCAACTTGATGAAAGTTGGAGAGTTCTCTTTTACAATTTCTTTTAAGGTTAAAATTCAGTGGGACATCATTTAGATGGTACTAAAACGTATTAAATCAAATCACATCTTTATTATGGTCATAGACCAGCTTAGGTACTATAACATAAAATTCAGAATACCATGTTTTAATACTAAGGAACATTTCCTTGGTGGAATAAATTCTATTTTCCACCCTTAGCAATACACCACATCCTCCTGTTAAAAACTGTCATGTTATTAATGCATTTACATTTTTGTCCCTTTCAATGCCAGAGTCTTTATTTTTTTAACACAGAAGGACTAACGAAGTTAGCAGGCATCTGTGATGATTGCTATTAATAGCTCACTTATTTCTGGCAAAGCCTTGGGTTTCAGCAATCAATTACAGTGGCAGAATATAGACCTTCCTGTAGACTTACTGTTATTAATCATGATTGACAGCTGTGCTCAAGTACAGATCTTTCACTGATTGGTGTTTTACCACCTTAGCCTGAAATCATGGAAGGCCAGGCGTGGATCCTTGAGAGTCTCTAAAGAGAGACCTCCCCGAAACGGTTTCATTTGTGTTCTCTTCCACTTCTGTGGAAAACAGAGCAGCAGAATAAACAAACAGAAGCTTAGTTCTCCAAAACAGTCTCTTGGACATAGATATTGAATGTGTTTTTACTTTATTCTCGGATAGGTTGCCAGTCCTGCAAGAACACAACTCATCCAGCTAAGTCATTTCACTGATGTGAATATTAGTACTGGAACACACTTCCCCAAAGGATGGATGAACATCAAATGTTCCCTCTTCTGCAAGGACTTCACTGTCAAACCCTTTTGACTTCACTAAAGGGCAAACAAGTAAGAATGTGGATATTTGGTCGCTTTATTTAGTACATTTAAAGGGCATCTCTCTGGGAAGAACACTCGGGCAGCTGGCAGGGAAAAAATGCATGCCAACAGAATAAATAGAAATGAAATGAAATGAAAACTGGATAGAATATAGGGTAGATATGCACACCCATAGAGGAGGAGAGAGACAGAAATTAAATTTGCTGTTCGTTATTTTTTTATGTATTTACAATCAAATTTCTAGGCTACCCAATTCCCAAACAACTTTTGGCAGATTCGCAATTAAAGAGAGATTAAAAATAATAATATCTAAAGAGAACAGGAGTCTCTTGGAAAGCGCAAATCCCCCAAACACTCACTCCATCCCCTGATCACATGCCAACCGAAGGTCTTCAAGTGGGACAAGGATCTAATAAACCAATAGACAAGTTAACAGTCCTGAGGATTCTGCCCTTTTCCTTGGGAGGAACCAGATCTAACTCTTCGCAGTTAACCAAACATGGCTGTCTGTGCTTTTGTCACGCTGATCAGACCAGATCAGTTAGAGCCAAACTATGAGAGAATCCAAGCAGCTTTATCTACCAGATGCCTAGAATATTCTTCACAGCAACCAAACAGATGGGCCTGTCTCGGAAGGAAGGAAGGAAGGAAGGAAGGAAGGAAGGAAGGAAGGAAGGAAGGAAGGAAGGAAGGAGGTTCAACAGCTATCTACAGATGCAAGATGTGCAAAGAAATAACTGTGTTTAGCTGCTCTCATCACCATAACATAATACCTCACATGGGCTCCTACATGTGCTCAATTGGGATCATTTTTGTCTTCTTCCAATTGTGCTCTAGGCCTTTCTTCTGATGTTTCTTATCCTTCAGTTCCTCCAGCCCCCCTCCTCCCCCCAGGGTTGATGTACAGCAAGAGGCCACATATGGGCAACCTCATCTTAGTGTCCAAGCAGAAACTAAGGAATCAGACAAATAGCCCACCATGTTCTCAGGAAGACCCCAAGTGTCTGGGGTGGACCAATCTAATAAGTCCTACCTCCTTGTGGATGTTAGGGGGAGAGCATCCAATAGCCTAGAAGGGTTTCAAATCTCTGAATTTCCAGCGAAGCCAATGTTACATTATGTATGTTCTTCTCTTTTCAAATTGTTTTTGAACAATTTGAGTCATTTGAGAGTTGGCAGCCATCTAAATCAGCATTTCTCAACCTTGACAACTCTAATATGTGTGGACTCCAGCTCCCAGAATTCCCCAGCCAGCCATTATACAAAATTGTAACTAATATAGTGCCTTTAAAGAGCAACAGATTCTCAGATGTCTAAGTTTACCACATTCAGCCGCCATTTTTATACCAGCTGCCAGTGAAAAGTCATCCAAATTTTAATATCCAGTGCCTGTCCTAAAAACTGTCTAACGTTATTGTTTAAAATTATGTTCTTCAGTGTCTGTAAGTATAAAGTACAGATTTTTAGGTCTGCACCCATCATATCCTCTTTACTAAATGCATATCCTTTCCTTTTCTCAAGGAATTTCAAGTGGCCTTCAAAGTTCCTCTTCCTGTTTTATCCTAAGAGAAGCTGTATTTGACTGGCCAAGTTGACCAGTGAATTCCATGGCCACAAAGGAATTTGAACCTGGATTTTCCCAGTCCAATACTATAATCACTACGCTACCGCAGCATGAACAAGGGAAGGGCTGATGAACTTTTCTGTTTCCATGCTCACAGGTCATCTGAAAAATCTACAGCCATTGGATGCAACAAAGTTCTCTCATTACGGGTATCCCCTGCTCACGTCAATCTTTTCTTGGCACACTCACAAAGTCTTTCAATAACAAGAAGGAGAGAGAAAATGGGTGGCTAGATCAGGTTGTTATTATTATTTCTTCTTCAGCCCAAACTCTAGCTGCTTTCTAAGGACAGCTGTATTTCCAAAGAGACTCTCTATATCCTTGTCAGTAAATAAAGCAATAATATAGCCAACTGAGATTTCACATGCCCTGATAGGGAATATCTAAGCATAAAAATGATGAGCTACTATATGGCATTGCAATTAGTGTAAAAGGAAACGGAAACATTTTCTAGCATTATCTGAATCCCTCTTTAATATTAATGGCGATGCTATTAGTTGCCTGTGTTAGCTTAAATAACAGTAATTCACCGAAAAGTACCTGTTGAACAAAAGCACGTGAAGAGCTTGGATCAATTGGCAGTTGGACTGGAAAGTGATTATGCTTGTCTATCAAAATGGCTATCTGCCATCTCTTTTTCTTGGTCAGAGCACTTGCTCTGCTTCTGGTAAATGTAACGTGGTCACTATGGAACTAAGCTGATTCTAGGGTTCAGATAAGCAGCTCACTGCAGCTCTGCTAATGTTGACAGGACTACCTCCATGGTGGACATAGCAAAAGGTATTTCTACCAGGAACATACATTTGTTAGCTGAGTAATCCTACTGACCTGACCCTGGAATTTCTAGCAATCCAAACATTCTGCCTAGCTCTTATATGGAAAGTGGAAGGGAAGGGGAGAGATCTTGGGACCTTTAAAAATAAAGAAATAAAAGGATTTCCTTACCACACCAACTCCAGTGACAGAGTAGATTCTGTACCAGTTTAAGATGAGATCTATAGTTCTCTCCAGACACACCTCAAAATATGACCCTTTCTAAAGACTTTTCCAACATGCAATCAGGACATTCATAGTGAAGAATGTATTTTTGCTGCCACTCATGCTTATAATTATAAAATTATAATTTTGGCTTATATAATCATATAGCCAAATAAGTCCGTCCGTCCGTCCGTCCATCCATCCATCCATCCATCCATCTATCTTCCATTCAATAAAACGGAGGTTAAACCACTGAGTTCTAGCAAGTGTAAAAGTTCTTCTGTGAAACACATAAAATATAAACTAAATAATTAGCATGGGAAAACAGTCTTCCTATCACACCCACCCTGTAGAAGGAAGTTAGGAATTTATTCTCCAGAACCCATTGCTTCAGCTCGAAGGAGACCATCTGAAGCCCTCGCGAGGTCAAAAAACCATGGCATTTTAGGTGCAAATCTATGTTTTCCTTCTATGCTAACGTGTATGTATTCTGTAGGAGTCTAATTTAAGCAACAATTTGAGGTGACAGAGCTATATGTGAGCCTCAGTGGAGACCAGTTCTGTCTCCAGATGTAGCAAAGAGTTGAAAACACATCTAGAACCATGCAGCAAAGCACTGAAGAATTTGGAGGAAACTGCTTTGGGAAGGCTTGAATCATGATGATTACAAATCTGGACACAGTATAACCAAAACCGTTGCTGGTTTTTACTGCAGGAGATGCCTAATGGTGGCCATTACTGTTGGCATCATGCAAAATGGCATTGGCAAATCTGGCATTGGCAAAATGGCATTGGCAAAGAAATAGCCCTTGGTTGGATTCCCAACCAACCAGCAGCTGAAGAATGGAAGAAAATGTTCAGGTATTTAAATATCTTAATCTGATCTATAGAAAAGTCACTATTTTCCAACAGTGATGGTGAATGAGAAGTCTTTTCAGAGAAAACAACAGCACTGTTGATGACCAGACTTTCTTCTCTACAATAAGAGGCAAGTGCTCAGAGATTTTGCTTCAAGTCTACTTGTGTTCTAGAGAGGACAGTGTATTGCATCTTTCAACCAGTTTCCCATGAAGATGTCTTGCATACTGCTTCCTTATTACACCCAACAGGCTAACTGAGCAGTCATTCACTAGATCTCCTCTTTTGCATATGGGAACTTTAATGGATCTACAGTAGCCCAATCCTTGGGGATCTGGAAATTCTTCTTTCCAGATCCCCAAGGATTGGACTACTGTAGATCCATTTAGAGTATAAAGAAGGAAATCAATACACCATTCCACATTTGTCTTTAGTAACATAGTGGGAATAACACACACATACACACACACACTGTTGCTTTTCCATTTTTCGGATGAAGATTGAGTTTAGGAATCTCAGTGGGCGATATGAACATCACACAGTGGTAGATTTAGGATACAGCGCCTCAGAAATTGTGGCATTTGGGATATCACTACTCAGAATCTGGAAATTTTCTACCCAAACTTTGGAAGAAATAATCCTGGCTTGTTCAGCTGCAACCTTAAGGAAAGAAGGAGCAACAAAGTGTCAAAAAGTCACATTCTTTTCCTGTACTATCTAGGCAAACTTTTTCAAGTGATTCAGTTGAGCTTCCAGAGTTCTTTTTTTTTAAACAAAGCCTTATACAGTTTTTCCTTGCAAGAACTACTTTCTGCAAACAATGTATTATCAGCTCTGAATGCCTTAAAGGTTCTATAATTCAACCCTGGCCACAGTACTTTTGTGATTAAACCAGGGCTTAAAAATATGATAAAGCCCTACCATTTATGGTTGAGATCTGGACCACAAGGATCTTCTAGAAGCTGAAAATTCATAGAGCCTTCCTTACATTCAGCTTAGTGCAAATGGCGTGCACTAACTATAATGCTGAGGGTGTGCTAAGGAAATCCAAGACAGGCCATTTAAGTCAGAAGCCCCTATCCAACTGAGCTTCAGCTGGACAATTTAGTTCTAGTCAACATACAGGAGCATTAATAGCTAATTGCATAATAAGAGGAAGATGTTTGCAGTCAGGTTGGCTATCAATTGCAAAAGACAGGCTAGGATTGGGAAGACTATAAAATCGTCCCGTGTACAATCTCTGTACCCACCCCAGTATGTAAATTCCACAGCTTGGTCCCTTTCAACAGATCCATTTAAAATAGAGAGATTAAATTTAATGGTCACTTGAGACAGCCTCTATCCCCCCCCCCCCCGCCATAGTTAATCCCTGTGCATTTAGAATAGCACATTTGGAGGGGGAGTATGCCATTACACAGCAGAGGAACACTATTAAAATGGGTGTAGACAACTGCCAAGTCTGGTGTTAAAATCCCCAGGCATTATGATAATGGAATTAGGGTGCAATAAAATTAAATCCTGAGTATAATCCTCCGGTTTATCTCAATTACTATAACTTGATACAGTAAGCACCAGGGAGGAAGGTAGACACTAGTTATCAAAAATCTGTGCCCAACAAGTTTCAAGTTTAAGGCCAGAAACAGAGATGGGCATTTATTATTCTTTATTTCTTGGTTTGTTTAATGCTACTGCTAAAAGGCTCCAATCCTCTGGGCAGCGTACAACAACAAACACAGACAACCACAAAGAACCCATTTCACAATATAAGCATCATCAAAAACCAAAAGCAAACTCAAAGTTGCTCACAACCAACCAACTAGACAGGTGGATAATAGGTGAGGGGCACCATAAACTTACTTCTCCCGTGCCACAGTGATTAGAGCTTGGCCAGCACGTCGCAGCAGAAGCAAGACAATATGCTGGGCCCAAGAGCTTTCATAGCACCTTTAATCAGCACCAGAAGAAAGTAAGAAAGTGGGACATGCTGGGCAGACAAGCTAATGCTAGAAGGGGAGGGCAGGCAGTGCTCCAGACCAATGTCAGATGGCGATGACTCATGGCCTTGCTAAAGCTAGGCAGATGCATCGTGGCTGCAAGAATAAGAGACCAAGGAGAATACTATGTTATTTGCTTAGTTTTAGTATGCATTATCCCACATTCTAGTCCAAAGGTTTCTCAGAGTGACTTACAGCTACCACAGCAGTTTCGATGCCAAATCCAGGTTGGAAGCCAGGTTGAAATGGACCCAAGCAATTAACATTATTCAAAATTATCTGGATTTGAAGCCTCTGAAGTCCAGACATGACCTGCAAGTGTTCCAGTTCTTATCCTTAATACAGAAAAATGATTGGTGCTTGTGCCAGATGTCACATTACAGTGTGGGCCATGTTTCATTATACAGCATTAATACTGTAGGAGAACTACTTATGTATTTAATTAGGGAGGAAGCAAGTCATAATAAACTATAGTACAGAAAGCCACAGCCAGGTTTTCCCTAAACCCTAGAAAAGTTATTTCATTGCAGCACTCTTCCCCTCTTTCTTCTGTAGTTTTTCTTGCTTGTGAGAAGAAGAAAATATGATTTCTGACATCTACCATATTTGCTATCCTTTCCATGAAAGTTGCTTATGTTAGTTTTTTATTAACTGATGTTCAGTAACTGTTCAAGTATTTCTGGAAAAAGGTAACAGTTTGCCACTTCTGTTAAGCACAAGATATTTTCTAACAGAAGCAAAAGCAACTTTTTACTGTGTGTAATCTTGGGTACTAATTTAAGAATGTGAGTTGAGCAAGGTCTCTTCTTATGGGTACAGTCTTTAAGGGAAAATCACGAGCATCTGATTTAAGGATGAGCAAATCCATGTCGTTTTCATCCATACCATTTGTCCATCCACACTTCCATACTTTGGTCCCATTTCTGCATTAACTGTATTTAAAATCTGCCACTACACACATTTAAATGTGTGTGTGTATGTGTGTTTTAATGTATGTTATCTCAAAATACTTCTAAACTGAGATCAATCCCAATACACAGGAAGAAAGTAAAAGCTGGTGAAAGATCTGCAATTTGCATTTTGTCTGGGAGTTGCGGATCTGGTTGGTGTGTTTGCAACATACCCAAAGATAAAATTCCTCAGTTATGATGGATACATCATCCTCATCCCCCGTATTGTTTCCTTAATGGTACGGAATAGAGGTGCAAAATCTATTCTGCTGCCTTTCTGCACATTAAAGGATGAAGACTGGAATAACCAAAGGCCACTCCCTTTGGGATTGTCCTTGTTAATTACCCACAATATTGTTTCCAGTGGCTCTGGGAACTTCTGTGTCTTTTGATAGATAAATATTGATTATGTTGATTATGTGCCATTAAGTTGGTGTTGACTCTTAGCAACCACATAGATATGCCTTCTGCGGGATGACTACATATAGATACTGTAAATGCATGCCTGTTATCCATGTCTATCTGCCTCTGTCTCTGCTTTTGCCTGTCTTTCATCTCGTTTTGCTAGTTATTGTAACTGTTTCTGATGTTTGCTGGTCTTTAATAAAGAAACATCCAGCTATATTTTTTTGCTAGTTGATCCGAGTGATGTGTCTGCTTGCCCTAATCTGGGTACAGGAATTGACTGGGAGTGTGCTGGGTGCAAGATAAACTGGAAATTCTCATAGTAATTTTGCAACGAATTATACCCAATCTGAATTCACTCTTAAGATATAATATACACATTAGCCTTAAGATGTAATATACGTGTTAGTTTAATGAATGTCATCCCACATCACATACGTGCTGCATTACTGAGTGCAGACCTGTAAAAAAATGTTTTGCACAAATACCTATATAGTGAGGGCAAGACATAACGGTACAGAAATGTGTGCAAATACCTAACTAACAGGAATGTGGAAGCTTCAGCTAAAAGCTTTGATTCAAACAGTTTAATTTTTGAATTGAACCTTTGCATGGAATCGCCCAAGTGATCTGATGTGTGCAATCAGAGGGGGCCTCCTCACAATGATTCCTAAGTTCAGTGGACTTTTGCACTAAATTGTCTCAAATGGAATGGATGCTTCAAACAGATTCAACTCACTGAGTCATGAAGTTCAATCAAATGAATTCATTCAGCTGCAAATCTTGCATGTTTGGGTCCTGGATGCTTTGCACTGAACTTTCTACATGTCAGAGGAGTTTATGATACCCCAAGATGTGTAGAATGTACATGCAACAGCAGAAAGTGAGTGGTTTAGGTAGTGTTTACCAAAGGTTCTTCAAGTGAGGCATCAATGAACCAATACATATTCCTCTGCTTCAAGCAATGGGAAGCAAAGTTGAAATACCCAAAGGGCATCCATTGGAACTTAAAGAGAGTAAAGAAGATGACACTGACAGAGAGCATGAAGTTTTTTTACCAAAGCAACAAGAAGAGAAACATTGGTTAAGTCCCAACAATGGAGAAGGATTACATAAACATTTCAGATACACACACCTCCTAATTCACATGAATATAAAAGAGGGAAGAGGGGAAGCACAATCAGACTTGCAAGGTTCTGCTACTGTAGCCCATCTTACTAAAGGTAGTTTTAGGCTTTCGTGGAGTCTGTATCTTGGGCTGGTCTACCTCGTGGGGCTGACAGAACAGGCATGGAGTGTCTTTTTCTCATCAGAGTTTCCTCCTCAAACTTCAAGGGTGTGGAGGTGACTTCACCAATAACGCAAGGCTAAATTTTCCAGATTCACGCACCTTTTTGATTGGGAGAGTTAAGTACAATAGATGTGTTCAGCCGATCAGGAGTTTAATGCACCAATTTTGCTTACTGCCTAGTTACACGGACATTACATCCCATCAAATTTCAACCACACAAACTTAGGAGGCTCTACAGGCCACCAAAACGGGGTCTGGGGACTGTATGTTGCTTCCAAGACTCATTTCCCATTCCTGCTCTATAATTAGGGCTGAGTGAAATCTTCATACAACTTTTCCTTTCATCTTGAAAAACACTTTTTGTATTAGGTGATAGCCAACCAGAAATATTTTGATCCCCTGAATGACAGCTTGTGGGGCACAGCAGCTTGATGGGTTTTTACTTGAGATTTTTCTGATTTTCTCCTCAGTGCTGACTTTCTAATAAGCCACAAGGTAGACAGCATGAATCACAGCATCTGAGATGATGGCACGCTAACCAGGATCTCTAGGAAGCAATGTGAATGCTCACTCTAGTTTCTAGCATGATTCAAACAATGCGACTGAATTCTAATTATCTGTGAGAGATAGAGCAAGAGGGGTTAAGAATGTACTCTCATCCCCAGAGCAGCAAGGAAGAGATAAGAGAATGAGACTGGCCCCTCCCTAAGGAATGCAGAGGATGTTTGTGGGTGACCCTGGGAATCGCTCTCACTCTGAGAAGATTTCTGTAACGGGAGTGAAGCCAATAAACCTTGCTGGATTGAATCTGTACTGTCTCCTGGAGTTTCCTGGGCTAATCCCTGACATCATCTCCTCAAATCTCCATTAGATTCTTCCAGTAACTGACTACAATCCTTCAGGAAGATCTCCTTTGCAACACATCTGGAATCTGAGGTCTTTACTTCAAAAATAGTATTTGAGAGGATTTTTTAAATCCCTCTAAAAAAGAACACATTGTCCGGTCTACGGGCATAAAACAATACACAGGAAGACATTCAACCTGTTTCGCGAGAGCCAGGGATCTCCGTTAGAGAGATGGAATGAAAGAAATATGGCACAAAGATGATCCTTTCGCACCGATTTGAAGTGACTTTCCTTTTAATTAATATTCATGACTAGAGACAGATGAAAGTTAATCTTTCATTTTTTAAAAAGTCCATGATTTAGAAAATCCACGGAATTACAGTCTTATGCTAACTTTGTGTGTGTGTGTGTGTGTGTGTGTGTGTGTGAGAGAGAGAGAGAGAGAGAGAGAGAGAGAGAGAGAGAGAGAGAGAGAGAGAGAGAGAGAGAGAGAGAAGTTCATATTTGCACACATCCAGCAGGTGGGGAAAAGGGGCTACTCCGGTCCTAATGTCTTCCCTAGGTAGCTTTTAAGTACTTATTTCAGAATTAAACTTTCAGTGGGCATAAATGCAAACCTTGGCAGTGTTCCATTTTAAAGGTGGGGGTGGGGGAACAATGCCCGATTTTCTCTCTGTAAATGTTTTTGCCTCCAGCGTTCAAATTGAAGCTTTCTTTCCATGGCTGTTTTGTCTTAATTGTTTGGGGGTTTTTTTCTTTTCTTTTTTTCTTTTTGCAATTATTTTGATGGCATTCTGTGCAGTAGAAGAGATTTTAATTAGCTGCAGAGTTTGTGTCCCCCCCCCCCCCCCCAAGAAATTGCCAAGTTTATGGATGTCATTTACTGGTAACTTGAAAGACCCTGAAAAGTGTAGAAAAATCAAAGCAGGCTAGGACACAGCTAACTTGGATGGATTATCGACAGATTTTTCTCTATCAGTACTTACAGCAATTAAGAAAACTCTATGTCCTATCAGGAAGGAATTCAAATGAAATGGCTATTACCTTGATCACTGTTCCAAGCCTCCAATCTAATATACAGCATGTCTTTAACAAGAAAAGGGCAAATACAGATGCTAAGGATACTGATAAGCTTCCAGAGGAAATCAAAATTGTTACTTTCCAAGCCAAAGCATGGGGTACTTGCCATTAAAAATAATCAATCTAATGAGAGGAGGCCTGTCCAACAATTTTCAAATTATTATATACTAGTGACTTTGGTTGATTTTGAGAAGCTAAGCAGAATCGGACTTGGTTAACATCCAGATAGGAGACTCCCAGAAAATCCCAGGGTTGTAGGCTAAGTTAGGAAAGAAGGTTGTCACGAAAACTGCATCAATGTGTCCATGAAGTTGCATTCAGTTCAAGGAGACTTTATTTTAGTGACAGGGGAACTCATCCTGATTTGGCTTGGAACTGGATTTAGGCTGTATTTCAGAATATGGCTTAGAATATTAAGCCTCTGAGATAAATCCTAGGGTAGGGAGGAATCACAACAACTTTTCACTCTCCAGATCAAGGGCCAGATGTTGCAGCATTTGTGAAGTATCACCATAAGACAGTGCTGTAAATTTATACAGCTTAATCGTAACGTCATACTGAGAGAAATGGAGTTCCTATGTTCCCAGGATAGGTGAAACAGTGGATCCTGCTGTGTTGAGTTGCAGAATCCCCAGAATATATCCTTATGCTTTATGAGAGTTGAAGTCTTCCACATAGTCCATCTTGCTGGGATGGTGTCAGAAAGGAACCAACAACTGGAGAAGTTGCTGAGCCAAAACAACCTGCTTTCAGGTTGGACCAGATTGCAGAAGAAATGGAAGGGTGTCAGATACAGGAAAGTCAATTCTCAATCCCACTTTTTCAGCACTCCATTACTGACATTCTTCCAGTTTTTTTTCACAGTGCTTTCTAGACCACATGAACTAGAAGGCATACCATGGAAATTTGGGACATTAAGCACATGAGAAGTGAAGGAGGTGAAATAACATCTCACAAATGTTGAGACTCTGGGGTTGCATTCACATAATATGTTTAACTTACCAGTGAACTAACCCATTTTGGGCCTCACCCAACACAATAGAAATAAATTAACCAAATAGACTGGGTACACCCAATACACAAAGCTAACCAAAACACAAAGGATGTTCTGCCAACACAGATGCTAGGGCTTTAACATTGTCTTTAACAAGATGCTGGTTGAACACAACCTGGAAAGTACCTGGTGCAGCTGCAAGATGAAATGATGCTCAGAGATCTCCTGTCTCTGAGATAACCACATGGCTGGAAGACAAATCTCTTTTTGTTTTGTAGACGAATCCCTAAAGCATCTGGGAAAATCTGTTGCTAGGGAAAACAGTGGGTGGCACAAAGGGGTGGGAATTGCTAATCATAGTATAATAATATTTAATCTTGATTCACATTAATTAACAGGTTTCACAGGCTTGGACAAGCTCTGCACTTAGTCTCAAGGCACTCTTGTATGCAGGAGGAGGATTCCAGAGAGTACATTTAGAAAGGGCCAAGTTTGCAGCATTTCCAAACAGACTAGCTTAAGGATCTTTTTGAAAATGCCTTTCCTGCACACTGGATTAGCTCTTGACCATAATTCTAAACTGTAATGCTGACACAATGAAAAAAAAAACCCCTAAATTTCACATTCTGTATGAAGAAAGGACCTGTTCTAATTATGATGTCCCCAGAGATGAGGAACCTACATTTAAAGATCGAGAAGAAACTGGCTGGGTTCCTTTCTTCCACAGAGGGCTTCATTACTGGAGAAAATCCCCCAATAAAAATTGCTCAAAAGCTCCCACCTCTGACTTTGTCCTTTGAAACGTGCTGGAAACAGACCCTGCAGTCATCACCTCAGAGTTCAGCATATGGCAAACATATTCTCATACAGTTTGGTTAGAGTTACTTCCTCAGTTATTTTACTAGCTTCTTTAAAGCAGGGAACCCCCTCCCCAGTTCTGCCAGAGGAGTTCCCAGCACGACTTGCCATCCGAGTGATATTCTCACATCTTTGCAGCTGCTCCATCATCTGGGGAAGCACTCCCTGAGCTGGGGAGTGTGCTGCAAACTTTTCAGTTGCTTTCTTTTTGCATGTTTTGGTATTGGAGGCAATTTACAGAGCAAATTAATGACTTGAGCTACCCCTGAGTGGAGGGAAGTTGCACACCTCAGCTTTTCAGTGTTAAAATGAGAGCAATGGAAACCAGGTCATTCCTCTGGTTCAGTATTTCTCGATCTTGGCAACTTGAAGATGTGTGGACTTCAACTCCCAGAATTCCCCCTGCTGGCTAGGGAATTCTGGGAGTTGAAGTCCACATGACTTCAAGTTGCCAAGGTTGAGAAACACTGCTCTAGTTTGAAAACTGCTCTGCTACTTCGTTTTGGCTATTCATTGCTAGGAGGTGTACACAAAAGGTTTTGAATTCAAAGCTTTCTGAATCTGAAGCTTCCCTTTTTATGTTCAAACTGCCTGTTTTGAGGGCACAACAGGCTGTGTTGATCAACAGGAGAACAGTTCAGTCTCAAAACAGGGTTTCAAATGCAGAAGAGGAGGCTCATTTGAAGCTTCAAACACTTCCAAAATGACTAGAGCCACCCACTTTGACCTCAAAATGGTTGTTTTTCACTCAAAACAGGGGGGTTGGATTTGGGGTGGGTCAAATTTGAAACATTTTGCAGAAACTTAATCGTTAAGAAGAAGGTATTCTGCATACATTTAACTCCACTGCCTTCTTTTATCAAGACAATTCTTTGCTCCAGACTACAAGTGAAAGAACTGAATTCAGATGAGGTTCAATACCTCTGGGAGCCCATCAGTTCTAGAACACCACACTCCCTATCTATCTATCTATCTATCTATCTATCTATCTATCTATCTATCTTATCCCTGCCCATCTCCCCACAACAGGGGACTCTGGGCGGCTTACAACATATCCCAGTTTCATTTCCCCTTCCCAACAGAATCTCTCCAAATCTGATCTTTTGGAGTCCTCATGAATAGCATCACCTGCAGTGTAACCAACTGTTGCTCAAGACAGTATGACCATCCACACTTCCAATCAACACATGAATACTTTTCCAATTGCACCAGGAAAGATACATGGATCCAGCCCATGGTTTAACTTACCCAGTCATTCTCAGAACCAAATGCTTCATCTGCGATAGAGCAATTACAGACTCTTGTTAAACACACAGTACTACAAACGCATGCTCCAATTGCTTTAAATCAAGAATGGATGTCTTTATTTCAGCTAGGAACCGCTGTTTTACTTTTGATTTTTCTAGCCACGGGAAATGTGGCTAGAGATTTCACAGCGTCACACAAATGGGTGAGCTCAAATTTTTGGCCTTTTGGGGGATTTACTGGGCCTTAAGGAGCAAACTGGGTATCTTAACAGAGTCCTGTTTCATCACATGCATCTTCCCACAGTTTTTCTTAAGCAACACCTATGAAGTAAGACCTTATAATTGTGTGTAACTTCTATATAACCCATAAGTTCAAATGTTTCAATTCTCTGAACAATTTCTAGATCCTTATAAATATTTGAAAACTCACTTTCATGGTTATATTTATTCTCCCCAGCTTTAACTGTGTGGGTTTCTGAAAGATTTTAGGGACTCAAAAAAGACAAAATGCTGTCCTTTGTCTTCACTAACATAAAGTGTCCTCTGATATGTGACTCTTGGCATCCATTCTAAAACCAGGAAGACATTTCTATCAACTAAGCACTCTTCCAAAGGCCAAGTCTCCTACAATCATTTTAAGAGAATAATACACATGACATCACCCATCAGAGACCACACTGATTTGGGGGCAATTACTGCTAATCAACTTAAGACTATATCTGTGTTGCTATTTTTAGATGTTTTATTGACATTTATCAGCAAAGCCTACTGTGGCATACCTTTTAACCTAGTTGCCTTGATGGCCAATTATCTCAGAGACACAGTACCTTGTTCTGGCAATGCTATGTTATTCCATTCAACTCTGAATCCTCTTCTTCTTTACTTAAGGCAGAGTTAATCCATCACTGATTTGCACATTTGTTCTGATAGTAAGCTAATGCCCCTATGGCCAGTTCCTGATCTACATGGAGACCAGAAGCTGTGTGCGGCAGACACCAAATCATTCACTCAACATACCTCCCTCGCATTATACTTTTTAACTTAATATAATATTGTATTATCCCTTGAAAACAACTTGATTTGTTATGATGGAATTCAAGGTTAGAGCAATAATCCTCAGCTTGAATCTAGCACTCAAGGCCACATAGGAAAACTCTGTATGTTGACTATGCTTTCTTAATTAATTTGCTGAAGATTCTCAGGAGTGGTACTGGTTAGACACTAGATTCAGAATCCACTATAATCTTTTGTTCTCCTGAGAACCAAAACATAACGCCAAAGAGGTTGTTCTGTATCCTTAATTACTCCTCCTGGTATAAATATTCAAACAGTTTCAATCTGGCGGTTTCAATCCAATGTGATATCTAAAGAACCAGTAACTTGTTAACTGGTGGCAACCTAAAAAGTCTATACTTCCTCTGCTGAAGCTAAGATGGCTTCAATTCCAATCTCCCAAATCAGTTTTTACTAACAACGAAGGGGTTGTTAAATTCAACTCACAGTGACCACCTGCAAAATAGTTTTTTGGGGCAATAGTACAAAAGTCATTCAGCATTCTCTATTTTTGGGGCAATTTTTAATTTCCCAGTCTAGCCTACAAGTCTTCCATCCAACCACTAACAGGACTCAGTCTTGCTTAGCTTCCTAACCCAGATAAGGTTTGCCACCTGACGCCATCTTCTGAAGACTTTCATCGAATGCTTAATAAAAGAAGCAAGCTTTAAGTTTTGTTTTCTTCTTCAATTACCATCTTTGTGATTTATCTAAACTTTTGGTTCCCTTCCTACTTTAACAAGAGTGCATCAAATTTTTATTTATTTATCATAGTTATATAGTCAATCATCTCACATAAAAGTGACTCTTTAGTACTTAATTAGAGAAGCAATTTCAGTTCTGGGAAATGAAATATTTCCTTAATAGGCATCCACTAAATATGTTGAGCTTGGAATGCTGCAGCCTCAACACTGTTCTGTTCCAAGCGTCAAGCAAAAGGTAGACATTTTGAGAGACATCCTTTCGAGTGCTACGGTTGTTCCACTCATTGCAGATGGAATACCATTTGGGGACTGACTGGGTTGATTTTTGTTTTTCCTTTCAAACTTTTTCTAGCGTATCCCATACAGCAGCAGGGACCAGTCGTATCCCTGCGGTATTTATATCAGACGAGAGATTTAGGAGTATTGAAAAAGCACTCGCATTGCCAAGCTGAACAAGGTGGTTATATCTGGCCTGCTTCGAAAAACGCTGTTATGTTGTAAATAAATAAATAAATAAAGCTGTCCAATGTGGAATTTAGAGTTTATGTGGGTAAGTGAACTGCAGGCATGCTGTGCTATGCTTTATTTTGCAGACAGGAAATGGAATGTGTACACCACACAACGGATTGCTGCTACTGTTGAGCTTGTACAAATGTAAAGGCTACTAGTACGGCAGCTGGTTT
Source organism: Liasis olivaceus (assembly GCA_030867105.1). NCBI lineage: Eukaryota > Metazoa > Chordata > Lepidosauria > Squamata > Pythonidae > Liasis > Liasis olivaceus. The sequence goes on from CM061353.1 coordinate 6,090,632, forward strand.
GTTAGCTGAGCTTTGGTTGGCACACTCTTGTGTCCTGCTGATGCTGAGCTTTAGGGTGTTACAAACTCTCTACAATAGTTTAGACTAGTGGGTTGACTTTGGAAAGGGTGCAGTCCATGTCTGCTTTCGTGCCCCGCTGATGTACCGCTTCCAGCAATCATTTAAAAATTAAAATAGTTTATGTCAGTTTAGGAGATGGTGGTTGTATTATGTACATTATTACTCTGATCAGATTCAGAATGTGTTTCGGTTGTAGAGCCTGAGGCCAAAACCATATTTTGTTTGCTTTCTACTGTTTAATAGAAGAATTATAAGCCATATGGTCCTCAGCTTTACAATTATTTTAAAATAATGTTAACAATTTAAAAAAAACACCTCAAACATGGGGAAGAAAAACTAATTTACATCTGCCCACCTCCCTGGTTTGTTTAAAGTCAAATTCAAATGTTAAAAAAAGTAGTAGAGAGTAGCTCTTTTGTTCTATTAATATGTAGCAAGAGCACTCCCGGGCTTATTTAAAGCTTTGAAAAAAAATTATCTGTTGAAGAAAAACCTTGGGGGCTTTTCTCATGCTAATCTATGCTTACTGATTTTTCAGCTGGTAAGAGCAGAGCTATGTTTCAATTCCTAAGAGGATTTTTTATTCCAAAATGTTTTAAAAATTATCCTTTTGGGCAGTTTTTCTTCAGGTGGTTTTTCCAGAAGGATCAACATCACTTTACTCTTCAGACCCTCAAGCATTCCTGTTATACCCTATGACCAGAACATTCAAACAGCTTTGCATTTCATTCCACTGAAAAACATAACCCATTTTGTGTTTCTTTTTTATCGAAACACAGCCAGTTCAAAACATTGTTAACAGAGTCGAAATCTATAAGAACATGTTTTTTAATTTACGTGTTTACTAATTTACTAATTCAACTAGAAACCCTGTCTTCAGGATAGAACCTTATTCTATACCATATAGCTTCTATCATTTATTTTCTTCAGTTCAGGTCCTCCAAATGCATTAGATAAACTCGTACAATTCCCAGACTGCTCGTCCGCAGAACAACTCAAAATCCAGTGTAGTTCACAAACCTCTCTGCTTCTCTGAGAACGGACAGATAAATTGCAAAACATTAGAATCAAAGATAAACTTTCACTAAGATAATGCTTTGGAAGGGCATTTATTATGCAGTAATAGTTCAACATTATTCAGTCATATGCTTTCAAAATATACACACTACAATTGCTGCCACTGCAGAAATTATGTGTGAAAAATACAGCTATCACTATGATTAAATAGCCATGTTATTTTCTTTATACTGACCCCCAAGCACTATAGTATGAAATGTTTAATTCTTAAGACACGTTGTTCAGGAGAACTCCTGCATCAGGCTTATTTATTTATTTCTAAGGCCGCTATACCACTGACTTCCAGCAGTTTATTACCATATAAAATCTATAGCATTAATCAAAAGTCATTCAGCTAACGAATGAAGAAATCATAAAACATCCCCTCTTCCCAAGCAGAACAATCCCTGGTGTCATTCTTCAGCATTTCAAAGCTCTACATAAAAGCTTGGTCTTGGCTGCCCTTCAGAAAACTGTAAAGGGTGGTGGTGGGGTAACCCCTGGATCTCCAGAACTATCTCCAGAACATCCCAAGGAAATGATGCAGGGTTTGTGTTTTATTGTTTCACTGTTTTTCCTGTTTTGTGATTATTTATTGCTTTTATTGTTGTGGCGAGCCACCCAAAGTTGCTTAAGATGGGCAGGCATGTAAATCTTTTAAATAAAAAATAAGCTATGTTGCTCCCAAGACAGGGCATGACTTGAAATACAATGTACTCTACCCTCCACCCTCCCTGTATGGTTAAAGAGAGTAAACAAAACATCCTAGCACCAGAAGTATTTTGGTTCTCTCCATGAATTGTCCCTAATTCAGTTTTTCTTTCACGCTTCCAAGTCTAGTGTGCAGCAAATTGACCGACTACCTTTTGTACTCCAGGGGTATCCAGAGAGAGTCAAAAAGTCAAGACAGCTGCCATCAAAACTCTGCCCCTTGTTTACATGTGTGGGGCGGGCCTTCGATCACAACTGCCCCCTTGACTTTTTCTGATTCGCCCTCCAGGTGAGTCTGCACTTCCTATATGCTTCAACCCAGTGCTTGACACAAAAGAGCATCTTAAAGTTACCTCTTAAAATGCACAATCCTTTCTGGGAGCTTCTACAAAACACGTTGTGAACTTAAGCCCTTCTCACTCACTTATGCAACAGTAAGCGAGAAGCAACAGAAATTGCATTAAAGGCTGTACAAATTAAATCACTGATATGCACACGGAAAGACGCCATGCTTTACTGATGTTTATTCCTGTATGAGTTTTGGATTATTGCAGTTTTCATTTCATGTCTGCCTCCATAATATGCACAACAGCTAAGGGGGAAAAATGCTCTAATGGATTTTTGCCAGTTAACCAAAGAAATGACTTGTTCACTGATATTATCCTATCAATTACATGAGATCATGAATTATTTTTACCTTATTTGTGTTATTCATGCAATATGGTTTTTGAGCTATGTATTTCTTTTACATAATTATAACGAACTTCAATCCTCCTTCCTGTTCAAAGAAATGAATGCTCCTCATTTTTTATAATTTGATTTCTTATCCAAGCATGTCTGAAGGACTGTAGCTGTCAGTGCCCTAGTTCATCTTGGGCCCAAACAGTAGAGCAGAATCTTTTGATCTGTAGAGAAACAAATAGCCTAATTTGTAAACAACAGTCTCTCATCCTTAAAACACAAATCACCCTTTTTCCAATTATTTATTCTGGTTTGTGTGTGATACAGCTTATATATGTGGGATGTTATTTAGTTCCTGCTTGGACACTGAGCCCAATCTTAAAGGTATGATCTCTTGTTTTGGCACAGACACACTTGAAAATAGGTTTGTGATCTCAGCAGCAGGAACACACCAGGTAATGCAAGGACCCTTTTCCAATCATGAAGCAATCACCAATCCAATTTGTACTCTCTGCAGCAAAGGCTTGCTAAATCTCCGTACCCTTGGGTTTCTGAAGCCATACATTGTTATTGATTCCCTAGCAATCAGTGTCACCAGATTCAAGAGTTTCCTCCTCACAGAAGAGTCTACTGAGGTAGCGAAAGCACAGTTAGCCTGAAGGAGCTCTCCATATAAAAGTGATTCATGAGAGGTTTAACAGCCAGCATGGGTTTTCAAGGTGGATGAGAAAAAAAATGCTTTCAATTAAGTCTGTCTTGTCCAGTTCTCTTCCCGAACTGTCACCACCCAAGAGAGTCGCCTTTAGCTCTGTAAGAATTATATGAATGCAGATGAATCTTAGTTTTGGAACTTCAAATGAATGGAAGTTCCCATTAGGTTTTTTTTTAATGAAACTTAAAAAGCTCTACTGTATAATGAACTGAATTTAAAAGATTCATGTCTTTTTAAGAATGTCTTCTTAAAGATTCATGAAAGTACTCTAGGAATAGCCAATAACTGTCAAATTATGACGCTTTGTAATGCTTACCCATTTTTGAAGAGGTACCATTTTAAGGGCTAAGACCTTGTTCAGCAGAACACAAACAATGGTTTAATACCAACACAGATAATCTGGTAATAGCTTTTGCAGTTTTAACATCTCCATTACTGATTAGAAAACTGCTGTTGCTTTTAAACTCACAAAATCTGATTTATTCAATTCAGTTTTTCATGGGTTTTTGATCACATCTTTGTGCCATCTTGACATGTTTTTATTTCTCTCTCCTCCCACCCCATGAATACCATTCTGTTTCCAGAAGAATTTTGACAAATTGCTTTATATTTATTTATGTATTTTCTGTCCCAAAAATGTTGGCTCCAAGAAAGACACTATCACAAAATTTGGACCCTGAAGAACTTCAGATACCCAATATATGGAAATATAGAGAAGCAAAAGGAAATAATAACTTTGAATAAATATATGACAGCTAAAAGAGTTACCAGCTGAAGGAACCATATCAAAAATCAATCTTACATGTCTTTTTCCCCACTGTGATACATATTTTATTGCAAGAGTGGGATAGAATTTTTTTAAATTTATGTTTTATTTCATATAGATTCAACCAACAAACTAGGAGAATTTTTAAAACAAATATCTACCTGATAGTTACTTGAACCCACAGGTATGCCTGATTTTTCCTGCATTTCACTATCATAAGATTAACCAGAATCTAATTTCCAGATCAAGTTAAGGCTTTAGTTAAGTATTACAAATCAGAAGGAGTAGTGAATCATATATTTGGGGCATGTTTGATACTGACACTTTGGGTTTAATATTAATAAGGCTGTAAATGGGGTACTGGGAAAAGATTTAAGGGTTAAAGATGTAAATGTGTTGCTAAATAGTATCTGCCAAATTTGGAATCTATCTAACTATGAACCTATTCTTGTGAGCAACAGCTAAGAAGATTGTTTGACTTCAGTGGAAAAACTCACTGTATCTGATTTAAAACCATTATAGATGACGTGCATATGAACTGACTTTTTATCAATATCATGAGAGGTTTAATCAATATCATTGCATTTTGTCAAGCTTTAATTTACTAAGACTTGAGATAGACTGCATGTATGCATGTATATATGTACACACACATAGATACACACTTATATATTCTAATATGCATTACAGGTAGTCCTCATTTAGCAACCACAATTGGGGCAACTCGATCGTTAAGTGAAGCAGTTGCTAAGTGAAATGGCAACTGTGCTTGCGATCTGATTTCAGCTTTCCTTTGCTTTACAGTCCTGAGAAGGTCATAAATGTGAGGACTGGTTGTAAAGTTACTTTTTTTAGTTACTTTACTGTTAAGTTACTGTCGTAACTGCAAATGGTTGCTAAATGAGGCAGTCACTAAATAAGGACTATCTGTATCTGCCTTTCCATTTTTAACCATATTCTTGTTTTTCCTTCTTGAAATTGTAATTAATCTGTATTTGATTATTGTTTATTTTCATTTCGGTATAGTTTAAAATTTTTAAAATGGCCTTGTTTTTATACCCAAATGATGCATAGTACACATACAAGTAATATATACTCGTTGCAATATTCTCTTTAGAATAGCAACATTATGCAAAGAGCAGAAACAGTAAGCCAAAAGACATCAAAAGCATGAAATAAACGATAAGGAAATATCTAGTTCACACCAACACCGTTCGTTATATGCAGGAGCATCTGCAAGGGGAAGGTCAAAATTGCCAAGATGGTAGATAGAACCCTGTAATGCAAGCCTCACTCCTTTCGAACTTACGTACAATGTTGCACACATATTCAAAAACAATGTTCCATTTGCCATCTTGCCAATTTGGACCCTCTTCCATCAAGGTCCCTGACCATACTTTTGCACACTTTCCTATCCTTGCATGCAATTCTTGGTTCAACCAGGTCCACACATCAATTTATGCACTGCTTCTGTTCTTTAAAAATTCACCTCTCGCTTCTGGAGGATCTCATCCATGCCATCCAATGGTGACCTTTTCTGTCTTCCCCTTTCTCTCAGTGCATTTTAACCCAATCTTTCTATTAGAAAAATAACCAAGGCAACGTTAAAAAAAGAAAGAAATGAATGAAACCATACACTTAAAAGCAGTCATGGCTGAAAATGTAAATATAATTAAAAGCTCCACTGAATGGGGTACACTTGGCCAGGCACTTTAAAAATAGCAACAGTGGTGTAAACGAAGATGGAGAGGTCCACAATTAGAGAATACAAAGAAAAGTCCCTCTTTCTAGAAGCCATCGATCTAACTTCTGACGGTTCCAGAAAGGGGCCTACATTGATCAGCAGGGTTATATAGGAAAAAGTGTAGAATTGAGTCTCCTTAAACTCTGGAAAGGCAGCCTTCCATGTCCTTCTAAATTTGTCACCAAACTGAAATTCCTAATGTGATAAATAGGTCTAGAACTCTTTTTCATTCCACCGGGGAAAGCATGTCAAAACCCTTTGGATTCAACTCCCTGGTTCTCAAGTCCACTCCTGCTTCTACATTATAACGTGGATGTGACTTCATGGAAAACAGAGTAGGTGGTTCCCATCAGGAAGCAGGAAGACAGAACAATACAAGCAGGCTTTCACACCCGCTGCCTCTTCTTTGGAGAAACCTCTCAAGATCGTTTTCCTTCAGCTTTTGGATGTGGTTGAGTCTTATCCTGCACACTCAGCAGAAGAGAAAGAATCAAACTGACCCCCACAGCTCCAGAAAAAAGCACAGCCATTTGGTGGAATCTGGTCTTTCATGGCTGGCTCCATACGATGTCCCTGGGTCTTTCTGGATGTTGCTCACTTCTCTCTTTAAATCCTCTGTGCTTCTTCCTTCATTATACTCCAGCCTCATCCACCCCTTCCAGCATCGCTTTCCAGCACTGAAAGCTTTTCCAGTCAAGAGGTTCCCTGTAAAGGCATCAAACTCATTGTTCTAATGGATCTCCAGTCCATGCTATCTTCTTCCTCAAGAGAAGTCTGGCGTTTCAGCCTGGCAAGCTTGGGCAATGGTTGATAAGGAGTAATTAATTAACATTTAATTAATTAAAGTTACATTCAGCTTAAACTAAAGCAAATTTGGATTTGATCATGGCAGATCCTGTTCCCCATCCTGGCTTTTCCTACTTTTAGAAGTTGAATCCCTGGCACGCTGCTCAAGATTTAAAAACAATCCACTGCCTGGAAAAAATATTGCACATCCCAACTTTAGAAATTCCAAAACAAGCAGAACTCCAGGGAAGATCTAAATTCACTTCTGGGCTGAAAGCAGCCTGTCCTGTGGTATGGAAGTTTCCAAGTATTTTTCAAGCATAGCTGCGGAAATAAAACTGTGCTGTAATCCAGTTTAGCTATTAACAGAAAACTGTAACAAGACTCTGAACTCTTGGCCTTTTCATCTCACCACTCTGCTAGGAAATATGTGAGTAGCTAATGAAGAATATGCATAAAATGTATATTTGGATGTATTTGCAGAAGTATGGCAAATGACCAAATTTTACATGTGCTGAAAGGTGTGCATACCTATCTTACACAAGTTATTAGTGAATACATGTCATTTTTTCCACTACTTTTTCAGGGCCTAACCCAGTGCAGCGGTCAATGATTTGAAAGGGGGTGCTTTGAAACCCCTGGGAGATCTTTTCAAAGCAGCCTATGTTGCCACCTGGTGGCCAGCTGGGAGCCACAGGTTCTCTGGGATTCAAAGATTCAAGGTGAAATGCCAAAAAGGATATTACTGAGGAAATATTAAGAGAAAGAACAATATCCCCATCTATGTTCTTTGTGGTTGCCAGGAAGGGCAGTGGATGGGGCTGGCAGTTGTGTGGCAACATCCTGGGACTCTAGGTCTAGGCTGAGGTTCAAACTGTCTAGTATGGGCCATCTTTTTGTACTCGTTCTAAAGAGACAGAGAGCATGAACAGTAGAGTGGAGATGGCTTGGTAGCACATCTCAGCGTGGACCGGATCATAACTTTAGACAGTGGAACCTCTGTCAAGGATATTTTGAGGGAAAACATGGTCTCCAACAGACAGCACCTGGGGATGGTCTGAAGGCATACCTGGTTAATAATCTGGGAACTAGATAAGTGATTCTTTGCTAGGAATATGTTTATGAGAACGTTACTTTGAGTAGGCAACTATTGCTCCCCTTCCCTTAGCAAGGGTTAGATTAGGGAGCTGAAGTTGTCCTCTTCATCTTAATTGCTACAAGTACAAATAAGAGGCAAGCAAGTGATGAACAATACAATGATACGATCCACAAAGCTTACTAACTTTTTGTAAGCACACCTGTGGAGCAATTTGCAATACAAAGCTTGCCAAATTATACCCAAAGTACCTCAGCTAGCTAAAGAACACTTTCTACCCAGGTATTTCTTATATGTGCAAAAGGAAAAAGGAGTCCATATCACTATCTCCTCTCCACTCTTCCATGGTGCCAATGCTGAGCCATGTCTTTTATTCAAGCTTCTGCATGAACTTGAAAAAAGACACAGCTGCTTTAATGAGTCAACTCACCAACTCTCCACTCTTCCATGGTGCCAATGCTGAGCCATGTCTTTTATTCAAGCTTCTGCATGAACTTGAAAAAAGACACAGCTACTTTAATGAGTCAACATCACAAGGATACATGTTTATCGCATTAAACATGTATCTTTAATTCAGTCCATTAAAGCAGCCACATATGGAATAGGGGGAAAAAAAGATGTGGTCGCTTCATATTTCTGCATGGAGCTATCTATTCAACTATGAACTGCTCAGGTTTATTTAATTGTCCTGATCTAGAAAGGGTTTACACAACATGCTAAACCTGGGTTAACAATTCAATCACTAAGACTTGGCTTAGTCCCACAATACGCTGAACCACAACGGATCCTACTCCATTTGAGCCTTGACTAATGTGTACCCACCCAATGTTTTGGGAAGCATAATTTTTATACAAATTGTTGATGTTGCAAAATGCCAAACAGGGCTCCACTTTTCTCCCAGCTTCCCTCCCACCCCCCAAAAAACTTTCAAGACTCTCTCCCTTCTCATTTTCACATTTTCATGAGCATCCCAAGGGGGAGAGGAGAGGGCTAAATCTGCAGTCGTGACACAAATATGACTTATTATTTGTGACAATGTTGGCATGTAGGTATGTAAAGGCAGATTAGTGCCACGGGGTCACCACTTACATAGCATCATTTTAGCACCATTGTGCCTTGCAGTGGACATCACTACACATTTCTGTAGGGAAAATTACCCATCTCCCTTTAGAAAAACTGACCTACAAGAAACCCCAGCACCACCTGCCATGCGCTTAAACAATTTGTTTCTTAATAGTGGTTGAGTACAGTTGGAGCTCTCTCCAGTTTTACTACAGAATACTCAAGAGGCAATAGCAAAAGCCTTCAGCTATAACTCAGAACCAATAAAGACTTTAGGAAGTTTCTGGAAAGCAAAACTAGGAGTATTTCTCAGTATGCTTTATTTTATCTGGAGCACTTTCTTCTCTCTCTCCAGCACCTCACAACCGCTCCCATCCATTCCAGCGACAGCAGTTGCCAGAAGACTACGGTTCTACCCGTTACCAAGCAAAGGAGTATTTCCTTCTGGAATATCCTGGAATTCAGTAAGGACGTATTTTAATGAAATGTATCAGACTGTGAAAGGAGAGGGCTTTGCTGAAGTTAAAGCTAGCAGAAAAATGTACACTTGAGAGCTCTGCTCAAGACACAGAAAACTAAGTTCCAAATTCCAAATGTTTAAAAGATATGAGTTAGGATTTAAAAAAAAACAAAACCCCTACACTGTAAAATAACTATCTTCCCCCTAACAGCCACCCTGTTGCACTTCGTTTGGATGCCTGTTAGACTATTTCATATGCCCCTGTGATTAAAAAAAAAAAGTTGGGACAATTTTCCAGAGTAAGTTGCCTCTACACAAGGGCATGCAGAGGAAAAGAATAATTTGTGTAATAATTTGTAATAATTATTAATAATATTTGTAATAATTAAAAGAATAACTATTTGTAATAAATAGTAATAACTATTTGTAATAATTAAAAGAATAATTTGTAATAATTTGTGCTTTTTTTTTTTAAAAAAAAGAGGTAATGTACAGGCAAACCTGGACGCACCTAACTTGGGGAATAAACCCCACCGGATGCTAAGTATCCCGGTTGAGCCTTGCATTATTGACTTCTACATCCAAATGTAAGCACAGCCCCAAAATTGTTCTTCCCGACCATCTGAAATGGCTATCTTCATTGTTCCTCTCCACCTTTTTATCCTTCTCCAAGTAGGATTGGCTTTAGGAACCTTTCATACTGGGCTTTTAAATCTGTGGAGCAATTAAGGAAGCATACGTTATTCACCATCCATCGGAAGGAAATCTTGGTTTTGCAGATTCTGTTGAACTACAGCTCTAAGCAGTCCCAGCCAGCAGGACTGCCGGTGAGAGACAGAGACCCAGAAAAAGAGGGTCTTCTCTTCTCTTACTAACAGAAAAAACCATGGTCCCTAACATGTACAGCATTCAACTGCTAATGTCTCTCTGTCACGCATCCACAAGCACATCACCTTCTTGGACCAAAACGGAAGTGAAATAAATTACCAAATCAAATTAACCGATTAGCTGAGCCGTTAACTGAATTCATCAATTAAGAAGACATTCTTAAAAAGATCTATAATGAACTGAATTTAAGTTTCATTAAAAAAAGGGGGGGGAACCCTAATGTGAACTTTCATTCATTTGAAGTCCCAAAACTAAGACTCATCTGAATTAATATGATAGAGAAAAGGGAAGCCTACTTGCCCAATGAATGTGAATGTTTCTGGGAGTCAAAATATTGCTCATTAAAATCATGAGAAAAAAACTGATCTTATAGTTCTTTACAGACCATATAAGTAAGCAAATGCCAAGCATCCTTTAAGTACAATGTAAACCATTATTATACAACTGGGTGAGCAGGATGGACTATGAGTAAACTGAATAGCGGCAAAGTCTGATACCTATTAATACTTTAAAACTAAACTTTTAAATTGATGCTAAAGGAAAATATGGTTTCACCTTTCCCCACAGGTAGAACATACCCATCTCTATGTAGTCTCCAAAAAGGTGCCAAACAGGAACTAAGCCTGAGCTGGCCCCGACATCTTAGAATTATCTCATCCAAGCCAGAAGAAAGGGGTTCATCTGCTGATGTCACATGAATGAGAACCCAGGTCTCCTCAACTATGGCTTGTGAGAACTTTGACAGCAGACCTGCTCCAGGGAAAGCTGGACAAAGGAGAGGGGATCTAGATTCTTCTGTGGAAGTTTAGAGCCTCACTCTATTAATTCCATGCTTCAATATGATCCAGAGAAAGATACTTCCTTCTCACTAAGTGCTTCACAGCCTGAGGGGGAGATTTTCCAAAGCAATCTTGCCTATGAAGAAAGAATGAGCAATCTCAGAGTTTGGGGTTAACAAGTCAGGCTTCCTTTCTGTAATGGTTCTGTCCTTCACCTGTTTCATGTACTTTCTGGACTATCTCAAAATCCATGTGTGCACTGCTGATGCATTCAAAACAATTCCAAATGTCATAACAAAAATTTTCAGTGTGGATATTTTTATAGACCCTACGGACATGATCACACATACATGATGCACACATACATGATGCACAAAAATACTCTAAAGCACTTAATGATAGCCCCCATCATCCATAAACACCTACTAACCAATACCATTTATATTTGTGATCATTGTGATACTAATATAAACACAGGAAAGCAGATGTCAGCTCTGTCCTCCAGTCTATTTTGACTATACCTTTACAGGACATAGTTCCTCTAGCCATAGTACCTATTATAGTGGGATTATTCCCTGTTCTTCTTCCAGTTTGAGACAGATGGACAGACAGCTCAATCTTCCAGCAGTGCTCCAGTGCATCTCAGTTTGGACAGACAGACACAAATTGACAGCCCAAATAGTAATATGTTAGTTTATCTGGAATGCCACTTTCTAGGGCTGCTCAGTTGCCAATGACTCTGGGCAGCTTACAGAAGTTAAAACTTTGTGTCCTCCAGAAATGTTGGACAATAAAAGGATCCAAAAAGATCTAGGTATGCCTAATGTCTGCATGTTAAACCCGAGTCAACAGTGGGATGATGCAGCTGCTAAAAACGCCAGTGGTATCTTGGGTTCAGGAACACAGAGTCCAGATCGTGGGAAGTAATTGCCTCACTCTGCTCTGATTTGAGCAGATCCCATTTGGAATATTGTGTCCTGTTCTGTGCACCACAGTTCAAAAAAAGAGAGTGACAAATGGGAGCAAATTCAGAGGAGGACTACCAAGATGGTGATGGATCTGGAAACCATTTTAGGATTTTCTCATGGGAAGAAATGCAACTCGCTATCTTCAAACATTGTTTAGACTACAAAAGCAGACCATCTGCATTCATTTTTGTTAGTTTGCACGTATACTGCTATTTACTGCCACCTATTGGCGTTTCGTATGCTAGTTACCCAAGGGGAGGTGCATAGTGTCAATAAAGTGTGGGTGAGTACGTGCCTCACTTATTAGTAGGATTTTAGCCATCATGCAATCAGTTTTATAGGTTATGTAGTAGTAACTAATAACCAAGTAGTGTACCTCTTCTCTGAGAGTTTTTGGCTAGAGACTTTGTTAAACTTGTGTAGTGGATAAGTCTTGGATGCCACATATATGAGAAGAAGTGATTTTTTTCTATGTTTTGCATGAAACTTGTATTTTATGTAGTTTTCATTTTTCTCAATAAACACCAGTTATGTTGTATACTTTCTGGCTGGATTTCTTTGGAGAACAAGATAAGGACATTGCATCCTTTAAATCTCTCTAATGCTGGTGTGTATTTTTGGCATGAACTGTGGTTATAGCTGCACTCTGCATAACAAACCAAGCCCTATAAGGAACAACAGAAAGATTTTGGTATGTTTACTCTATAGATAGGGACAATATAGCAGCAGTCCTGAAATATTTGAAAGGCTGTCACGTAGGAGAGGGAAGAGATTTATTTTCTGTTAGCTAAGAGGGCAAAGACAGAACCAGTGAGTTAAAATGACAAGGAAGAAGATTCCAGCTAGATCTCAGGAGGAATCTCCCGACTTTATGAAGTGATAGTCAGTGGAACAGACTGCAATGTGAAGTGGTGAATTCTCCAGCATTAGAGATTTTCAGATTGAGGATGGATTGTCATCTAACAGAGATACTCTAATGCAATGTTTCTCAACCTTAGCAACTTTAAAGATGTCTGGACTTCAATTCCCAGAATTCTCAGCATGCTGGCTGGGGGATTCTGGGAGCTGAGGTCCACACAGCTTAAAGTTGCCAAGGTTGAGAAACACTGCACCAGAAGAACACTTCAACTGCCTAAGAACTTTTCTTCTCATCTCAAGGTTGCCCTTGAACAAAAGAACTACAAGGTGGATTTTATAAAGAAACAATTGAACTTAATTTATTACAGAGTCTCACACCATTTCCCAGGGATTAAATAGAGAACAAGAGTTCTGCTTTATCACAGGACATTGGTTAATCAGCTCCCTGACAAATTCATGAATGGCCCTACATGTTCATTGAAAAAATGGGATAAGAAAAAGCTCTCCCTATCTCAATTGGAAAATGTATTCATTTACTGAATCTATATCCCATACAATTTCATGACTCTTGGTGGTACACAGGGTATTTTAAAAAAAAAATCCATGGTAAGATTAAAACACAAGTACTGTCCTACACTGTAATAATAAAAAATAAGTCAGAGATGGCACAGTAGGTGAAACTCTCTGGAAAACCTTAGTTTTTAACAACCTTCTGAAAGCTATCAAAAAAGGGCTTTCCTGATCCCCATGAAGAGACCATTCCCAACATCAGTGCTGCCACTGAGAGACAGGGCCTGAAGCCTTGGCTCCCCTCCTCTCCTGGAAGTTTGGAACCACACAGAGTTTCTCCCTTGAAGATCCAGTAGCGCGGGCCGATACACGTTGGTGGAGGAGGGTCCTGTCTAAGCTAATTATCGCCAAAGTCTAGAATAAGCGCCACTGTCAAACTGATAAATTTATTTTGCTAGACAGAAAACCAAACTATTAGTCTTCCTATTATCTCCTTTGTAAGATTATCTATAATGGGTTTCCGAAAAGAAAACATTAGGGATGCACAATGAATTTTTAAAAATCTATTAAATATAATGTTTAATTAGTTTTCTAAGTGCACATGCCATTAAGTAGCCATTAAGAATAACGTCCCAATTTTCCTTTGTCAAATCAGAGAAAATGCTGATTGAGTTACCCAAATTCCTAAAGATAATTCAGCTGAATAAGTGCATTTGTATCATTAACTCAGTAAACATTTCTAAATTTAATTCTGCTTGTGGCAAGACATCATTTCTTCTTCAAAGAGACTCCCTAATCCTACTTTTTCAGATACTTTAATTTGCGACTGAATTGAAGAGATTTCTGAAATTCTTTTGGATCCAATTAAAAGTCCAACAATTGAAAAGAGCCATGTTTGGCAATATCAAAATGGGAAACAAAAATTGATTTGCAAGCATCACACTATCGAATTATTTATCAGGATAACATGTCACCCCATTCTTCCATACCCCCTAAATTCTACTTGGGCTGAAGGCAGTAGAACCCAATCCCCCCCCCCCCAAAACCTTCTTCCTACTCTAAAACCATCTAAGCTTTTCTTGGGACAAAATAAAAGCCTGAAAATGCCTTTTTCCTTCCCCAGTCCCTCTACTTTTTCTTTCTCTTGCTCTCTCTATTTTTTAAAATAGTTTTTATTAAAAGATTTAATATATATAAGAAATACATTCAAAGAAAAAAATATAGTAAAGTAAATGTGAAAAAGAAAAAAGAAAGGAAAAGAAGAGACAAAGAAAAAAGGAGATAGAAAAAAAGAACAAAAAATTTGTGTGTGTGTGGTGGGGGGGACTTCCGATCTTCCTCTCGGCAGTTATGCATACAATTCTAATCAAACCTCTCTCTCTAAGATTACATCATATTTCCCTTCTTTCTATAACCTATTCTTTCTAACCATCAAAACCATAAGTCACAAAATCATTTTCTTTTTTTATATAAAAAGTCCATTAGGGGTTTCTGGTCATTGATGAATGTCAATAATGACCTTTCTTTAATCAAAGAAGTCAGTTTGGCCATCTCTGCAAGTTCTGTCAATTTCACCAACCATTCCTCCATGGTGGATAATGCCAAAATCCTTCAATCTTTGGGCATATAATAATCTTGCTGCAGTAATCATATATTGAAATAATCTTCCATTATTCTTTTCTAACTGTTTATCCATCAGTCCTAAAATGAAAAGTTCTGGCTTCAATTGAATACTGATCTTTAAAATCCTCTGTATCAATGTGCGCATTCGAATCCAATTTGTTTTTAGCTTTTTTACATGTCCACCAAGCATGACAAAATGTCCTTTCATGTTGTTCACATTTCCAACATACATTTGGAATGCCTTTACACATTCTAGATAATTTCTCTGGGTTGTGTATCAATGATACATCATTTTATAAAAATTCTCTTTAAGACCATAACATAATGTAAATTTCAACCCTTTTGACCACATATTTTCTCATTGATCCATCTGTATATTATAACCAAAATTCTTATAATACATTCTTTAATTTGTTCTCCTTCCATTTCAAATTTCAACAAAGTCTATACATTTTAGTAATTACATGTTCATCATTGGTGCATAATTGCACTTCAAATTCTGTCTTTGTTCCATACCATAAGTTCTCTCTCCATTCTTGAAAACCAAATGTTTTAAGTACTGCTACAATAGTATTTTTTTTTGTAACAGTTTATTTTCTGTGTAAATGTATAGCAAAGACAGTACTTGGGTGCAATGCAATGAATGGCCAAATAATATCAATTAGACTTTGTGGACAAATCTTTAATATGATGGTTATCCAACCACTGTTGCAGAAGCAGAGGTTGATGAGTGTTATAGTCAAGTTCAATCTGAAATTGACCAAAAATACAAGCAAGGTGTGTTGTTTGTAGTTGGAGACTGGAATGTCAAAGTTGGAAATAGTAAGAAGGAAGTCATACGGTAGTTGGAATGCATGGCCTAGGAAATAGAAATTGGAGAATGACACTGGTTTCTGCTCATCCAATTATTTCTTCATTGCTAACACAGTCTTCAAACAACCAAAATGACACCTATATACATGGACATCACCAGACAGAGCACAAAGAAATCAAATAGAATATCTTGGTGCTGGGAGTTGGGAGACCTCAGCTACAAGCGAAGATGTGACCAGGGGCTGACTGTGAACTGCTTATGAACTGCTCACGTGCAAGTTTCAAGTCAAGCTAAAGTGGAAGAACAGAGCCCAAAAATGTCCGCAATATGATCTTCAGCATCAACCCATCATTTCAAGGACAACATCAGAACTGCTTTGCCCTGAACCTTACTGATAAAGAACCATAGGAACTGTGGAATGAACTCAAAGAAGCTGTTAAGTATGAATGTGAAAAGAGACTGCCAAAGACCAAGAAGCAGAAGAAAGCGAACTCAATGTCAGAACAAACTGCAGAAATTGCCAAGAAGAGAAGCCAAAGTTAAGAAAGTTGAAGATTTCAGGAAGGAGCTTAACAAAGAGTTTCAGCGAGCTGTTAAAAGAGACAAGAAGCCGTATTACAATAGCATCTGATAAAGATATCAAAGATGGGAAAACAACGCTTCAGATCATCCCTACAAGGAAAGGGAAATGCCAAGCTGGTTTTAGAAAAGACCAAGGAACAAGCAAAATGATTGCTGATACACACTGGATAACTGAGAAAGCCAAAAAGAGGTCAGAATGTGTTTTCTTGACTACAGGAAGACCTTTAAGTGTGTTGATCACTCAAGCTGTGGAATGTGCTCAGAAGATGAGAATCCCAGAACACCTCATTGTCTCCATGCAAAACTTATACACAGGATCGGAAACTACAGTCCAGACCACAAAACAGACTGGCTGCAGTTCAGTAAAGGAATGAGACAAGGCTGTATAATTTCTCATTTATTCAATCTATCTACTGAATATACTGCATGTTGAGGAAGGCTGGGTTGGAAGATGAGCATGGGTTTCAAACTTGAGGAAGAAATAACAATAACCTACAGCACGCTGATGACACTACACTGATAGCCAAAAATGCAAAGGATTTACAAGCTTTAGTAATGAGAACCCAGGAACACAGTGCAAAAATGGGACTATGATGAAACATAAAGACCAAACTGAATGCAACAGGTACAGCAACCAGCCTTAGCACTGAGGATGAAAACTATGAGATGGTGCAGAGCTTCTGCCCTTTAGAATCAACTATCCATAAGTAAAGAAAACAGCAGCCAAGAATATACCACAGACCAGCATTTGATATAGCAACAATGAGGCACTGAAAAGGATATCCAGGTGCTGTGACACAAAGATAAGCTATTATCTTCCCTGTAACACTCTATGGAAGTCAAAGTTGGACTTTGAAGAAGGACAGAAGACTACTGATGCTTTCGAACTTTGGTTTTGCAGAAGAGAACTTTGGTTGCCCTTGAAGAGCATCTGGAAGCTTCAGCTGGTACAGAATACAGTGGTGTGGGAAGTTCTGGGTGCTCCCAGAAGAGCACATATTACACCTCTGCTTTGTGAGCTGCACTGCCGCCAATATACTTCCGGGTCCAATTCAAGGTGCTGGTTTTGATCTTTAAAGCCCTTCATGGCATGGGGTGGGTTATCTGAGGGATCGCCTCACTCTAATTACATCAGCCCATCCCATTAGATCTGGCAGAGAAGACGTGCTGAGGGTACCATTGGCCAGGGACTTACATTTGGTGGGTCCCAGGAGGCGAGTCTTCTCTGCCATGGCACCCACCTTATGGAACACTCTCCCCCTCCCCAAAGTCAGGTTACGCCATCCCTGCTATTGTTCCTGAAGTCCCTCAAGACCTCCCTATGTCCCCAGGCTTGGGAGTACCAGGGAACTGGAGACATTCTTAGATGGCTCCACTGTAATTGATATTTTTGCTCTCTCCGTGCAGTTTGTATATTTTAAATTTTGGATAATATTTTTAGTTTTAATAATGGGTTTTTTAATATTTTGATGATTGCTTTTTATGTGTTTGTTTTATTCAATTATTGTACGCTGCCCAGAGTAGCTTTTTGTGAGATGAGCAACCATATAAATGGAATGAATGAATGAATGAATGGTCCCGAGAATACCATGGATAGCTAAACAAATTATAGAATAAATCTTGCTCAAGGTATAAATTATCAGGCTCAAATTGTTACATTTTGGGCACATTATGTGAAGTCCTGGATTTCTTGAGAAGTCCGTAATGTTGGGAAGGAAGGAAGGAAGGAAGGAAGGAAGGAAGGAAGGAAGGAAGGAAGAGAATGACCAGCAGCAAGGCAGATGGACTCAACCTGAAAGGCCAGGTTGGGGATCGCTCATCCTGGAGAAAATCTATCTGTATGGTCACTAAGAGTTGGCACTGACTCAATGGCACATAATCACTCCAGAAAGCACAAGAAAAACATGGAAAATGGCATCTCTTTTTCTGCATCCACTCTAGGAACTATATGAGATATATTTCATTTCAAACAGACAAAATTTGTGATTATCAGCCTGTGTGAATACCATATACAGAAGCACCAAATGCAGTGTACTACACAGAGTTAAATAACTCCAGAATGTGAACCTTTAAAAAATAATTATTACTATAATAAGGTTTTCAGGCCTCATGGCTGCAAAGTTATGCTAGAAATCTGTAGACAGAGCTTTGTGAAGTCCCAAAGGACAGAATATGGATTTCCATTAATGAAGGCAAGCTGTAATTGCTTTGAACAACTCCTTGTTTCTGCACGTGGCTCTCAAATGGGAGGAAAAAGTGGATACATGAAAATGATCCACTATGTCAGGAGACAATGGGTCCGGTCACACCAGTAGTGAATGATTGCACATATTCACTTTGGAGTAAGCTGCATTGAGTCTCAGCAACAGGCAGCATCAGGAGGAGTTTGTCTTGACTCAGGAACGGAGCAGAACTAGACTTGGAATCTAGATGGGAACCATTACAAAATCCTGTAGCTACAGACTATACTGAGAAGTTGAAAAACAATTCAGAACAAGGCGATGGCAACCCATTTCTCTGTTGCTGCCATGAAAACTACATAGACCTATCTATGGCATCACCAGGAGTTAAGCTCAGCTTGGAAAAGTCTACCTTTTTAAAAAATTCTAGTAAACTAACTATGGATTCCTCAAGATAAATATGTCTAGAACCTGAACTATGAATCAGATTTTCCTATTTATTTATCATATTTATTTGGTTGCCCATCTCACAAAACATGACTCTGGGGAGCATACCAACACACCATAAAAAACAATTTTAAAAACATTCAACAAGTACAAAAATTAATATTATTATGAAAAGGCTGGGAAAGAGCGTCAGATATTATGAACAGTGGAACCACCTCATCAGATCACCATTCCCTTGTGACCCCCAGGCCCCTTGATACAACCAGGTTTTGAGGGACTTCTGGAAGGTTGTCAGAGATGGGGGTCAATCTCCCCTCACCTTTTCTACATCTTCTAAAAGTTCAGATCTACTTTAGAATTAGATGCACTTGCAGTTTCTTACAAGGCCTACCTGTTCCAAAAATAAAACAAACACCAAAGTAAAAAGGTTTTGCGATGGCAGGCTGTGACTTGACACTTTTAACAAGCCAAGTCCTCTTCAATCGATTCTCCTCTTTAAAATTGTATACCTCCAATAACCGAACCCCTAAAAGAAAGACTCTAAAAACAGAATTTTTATTTTTTTTTTGCTCACAGTCAAGTATAGTCCTTTGTAATTGTAAAGCTTGCTTAACCAAACTGGAAAATGCTTCCTGAAAGACTTTACAAAGTGGCATAAATCTTCCATAATCCCCTGTACCAACAGCATGTGGCTGCGTATCTCCCACTCAACTCTATTCTTTTTCCTTTCAATCCGAGGCCCCTGGATACGCGGCCTTTCAATCAGTTTTAATGCCATGAATTATCCCTCTGCTTCTGCTGAAAGTTCAAGGTGGGTGGGTGAATGACGAGAGTTTGCAGAGTTCGGTCTGATGAATAGCTCACACCGCGGTGTTGAGGAGGACTTTTTCATTAGGCCACATATGTTTGTGCAATTGTGTAACTGGTATACACAATGGGATACCATTGTGTTGCACCCAGTAGTGTTATGAGTTATCCTTTCTCACAACTGAATGGCCTTGGCCGATTGTGAAAAAAAGAAACAATAAATAAGCAGGATTGAACCTTGTTGGTATCTGGGTGGGATACCATCAGAAAACCTCAGGACTGCAGACTAGGCTGGGAAGTAAAAAAAAGACAAGACAGAAGGAAATGGCAAATCCATTCGACACTGTTGTGAAGGCAGCTTCATGGAGATGATCTGCAACATGCCAGCTTCCTACTTAAGAGGATCCATACAAATATTAAACTCAGATGAAACTGAGTCAAGGAAGCACTGGGGAGGTGCTGTTCTCCGATCCATCTACTAAACTACTTTTTAAAAAGTGTATGAAACCCATTGCTGGTCATGACCACAGCACATGTCTAGCTCAAATCTCATTTTGCAAATGAGGGTTGATACAGATGGTTTTAAATCAGTCCCCCAGTTCTATGATCATCTTATTACCCCATGGCCCAACCTCTAGCAAATATTACGCCAGGTTCTTAATCCGGACCGTGACTTCATGAATGACCTACCATCCCATTTCATTCTTATTAGCATTTCCTAGAAGTGAAAAATGTATCTACTCTGCCATTTAAACAAACAAACAAAGCTTGTTCTGAAAAATCCCCTTGAAAGGGACAGTCAGCATTGCAAAGAAGTGAAAATCACAGTTCCAAGCATCTTTTGTGGGAATTCAAGGTGCTATAGACTATTATGGTTTTTCTTTTTTTGCCACCAAGCAGGACATCCACCACTGATATTTTCTTATTGGGACAGAAGAAATCTTCACCCTCTTGTTATTGCATTGCTTTTGAATATCCTGGGAAACAACTGAAGGGTCTCATTCAATAACATGAAACTAACTTCCATGATCTTAAAATGGGTTAACACAACAGCAGCAGCAACCATAAAATATTTTATTTTCATATGATGTTTAATAAGAGTTGATTACCATCATCTTGTGTTACAGATGCACCTCAAGAGTTAGAACATTAACTCATATGGTTTAGCCTTGTCCTATTCCTGCCACATTTGGAGCTGAAATCAACAAGATTTATGACTCTGGATCAAATGAGGTCTATTAAATACGCATATGTTCTTCTAGGTTATATCCCCAGATCAAGACATAGTGAATTATGGATTTTTCTGGCATGGGGGCAGGTATGTTATAATTTGTGAACTGTCCAGAGTCAGCTGGAGTTAGACAATGTCTAAATTGAAATAAAATGAAATTATTATCCAACACTAGAAGGAGAAACCTACAATAGGTTTTCTGCAAGGGACGGTTGATTAGTGTTGTCCATCGACTTCTAAACTGGGGACATTGGTTGTAGTTGACAAAGGGGAAAGGAAGAAGACTTTTGAACAATAAGGAGGAGTTACTCCATTTACTGTACAACATAATGTTCCAGAGCTTCCCTCCCTCTTTCTCTGTCTTTTTAATTTGCATTCAAAATTTTATTAATTCTGAAATCACATAATATTAATACTGTCATATGCATTTATATTTTCTTCTGTTATTTGCATCATCATCATCATCATCATGTTTTCCTGCAGTGGAAACGTTTTGGCTTGACTGCCTAATTGAACAAATGTCTCCTTGGCAGTAAGAGAGAGCAGCTCTTCCACAAAACCCAGAACCCACCTGCTCTCAGGACACTTTTCTAAACCAGATGAAAACCTGTAACAATCCTAGGGTTAGCTTAATTTACACGTCCCCCAGTGTAGTCATTGGCAGAGATATGAAAGAACACCAGGTTGAAGCAGAAAATAAAGGAACAAGCCCATCCACGCTCACATTCCAACCTGGGTGATACGTGTTTGCAGGATTTAAGAAATGGTGATTTTCCTGCCAAAAAGTCCTTTTGCTCCTTTCTCCTTCCTTCCTCTTTCTCCTTTCTTTCCTTCTTCCTTCTCTTTTTTTCTCTTCCCAGCACTCCATCCTTCCTTCCTTTCTCTTTTCCTCCTTCCTTCCTTCCTTCCTTCCCTCCCTCCCTCCCTCTGCAGAACTGTTCTGCCCTTAAATTCTCACATACGACATTTTCACATGCTATATTCCATAGTGCCAGGGGAAGCAGCCTCCTCAATGCTTGGGATTTTGGAAACTTCATTCCCAGTTAGAGCAGCCAATGGCAAGAGATGGTGGGCAGCATACACCAGATACTCTAGCCATACGGTAATGCAATCTGAATACGTTTTGGCTTGTCCGCCTAATGTCTCCTTGGCAGTAAGAGTCACAATCTGAACAAGCAAGAGAAAGAGCCAGAGGCACTTTGACCATTAAGTGAGAAAAGTGTAACATTCTTTTTTAAATGGGGTCTGGAAAGAAAGCACCCAACGCTGCACCCAATTTTTGAAATTAATCAAACATGCAATTCACCAGTATCAGAATTAGTCCCACAGAACAAAAAGAATATACATATAAGTAAGTATTTAAAAATAAATACAAGCAAGAAAGAATAAAGAAAGAATAATGGTTTGCATGTTTGTATCTACTATAAATTTTGTATTATGTTTCTCCTGTTAAATCTCCTTCTGTCTAAAGCGTGAATTTCTTGCAAGGTTCAGCCACAAGGGAATAAAAAAGATGCATTACAAAAGCAATTCAGACCAACGGAGAACAGACAATCCATTAGATCAGTGTTTCTCAACCTTGGCAATTTTAAGACGTCTGGACTTCAACTCCCAGAATTCCCTGGGTGCTGGCTGGGGAATTCTGGGAGTTGAAGTCCAGACATCTTAAAATTGCCACGGTTGAGAAACACTGCATTAGATACATTCACTCATATTTGTAAAATCTAATACAAGTACAGCAACAATATGCATGCGCTATCTACAAGGACTCATTCCATAAAACACATATTTCTCTAACCAAGTTAAGTTCATAGGTAAGATTTACAAGCTATAAGTAACTCCATCTTAATTACACTAGGTATATCCAATGAAGGGAGCCCACCATACTTCACACTCACAGCAGAACGGATGCATACATAAAGCCTGCCATACTTCTTGTGCAAGCAGGTTCCATCAGAAGAATGGCCCATCCACAAAACCTTACTCTGCATCTTCATGTTTGACTTTCACTAAAAGAAATCCTACAGAGCAAGTCTTCTGCTCAGAGTGGGGGCACCATTTATGAATATGTCCCAAATCTTGGTGTATCATACTGTCAGGATTAGCCCAGGAAACTCCAGGAGACAGTACAGATTCAATTCAGCATGGTTTATTGGCTTCAGTCCCGTTACAGAATCTTCTCAGAGTGAAAGCAATTCCCAGAGTCACCCGACAAACATCCTGCATTCCTCAGGGAGGTGCAAGTCTCATTTTCTTATCTCTACCTCTCTGTTCTGGGGATAAGAGAATGCGCTTAACTCTTTCCGCTCTAGCTCTCACACATACCAAGATAGTTGAAGCTATTGTGATACCTGAGGCAGGAAGTCCTAAAGTCATCCTCATGCTCATTTCACCTTCGTCCAGGCACAGGCTGGACAGCCCATTACAGGGGATGCTTTAATTTGGATTCCTGCATAGAGCAGGAGGTGGATCTCAGCACTTCTATGACCCTTCCAATTCTAGCAATTGTTTGTTTCATCATAACAATTGACAATTAAACACAGGTAGTGCTCACTTAACGATGGACCAGAAACTCCATCACTAAGCAATGTGGTCATTAAGTGAGGACCCCATGTGATTGCAGTGACTTACAACAGCATTTCTGGCATTTTTGCGGCAGTCATTAAGCAAGGAGTTCATGTGACCACAACTTGCGACTTTCTGTTGGTTTCCCCACTGACTTTGTTTGTGGGAAGCCAGCAGGGGAAGTTACAAATGGCAATCATGTGACTGCAGGACACTGCAATGGTCAGAAATGCGGGCCAGTTGTCGAGCATCCAAATTTTGTTCACATGTCCGTGGGGACACTGTGATGGTTGTAAGTGTGAGGACCAGTCATAAGTATCACCTGCTCAGCACCACTGTAACTCTGAACAGTTGTTGAATGAGTGGTCGTTAAGTGAGGATTATCTAATTATCTGGTGCCCATTCATCACATTCCATCCCAGCTGCCTGAGTCAGCAACTTCCTAAATATTTGATCTGAGAGAACAAGGCAATACATAATGAAAGGATGTATCTGCCAAGGCAAGAATAAAGAATTCTTACTCCTTTCTTCAGAAAAAGTCTGACAAGGAACAAATACTGGGTACCATTCTGGTTTCAGTCTATGATTCTGGGCCCCACATTTCCAGAAGGCTATTAACAAGTTGGAGAGGGTTCAGAGGGCGGCAATAAGGAAGGCACAGGGATTTGAGCACAAGCTAAGGACACTTCGGACGTTTAGTCTAGAGAAAAGATGACCAAAGGGAGGCATGATAGCCAGATTCTGTCAGAGGAGAGGAGAGGAGAGGAGAGGAGAGGAGAGGAGAGGAGAGGAGAGGAGAGGAGAGGAGAGGAGAGGAGAGGAGAGGAGGTCAAGAATTATTTTCATGGCCACAGAAATCAGGATCAGAAATAACATATCTAAATTGCAGCTATCTGGATTTTGTGTAAATATAAGGAAAAAATAAGATCTGTCCAACACTACCTATAGAGGCTGTGGGTTCTCAATCTCCGAAGGTTTTCAAGAGGCTGGACAGCCACCTGTTATGGGTAGTTTGATTGGTTTCCCTGCACATTACAGGTTGGACTAGATGGACCTTATGGTTCCTTCCAACTCTACCCTCTATGTTTGTAGGAAGTGGGCCAGAATGCTTTTTCAGGCATTCCTTTCTCTCTCTTCCTTCCCATCCAATAGATGTCAGAGAATTATCTTCAAGGAGCTTTTTCCCATTTCAGCTCATTTGCCATTCTTCTTCTCCTGCCATTCTTCTCTATCGTTCCTGCCCACTTTGTGAAAGGGGTGCCCACTAGGAAAGTTTGCAGGGTGTGGTCAAAAAAAGTCAAGATGGCAGTCTCAATGGTGCAACTGAAGCTCCACCTGTTTCACACATGCAACACACATAAAAAACAGGCAGAGGTTTTTGGTGACCATCTTGACTGCAGACACCCGAGTGCTCAGAGTTCTGACTCATTTCCTTAGGTGTAGAAGGCCCAGATCATAAAGGAAGATGTTCGTTATCCATTACTTGCTAAGCATACAGTTACAGTTTGCTTTTCTGTTTTACATCTGTAACAATCCTATAAAACAACTATTTCACATTTGCACTCCTCACAGAGCTGGGATTCGGTTCTTCAAAATACACACTAGGATTATCCATCCAATTTAGCCAAAGTGAGACTCAGGGATCTTTTGAAATATATCAGTCCTGAACCTTTCGCATGCTTTACTGGTGATCTGGAATTTGGAGGATGTAGCCAAGGGGTTTGCAAAAGCTGATTACTTTTCTTCAAGTTAAGTCCAAGAGTGAGAGAAGAGGCAAAGATTTGTGACTAATACCCCTGGTTTCTAAGCAGAGTTTTATCAGGGCTCTTCAATCAAGGTGATTTGGAGGAAGATGAACTAATGGAGCATAACATTCTGGCATTCACTCTCCCAGGAGCAAGAAAATTAAGAGAGATTTGAAGGTGAATGTGGAATCCAGGAGGTGACAACACTGGAGACTTGGCTGGAAAAAGTTGGATATTCATTGTTTCATAATTGACATACAGTATGCATTTATCCTATTACACTATGACTTCTGAATGACAACAACAAAAAACCACAACATCTTAATCATTTGAATTTTGCCATGATTTTCCTGACCCCCTCTTTCTGAACTGTTTGCAGATCTGTTGACCCTGTAGATATCTCCACTTTCTATTACTCTCACAGATTATGATGAAACAGGCTGTTGGGGGGAAGCAAATTAACTTTCCCACCCTCCAAAATATTTAAACCCTTCCAGTAAAACTGTCAACCAATCCTTCTGAAACTTTGCAGACTTCTTCTATAGAGTTCCCCTTGATGCCCTCTGCCATTTTCATAACAATTAGTTTCAAAAAAGAAACACTAGTGGAGGAAGAAATACGTCTTTTTAAAGAATATTCAAACCCCTTTTCTTCCATAACATCTGAATCTCACATTTGGCAGATTTGCTGTTTCAGAAGGTCCAAATTTGTGTAGATTGCATCTAGTTCAACATCAGAATAAAAAAAATGTTATCAATAGGTTTCAATCCTGTTCCAAATAAAACAAACCTCAGAGATGCAATTTTGTCAAAACACACAGGAAATACCATGGTTTCAGAATCTCAGACTCAGGCCCTGAGCCAAGTCCAGAGAAGAAACCAGGATGTTTTCAAGCTATCATCAAATAAAGGTCTGAATGGAAGCTTGTGGCTGATACACACTTCATAAGCGCAGATTAGTAGCTGTACAGTTTTTTATTTATTTTTATTTATTTTATTTCTCTTCCACTGGTATTTTGTGACCTTCTGAATTTGGCTGAAGAGCAGGCACACCTGGGTCACTCAGAAAAACATTTTTCTACTGATTAGTAAAAACCAAATTTTCAGGAGCACCAATAAATGCTGGTCGTGCCTCTGAAAGCAGAAACAGCTTTTTCATACAACTGGACCATCCACTTAAGTATTTGCAACTTTGTTGGGCCAAAAATCTAAAACCACATTAAATGTTAGGGCCTTTTTCTTCTTTCTTTCAGTCTCAAAGAAAGGAGGGTAAAAAAGAATGAGATTCGGGCCAAAACGTAGTGAAAAAAAAGGGGGGGGGATCTCCCATCCTCTTTTAGAATATGCTCAATTCACATCAACTGACTCTGTGCTTCAGTCGCCATTAGGGCTGCTTTTGAATTAAACCATACTGAACAGTCTGTTAAGGGAATGGATAGAGATTCCTAAATGCTTCCTGCAAACCTTTCCTCCGTCAAAGGTTTATCATCAGGAATGCCTTATTCTGAGAATCAGTTGTGGGACCCTCACAAAATGGCCCTCACAGGGGCCATAACCCCTTACAAAGCACAGGTTTACTGGAATGATACTTGACATCTGTCCTAATATCTCCAGTTTGCATGGTCCTTTTCCTGAGCAGATGAAACTACTTCCGTATGAAGACTTGGTCTGCAGCCCCCCCTCCCCCCAGGATTCTGATTTTATAACAAAGCTTATGGGATGCATCTGAGGCCCGCAGGTGTTCCTGCCAGCAAAGAGGCTGGAGGGTGGCGCTCTGCTTTGCAACATGCAGGCTTCTCTCCCTTGTCCCCTTAAGATTAAAACATTTGCTGAACAAATGTAAACAAAACAAGAAAACTTGGCTAGGAGCCTGGCAGGCAAGGAGGGAGGTATCCTGCAACATGGCTATCCCCAGACCCCTCACTGAGGACCCCCGGTCTGATGCTGTCCCTTGGAGAAAGGAAGCCAAGTGATGTTTGCAAAGTTCAAAAGTGCAAACCGTCAAGCATAAACGCACACATGGTGCATCTTTTAATTCCATGGTGCAGCCTCCAAATCCACAGCGTGCAATGCTACAGCAACCTTTTGCTCACTTTAGGGTGGGAGAGCTTTCCCCAGATTTTGTTTCCCCCCTATAATCAATGCATCCTATCTTCCCCCATCAAACCTGGAGCGCCCACTGTTCTAACACAAAAGCACCCGAGCTGAGATTTCTACATTCAGCAGCTTTTGTCTTTCCATCTAGACCTTAAAAGTCATTACAGGTATCTTCTTCCCAGCAGGAATGAGCCCGTGTTCCATTTGCTGAACTTGCTAACAGAACCCACACCGTCTGCATTAAAAGCAAAGCACTCAAAACATTTGTATTGCACATCAATGCTATTCAGAAGTGACACTACTCAGATTTAAAAATACTTTTAGAGCACCGTTTATGAAACAGTGTTCCTAATAGTTTTTCCGTGTATCAAAACAAAGAGTCTTGCTCAGCCAATCCTTTGCATGCTTGCTAAGAAATCACCAATGAATAAAATGAGGCAGGATCAGTCCTGGTTTGGGAGACCACTAGAAGATCAAGGTCAAAACAAAGAAACAAACTTAAAGACAAACTGTTGCCAAATACAGAGAGAATTATATTCATAAAGTCACCAGGAGTAAGCATGCCTCAGAGTTAAAATTCCAAACACCTAAAAAGTAGGAAACTCGTTTCTGTGTAAGTATTTACTATACATTTCATTAATCACGCAGGTAAGCAGCACAAAACAATTTTAAAATATCTTTTCACTTTCTGGATTCAAGTTGTGCATTTCCCCCTACTCAGCTTAGAGGAGGCTACCGTAAAAGACATTCAAATAACTGCCTAATAAATATGAATCAGAATATTAAAATTAAGGCTAAGATTCAGAATTTATTATATTAAGAATATTTGGGGGGGGGGTATATTCACGACCGTGAACAGGCGTATCCAAAAGTACAAACTTGTTCTGGGGAAAAATTATGAGAAGCAGAATGCAGAGTTTCTTTGCCTCCTGTTCTTCACTACCGCAGGTCTCCTAGTGTCCAGTATTAAAATGTAAGCTTGATATGCATAATAATAAGAAAGGAAGCAAGGAGAGAAGATGGCTATAGCCCATTTGGGAAAGACTTCTGATTCCATACTGTGAGCAATCTGAAACACAAAAGGGACAATGCTGTGTTTGACCCACGTCCCCCTTGACGCAGATCCTCCATAATGTTCCAGGAACAAATGGAGATCCAGTGGGCCAGCAAAGGTGGGGAGATCACTTTGTCTGGAAGACTGGCGCGAGGAACAAGCAAGGCGAAAAGAGGCTTGTGCGAGCCCATCCACGCTTCCCAGAATGAAATGAAAACTTCATTTTTTTAAAAAACCAAACCTTTAACTGGTGGCAATCTGAGCCAGGCTGAACAGAGTTAAATAGAATAATTTTAACCTAACAGGCAAAGAGAAGGCTATCTAGCACAAGAATCTCCCCAAATAGCTATTTTGTTTTGAGTTCTTTTTAATGATTTGAATGAGACCGCCACTCCAGGAGAGTGCAAACAAGTTTTTCTGCAACACCCCAACTCTGATTTATTCATCTAAACATCAGGACTCTTTGGCAAACAATGCCAGATGGAAGGGAAGCAGATAATGGTTTTTTTTTTTCTGTTTGCCTTAGAAACGGAACAGCTGTAGGTAGCATCATCATCCGCAGGGCCAGCCAATAACTTTTCATCTTGTCGTCTTGTATCAACCTGAAGCCAATTTAATCTGATAATGGCAAGGAAGAAAGGAAAAGGAATATAGATATAGGAAAGTTTTTTAAAAGCCAGGAACTCACTCTAATTCCCCCTGCCTTTTTGAATGCAATTTGCTTGAAATGACGAATGATAGGGTTGCACAGTCTATCATCCTTCCCGGATCCCAAACCGAGCATAAATTAAGCCTGTTTAAGCTACCTATCCTACAGCAAGTTCCTTGGGTGTGGGCCCCAATGGGGGGTCGCTCCGTTAAGCGATCGGGAGCAAAAGTCAGGATGTTCGAGGAGACTTTGCTGGGTCTCCCCCCGCAAAAACAGGCACAAATCAAAGCGGGTCCCCCAGGAGAAATCTATGCAGGGGCAAATTTTTTCCTCCCAGTTCTTCCCTAGTCCTTCATTTCGTCCTTGCTCCGCGCACTTTGTGGGTTTCCGCGACTTTGGCTGCACTCAAGTCGGCCCAAAGTCAAGAAGAACTTCTCCGCGCTGGTGTTGCCCGAGTGGGGTCGGCTCAAAATCTTAGCGTGACCCCCTTCCCCAGCCTCTTTGGCTCCTGGTCCCCCGTCACCTTACCTTCGCACACGACGGCGAGACTCAGGGCCCATCTGGCGAGAGGCATCTTCCCGGGTTGCAGTAATCCGCACGTTCTTCGGCGGCGTTTGCGGGAAGAGGCTGGGTCGAGAGCCCGCGCGGCTGTTCCGTTCCTTCCTCCCCGCTCTAGGCTCCCTCTTGCGCGGGTTCGACCGTGCTGGGGCGGCCCCTGCTCGTGCCTCAGTCCGGGCGCCCCATAGTCGGATGAGCAGCTCGGCCGGCACTTGTTACCAAAAAGGGCCCGGGCAAAACCCCGGTCTGGCTGCTGGCGCTTGGGTTGCCTCCCCCGGTCGTGAGAACGGTCGCCCGCTCCGCGCCGCTTCTCCCCGCCTCTCGTCCGCATAGATCGGCGGGGAAAAGGGAGAGCTGCGGACGCGCGGCGGGGAAAGCGCGCGGAGAGCCACCTGCCGCCCGCTGGCTCGGCAGCCGCGAAGTGGGGCGGACAGGCGGCCGGGCGGGGCAGTTCGGCTCCGCGTTGCAGCCTCCGCGCACACCGCGTCGATCTCCAGCTTCGGCCACGCGAGCCAGCGAGCGAGCCAGCCGCGCGTCGGGCGGGGCAGGAGGCGAGGCGGCTGTGGCTGCCCGGCGCGGGGACCCCGTTTGAGCGCTCCGCTCCGCTCCGCTCCGCTCGGCTGCGCCTGCTGCCGACTGCCGCCTGGGGCGCTCCGAGGCAAGCGGGCACTCGCCGCGGAAGGGCGGGCAGGCCGGCCCCGCTGAGCTGCTGGCGGCGGAGCTGCTGCGCTCGGCCGGGCCAGGCGACGAGTGGACAGGCGGCCTCCTCTCGCCCCCTCCCCCCGCGGAATGAATAAGTCCCCGAGCAGGAGGGGGAGGACGCCGGGCGACAGCTCAGGGGCTCACTGCGCTCCCGGCCCCGCGGCGCGATTAAAGGGGAAATGGAAGGGCGGGTCCCCTCCAACCTGGGGGTCGCGGGGAGGGAAAGTGAGGACGTTGCCTTGGCTAGCCCGAATGCAAAAGCCCGGGCCTCTTCCCCAAAGCCAACGAAGGCTAACCTGAGCACGGGCAAACGCAGCCCCCCGCCCGCCGCTTCGGGCCCGAGTTGATGCGAGTCGTGTGAACCCCACCCAAGAATGCTCCGCTATGAAAGGGCAGAGCGTTCTAGTCCGGCGCAAGAGTGCATCCCAACGCCTTAAGACGTCGCTGCAGTACGCCCGATCCTTCCCTAAGCTTGCGAAGAGAACGTGTGAACACCCGGGGAATTTATAACACCTGCACCGCGCGAGGCTGAGTCCTGCCGAGGCCCCCCTGCTGGAGAGCGCAACGCTTGAGCGGGAAGACGCGGTTATCAGCGTCTCGGGGTCTAACGCTAAACAAAAGATTTGGGCAACGCAGCAACCTCTCCCCCCCCCCCCGCGCTACCCAGCTGCCGTCCGGATTTTTGCAGCTCGGAGCTGCACGCGCACATTAAGCCTGCTAAATAATTGAAACCCGGGGAAAGCAGAGACTTTGGCCCGACGGTGAGAAGAGGCGGAAAGACTTCTAATCAATCTGGCGGACGCCCAAGGAAGCCAGAAGCACGCCTCCGGCATGTGTTGCGTCTCTGGAGCAACAAAGGAACGCGATGGTTTTTTCGCCGGCCACCTATCGATAGGTAATCGATCAGCGGTCCGGCGAAGAAACCCTCGCGCGCCTCGGCTGTGCAGGCGCTCTCGGGGACTCCGCCAGTTCCGGCCTCCGGAGTTCTCTCTTCGCGTTTGGGGCTTCTGCTGCTGCTGCGAGAGAGTTGGCGAAACTTTCTACCCGTTCCCCTTGCAGGTGTCCTGCTCACTCCTGCCTTGAGATGTCAGACGCCCAGTAAACATGGCTGCCCGATTCACACAAAAGCCAAAGGCGGCTTTGTTTGGATCGAGGGTTTATATTTAATCATTTAATGTTAAAAAGGGAGGGTCATAATCAAACTAGAGGAGAGTTGGAGTGTCTGCGTAATCCGCACGGAAGGCGGGGGGAGCGTTGGATCCCTTTAAAAATCCAGGGTTATCTTCCTTTTGGAAACAAATGTACCATGATTTTTATTCTTTGCATTTAAAAGTGAATTGTGCCCAAATTAAGGAGTTCATCCCCTTTCATGGAGAGTTTCCCGTTCTGTGAGCTTTAGTTTTCAGCCAATAAACAGTGTCCTAAGAAAGGACTTGATTTGATCCGAGAATACTTTGCACACATAAACACAGTGAGCATTACAAAAGATCACTCCAAGCAACCTGCTAAAACCTGGCTGGTTCCGACTCAAAAATAGCAAATGCCCCCAAATGATCTAAAACTCCCATGGAAAAAGGAACCAGAACTCACAATCCTTTCCCTCCTTACCCAGTCGGGAAGTGTAAACTCTGTGTGTCAAAGGCCTGCTGCGAAGCATGGCTTTTCAAAGAACCCGAGCTTTTCCTTTTCGGTTTCTTTGCCTTCTGCATTGGGGCTTGCGTGGGGCAATTGACAAGGACTAGGAGTTTCTACCAGGCCCCACTCTGCCCCTGATGAAACCAGCATTGTTCATTTGGAAGGAAACCCCAACAGGTTCTGTAGAATTTAGCTTTCAGGATGCACACCCAGGGCTGAACTAGTCTTAGCAAAATGCAAAAGGCCACATCACAGGGGTGTCTGCAGGTAAAAAAGGGCGGGGCTTCAGTCGCATGATTGTGGCTGCCATCTTGAGTCCCCCCCCCCCCCGCCAAATCGTCTGGTGTCACACTAGCCCATAACATCTAAATTGAGCCCCCAAGGACCAGATTAGGAATACTTCTCAGAAAAGTTTGAGTTGATCTTACAGATCAGAGCATCAGATTATACATAACCTGTACATGAAACCCCTGCTTAAAACCTGGTCGGTATTACTTATATGTCCCTGAGCAAAACTGAGAGTAGCTACTAAAACCTTCTAGAACGATGGGAGATTGAATTAAATATAATCTAGTCTGAATATCAGCAAATCTCCAGTCAAGTAATTCCCAATCTCCATGCTGTAAGTAATAAATCAAAAGCAATGTTGCTCAACACACCTATCTAGACGGGTGATTGTGCTGTATACCCATCTCTCTTCAAGGTTTCTTGCTCTGGCTCTTACATTAGAGCTACTAGATCTGAGTGGGAAAAATCCACAGGACCACCAGGGGGCAGCAAAATGTTAGTTGTAGGTGCTGCCCTCTAGTGGTCTGATGATCGTCTGCAGCCCAGATGGCTAATTCTGCAACATCTTTGCATCATCTGACAAATAAATATATACATAATTCCCTCTTTCTGTACCCCCAAGAATAAATGATTCGCTGAACTTCAAAGGAGGCCATTCCTCATATATTCCCCTGAGACCCTCTGAAAGCTCACTTCTTTCCCATCAGGAATCTGACCTGAGCGTGTCTCCAGGTTGGTGACAGAAGGAAAAGTGTATGTCATTTACGAAAAGCTTAAACTGTTCCTGGGCCAGCCTGGCTGCTAATGTGGAATCAGCCCAGTGAAGTCAGAAAAATTACTGACACCGCTTGGATCAAGAGCTCTGCCATTTTCCATCACTTTGTTCTTGGAAATGTTCTAGGATGCAGCTAGCAAAGGAATGTACTCATCTGCTCAGAAGAGCAACGTCAAGCAATGTTGCTGCTGCTGCCTGAGTCAGTAATTACAAAATGTAGAACAGTCTGTCCTCATCCCTTGATTTGGCAACTCCCTCCTCCCCACATAAAACCAAGCTACTATTGATTTCTTAAAAACAAATCAGCCTTTTCTCCTGCTTTGTTATGTTGGGAGTGCTCTGTGGTCATATTCCTTCCCTGATGGTATCTGCTTCAGCAGGTTCACAAATTTGATTTCAGTTTCATTTTGCTGGCTCTGCTCATGGTCCTCTGTTAGTCACAGGCTTTGTGAGCAAGATTTGGCCTTTGTCCGAAATAAATGTATCTCCAAGGAAAAGGTGGGATGAACCATCCTTCCAAGAAAAGGAATATTACCAATAGAGGCGAATCTGTGTAGCTCAGGGTTGAACTGTGGAGCCCTTGGGGTTCTCTGAGCTTGGTTGTTTCTTGCAAACATTTCATTACCCAGCTAGGTAACATCTTGCTAAAATGGGATGGGGTTTGTTCTCTGTTTATATGCTGTGGCCTGCTTTGCCAGTGCTGGGGGGGGGGGGGGTTGTTTTTATTTTTTTCCCTTCTGGTAGTCCCTTGATTAGGGTATTGTTTACTGCTTGCTTGTATGTCTGGTGGTAACCTTTGCTTATCTTTTCCAACTTGTGGACGACTTGTACAAAGCATAGAACTGGCGTCTTGGGGGAAGAAAAGCAACTTCAGAGAAAGCCAAAGGGAAGAGAAATATGGGCAGCTGAGAAAGACTTAAGCCCCTCTTTTCCTTGTCCTCAGACCCCTGCAAAGCAGATTTGAATTTAAACGGAAAACAGCCACCATGACATTGATTATACACTTAGTTTTTCTGTATTCGTTCATGTCTCTTTTGCTATCTTGGTTTCAGTGGGTGCAAGCCAACAGCAACTTTGGACAGCTTGAAATGTCCAAGGACTGGTGCAACCTTGGCTTTTCATGCAAGACGTGGTGGATCCATCTTCTCATGTAAGATGTGGTGGATCCATCTGTGGCTCAAGTGGATTTCTACTTTAGAAATGTGTCATCTAAGAAAAATAGGAGCTTCCTTCACAACCCATTACACAGGAACTGCCAGCAAATTGGTGCACCAATTGCATATCTGAATTCAGTTCTGATCTTCACTATATAGGACCACTACCAACAACATCTATTTTGTTGCTGTTCCCACCACCATTCGATTCCAAAATTTATGATGGTCAAGTCTAAACCAATCTCAGAGGAGCCACTGCCTTCCTTGATCAAGGCCAAAAGCTCCTCTTGTCCACTGGAACTAGGTTTTCCTTCCCTACTTACTAGATCAATCCAGTAGACCAGGGTTCCCCAAAGTGGTCAATATCGACCCCCAATGGTCAATGGAACTATCTATTATTATTATTATTATTATTATTATTATTATTATTATTCATAGTACTATCACTTAAAGTAGTATTTATTAAATTATTTTCATATGTTTGGGGGTCAATGAACAATCCAAAACTTCACAAAGGGGTCTGAGCTGAAGAGTTTGGGGACCCCCAAATCTGGGCCTTACACTAAGGCTACCATATCTGAGCTGAAAAAATCCACATGACCACTAGACAGCAGCAAAATATTTGTATCGCCTTGCTGCTCTCTAGTGGTCAGATGGTTTTCTACAGCCCAGATCTGGTTACATACTTCCCATAAATTTCCAGATAGGAAGGTCCACTTGCACATTTCCATCCACAACCCAGGCTAGTTTTCCTATGAGCCAGCCTTATGCTAAACATGCATTGCTGGAATTATCTAGAAGACACCTGATCAAGTCAGCTTGAATGTCACTTCTCACTCCCCCTAGAAAGCCTTCTATTGGATGAACCTGTTTGGTCTTTAAGAGATTGATGGAGACTAAACACTAGTCTGGGCTTTAGAGTTCCAAGGAACTGCCCTCAGACTTTAAGGTTCTTGGTCTGTATGGGTAGCTGAGTCTGGTAAGTTTTAATTTGTAAAGTCTATATTTTATTTAATTTTAAGCTGCAGCCAGCCACTTCCGATTCCTCTTGGCTGGATTCTTTCATAAATATGTTGAATTGGAAAAGAGTTGACTGTTGACTGTCCTTTTGGGTTAGCCTGTGATTCTGTGCCAGACTGTTAGGGCTTATCCAGTTCTTTAGACAAGAAAAGGAACCCTTTGGAAAAGGAGCTGTTCTTCTCCAGGAGACAGCAGGATGGTGGCATATGTTAATGGTGAGAGTTATTGTGGCAAAGCATTGAAGTGGTAGTACCATACCTACCTCTGAAATTTATGTCAAAGGGATCTGGAAACCTGTCCTACTACATTTTATAAGGTTGGAGGTTGTCACATTGTGTTTCTGGTAGCCTATATGTCTCAAAGCATCCTTTGGAGAAGACAAATACTGAGAAATAACATAGATTTTATGCATGATCCGTGGTTTGGCTCTTGAATGCTATAACTAATTGGTAGATTTTAACATATTTCCTGTGGGTACCACTGCCAACTTCTGATGACAAAAATACTGTCTTCAGGATTAGGTAGCTGGGATAGAATCTGTCAGCAATACAATTGGTAGATAAAACTTATCGGGTCAAACCTAACAGAATATGAAGAGGCTAGGACAAATCCCAGCACATTCAGGATGTAGAGCAGTAACAACATTAATGATTCATCAGATCAGTCCTAAGATTTAATGACTTTCCATTTTTCCTAGTCAGCTGGTCAGCTGAAGGAAAACTAGACAGTTGGCAACTTTATATTCATCCACCATACTTCGATTATTATAGGAATCCAAAGGAAGCTCTCTTGTGTTGATCCAAGTATACAAGAGGAAGTGTCCAGCACAAAAAGACTTAATTACTTGGCTACTAAGAGCATCAAAAGTATGAACTAGAACTTTGAATCATTATCTGGACCCCTATCAGTCAGGTTTCAGGCCCGGCTATGGAACGGAAACGGCATTGGTCGCACTTATAGATGATC
This sequence comes from Liasis olivaceus, assembly GCA_030867105.1. Taxonomy (NCBI): domain Eukaryota; kingdom Metazoa; phylum Chordata; class Lepidosauria; order Squamata; family Pythonidae; genus Liasis; species Liasis olivaceus. The sequence continues at coordinate 6,126,660 of CM061353.1, forward strand.
TCTGGCGGGAGCAGGATGGTGGAAGTGTGACCACCCTTGGTCTCCTTGATCTCTCGACAGCGTTCGATACCGTCAACCACGGTATGCTATTGGGACGGCTCAGGGATATGGGGGTGGGCGGCACAGTTTTGTGCTGGTTCACCTCCTTTCTCCGTAAAAAATTCTTCTACATTGTTGCCAAGGAAAGTCATGGATGTGTTGGGCTTGACTCAAAGGAGGCATTACATTACCACTCTGAAGACCAGTTTAGTAATATCATATCCTACTGTCTATGAGTGTGTTTGCTGGACACTTATCTTCTTATCCCCTTCCCTCTCTAAACACTTTTCAGTAGTTCAGATGAAGTATTTTTCAACTTCCTTCGTTTCTGAAAAAAGAAACCAAGGATCATTTCCACCAATAGAAAATATTGGCCCATCATACAGCACTTACCTAAATAGCAGAAACATTAAACTTTGGAAGCATAAAATATAAATGATCTATATTGAGCAATGAGGTCACCACTGAATCATACTCCTAGGTAGACCTGGGTCATATAATGGAAATTCTCTAAAAGTTTGGCATTCATGCATATATCACTAAGGAGCACAGTGGGTGTTTCAACACAGAACATGTCAAATTGGAATGGGAGGAACATACTGAGGGCACCCAAAGATTTTTGGCACAGCACCAACTTCCACAGCGATTCTTGTTCTGCTTATGATATAATACCACTTTCTCTAATCTAGTGTCCTCCAGGTACGTAAAGCATCATGTTGTGAAGATTGATCTAGTAACTAGAACTAACCGATAGGTTGGAGTTGCCGATAATTTTATTGGCCTTTGCTCCTCTGCCTTTAATAACATCCTTAGATATGGCTACTTTTCTGTAAATCAAGCTATGTTTGAAGAGAATAACTGGCAGTTATCTGGTTATCACCTTCCAGAGATCTTGACTACACCTCCCATCCCTGCAGCCACAATTATAGGCCTTGTAGGCTGAAAATTATATTCCATTCTTCCCTCTTCCTAACCCCAGATTTCATTCCCACATGTAACGTGTAGACCTACCGTCATCCCCAACTCCAAACTAAGAGTATAAGGAAGAATAAAAGTTTACATTCGAAATGATGTAAGGAAAAATTTGCATAAAATTTAGCACTCAACAGTGCAGTCTTTTTCAAAATAAGTTATATTTAGTTCAGTGAAACTTGCTCCCAGGTAAGTCTGATTATCTCATAAAATTACCACCAAATGCTGTTATATCCACTTAGAGATAAAAGTGCCACTTAAAGACAATACAAAAAAAGGAAGCCCTACATTATTTATGTATTTATGTATATATTATATTAAACTTGTTCTACCCCTGACCACTCAAGTCTCTTGGTGATTTACAATAGAACATATTTAAAACCAAAGTTAAAAGTAGGTAAATTAAAGCCATCAATTAATATAAAGAGTTAAAAGCCTGTTTGTTGTGGGGGGGACATATATGTGTTTAGTAGGGCTGGGAAGAGATCTGGATTTGAAGGGCAAAATGTGATGCAGAGCACCCACAGGAGTGTATATAGTCACAAACACCTTAAAGCAGCAGTATCTTCTCCTGCCACCATCCATGATCCCAAGAAATGACACAGCTAATTTAAGCTGTTCTTGACAGATGCTAAGTGCACATTCACACATGGTCCAAATCACATTTCAGTTTTGGATTGTGGCAAGGCCTAGACTTTAGCATCTTTAAAAAAAAAAAATGAGGAAGACCCGCAGTTTAGTAGAAGTAAGAACTATGAAACCTACAGAGAAGGGTGGGCACTGAATCACTATGAGAGCAGCTCATAGCGAGTGGAGGCCGACCTCCCCAAACAAGTTCAGTACGTGCAGGTAAAGAGAGATCCTATAGAAAGAGAGACTCTCTTAAGTAGCCTGCATCTAAACTCCATAGGTCTCTAAAAGTAATAACCAACAATTTGTATTTTGCCTGGAAACTAATTGGCTGCCTGTACAATACTTTTCATAGGACTCTGAGATTTTCCAGAGACCATCCTAGCAGCTGAATGCAATGCTAAGCACAATTTCCAAACCAGCCACAAAGGAAGCCCCATTTAGAGCATTCTATAGTAGCCAAGCCTGAAGATGACCAGTTACTAATATTTCTGGACTTTTCATAGATGCATGGAAGTCTATTGGATGCAGCATTGGTGACATCTGCAGAAATCTCTTCTGCATATACAGTATCTTAAAAGTATAAAAATCTTTTGTATCTGTCCACTTGATGGCTGGCATTAGGTCGTTTCAAAGTACTTATCAGCACGGAAAGGAATAATGCATAACCCTTTTTTAAAAAGTCAATGCAGACTGTTTTGCTTATTTTTGGATGATAGGAATCTATAGACAATCTGAGAGCTGGAAATGAACTGAGCAGGAAAAGTAGAAATTAATTAATCTCTATCAGCATAATGAGGAAAAGACAACACACGAACAAAATCTTCCCCAGAATCGATGTTTTAAATAGACATGTTTTACTTTCAATTGATCATCTTAAACCATATGTATATTTTTAAATATCAACCCATAAATGGATCAATATGACAAAGAACATTGCAAAGCATTTTTTTAATCAGCAAAGAAACAAGAAAACTATAAATAGCAATGGGACTAGGGTGGAAGAGGAGAGTAGATGTTATGGCTGTTGTCTCAGCTCCTTTTCCAGTGAGCTGGCTGAATTTCAGTCCCATTTGGGGGAAATAAGGTAGATTTAAGGAGAACCTGAATGCTGTGGACATTCTCAAATGCCCTATTTGGCCTCCTATCACCTGTGGACTGTTGTCCTCCATAGACATATGGATGGATATCAACCTAGTATCTTTCCCTGCTGCTGGAACACTGTTTCCAATGGTTGATTAACAAAGCTAGATTTTCTTCCATATAATTCTGCTCCTATCTTCCCTAATACGGTTACTTCAAAACATTGATTTTATGCATGGCATTTGATGTGGCACTCTTCTGGATGCCACATTATTTTGGATCACCCAGCTAAGTGGAAAACCTACTTATGTGGCCTCTTCTATCGGGGAGAAATATCAGGATATCATCAATGAAATAAATAAATAAGCTGGCGAATGCAGTGAACTCAGTGGAATTACTCTGAGAATTCAAGGGGAGGGGAGGCAGTTTTTCATACCTTCTGCTTAAAGATGTATCCTGATTGAAAAATATTATCTCCTATATAAGAAAGCTGGGCAATCGATTAGGATACATCACTGCATTTGGACAAACTTATTGTCACGCAGTAATTCACTTTGTGATAAATAATATCTTGTAAGGGAAGATGAGACAATAGTAAACATTAAAAACAAGGTTCGATTTTTTTTCCCCCCTGACAGTCCTCTTTTTAAAAATGAAAGGAAATGTACTATTGCAGACAGAAGATTATTCTTACAGGAAAAGTTATTTATCTGTCATTCAAAATGATAGATAAATCCCTGGAGTTTTTGTTTTCTCATACAGATTGCTGCTGCTTCAAATATTGGGGGATGCCCAGTTTTCACCTCTAACATGGTTACTCACCTGTGATTGAAGATTTGGACTTCTATATCTGGGCTGCGACATTCCAGAAGACCACTAGAAGGTGGTAAAGAGCATTCTGCAACTCCTTGCTGCCATCTAGTGGCCATGGAGATTTCAAAGCCTAGATCTTGTACCGTTATTGAAAACCTTGATTTTAATGGCAAAGCCAGCCCAGCCTAACCCCCATTATCACAACTTACTATATCTACTTAACTATAAAAGGTCATACTTCAGAAGATTCTTTAAAAACCTCTATAAAAGCCCAAAGATTGTATTCCCACAGTTTCTTGCCATGAAATATTCCTAATGAAGGATTCATACCACTTAAGGCAGTCAATTCCTCTATTATATGTTTTCAATCATCCCTATAATGTAGACAGTCCTAATGGACACTGAGAACTGTTTCTTCCATGTCATCTTCCATCTCTGTGGTTGATCAGACTTCAGATCCCCTAAAAACTAATTTCATTTTTGATTTTATGGCTAGAATCCCTTGGAGGCCTTGGAGGCAAATTGTTGGAGTGGAATTGGAGGATTAAATCCTATAAACAAATATGAAGTTCTATAAGTATAGATCCTTAAGTAGCCAGACTGGAATCTTCTGGCATCAGCAGGCTTTGTTTCTGGAAGTGCAATAATCTTAGCAAGAAAGGCAGACAGCAAAATAGCCCACTTAGAACTCACTATTCTCAAGGGCTGCAAAGAACAAGAGTCAGAGGAGAGAAACAGCCAGGAGAAGGGTGGGATAGTTGGAGCTCTCCATGGTAGCATGTTTAATCCCATGGTTAAAGGTCAAGACTCCTTTACAACCAGCTCAACTCCAGGTGACCACATGGATATATGGAAGTGGCTTGCCACTGCTTTCTCCTAGGATGTTTTTAAAACTGTCCAGTCTAACCTGCAGCCCTGGGACTTCCTGGTGGTCTCCCATGCAAGGATTAACCAAATTCAGCCCTGCTTAGCTTTTCTGAGATCAGCTAAGTGCTGCTATCTGCTATAGAGAAATAAATGGTTGCCACATCATACACGGAGGAGGATGGTTGGAACAGGCCACCTATGGGCACAAGCCAGCTCAGGTAACCTAGAACAGGTCCTCCAACTATGAGCACACGTAGGCTGGTTTTCATATGCATGAACAGATCACATGGCTGAGAAATATGTAGCAGTAATGGTCCTTCTCCTTCTCCACAAACTATGGAGATCCCAGGTTTGATAACAGGCATGGTTGGCATTCCTAGAAAGATCACCTGTGAAATGCAGCTATTTATTTCTCTTCTTTAAAATACAGTGGGCAACTTCTATAGAAGGTAAGATATCAAGTTTGCCTCTAGGTGACTTCATAGACACCTCTGAGTAGTTTTCTTAGCAACACGATAGAAGTGGCTTGCTCTTACTTTCTTTTGGGATTTTTTTTTTTAATTTTTCAGTTTTGCAGTCTAGCCTACAGCTCCTGGTAGTCTTGCGTCCAAGCACCACCCATGTCCAACTGGGCTTAGCTTCTCGGGATGGTCGAGATGAGCTCAAAGCTACCACTTGCTGTGCACAAATACCCTCTCATAATAATCATCCAAGGCACTGAAGGGGTCAACAGAGACATATCCTTGCCCCACTTATGGAGCAAAGGAATCAAAGTCGCTACTAATCCATGCTTGTTGGATAACTGTTTGGGGCACCAGCAAGACATAGAATTTGCACAGTGGATAAAAGACAAAACTATGCTGTCCAAGAAACGGCTTAGCTGCTATTGCTATAAATTTATTAACCAGGATCTATTTGGGTTTGGAGAGGCAGCCTTTATCCAAAAACAACACCTCCCACCTTGTGAGTCTTAACAGAGAATATTTCTTCCAAACTGACACCTCATTTTTCCCCCCATTGCTTAAAAATAAACCAGTCTGAATTCCCAATTCCTTGTGGGAATTTGAATAACCTGGTGCTGATTATTATTTTTCCAGTAGTCTTAGCACAGCTGCATAAGGCAATATATTTTTTGTCATAAGATGACAGATTAAAACCAGCTAGCAAAAGTTAATGTTTCTTCAGGGATTTCCCTCCATGTCCAACACAGTAGATAGCACTCCATCTAAATCCTCACTGTGGTATTACAACTCCTTTTCCTCCTCCTCCTTCTGAATTCATTGATTTTAGGTTATCAGTGAAAGGGATTGAGGTTTTCTGTTGACAGGAAAGATCAAATGCACAGACCAAGTCAGCTGCTATGGGCAACGAGAGGTAGTGGCCTTTACTAAGGATATGACAACATACACATTATATTTGATGCAAAAAAGTAGGGCCTATTGGCACATACTTTTGCAGCAGAACAGATCTCTTCCATGCAGATGGTCCTAATTTAATCAAAGCATCTCCAAATATGATACAGAAAGACCCCTTCTCAAGTCCTGGAAATAGTATAAATAGTCTCATTCGATGTAAGGTTATTTCCTATATGTTTCTTCATGATGATGATGATGATGATGATGAAGGAGGAGGAGGAGGAGGAGGAGGAGGAGGAGGAGGAGAAGGAGAATTGGAATTTGTTATAGCTGCCCAACTCCAATGGAGGAGGAGGAGGAGGAGAAGGAGGAGGGGAGGGGAGGGGGAGGAGAAGGAGAAGAAGGGGGAGAAATAATAATGAGTCAACTCTTCCAGCCCTTTCTCCCCATATGATATTTCCATTAAAACTCTCTTCACACTGTTTTCCCATAGAAATTTTAGAATTTTCATCAGGGATGTCTGTCAGCAGGGTGGGGAATCAAAAAGTCAGGTTGGTGGCCGCAATATCATAATCACTCTTTTGTATATGTGTCTCATGGTTACAACAGCTATATTGACTTTTTTTGCACATAACCCCCACCCCCACCCCCAGCAGACATCTGACTGGTAGGGATGTGGAATATGACAATAAAGTGACATACACTTGTAATTATTAAAATTGTTGTTGTTGTTGAGTCGTTAAGTCGTGTCCAACTCTTCGTGACCCCATGAACCATGTTGCACCAGGCCTTCCTGTCCTTCACTGCCTCCCGGAGTTTGCCAGAGTTTATTAAAATTACTAAGATTTAATGAAATAATTATTAAAATTACTAACAGCAGGAATTGCTTTTTTCACAAGAAATAGTCTTCTGGGTGTGTGTGTGTGTTTTAAAGTTCAATATCTCTCCCTAACATGGATATTTCCACTACACTAATAAAACTGAGGAATTCTTCAAATGCTTTTTATCCTTTTTATTTTCCTGAGTAACACATTTTTAACTAAAAGAATGTAAGAATAACCCTGTTGGATCAGGGCAAGACACATATTAAACCAGGGTTTTGTTTCTTCATTAAATGGCCATCCAGATATGAGAGATAAAGGGCCATCGAGATACTTTCATGTCACTTGACTTGTAGCTGGTTTGGGATCTAGCTACCCCTCCATCAGTTATGTACTCCCATGGATTAACTATGGGTCAATGGCTCTTCATAGGATATTCTAGACACAATGTTTTTGTCAGGTTTAGCCCAGGAAACTCCAGGAGACAATACAGATTCAATCCAGCAAGGTTTATTTGGCTTCACCCCATTTACAGAATCTTCTCAGACTGAGAGCAACTCTCAGGGTCACACTACAAACATCACTAGCATTCCTCAGGGAGGGGCCAGTCTCATCTTCTTATCTCTTCTTCGCTCCTCTGGGGATGAGAGTCCATGTTTCACACCCCTGCTCCACACTCCCACAGTTTTTCAACTATGTCACTTCACACACTCTACTTCCAAGGTTAAGCATCACAGCCTGATACAGTTAGATTTTGTTAATTTTTGTGCTGAATCGTGACTAATAGAGAACAGAGCAAACAAGCATGTAAAGAGCAAGCATTACTTACTTTTCTCACAGTTTTCATGGAAGTTCAGCTTTCAGCGCCAACCTGCTGAGTGAAATGCAAGAAACTAGTAAGCTAGTTATTGTCATCTTATGTATCAACAGGAAGATGTTTTTCTTCCCAAGTTGAAAACAACAACCACAACAACAAAACAGCATGAAAACCTTTGAAGGTGAGCTGCTGCTTGGAAGGGCTGTTTGCCTGGTGAATTTAACCTTTTTCGTAATGCCGTTCTTTCTTGTTTCTTTCCTTTCTTGTCCAGCAGTTCTCCTCATATCACCCTCTTCATACCACCCTCCCCTTTTCAGCACATTTTAATCCATCAGAAAGAGATAGTAAAACCAACCAACAAACAAACATGGATGAAGGTGGGAGTAAGATGGGTGTGCAGGTGTAATTGTATATAACTGAATGTTTCTGTATGTAAGAATGGTTTCTGAGGATGAGACAGAAGGAGTGATTGGGAACAATTTGTTTGATAAGGATAGATTACTTTACAGTCAATTACATTTAATTAGTAGTTATTGATTTGTACACATCTATTGCCCTTACCCTGCCCTTGTCTGGAGTGTGTTGTGCCTTTTGGCAGATGTACACACACACACAGACATGCATACATTCATCGGGTGGGAGGAATCTTCGGGACTGGTTTCAGCTACAAATTCCAAGCCTGGATTTACCAAGGGGGAAATGTGGACATTGGGGGTCTATTTTGTGTGTGTATCTGTGTGTTTTTTCCTATCTCCTCTTTCTTTGAGGGAGATGGGCTTCTGATTCCCTGTTGTCTTTCTTTCAGATGAATGCAGGGCTACCTTTGATATACATGAATATGAAATTAACAAAGGACATTCAAATGAATAAATACAATTAATCATTAGCATGATATTTTAATGTTAAGGCCTATAGTAATAATAGTTTAAAATAGTATCTAAATTATTAAATTGCATGCTAGAGAGATGAATATAAAAATATCATTTTGAGGGATTAAGAAAGGACTTACCTGTAAATTAACACAGACTGGGTAAAATTTTCTCTTGAGGATGATTTACAGTCTGCACCATCTGTTACAAAAACATAATCAATACAAGATTAGGAAATATGAGCCTGAGGTCCCCTAAGAGATCTAGCATCATGCTAAAAGGGACTCTTTAGATATATGGTCTCTTGATCATTAAAAATAAAAAGGCAGGACTTGTCTTTACCTAAGTCCCACTCCACTCTTAAAACAACTGGTGGAGAGGCTACTTTATATATGTTTGCAGTTTCTGTGAGGTTTGTAAAGTATCTATTTTTAAATAAGGCATCCATTGCAACCATCCATTTCCATAACCTGCTTTAACAAGGAATAACACCTGACAGCCTTTAGCATCTTGCAAGGAAACTGAGCTGGTCTTGCAGATCAGGGGAAATTCACTCCAATATTCAATCTCCAGTAACTGCTCAACAGATACTTTGCAGTACCCACAAATAAGGTAGGGCAGGTTGGCCTTTGTTCTTTAATCTTCCCAATATCTTGAAACTAGAGCTCAATTTAACTATGCTGGCCAGCTGTTGTGAATGTCTCCAAATTGCAAACGCTCAGCTCAGACCTTCCAGTACACATCTTCTCAAGGGAGCAATGCTCTGTGTCACATACACAAAAGACATGGAGCTCCTTTCTCTACAGGAGATAGAAAAACCTTGGCCGTTTTTAAACTGGGTGCAAAGTTCCAAGAAGCTGGAATAAAAGCTGTGTAAGGAGCAGGGGCTTTCTAACACCCTCTGAAGAAGGTTTGGAGGCCTTGAGAAGTTGGTGCAGAGCTGTAAGCTTGCAGCAGAAGGTTATTTTGCTTCAGGAAATCTCCTTCTGTAGAAATGGGTGAACTCTGTAGCTAGAAAGATTGTATCAGCTTTCTTCTTCTTCTTCTTCTTCTTCTTCTTCTTCTTCTTCTTCTTCTTCTTCTTCTTCTTCTTCTTCTTCTTCTTCCTCTTCCTCTTCCTCTTCCTCTTCCTCTTCCTCTTCCTCTTCCTCTTCCTCTTCTAAAACTTTTAAAAATTAAATTGGTTATTTAATTGCAACATGTGGAAAAGGCAATAAATTGTTGTTTTTATGTATCAATATTTATTTCATTAAAAAAACCTTCCATAATAGGTATGATTTTACTGGATTGGTTTTATTGATCAAGGACGAACACAGCACCTTTTTAGTTTGTGCAAGCTCACAGCTGGGTGTTCAATAGAAATGGTAGTTTGCATGCATCTGTAAAATGTAGTGGGGAAAATACTGAATGTATACTTGTAAATGTTTAGATGCTGTTACTGAAATTCAACCTGGCAACCGCAGTGTTGAGTAGCTGGAGAGCCAGTTTGGTCTAGTGGTTAAGGCTCCAGCCTAGAAAGCAGGAGACCATGAGTTCCAGTCCTGCCTGAGACACAAAAGCCAGCTGGGTGACTTTGGGCCAGACTCTCTCTCAGCCCACAGTGTCAGGCTTGAGTGACAAGCTGGTTGGTCAATTCCTGTTGCAACCAATGCATTGGTTGATCCTAAAAAAATGAACCCTGCACTGTGGGAAAAATGCTAGGAAGAAAAAAGAAGAAGAAACTGCAGTGCTGAACAGAAGTCAGAAAAACTGAGAAATAGGGCTTGTTTCTTCCACATCAAGTTCTTCTGACATTTGCATGGCTGTCAGAAATAGACCAGATTAATTTGCAGCGGCAGCACCCTGTTTGCTCAAAAGATTTAAGTGGTACGCACTGGTGGTGGTAATGTCAGCATGCCATAACACACAAAGCCTCCTTTGAAGGATTATGATTTGCTCTGTCAACATGACATTATCTGTAAAAGTCAAAGCAAGGTCTGGTCATAACTAATATGGGAGTTGCCTGCAGCACTTCCAGCCAGCATGAACATCCCTTCGAGGCTGTTTAGATGTGGACTTCATGGTCTCGTGGGTTAATCGTACCTATCATCCAAGTCATTGCTGAAATTAAATCCCTTTACAGAACTCTGAGTTCGTGGGTTTAATGAAATTGCTAAAATTTCAGAAAAAAGTGGGTGACATTATGGGCATATTAATAGATTACTAACAGAGGACTCAGCTAAGTGGGAGCACCTAACTCACCAGGGGGTCAAAAAAGTCAATATGGCAGGCACAGCCATGCAACCAAAGCCCCATCTTTTTTTACAGCTTGACACATGTTTAAAAGGGGGCAGATTTTTGGTTGCATGGCTGTGCCCGCCATTTTGATTTTGCCCACCCCCTCCATGCAGACACCCTTGTACCCAACCTTAGCTGACCTAGAAGACTTCAGCAGGTCAAATCTAGTTAGGACTTGGATGGAAGGAATCCCAGGACTGCAGGCAAGACTGGGGGAGACTGAAAAACACTCCTCATGGAGGAATGGCAAACAAGAAAGCCACATGCACTTGTCTGTGAAGTCCCCGAGAATTGAGTTTAACCCCAAGGAGGCTTTAAATTTTGCTTTACTACTGTAGACTCTGGCATACTTGCAGAAATGCTGAGTTTGAGCAGAGGCTTCAGCTTCACTCTGCTTGCTTTGCCTCCATGTGCAAAGGCTTGCTGTCTCAGCTGATGCAGGAAATTAAGGTCCTTGCAATGGCAAGGGGTCAAGCTCTGTGCGACTGGCAAGCCCAGGAAATAAGAGCCACTTGGATGGTTGGAAAGATCTGACTTGCTAGTAGGGTGATGTAGTAGATCCTTGCAAGCCTGTCAAAGCTGTTCCCCAGCTCTACTTATTCCTAGCATAATTAAGGCAGCGCTATTCTGAGTCTCTTTCTTATGTTACCCCAAAACTCCAGAATCCTGTTTCCTCCTCAACTGTCTTGCTGCTTTGTCTGTCTTCCCAAGGCCTGCTAGACATTCCATCACACAAGGCCATCATGGAATATTCCTTGAAAGAAGAAATGCAAGAGGTGGGTCATAGCTTCCAAGAAGGGAGATTCAAACTGACCGATCAGTCCTTCGGAAGACCAATCAGGCGCCTGCAAGAACTTCCTCCCCTCTTAAAATAAGGCTGTAATGGGTAGATTTTGTCTGAGTGTATCTGTCTGTGTGATCAAAAGCATTCCCTATGTCTAGGCTCTCTCTCTTCCAAGCATTCTTGCCTTTTTTTTCAGAATGAACCAAGCCATCAATTGCAGAGAGAAACTGGAGTTACACAAGAGATAAACGGACAATACAAAAATGTTCCAGGAGTGATAAGAAAGAGGAAGAAATCCATGGCAGAAAAATAGCCTTTTCTTTACAGCAGTCAATTTTCTACCATCCATTATCATTCTAGTGCATCAAGATTTGTAAGCACTGATAGGCTTCTGTTTTAAGATAGGAGCTTGTGACTTCCATCAGCTCAAGAGGCTTTGCTAAACACTTCAGATAAGTGATGGTGGCCACAGCCCATTTGGAGATGGGTTTTCAGAAACGTTAAGGGGTGAAATTGGTACCTTAGGAATCTACATACTTTAAGGCACCCCTTTTGACCATGAAAACCCCCAAGCCAGAAAGGGTCAAACGCTGGAAAGTCTGTGGAGATGGAAGAAGGAGTTAAGATGATGCAAAATGAAACATGCTCAAAAATAATGAACACTATGATTTTGCAAAATCCCAGATACCTATGTTTTGATATAACAAATAAATACCCACCTCACCCCAATACTTTATTTTTATCAATCTGGTGGTGATCCATTATGGTGGGGAAGGGAACCACTTTAACTTTTCATCTACTGTTAAGATTCCCCCTCCCTATACACAGACACAAAGAAGATATATCATAGATAAAGTCTGAACTTTAAGCAAGGGAATGAAACTAAACTCGTATTTCCTTGATTTGCATGACTGCAGGAATTGCCAGATTCTTCAGACTTCAAGCATCTCCCAGCCATAACCTCTTTGTAACGAGGCAAGGAGATATGTTGGTCCAACTCCAACTCCAACTCCAACTCCAATGTAACTGTGTGCTTGCTATGAATTTGCCAATCAGCAAGATCACATACAGGACACAAAGAATGATAGAAGTAAGCGTTTGACTGTGTTCATTTCTGCCTACAAGCTACAGCCAATTTACACTGATCGACCAAACATAGTGACCTTTTTAAAATTCATGCTTAACATTTGCACTGTGATATATAAGGGAAGGGAAGTCTAGGGAAGCCTACATGCATTTTGTGATTATTTGAATTAAAAGCACACATATTAGTCAGAACAATTTGCAAGTAGCTACAGAAATCCAATATATAAAAACTCATCAACAGCATGTATAAGACACGGTGAGAATTTTTTTCTCATTTTGACCCTGAGGATACATCTTTTAGATTTTCATTTTGATTGGGCTTGTTCTGGTTTTTACAGAGTAGGAGTGGGAGAAAGAAATAACCAGGTTAAGAATATTTTTAAATAAGTACGCATCATATACCTCTTTGGGGTTACGCAGAAATAAATCACACTGAGTGCAATGGGGTTTGCCTCCAAAATTACCTCTAATAATACTGAGGACTGCAATTTCAGTATTAATAGAATTGCAACTGGACTTGATTTCTCTTCTTAACTACAGATCTCTGCACTGAATGTGGAGAAAGGATATATAAAATGTTATAGGAACAATCTGGGCAGAGTAGTCTAAGTGAATTGGGACATTGGAAGAAGAGTTGGAAGAAGAGTTGGTCTGGAAACATGTACTGTAAGCATCTTGCTGAAACTCAGCAGATCAGAGATTGATCACAGCCTAGGCAGTGAACGGATGGTCAAGAAGGCAGAATATAAACATAAATCAATCCAAATTTCTATCAGCCAGCAATGATATATATCAACAAGGAACCAATCAAGAGAAAGACATGGACTACAATAACAATGACAATTCTAATTATGATGAAAAATGTATTAGTGTAAATATGTTAAAAACTGACTGCTTAACTCTAAAAATGCTGCAGTCATCTTCACTCACTTCCACCAGAACACTTCAGTCTGTTTTCTATAAAATGGGCATTTCTGAGGTATTTTATCTTGAAATAGATATTTGTGTATGCAAGTTAGAATAATATACATTGTAATACGCTTTTTAATTTAGGAAAGACATTTTAAAAATATTTTTGGCCCCATTTTTCTTTGACTTGGCAACTATATCACGGAAGCCGCAGAAACGTGAAAACCAAAAGGGCGCCTCGGGTTCCGATCCACGTATAAATTGTTTGCTTAAAAATGCAGATAGAATCAAATCCTTTCCCTGTAGTCAGATCTGCTTTCCTGCTTCACTCTGCTAGCTTGTTGCAGCTGAAGATGGAAGAAGAATTCACATCTGCAGGACCTGTTTGAAGATCTTTGCTGAAACATGGCATGATTGTTGTTGTAACGGCCTAGATTAAGATGTGTTTATAGAAAGCTAGGCATTTATTTTCTTTCATGTATGTCCAATATTCCAGTGAATATTTAGAGAATGATCCTTATGGGGTTTTTTTTGTTTGCCTGTTCTATTCAGAGTAACAGACAAAATGTATAGCTGTTAACCATGTACCCCAAAACTAAAGAAAAAAGAAAGGATATGGGAAACAGCTCTAAAATATGTAAACCTAAGTCCTTGTCCTGTTGTTGAAAAAATATATTAATTCAAATGCTGACAAACAACATGTATCAACAATCTACTGCTACAAATCAGGTATAGATTTCTCCATCCAGCGCTGTATAATAAATCATTCTTCTCATCATCTGGGAAAAATACACAGTTTTTTATGCCTTGATCAATTCCAAATACTGAGGCTAAGAAGAATACATACATTCTTGACACCCAGAGCTAGTCTGAAGTCATGCTGACAATCCAAAAATGTGTAATAATAGGACAAGCCCAGAAGGTATGAATTGATATGCCAACTCCTGGATTGTACCTTCAACAGCAGGGTGATTGTAACCAACTTTCATTAAACATTTTCTGAGATGTCTAATATACACAAAACAAAAACAACTGTTACAGTAACCTTAATTTAAAAGAGACTAATTTGCCATTCTTTGAAGCAACTCTCCACTGTGGAAAAAGAACAGCTGTCTTACAGTGTAACTTCCAAGCACCAACAGATGATTGAGAAAATACAAGATATATGGTGAAGAGGTTGTGCATACAGTCAAAGTGCTTCATGTATCAGTGTGATGGAGCAAAGAGAGGTTCATAAGACAGAAATAAATCATCTGCTAAAAGAGAGCTTTCTCACTGGCTTCTGAAGAATCCAGGACTGCCTAGAATTCATCCTGAAAACACAACTATGAAGTTTTGTTTAAGTGAACATACAGAACCATAACCTGATTCATAAGAATTCTGAAGCTTAACTGAAATTGTGAATAATTAACTAGTTTGTCATTTCAATGAACATTTTACAGATCAGGTCATGTTCCATAAAAGTCACCAAATTTAGCCCAATCAAATTAGACCCAAGAAACATACTCTTGGTTAAAGAATTATACTCCATTCAAATACAATAATGCAAACAATAACTTAAAATCAGTATAAGCAATGTTTCTTTTGAGTTAAGCTCAGCTTCTGGTGACTTCACAAACGTGTTTATATAGTTTTCATGGCAACAATGTAGAAGTGGTGTATTGCTGCCTTCCTCCGACTATTTTCAACTTCTTGGCCTAGTCTACAACCCTGGAATTCTCTGTTGGTCTCCCATACAAGGTCCAAAATATCAGCACTTTTTGGCTTTCATAAAGCTAGGGAGAGGCAGACAACAGAAAATACAGCTGAAGATTTTGATGCTCAGTAGTTTTTCCATCTAGAACACTTGCAACTAGACAAGAGTTATGTTCCAAATGCTAAACCAAACAGCCATACAGTTTATATAAGTCTTCTTTAATTTTCTTCAAAACTATACAGTTTAAAAATATTACATTACACCAACATGAGGGCTTGTCAAATCTAACCAATGAACGTCAATTTATCTGAAACATATTTCAGGACCAAGCAAGGAAATTATAATTTCAACATCCAGCTCTAGCCCAATCAAATATGTCTGGAAAATATGGCAACACTAATAAGAGAAATCACAAATCTCTCTCTCTCTCTCTCTCTCTCTCACACACACACACACACAAATTAAAATGCTGGTTGGCAGCAAGCTCATGTCTTCTCTGCAGACACAATGAGCTGTAATAATAATAATAATATTCAGCAAGATGTTGACATGCATTTCTAATGTTAATAACGGTCTTCCTACTTTGTCCACAGATTGACTGGTCTCACTAAAATTCGTAGGCACAATGTCCCTGTTCAGCAGCTGCTTCTCCAGCCAATAAAGTGCAGGTAACTAAACAATGCAGTGGCCACGCAGATGCCATTAGTTGCAAGAAATAGATTGTCACAACAGACTCCTGGGAAATCAAGCAGGTTTCACTTTTTGAGCTCATGATTCCCCTTCCTTGCAAAGGAAATAATCTGAAGTCAGAACAAACAGTTTAAACCTTCTTATCTGCAGGTTTGCCCTCTGCTAAACTGACATAATATTCTGTAGTTTGGAGAATTTCTAGGAGTATCAGTAGGGTTTGGCCAAAAAAAGTCAAGATGGAGGCTATGACATTGTGATCAAAGTGCTACCTGGTTTTTATGTGCATTGTATTGATTATACCTTCATGGCCAGCATCTTGACTTTTTCATCATATCCAGCAGATGCCCTGGGAGAATCTTATACTTTTGCATCTTTCACAAACTTGTCCTAAGGTGGATCACACCGGGGAGCTGAACAGATTTTTAATTTTTTTTAAAGAGTGAAAAGTTGGGAAGAGAAAAGACTGTGATTTGTGGTTCTATGAGTACACAGAGACAGAGTCATAGAGAAAGAGCTTCTCGGGATTTGTAGAGGAAGCATCTGCAGAGTAGAATTGGTAAACCTCTACAGGAGACATAACCTGATATCTTTTTAAATGGCTTTTCAGCATCAGGTTGGCTGCCCTTGGAAAAAGAACATTTGAGCTAAGACGAATCTTGGTTTGCAAGGTGTAGGAACTAGATAAAAGCTTTTGATATGGGGAGCAACATATAATAATGACTACTCGCTACTAAGAGCCTTCTATTCTATCTGCCAGATCCCTGGAGTTTCCTACAGATTTCCTCAAAAAAATAATTTTCATTTAAATCATTAGATATTTTAGATATCTGTAGCATTATTTTCAAATCAAATCTTTATAATGTTCATAGACCAGGATATAATATTGTTTTATAGTTTAAGAGTACTTACAGCAGGGGTTCCTAAACCTTTTGCCATCACACCTCCATTTAGTGTAATCTTAATGTACACACCTCCCCTAAAAATCCAAATGCCAAAATGAACACAAATGAACAATGAAAACGATAGAATGAAACTTTGGGAAAGGTGGATTTATTGTAACAATGTACAACTAAAAGCTTTTCACACCTCCCCTGGACTCTGTCTGCACCTCCCCAAGGTGCAACTGTGTACACCTCACAGTTTGGGAAAGCTTGACTTAGAGTCTTTGGATATTGATCAGCTATCTGCAACATATAGGTCTTTCCAGTCCTTGAATTTTGTGTGCATAGTACATGGATTCAGAAAAAAATGTTCATGGGCCTGAAAACAACCTTAGTTTCCAAGTCTAATTACTTTCCATAGAGAAATAGATGCAGGGTGTAGGGAATATTTTTGACATCTCACTTACCAGAAGGCCTCTGTTGGCTGTTAAATCAGGTGGGGTGGGGTGGGGGACATGGTTCAGACACTTCTGTCTTCCGTATTGCCAAGTTATTATATTCACAACTCTGTCTCTTCTAGGCTGTTTTTAGCATGTTCTCTTTATAGGATTATGGAAGACAAATTGAAACCTGGTGCAGCTGTCAAAATTGGCAACTTGCTGACTCCTGGGAAGTAGAGAGCTAAGCCTGTTGAGAAAGTGAAGTCCATATAATGTGGTATATTAAATTATACTAAATCTGTTTAATTTCGTATATAACAATGGGGTTGCCTTATTGGGAAAACTTTATAAATATCTCCATGGGTTGGAATATACATTTTAGGCAAACAATTCCTTCATTGGGACTCTGGTCATGTGATAAAAATGGCAAGGCAGTCAGAACACTTAGAGAATCCAACAATTGGAAGGGGTCATTTGGACCATCAGGTTCAACTCCCTGCTCAGGAGAGAAATCCACATTAGAGTTTGTGGTTTGGCTCTCCAGCCTCATCACATCACATCACATCACATCACATCACATCACATCACATCACATCACATCACTGTATTCATCTTTAGAGCCAGTCCTCAAGCATCTGAAGCTGCTGTCCCAAGTATTACCCAGTAAATTAAGATGGGTGGATGGGGAGATTCAAGTCACATGAAAGTCACCATAAAATGTGAGGCCTCCATGTCCTTGTGTTAGGAGATTTAACCATGTTTGATGGGCTGTTGTCAAAACTGAGATCCTGTGCAGGTAGAAGATGGCAGTTTTCTAACTGTGTTGCAGAGAATCTTTTGATTCTTAGAAGCTTAGCTGGGCAGTAGGCATGTTTGCCAATCAACAGATGAGTAATTGTAGGAGCACTTACTTAGCACACAACTTGCTTACCACTACAGGTCTTCCTGTACTTTGCACAGCCATAAGGCAATGGTTGATATTTTCTAGGGATCAGCCTCAATTCACATGCTGAACGTTGTGGAAAAGCAGCAGCAAGGAAGCATCTTGTGGCGATGCACAGTCATTGATATCCATGTGAACAAGCATCAGAGATCACCAAATCCTCAGTAAACCTGAAAGAGGAGGGAGAAAGGACAAGGCAGTAGGTCTATGCAATATTTTTCAACAATTTCCACAACATGTCCCCCGAAAGCAAAATGCATATAAAATGGGGGCTAGCGTTTTAAAGCAGAGTTTCAGGAAATGAGCTTGGCTGATCTTGAAAAAGTTAAGCAAATTCTCAACTGATTAGCACTTAGATAGGAGGAAATTCCAGAGCTGTAAGCTAGGCTGGAAATCCAAAAAACATCCCAGTTTGTCCTGTTGTGAAGAAAACTACATCCATCCATCTATGAACTTGCTAGGAATCAGCTCAAGAAAGACTTTAGTAAAATAGGGATTCTCCATGAAAATCAGGGACAATTTTAGCCTGTGCTTTAGAGAAGATAAGAATTACAGATTGGAAGAAGCTGCATATTTCTTGCATCAAGGACCATACATTAGAATTAATCAACATAATAGGGATTAATGAGTTATGATCTATTAAGCAAATAAACATTTGGCCCTACAAGTGTTATACACCTACTTCCTGAACAAACATATAATTAAGAAGAGATTGTCAAGTAGCATCAGAGAAAGCTTCAAGACTGAGCAAAATGCTGAATGATTTATCTTGGAATCCACCAGGCAGGTCACTCCAAGCGGGATCACTTGGTAATTTCAGTATGTATTTAAATGAATCACATAGCAGCCCTTGTGTGTGTTGAGAACAGATGTTTGCAATCCGTGGCAAGAGACCGAGGGTCTATGCATGAATTATCATTATTAGTAATTTATTAGTAATTCTTTGCTCTTCTACCAAAAAAAAAAAAAAAGAAAAGACACCAATCAATATTCAGAAAGCCATTAAAATCTAACACTGAAAACAAACCCCTATAAAATCAGCCTCTAAAATGAATCCTCCACAACCCATTAAAGTGACTGCAGAAAACATACAGCTGGGTCAAAAGGCAAGACCAAGATCGAGGAAAGAGTCTAAAAATAAGAAAACAGTTGTTCTATTGGGTGAACACAGTAGAGAAAATAAGTGATGCCCTTTTGGTAATTTCAGCTGAATCAAAACAGAACAACTCAGCACTCAGTATGGATTTTGATTTCCGCTGGCTGTGCTGAATCTCAGGAACTCTGCTGGCTTGAATCTATCTCTGGTTTTGCAAGATTTAGACTATATGATAGGCAGAAATTTCTCCAAAGTTCCTTCTCTTACACTGATTCTCTTATTGTGCATCACAATGTGTCTTTGTTTTATTTGTCATGGATACTATTGATTTCCTTTTATTATTTGTTATAATATGCTTTCCAACTAGACCAATGAAAATAATTTCACTACAGTGAGAAAACAATGCCAGAGACACAAACTTAGTCTACTTTTAGTGCGGAGCAAAAAGCTATGTAACAGAGGAGGCTTATATCTTGTTGGTTGCATTTTTTATCCACCAAGTAACCAGAGTTTAGTGGGTATGTTTCAAAGGTCAGGAAGGATCAAACTATCACTAGTTGCTAGTCTTGGCTACTAGTCACAATGACCATCTGAGAGGCAATGTGTGTCTCAATATCAGTTTATGTGAATCATAAGCAAGAAGTTGTTATTGCAGTCAGATCATGACTTTCAGAAGCACCTGATTGTCCCACTGGATCTTCAGGAAGCTGGACTTCACAAGCTCTCCATCTTATCCAGAGAGTATTGACTTAATCTACTTACCATGCTGAGAATATCTCATTTCCCTATGTTGAAATAAGTGAAATATATGCAAATAATGGGCAAAGTATCCCACATTACCATCACCCCCTTCTAAAAAGGAGGCAGCTAGGTGGCCATGCCAGTTATGACTCCAGGCAGACCTTATCCCCAAGTGAGCATGAATAGCTTAGTGCTGAGGGCCACATGGTTTGGCCTCATCCACACTAGCCATGAGAAGAAGAGCCACTGGGAAGCTGGTCTTCTGGTCTCCAGGAAAAATGTCATGTTAGGGGAGACCCAATCTCAACCCCTCACACCGGCCACACAAAGAGTAATTACAGGAATTACCCTTTAAGTCAGGTTGACTAATCAGCTCCTTTGGACACTTGGCTTGGGAGTGAAGAACTGAAATACAACAGAGTCTGGCTGTGGTTTTTTTGGCCACAAGCAATTCTGGTCCTACCTATTGGCCACTAGAATAAGAGACTCCTTATGGTAGTCAAGCCAGCATTCCAAGAAAGGAAGACCAGCCTGACTGGTATTCAAATGATACCACTGTGATCATCTTCCTGGCCTTAAAGAACTGTTTGACCTTCTTTCTTATTTTTGTATCACTGTTGTCTTTTTAGAGTGTAGGATTCCCCCCCAAACCCACCTTTAAATTAATTTCAAGAGACCATCATAGTCTGAAAAAAAAAAAAAAAAGGATAAGGCAATAAAAAGAAAGTACATGGTCAACTAGCCAATAATAAATGGTCTATTATACAGTACAGTAGGATGCATCAGCTCATAATGAAACATAATCTGCTTCCCCTAATTTTAATAAGAAGAGCTCCTCACTATTGTCCTCTACAGTATAAGAGATTGATGCTTGTAATTCAGACCTTCAACCTTGTGGAGAACCAAGGGAGCATCCAGTAATACTATGATGTCATTGGAAGGAGCCAAAGTTGTGGGTTTATTGAGTGAGGTCTTGGAGGACACGTTTTAAAGGTAAGGAGGGAAATATGAGGCCTCTCGGAAGAAAAGCATTCCTTGTTTTTCCTTAAAATCACCCCATGTCTTAAAAACCAGCTGAAATTCAGCCATTGCCTGCCAAATTTTGGCACACAACCTTGGGAGCGGGGAGTGAGTTACCCCGTTCTACCTTTAGGAACTGAAAGAGGAGGCAATTGCATTCTGTTTGTTCTGAAGGTGCAGTTCTTGTGAAGGCTTTATTAGAACTTTTGCTTCCTAACAGAATGTGACTTCACTGAGGTAATAGCAAACCCCTCTCAAATCCTGCCAAGAAAACTGCAGGGACTTGCCAGGCAGTCACCAGGAGTCAACATTAAATTGAAGGATAATAATAATAATAATAATAATAATAATAATAATAATAATAATAATATGATGATGATGATGATGATGATGATGATGATGATGATGATGATGAAATGATTGATATTTATTTTGGTTACGGCCCTATTATTTTTGTAATATTATCTATCTATCTATCTATCAGGATGTCCATGAGAGTTTTACGATTTTTAATGTAACTTTCTGGAAAAATGATATTCTCTGAACTCAAAATGTGCTTAATATTTCATATATATTTCATACACACACACACAGACACACACAGACATTGGGTAGATATATAAAGATGTAAAAAAATATATAATGGCTTGTGAGCCTTGGAGACCCCTCCTCCTTCCCCTCCCAAGCTTCTCCATGTTGAGGGGCTTGGGGGTTCAAAGGGAAACACGAATGCCTCAAGCTTACAGATAGGTAAGGCTCCCATTTCACCCTTTAATGCTGCTGAGCCCCTTCCCAAAGTGGGCCCCAGCCCCACCTACTTTTGGAGTGTGGCCTCAACATGCCAGACCAGGCAAAGGATGGTGTGGCCCACAGCTTTCTAAAGTTGTGTATCCCAGGTCTACAGTACTACCCTGGATTGTGTAGCCATTTTCTCTGCATAACCTGCTAAGCATATATAACAAAGCATGAAGTTCAGGAAGCTATCACCAGATTGTTCTTTGCATAATAAGAAATTGGTAACTGATCCTGACCTGTGCATTCACAAATGCATAACTGCTGCTTTTGTGTTTGGAAAAACGTTTCTTATCAGGAGACAAATGTGGTAAAATGGTCACCCTTTCACCCCTCTGCCACTCCAGATCCATCTCCTGAAGCTGCTATTTTTCCCCAGAGAAAGGCAGCTAACGGTGTGGGTTACACACGCTCATAAAAAGTGTGTGTCTCAGCCCACGGGAGTACAATAATTTATTAGTGGAAACACCACATGCAGAGGCTGCACATGTCGAACTGAGTTTTCACAGATCGGAGAGCAGACGTCTTTTTCTCGTCATCTAAATGTGCCGCGCTTTCGAATGGAGCCAGATCTCATGTTCCAACTGCAAGCCGTTGCCAAATGAGAATTAAGTGGGTGCATCAGAAGAGATGAAACAGATCACATCACACAGGGGAAAATGAAAAGCCCACAGAGGCGGAGGCATTCCCAACGAGAAGCTGGCAGGAGAACGTGGCACCCTCAAGGAGAACACTGGACAATATCTGTGGTGGAGCACATTTTCCACCTTTTTCTTGGCAAGGAAAAGGCCCTGTGCAAATGTTGCTGTCAGATGCATCAATCCAACCCAAAGAGAGAGAGATGGATTGATGTTAATTAAGCCTTCATTGTATGTACATTTGTTACACCGGCAGAGATCGTTCCCTCCCCCTCTCCTGAAAACCAAACTGAAAAAGGGTAAAGAGCAAGCAGTAACCACAGGCACATCCAACTTAGGAAGCACAGAAAGGAGTGGAGAAGAAGAGAAACGGGGAGGAACTGGTTCTCTATTAATTCATCAAGCAATGTACAGTACTGTAAACAAATGTATAGAATATATGTATGTATGAATGACATGGATTGGACTGGATGATGGCTTTGTTTTAAGTATTGAGAATTACTAAAAGAAAGCCTTCTCCAGAATTTGTAATAGCTTGAGTTTATGAACAACAGAGAGTGATGCAAGAAATACGAAGTCCACTCACAGCCATTGTTGTTGTTATTACTGCTGCTGTTGCTACTGTAAGCCTCATGGAACACTTTATGGAATGATTAAGCAAGAGATCACCCCAACAAGCAGTAATTCAGCCTCTTCCTGGCTCACGTTTGGAGTGGGAAGGTCTGTTTTACTTTCAAACATACAGGCATTCAACCACCAGAGTGTTATATCAGAAAGTAACTGGAAAAATGCCCCCAAAAGTTACAAGATTGCGTGCTCCTTCAACAGCAAGGCTGTTGAATCCTTATTGAAAAACTGGGGCATTTTGGTCCTAGTGATCAATAGTGACTCAAATACTAGTCGTAGGCAAAATCCAGCTTACAGTCACCACCTCCCCTTAAAAGGCAACACGGGCATACTTTTCCTGCTGTTGGAGATGATCAGGCACATTTTCAGCTTCCTGTTATTTCTGAATGCTTGGTCAGTCCAAGAAATGCTGTGAGAGCAGCAAGATCTCAGGGAAGAGTTCATACTCCTGTTGTTTTAAATGTCAGAAGAGAAAACAAGTGATCATTTGGCAACTTCATATAGTGGATAACGTAAGTCAGTCTAGTGCATCTCTCAAACCAACCAACTCCATTCCAACCATTTTTTCTCTGATTTTTTATGAAAAAATAAATTGAAACAATAACAATACTGGAGCAGAAATCACCTCCCCAAAACAGTTAAATGAAGCAGAATGCATCAGATTCACACATTCCATACATCATCACCATCTATATTTGCCAGCTGTGCTTTTTCAATTCTTCTCCCCATTCTTTTTCTCCCCACAGGTTTGCTTGATGATGCCAGCAACCACATTTATTTTCCAACTAACGACTCACAGCATCTTCCAATATTACACAGGCTTCATTGAGACAATAAGAGGCATGTCCTCATTACTATAAAACTGGTAACTGATGGCTTCATGATGACAGAAGATGCTATAAATCACTTAATTTACCTTATATACTAAGAACCAGAGCTAGGGGTTCATTGCTAGCCACATGAGCATCACTGTGTTGTTGTTGTTGTTTCATATAGAAAACTATCATAGTATGGCAACCTCCACCCTACCCCCACCCTGAAAAAACTGTGTCACAAAGTAATAGTTGAAGGATCCAGTCCCAACATGTAGATGTGGAAACTCTGCTCGGCATTTGACTATTTTGCATGGCCCTGAAGTTTCCCCCCTCCCCACTTTTGGATGCTACCAAAACTCACTCTGTGGAGAAAGCAACATGGAGATTCTGGAAGGCAGAATTTAATTAGCTTCAGGTCCTCTGAGTCCAGCTCAGAGGAATTCATGTGGAGGAAGACATATCTAGAGGTGTACTGGAGGAGGCTCACACAAGCTCCTTGTGGAATTTGGGGGGATTATCTGAGCCCTTATGAAAGCAAATTAGTTTGATGGTTTCCTGTCTTCCAGGTGGTGTTGTACATCCTTTTTATGGCAATTGGGCCCATCACCTGGATTCTACATCATGTAGAATCAACATGAGGACCCTGCTCTGCTGACTTTGACTTATTTGCAGGACACATCGTGGCCAGAAGTTCCCCAGCAGCTTCAACAGCTCTGACATAGAACCTGTACTGTGGGTCTAGCCAAGCTTCTGCTGAGCAATAAAAGCACAATAAAGAGAATCAGCAACATTCACATCCATGCTTCCAATGTTACAGGTGCACTTACTAAGAGCTGCAATGGAAGATAACCTATTGGGCACGTTGCATGCATTTTCTAGTCCCACCGATTCATCAACCAGCACCACCACTTCTACTCCTACCCAAGCCATAGAGTGTCCCTTGTGAACAAATTGGTAGGACATCCATGCATATTTCTGTCTTTCAGTAAAATTCTATAACCTTACCTGGTATAGGTCCAAGAAAACACCGAATTCTGGAATTTGGAGGCCTGAACTTTATGGATTGTTATCATCAGTTCATCATCTCTTTTAAACTCTGTTTGGGCTCTGATGAATAGTAAGCATCATATTGGTCAGAGATATTGCCTTTTTCACTGTATATTTAAGCCCAAGTGGCAGTTTCATGGGGGAGTGGGGTGTGTGTGTGTCAAAATCTGCAAGATGGTGACCATGGTGTCATGTTCAAAGTCCTGTTCCTTTTGTACATGCCAGCAAAATGGCTGGGACTTGAATTGTGATGTTCCATCTTCCATCTTGCAGATTTTGAACACTCTCTCTTTAACTTTTTTAAAGTATGAGACTGATATATATTTCTAATACCAGACTATAGGCAAGCAGAAAGATATGCAACAAATTAATCAGATAGGAAAGAAATAAATTCAGTGTATATATACTTTATTCCAAACCAGATTCCAATGGATTGCAAGGGAAAGCCTCTTTCTCAGAGGACTGCTATGACAGAAGTAATGCATTTAGAGAAAATTAGTCAGTTATATGTACCACAAACAAACATTAACCAATATTCCAGAAAGTTGGTAGCCACATAGCTCTGTGCTAAAGATAAAAACACACAACATTTGCTAAAATGCAGCCCACATTTAAAAGAAGAAGAACGCAGCTCACCTAGAGCTGTAAAAACAGCATTCAAGGGACTGGTCTGTTCAAACTCTTCGCTATGATAAAAAACAGTTGGCTGATGTTAGCAAGGGCAGAAAAATCCAGGTGCGGGATGTGTGTGATTGCGGGAAACAATATGTGTAATTAGGAGTGTTTTTACATTATTGCCAAAAGTTTGCTCATAACATGTGTGGCTGCTTTTCATTTTGTTACACTATATCTAATTCATTTGGGTTTTGCTTACAAATATATTTTTTAGGCTTTGATGTTTGTTTTAATTGGTTAATCTCTTTTTTCCTTGCATCACTTTCCAAAATTCCACCATATATTTCCTGCTTTATTCCTTGGGTATTTGGTCTGTTTCATACCGGTTAATGTGCTGTTCATGTGGACTTTTCTTTTGCACTCGTGTTTTAAAGATGTTACTCCTTTCATTGCAGTCCTGCGACAAAGAGTTTTCTCCTGGAAATACTTTGGGATCTTCCTTGGGATAAATTATAATAAATTAAATCTCCTCCTCCTCCCTAGTGTTAGGTTGTGCAACTTGTTGTACCTAGTTGCTACCCTGAATGGTAGTGCATGAAACTGGAAGCAAAACAGTGCTGGCAAATTTGGATCAATTAATAAATAAAAGTATATTTCAAGTAAATGAAGTCAGTTTGCCCCTTTAAGAGGATACTGGAGAAAAAAAGATAATGATAATTTTCTTGGGATAAAAATGGCGTGGCCCTTCAGAAGTTCTAAGATAGCCCATAAGTTGTCATCTTTTTCTAGGTTGCACTCCTTCTGAACCATGGCAAGGATATCATTATTGGTACTAAGGTCTGTAAAGGTAAAACCTCCCCTGAATCAAGGTCAACTCCACGTAGATTTCATGGAAGCAGAAGTGGTTTCTTCTGCCTTCTGAAATTTTTTTGGTCTTCCCAGTCTACTCTACAGGCCCAGGATGTCCTAATCATCTCCTATCCAACTATGAAATGTCGTCACTCTAATGATAGTAAGGGACTGCCAAACATTCTTAAAATATTGCAGTCTGTCATCAAAGATTAGAGAAGGTGGACTGAAGAATCTGTGGTGGTCAGAGATGCATTCGGACTGCATTACAGTAAGAAAAGGGCCCGAAGTTTAAACACAAACACATTTTTTAAATTCATAAGGTCCTTTTAGGCAGGACTGCTTTGCTTTCTTTTTTTCTTTATAATTTCTGGTATTTTTTAACTCTATTGCTACAGCATCTTTACCTCGTGAGATAATAAATAGTAAGACCTTGTTTCAAGGAGCATGAGCCTTGCCTTCTTTCACTGTGACAGCATTTCCTGAAATGAGTCTTTAACAGCCAAAAACCTGGAGCCAGAACCAAAAATATCCCTGACATAATGCTAAATGCAAGACAGACCAAAAAGAATTATCAGAGGAGAGGGAGAATAAATGAAGGAAAAAAAGAAGGGATTCAACTCAACAGAGAGAGAGACAGAAAATGTTCCTCGTGAGAACATTCAAAGAAGAACTAAGTGAGGCCAATAGTAGTTACGGTGTTGGACTAAGATGGAGAAGACCCAGATTCAAGTCACCCTCAGCCACGGAACTCACTGGTTAGTGAGTTCAACCTAACCTTCCCCAGATGGGTAAACTTAGAGATTAGAATGCGTAAGTGTGATACAGAGAGACAATCATGAAGAAATAAGCCACAGTTCAAAGTCTTTATTAGTCCTTTTGCAACTTGTCAAGAACTGCAGATCTCAAGGGCTCCAGAGACCCAAAAGAGAATGAATAAAGCGGAATGTTGCCAACCGTAACTTTCTTGCCTCTAAGCTTTAAGCAGAATTTGGCCATGTTCACTCTTTTCAATATCATCCTGTTGGCATAGAAGCCAGAAGTCTGCTTCCAATATTTCAAATAAATCTTCACCAAAGAAATTCACATGGATCTATTGCTAGAAGAAATAGTTAATGGCTCAGTTTGTCATGTCTCCTCTGCATAATATTAAAACATCAAATTAATTAAATAAATCAATTGATGAACTCACCCTATAAATGTGCCAGTGAGCCATAATTCAGGGCAAGCCGGATCAGCAGCAACACCAGGAGAGGAGGAAAAAGAATTGCAGGAGGAGGAGGAGGAGGAGGAGGGGGAAGAGGAAGATAAACTGATGAAGAAGGAGGAGAAATGAAGGAGGAGGAGAAGTGGAAGGAGGAGGAGGAAAAAGAGGAGGAGATATAGTAGTGGTTTGCTGCTACTTCCTTAAATTGTTCTGAAGAGTAAGGGAGAGTAAACATGAGATTACATACCAAGGGGAGCATTTTAAAAAGATCATATGAAAAATTACCTTTTTCACTGGTTAAGCTAGCAGTTGTGAAAACAAGGAGAAAGATTCTAGCTAGGACATAGCTGTGTTACCTCCCCAAACAAACCTGCACAATCATCCAGGCCAAATGAAATCTGCATGCACTTCATTGTTGTCTACCAATTGTCTGCTTTTCTTCCTTGCTTTTCTTTGACAATATGTTTCCTTCGGTGTGAGTAGCACTGCAATCTCAGTATCATTCAAGCTGAAACATGGACTTTTCTTCTGTTTCTGTTTAATTCCTGGAGTCAGTCAATGACCCATCTAGTGGATGATTTCCAGTCAAGTATTATTAGGACTGCACTAACGGCTTAAAAAAATTCCAAAAGTTTGATTACTCATTTGTGGAAAGTCCGGGCCTTTCAAATGTGGTTATCAACTACCTCAAACATATCAGAACATTTGGTTAAACCAGCTCTGAGATGGCTTAATTAATGCATGAGGATTCATAAGTTTATAGAACAAGGAAAACATTTTGAAAAGAGAAGGTTCTCTAATTAGAAATTGATTGTGCACAACTGCTTTTGATAGGTTTCCACTAGTTCAGCCGATAATGGGTTGAACCAGCACTGGGGAAATGTTCTATTTTCATGCAGGATTAAAATAAAACAAAAACATTGAAAACTTCTTTGGGTCTTCCCAAATGAACTCTTGGTGTGGATGTAACATCTCTTACCAGGATTATGATTTTGATTCTACTCCTGGCTTCCTTCTCTTTTTCTTTGTGGTATTTTTGTCCATTCCCTTTGTAGAGCAAACTCCAACCCAGAACACTTCACTGAAATAAAACCTCCCATTTACTGTTGCGGTTGGTTGCACAGCCAGATTGTTGGTTAGGCAAATAGCCAGTCACTACAGATGGCAACCATATCTTTGGGGAAACATGACCTTTGTCACTGAGCTCTTGCTGTCAGACATTCAGTGATGGGTCCCTGTCATAAAACCTGTGAAACGTTACCAGGTAAGGTATTAACATTATGAGGTATTCAAACTTTTCAAAACTTACCGCAAACTCTTTTAAAACAGAGGTATCGACCATCTCCAGAATCTACACAATGTATATATATCCAATATACAGACAAGCATGGAAGAACAGACATTGCAAAGGGTTTAACTGGCAGTGGGCATTGTGTGACCCTCCAAATGGTGTGGCATTACAACTTTAGGAGTGGTAGACAAAAGCTGCACAGATATGGATGTCAATGAGGTCTTTGGATGTGATGGAATGGAATTATGAAGGCCAGACTCAGGGAGGGAAACATGCTCTTTCGTCTCCTGAGGGGCGAGGAAGAGATAAGAGGATGAGGCTGGCACTTCCCTGAGGAATTCACTCTGTTTTGACTGGTTGACTTTGGGAACTGAGTTTGAGTCTGGGAAGATTCTTGCTAGAGGTTGTAGCTAATAAACATTGCTGAACTGAATGTGCATGGTTTCCTGGAGTTCCTTGGGCTAGACCTGACATCAATCTTCCCAGACTCAAACTCAGTTCCCAAAGTCAGCCAGTCAAAACAGAGTGAATACCTCAGGGAGGTGCCAGCCTCATCCTCTTATCTCTTCCTCGCCCCTCAGGAGACGAAAGAGCATGTTTCCCTCCCTGAGTCTGGCCTTCATAATTCCATTCCATTCCATCACATCAAATTCTCTTTGTCTCTTTGCTCTGCTCTCGTGTCCATCTGAATGTTTGCAGCTCAAATATGGTATCTGTCATAATAGTTTACTATTGACCAGGCTATCTAAAATTTATGAGAGTTAAATTTTAACCACAGGGCCAGATGTTGCTCATCTTCCATTGAAAAGGTATTGATCATGCAAGTGCGGTATGGTGGTTAAAGGGTTGGACTAGAACCGGGAAGACCCAGGTTCTAGTCTACTCCCAGCCACAGAAACTCACTGGGTGACTTTGGGTAACTCCCTCTCTCTGTCCAACCACTCTTAGAGGGTTGTTGTGGGGATAAAGTGAAGGGAGACCTCTATTTCCCATTCCATTCTAGCGCTGAAGATGTTACCTAGCCAGGTAATGAAATGCTTGCAAGAAAACAACGAAGCTAAGAGAACCCCAAGGACTCCATGGAGACCTCCGTCTCAGTCGCCTTGTGCTCCTGAAGGAAATAAGATACCATATCCATTTTAGAAATCCATAAATAAGCAAATAAATTTATAATAAAGATTGTGTACATGCCTTCAAGTCAGTGTTGACTCCTCACAACTGCCTGAACTAGTCCCTGCAGTTTTCTTGGCAAGATTTCCGAAGTGGTTTGCCCTTGACTGCTTCTTCCTAGGTGAAGTGACTGGCCCAAGGTCACCCAGCTGGCTTCATGCCTAAAGCAGGACTAGCACTCACAATCTCCCAGTTTCTAGCTCAGTGCCTTAACCACTAGACCAAACATGGCTCTGAAGATTAGAGTCTGAAATATATCCAATGAATTTAACATTGAGAGAGAAGCACAGGTTTTTCTTAGGATATACTGATCTTTTGCCTGGTTTCCCACCTTTTCAGCATTTGATCAAATCTGCCATGGTGGATTCTCCCTTCTCTTTCCCTTGGGGAAAAATAGATTGAAAAAAAAATTCAAACAAATTAAAGTAATGCTCAGTTGCCTTTCAGTTTATGTGGTTGAAACAAAAATTAGCCGAACAATAAAGCCCATCTTAGTCCACCTAAAAGCTGAAGATACATGGTGCAGATATGTAGATCCTTCTGAAAGCTTTCTTGGTAATGCTCATATATGGATATAAGAGTTGTATATAATCATCATCATCATCATCATCATCATCATCCAATAGATAATACATGTGAAATTTAATAACCCGCATTTACACAAATGCGTTATCCAATTGCACACACTCATGGTACAAAAAGTGGATTAGTCAAACCATATCATCCTCTAATACATATCGTTAGTTTTTAAAAAATGCATTAAAGTGTCTCCCAGGATTATGGCGCTATAGTGCAATAGGACTATACTAATCCCAGTTACTTTTCATTTGTCTAATCTTGGGAAATGCTGTCTTTACTTTATGAGTTTCTTTTTATAAGTTTGAGAAATTTGTTAATAGGATAATACAAGAGGAAAGGACCCATCCAAACTTCCAGGGCCACCATAACTGGACTGCAGAAATCAAGGTAGATGGCAGAAAAGAGGTACAGAAAACTAACACTTTGTTGTCTGGATTTTTGCAGCCCAGGTATGATAGTGCATTCATACATTAGGTTTTAAATGGATTTGAATCATGGCTTTAGAAACTCTGAGCAGAAATCAAGGTTGCCTAAAGCGTCAACATCCCCCCCCCCCAAATCACCCATTATAAAACACAACTCCAATATGATTTTATGTGTGCATGTTGTAATGTTAAGGAAATGTCTTCTTAAACTGCGGAACATACTGTTTGGATTAACAGCTGTTGTAAATATGTAAGAGGTAGAGTGATATCAACGGCCTATATAAATTATACATGGGAGACGCAGACTGGAAGAGCAGAGAATGTATGAGGGAGAGTTTTTGGATTCAATATTGATCAGAGTTTGGGTTAGTTCTAATAACACAGGTGACGTGTAAGGAAAGGAACTCATAAAAACTGTAAGAATGTGTGAATCTTTGTGAGAACATCATAAAATTAGGTAGAGTAAAACTTCTTTAGGCAAGTAAACTTAAGATTTTAGTTGAGAGAGAGTGATTCAAAAATTTCTAAGAGTAAAATAACTCTTGAGACCTGAAAATCCTACCACTGACACCAGTTGTCACCAAACAGCAGCTTCAAATAGCAGCTCTCACTACCTGTTATCTTATGGGTGATGAATAGTTGGGGCTGTTCCTTGATAACATATCCATAAAAATATAAATAGAGAAAGTAATTTGAAGGAACCAATTTGTACAATAGGAGCAGACAGTAGGTGGACATTCAAGCATTGATACACACACACACACACACACACACACACACAGCAGTTTAGTTCTTCCTGTATGAAAAATGGGGGACATAAATAAAAACAGGGGAGCAGATTTTGAGTGGCTATCAAAGTTCCAGGGGTTCCTGCAATCATCTGGAAAACTACTGATACCATTTCAGCTTCCATATCTAGACTGCCAAGATATGGACAAGTACTAGGGAGTAAAAAAGACTTACAGGTACATAGGTCATCTGGGGTTTTTTGAGACCAAATATGGTAGCACTAGTTACAAATCTCAACTTGTTCATCAAAGAACAGAACTTCCCTCTGAAAGTTGTGTAAGACTCAAGAGTGATAGATAAACATATCTCCAGCTCCTTTGTTAGATAAACTGACTTAATAGCACAGAAAATCAATGTTAGAGTCAAGTTACCAAGACCCTGAAGCTCATACCTTCATCTTGTCATTGCTGTACTATGCTAGCATAACATTACTTCTTCCCGCCTTTGATCTTAGAATCTT
The DNA here is from genome assembly GCA_030867105.1 of Liasis olivaceus. Lineage (NCBI taxonomy): Eukaryota > Metazoa > Chordata > Lepidosauria > Squamata > Pythonidae > Liasis > Liasis olivaceus. The sequence goes on from CM061353.1 coordinate 6,158,793, forward strand.
GACTAGCTTTTAAAAATGGCTTTTTAGCAGAGTGTGTGTGTGTGTGTGTGTGTGTGTGTGTGTGTGTTGTGCATGCTCCTTTGCATATATTTGCAAAGTGTTGTATTATTTGCAGCAAGACACTAACCAGAAGCCAAGCCTAGTCCCAGCCGTATGTGTATACAACAGGATCATTTTTACAGCGAAAGTCACGGTAGTCTTGCACAAAATGAAATTAGGTTTGATTTTGTGTCATGACAATGTTCATTAGTGCCATGTAGCCTGGAAGATAGTTGACGGCAGACCATCATTCACTGAAAAGGCACCAACTGACTCCCTCTGAAATGAACAGAACTGCTTCTCTGATTGCTTTGCAAATAAACTGTTGTTGTACATGTAAACTTTTATTTGTGTGCTGCAGGAAATCCACTCCATATTTCAGGAAAGGAAGAAAAATTCTTGTAAGGCCCCAAAACATAACCAAGACAGATTTACAGAAAATCTGCCTTTTGTTGTACAGATTTCTTGGTTGAAGGTTGTCCTCCAAAGAACAACTGTCATTAAATGCAGACAGAATCATTCAATATTTCTCCCAAGAATCTGTTTGTGACAGCTGCATTTAAATATATTCCTATGTTATCTGGGCTGGGGTTAGAGATGAACAAGGAGGTCATCACATTGGTTGAAGACATTAAATTATTTAGGTTGGTTAAAAGGCATATTAGAAAGCTTTGAAGCATCTCTCTAACCTTTGGTGACCAGATCTGGGGTGCAAAAATGCAAGAGATGGCAGGAAAGAGTTGGAATTGTTTCTGCTTTTAGCTGACTTCTACTGGCAGTCCAGATCTGGTAGTGCTGCCCCCTTCCTCCCCCCCCCCCCCCCCGAATACACACATTAAAGGGGATGACAAAAACATCAACTTCATCCATATAGTTCTGGAGTCTTAGCTGGAAATGAAAAGATTCTTAACTAACTATGACTGCCCTTTGGGCAATGACTGAAGCTGTCATCTATTAATAGCTGGTAGGCATTATATATGTGTGTCTCTATCTGTGGGTGTGCACATGTCTGAGGTGGGGGTACTAGAATAATAACCTAACATTAACCCAAACTGTGGTGCTTGGCTGGCTTCAAAAAAGGGTAGGACCAATTCATGGAAGTCATGGGAATCAATGGCTATTAGCCTTGATGGCGGCATGTCTGCCTCTGAAGGCCATCTGTTGGAAGAGTCATGGGCTTGTCGAAGGCTTTCACGGCCGGCATATGAAGGCTGATGTGGGTCTTCCGGGCTGTGTGGCCGTGTTCTGAAGTTTTGTTTCCTAACGTTTCGCCAGCATCTGTGACCGGCATCTTCAGAGTGCAGGAGCACAGACAGGAGCAGTTCTCTCTGTGCCCAGGATGATGTGACCCTTTTGTGGGTATTTATAGAGATCTGAAGGGGAGTGATGGGGGGATTGGGGGGGTTGGGGGGGCTGGGGGAGTGGGGGGGGTTAACAAGTGGCTGCTTATTTTGGTGTCATAATATGTGTGCATCTTCCTGGGAGTTAGGCAGGGTTTTTTCTTCTATTGAGTTGTTAACGAGTAGCTGCTGAGGGTGATTAGCATGGTCATTGTGTGAATTGTTCACACGTCCTGGTGGTTGAGCTGAGTTTGTTGATCTTTTGCAGGCTGTATTTTTCAGGATTGGTAGTGTGAGAGATAGAGCAAGGGTAGTGAAACATGTGCTCTCATCACCAGAGGAGCGGGGGAGAGATAAGAGGATGAGACTGGCCCCTCCCTGAGGAATGCTAGTCATGTTGATTACTGAGCCTGGGAACTGATCTCAGTCTGAGAAGATTCTGTAAATGGTGTGAAGCCAAATAAACCTTGCTGGATTTAATCTGTACTGTCTCCTGGAGTTTCCTGGGCTAAACCTGACAGGTAGCCAGGTTTTGTTGATTTTTAGACTCTCCTCTTTTTTATTGAAACTGTGCTGGTGTTTGTGAATCTCAATGACTTCCTGGTATAGCCTGGTATAGTGGCTGTTGGTGTTGTCCAGTATCTCTGTGTTTTCAAATAGGATTTTGTGTCCAGTGTGCTTGAGAGCATGTTCAGCTACTGCAGATTTTTCTGGTTGCTGTAGTCTGCAGTGTCTTTCGTGTTCTTTTATCCTGGTATGGATGCTGGGTTTTGTGGTCCCGATGTATACTTTTTCAAACATTTTGAAAAATGGGCTTTAGAAACCGCACCCGTTACCCCAACAGTCTGGTTCTGGTTTGTGGATGACACCTTCGCAATTTGGAGTCAGGATGAAGAAGAACTAGAGAAGTTCCTGAACCACCTAAACAGCATCCACCCCAATATACAATTCACCATGGAAAAAGAAATGGACGGCAAACTTCCATTTCTAGACACGTTGGACATATGCAAACCAGACCTCAAATTAGGATACAAAGTTTACAGAAAACCCACCCACACAGACTGGTACCTACACAAAAACTCCAACCACCACCCACATCAGAAAAGAAGCATTATCAAAACCCTGATGGATCGTGCCAATTGGATCTGCGAAACCCAATCCCTAAACTCTGAACTTAACCACCTTAATTGGGTCCTACAAGCGAATGGCCACTCCAAGAATGAAATAAAAAGAGCCATCAAACCAAGAAAACAACATGCAACTGAAGAAGAAAAACAGCCACCCACCAACAAAGTATTTCTGCCCTACATCAAAGGGGTCACAGACCGCATGGGAAAACTGATGGAAAAACACAATTTCCAAACAATCTTCAGACCCACCAGAAAAATACAACAAGTGCTAAAATCAGCAAAAGACAAAAGGGATCCCCTCACCACCGCAGGAGTATATCGCATACCATGCAGCTGCGGGCAAGTATACATCGGGACCACAAAACGCAGCATCCATACCAGGATAAAAGAACACGAAAGACGCTGCAGACTACAGCAACCAGAAAAATCTGCAGTAGCTGAACATGCTCTCAGGCACACTGGACACAAAATCCTATTTGAAAACACAGAGATACTGGACAACACCAACAGCCACTATACCAGGCTATACCGGGAAGCCATTGAGATTCACAAACACCAGCACAGTTTCAATAAAAAAGAGGAGAGTCTAAAAATCAACAAAACCTGGCTACCAATCCTGAGAAATACAGCCCGCAAAAGGTCAATGAACTCAGCTCAACCACCAGGACGTGTGAACAATTCACACAATGACCATGCTAATCACCCTCAGCAGCTACTCGTTAACAACTCAATAGAAGAAAAAACCCTGCCTAACTCCCAGGAAGATGCACACATATTATGACACCAAAACAAGCAGTCACTTGTTAACCCACCCACCCCACTCCCCCTAGCCCCCCCAGCCCCCCATCCCCCCCTTCAGATCTCTATAAATACCCACAAAAGGGTCACATCATCCTGGGCACAGAGAGAACTGCTCCTGTCTGTGCTCCTGCACTCTGAAGATGCCGGTCACAGATGCTGGCGAAACGTTAGGAAACAAAACTTCCAGAACACGGCCACACAGCCCGGAAGACCCACACCAGTCATGGGCTTCCTTGTGCAGTTGGTTGGCTGCTGTGAGAACACACTGCTGGACTAGATGGGCTGGGGGTCTGATGCAACAGGGCCCTGCTTATATTCTTATGATAAACCTTAGTATTGCTCCCAAAAAACCAAATCTATATTTGAATATGCCTGAGTTACACCTATTATATACTTATCAAGTAATTGTGTGTTAGGGATGTACACGCTACTTCATAATGCATCATGATCAGGCTGATCTACCTCAACAGATCTACCTCTCACTGCAAAGGGAATGGATTCTGCTCAAATGCTGAAGCTACCTTTCTCAAGCCAAGGGGAGCCGCTATTCATCTCCATTGTTCAGCAATGTGCTGGGGCAGAACTGCCTCACTTCACTTTGAGATCCTTGGCAGCCCTTCAAAGCTGTGTACACAGTGACTGGATAAATGCCATAGAGATAATGGGAATGCAATCAGCTTAGCAACAGTATATTCCCTTGCAAACATGTTGAGATCCAGGAGAAGAACAGAGAGATGACCTTCTAAATAAGAATATACATGAATTTTCATTTTCTAATATCTGTAACTCCTAGGACTACCATATCTAGGCTGCAGAAACTCAGGCACCCACTAGATGGCAGCGAAGGGTTACAGCTTTCTGAATCTTTTTGTTGCCATCTAATGGTGATGCAAATTCTTGCAGCCATGATATATTTGGCCTAGCCTCTGTTACTGAGGCCTAAGAGGATACATTGACCTGAGATCTTCATAAATAAATATTACCATGTCAACATATCCTCTTAGGCCTCATTAAGATGATGCAATGCCTCTGGCTGAGTTAAAACCAAGAACTTTGAAGAGTAATTCAATCAAAGATCAAGAACATTTATTTAAAGGTTTGATTCAAAGACTGAGAACAGGAAATCTAGCTATTTCAAAGTCCTTTTTAAGGAAGGCATTGCTTAATTGGTTTCCTGCATAGTGATGAAGCCTGACTGGACGGCATGAAACTATTTCTGCTTGCTAAGTCAATTGTGCCTTCTAGGCTCTTATATCATGGTTGAGAAGATACACAATTTCCATCTTGTCACTGACAACACTCTCTTTCTGTTCCTTTCCATTTTTTTGCTGATGGAGAAAGGAAGAGATAGGAAAATACAGTGCTTGCTTACACCATCCAGATTAAGGTATGATTTTTAATTTAAAGTAAGAACTTTTATTAGATCACTGTCTGTGGCCTAGAAGACCATCTTCTGGACAAAATTAACCATGTGGCTTTTATCCAGAATGGCACACATTTAATATATTTGTATAGTGAACCCCCTTCAGTCTATCAGTATGATCAGGAATTGCAGTGAATTATCCTTCCGAATATTTAGCCTTTCTGTGCTCTTTAAACCATCTTTAGCTTTCTTCAGCAATGTGGTTAAATATTTGTCCCTCTGTACAGAAACTGCTTTGTGATGTAGGATTTGCCACCTGCCTGGGAATTGTGCATTTTACATTGTAATGTTGCATATCAGATATGCAGCAAAGTGATGGGGGATTTTCTATGGTCCACACACAATCATAAAGAGGTATGAAAATGTGTGTTTGTAAGATCAATTCAGATTATGTCACTGCTTCATGTGAAATATACAGACTGTTTTTCTAAATACATTGAAATACTTTTGGGCAAGAAGACAGAATGGAAATACAAAACAGCAGCAATGATAATAATATCCTTCACATTTAGTTTTTCTAGTACGTCTGATCGTATTTATTTCCCCACTTCCATTAGCTCATTTACTGTCACTATTAATCAGGCATTTGCCTCTTATGTTGGGGCAAATGAGCCTGAATTGAAAACTATGGTAACTGATTAATTTTTGTTTAAATTAATGAACATCCCATTGATTTCCTTAATTTGATGCATCAATTATTTAAGTCCTCATCCAAGTAAGTACCCAGGGAGATAGTCCCTTCTTCCCATCTCAACAGCAACCACACTAGGGATCTCTGAGAATGGCCTAATCTGTCTTGACAGGCTTGAGACACTGCAACGATTAGAGGGCGTGCAAGATCAGATACGGAAGAAAGGCAAGAGTTTTATCACTGGGCAGTGAAAAAGAACAAATGTCTGTTGGGGCAAGTATAACTAGAAACAAATTGGTAGCATTTCAACTGCCACAGTTTGTCACTTGGCGAGCATGGCTGTGTGGATCCAGAGTCTTCACTGATATGTAGAACTACATCCCAAAACTTATTGGATTCAATGCATGTTATGGATGAAAACATGCTGACACATTTATTTGAGAGACACTTGGTGCTTAAGATCCCAGGAACTCAAGGCACTATTTCTAACTGCAGCCAACGAGGCACCTCTGGAAGCTTAGAAGAAAAGCACAAAATGTCCTTCTTCACATCATTGGTATGGAGATTAAGTGATGGATGAAGATATGAAAGATTTATCATTTCTATGAGTTTATATTTTATTGTGGCTCCCAAGGGAACATTTTGGGAGTAGGCCAGGGGAGGCTATAAAGTTTGCGGCTGGGCTGTGATCAAAGAGGTGTTATCCAGTGGGGATATTTGAAGATTCAGTTGGGGGATTTGGCTCAAAGGAGTTTCAATGGAATCACCCCTCCAGAGTGATTCTTCTGATCAATTCAAAATGTTGAACTGAATCAGGAAACTTGGAGGATGTGGAACCTTTCTTTCCATGTAGGAATATGGGTGGAGGGTTAAGTGGTAGGATTGGGTCTCTGATACATTGACATGGTGAATACACTTTGTTATTAAGTTCACAGTTCACAAGGAGAATGTGCACAGCTTTCAAATCTTCGTTTTCTAAAGTACTTGAAAGGTGCTTGCTCTTTTTATTAGCCCGCATCCCCAAACTTGTAAGCATTACAGTTGCAAAGTTCTGCTGTCTTCTGCAAAGATTTGCAAAATAAATAAATACTATGATTAGTGATACTTCATTCCCTTTTATTTTGATTACTTCCTATAAAAGATACCTATCTGCCCATTGCTATAACCACATATATCTCTTTAAATCTTAATTTGTATTTCTTCTTAATAGATTTTGCTTTGTATGAGTCAGAGACAGCATAATAGGAGAACTAAACTGAATCTAAGGCACCGAAAGCTGATCAGCATCTTGCAACAAATATGGACTGGCACAGGGACTTTTCTATGTTTCACAGTCAGGGGTGGTAAACATTTGGCAGGATTACAACACCTGAGCAGAGCGCATAGAAATCTGCCTATATTTTGGCAAAGCATCTCTTTGGATCTGGAACAGACTGTAGAAATTACATGCATAACTTATAAGGTGAATGGAAGTAAAAGGACACGAAAGAGGAGATTTTCAGCATTTTAGCTAAGTGCTTTGATGAAATAGGGAGAGAACAGATATATATTTTTTTAAAAAATAAAATGCATGATGGGCCCCAAGCCAAGTAGGACAAAAAAGCATGGAATATGGTCTGTTCTCTCTCCTTGCTAGGTCCATATCTCAGTCTGTTCTTTGAATTATGTATGGCAGTGCTTCACTTTCCCCAATGAAATTATTTAATCAAATTATCCTCTACATTCGTTTTTTAAAAAGATACCTTGACAAAAAAAAAATAAGCCCTCAAGAAACTAGCAGGGACCCCAGTTGGGCATCATGTACAGTATATTAACCCCTGCAGCAGGGGTGTCTGCAGGAAGGAGTCAAAAGTCAGAGATGGTGGCCCTACCCCAAACTTGACTTTTTTCACACACCCTTTCTTCCATGGACACCCCTGCCTTGCAAGCAAAACAAAAGTCCTGCCAGCCAATTGTTTTCTGCAGAAGAGGAAAATGCCCTGAAGAAGAGATGAAATCCAGAATCTAACTCATCATCAGTTTTCTAATAAGGCTGAGCTCGTAGTATGGCTAATAGATTTTCTGTGGGACACATTTGCTCCTAAAGTTTATTATCCCATGAAGAATATACATTGTGGTGACCCCTTGTATCTTCTCTTAAAAACCTGATTATTTCCTAAATAGGAAATGAATAGGAATGATCTGTCCATTGAACAGGTATCTGGAATAAGGTACTGATCAACCTGATTCTCCTGTTCCTATTGTTCTTCTTCTGTTCTTTTTGTGGTTTAGGTATAACATACTACCATATGCTTTTCTCTCATTTTTGTCTTGCTCCAGCATTAGGTATTTCTTCTTGGCCTTCTTCCCTCTTGGAAAGCCAGAGAGACCTCAAACAGTACTGTGTTCTGTGTGCAGACTTCAGCTGATACACAATAATTAATATTGATCCAACTGAAGGTAACTAGCAGAACAATGAAAAACAGGCTACTAATAGCAGCTTGATTTGTGATGAAAGGAGAAAGATTGGGGGAGTTGGGGGGGAACAGGCACTGGATTTTGAATGTTGCTTTTTTTACCATAGGTTAATTCTGGACGTATAAGAGGAAAAGAAGTGTAGCAAAACAGAAGGGGTGTTGGACTCAGATAGGTAAGATAATGAATATACTTAATGGGAGAAGATAAGAGATGGAAATTCCTCCCTAAAACTGACATGATGCTTTCTTTCAAAGTACTGCAGAATCATGGAGATATTATAGGAAAAAGTATCTAGGTCCTACAGTACATCTCTGCAAGTTTTTTGGGAATGGCAAAAAAATCATTAGCCATTGCCTTCTCATGGGAAATCACGCAGTTTAGCCAGCCATTTTGGGATTCCAAAGCAGTCCCCCATCCAGATGCTGACTTTGTTCAGGTTCTGCTGTGAGACAAGTTTGGCTAGGTGGTAGAACAAGATACGAGGTTGGATCCAGAAGGGGGTCCCTATGCCCTCCTGTCAAATTATCTGCATTTTCCAAGCAGCTACTGTAATTAAAAATGACAAGGATCTAGAAGAATTACTAATTGACTTCTGCAGCATCAGGATTCAACAACTCAGAAGCAAAATGGCCTAGATAAGAGATGTCTTTAAAATACTGAAAGGCTGCCGATGGTAGATAATCTTCTCTATCTGAAAAGTAATGTGAAAAATCATGAACTATAAACAAGGAAGCAATGAGGCTGTGATTTTTTTTTCCAGCAAGCTTGTAGGATTCCCTTTCAGCTAATATTCAAAGAGACAAGTTGCTTATAACAGGTCTGTGGAAAAGGTGCTGTGACTGAGGAAGAGACAAGGGCAACATTATCAGGACAAGCCATATAAAAATGGATAACTGAGTGTGCTTGTGCTGTGGTTGAATAAATGAGGATGTGCCATTGAGGGGTAGAAGGAAAGATAGAAAATGTGGACTTCACTGAAGAATTCTGATGATGGCCTAGAGCAGGAGGCATGACTTACAGCAGCCATCCCACCAGATTTATGCCAGTCCATTTTCAGTGTGATGTGCAAGTAGCAGTTAATTGCTAAGAAGTTGGAGTACATGGTCTGGAAAAAGGTATAGCATGAATTGTTAACTCTGCACGAGAAACTGCAGGTCATTATACTAAGAGATCCTCGGTGAGGCAAAGGAGCTGCATCTAAACCAAGCTGTTATGAATCACGAGACCCGTGGTGAAGGCTTTCAGGGCTGAAAGAAGGAAATGGCAAACTGTGCCTTTATTGTGGCCAAGAAAATTACACAGACTTCTCCATGAAGCTTCCAGGAATCAAGCTTTTTAACAGCATTACTGCTTTTACTGCTTTTTTCCCAACATTAAGAAATTTACTGTTTCTGAGTATGGGAGTTTCAGCTTAGGAGATTCTTTTTGGTATGGAAATATGCCAGATCTCTAAGAGAAAGTTGCACAGAGAAAAATGAAAGTCTTTATAAGTGCAGACCATGAGGAAGAATTTCACAACTCACCCACTTGTTCAAATATGTGGTCACTTCCAAGCAAAGTTGCAAAGGGTCCCTAAGCTCTAGCATGTCTTTTGAGTATAACATCTTCTAAGGATTTAATTTCTCTGTGTGGCTTTCCAGACATATTTCAAAATTGCATTGTCACCACTTGAGAGTAGAAAATGTTTTTTGGATGACGCTGAGGACGAAGTGTCTAGTGAGAATTCTCTTTGTGGGGGAAGATACTTTCATTGAAATGTAAATCTCAGACAGAAAGTATCTGTGGCAATTTTCCACATTATGCTTTTGGTAGGAAGGTAAGCAGAAATCTTTGCCAGCTATCCTGAAAAGCTTCCAACTTAGGACCATTAGAGAAAACAGAATCCCATAAGCCAATATTCAATATCCATTATTTTTTGGAGAAAAAAAAAAGTGTTTCTTCTTACTAATTAATAGTATAAAAATCCTGATCCAGCAAAAATACTGAGGAATGCAATCTTTAACTCCATGTCCAGTTCAACAAATTGCAAAGATCCAGACAACTGGCTGTTTTCAAAAATGAAAATAATATTCACAAGATACCCCAAGTGACAAGAGGCAAGAATAGTTTAGATTTGTGTCCTTAATAATGTTCAGATGAACCATTAAAAATACACAGGGAATATATTTATTAGCTCCATTTAGGAAGATAGCATCAAGTTTACATGTGTGAATTAGGCAATCACAGATCAAACATTAAAGACAGGCCATGTCATTGAATATGACAACTGAACACAGTAGTTTTCAATGGAGCCAAGTCACCAAAAGTTTTTGAAATCAGGAGTCTGGTAGCATCTTTTCCAATGAATGCATTTTATTAAAAGGCATAAGTTTTCATGAAGTACAGTTCATTTCATCATATGCATGAAAAAGGTCATGCTGTTTAATAAAATTTGTTAGTCAGAAAGCTGCTATCAGATTCCTACTTACCTACCTACCTACCATAGACTAACATGGCTCTCCTCCTACAATGACTACAAAGGTTTTTGCTAACATTCTGTTCTGCATGAGCTGGGAGATCATAATAAAGAAGTTGCATTTTCCACAGATGATGCCTGCCTGATCTATTTTCCACAACTTGTATGTAGTGATCTATAGGCATAGTTGAGAATGAGATCAGGTGATTCCATTTTCCCCCTCCAGTGTATCCCATCCAGTCATTATCTAACTAAGGCAAGGCATTGCCGAAGAACAGGATCTATCTTTAAGCATGCCATCCAGATGTTTGGGAATAGGAACAATATTACATAGTAAATATTGTATATTGAATAATCAGGGAAGAAGAAAAAACAAAGGAGAGAGAGGAAGGAGGAGAAAAGGAGGAAGCAAGAGAGTGTTAGATCAGCTGATACACTAAGCATCTTATTTCTCACTTTACCTATATGGGGTTCTTTGAGGTACTACCTATAGTATGTTTAGTGATTACTGGGACATCATCCCACTTAGAGGAACTTCTTAAGCCTGATCTTCTTTGCCACATTTCAGTGAGGTAGCTTCTGTAAGATACTTCTTTACTGCCATTTTTAAAAATAAGATTAGCTGGAACAATAAACCTCTCTAATTTCAAAGCTGAAATCTGCGTGGAAGATCTCAGGAGCCATGCTAAATGTAGTCATATTAATGATAGTATTACAAGGCACAGATTCCTAGCCACTTTTATTGTAGTTTCAAACATATGTTTCTGAGTCAAATGGAGAAATGTAATGCCAAGAAAGATCTTTTGGGGGCTAAAGGATTGGAAACATGAAAGGTTTGTTTAAATGTTTTTTTCTCCAGATATATAATTTGAGCTACTAGGCTGGCTTGGAAATCAGGAGTTTTGCCCCTTGGGCCTGCTTGTTTTTGGCATTCATATATATGTATGTATGTATACACGCACACACACACACACACATAACCATCTAAGAATATATAGCAATTGAATACAATTGACAAGTAATTACTTACAATATATAAGATTTGCAAATGCAGCCTTAAGCATTTTGTTTTATAGATACAAAGACATTATACGCACAGACTAACATGAAAGTAATTCTCTTATACTTTTCTGTAAATATTTTTTCCCCTTTAGATATGGCCTCGGTTGTCCAAACTTTATGGACAACACAAGTCATGATCTCACTAGGAATCTTACTGAAGAAATCTATAGCATCTTGCGGTGTTATATTTAGGATATTTTGATTCAGTGTAATGTCTTTCTTTATATAATGAAAGTGGTTTGAAGTAAAGAAAATAAATTTTCAAAGAACGGTATCTTTAAAGCATAGTATCCTTGTAGAAGCAGGATGTGAAAAGAATATTATTGCTGGATTTTGGAGTTCAATTATACGGACACCACGACATAGGAGATTATAATATTAGAATAATCGTGGTTCCTAGCTGGAAAGGTAACAGTAACTGATATAAGAAAAATCTGCTTAAAAACTTTTCTAAAACGAAAGGTGCTATAGAGTCATAGAATCTTAATCAGATACCATCCAGACTACTGCCAGTCTACTCCCATAATCCATCAGTGCTTTCTTTTGAACTGGCCAAGAATGCAAAATAAAAAATAAAGTAAAAAGTAAAAAAATCAGTGCCTTGCCGTAAGCAATAAAATATCCTGTCACGCCTGCTCCACACAAGAAAATAATATAAATTGCTAACCCGCCCCAAGCACATTTTCAAAACATTTTATATGCATTTTGCTAGTCGATTACAAACCAGCCAGCCGACAAAAACCAGCAAATTGCTGTGAGAGAGTAGTTACAAAGCTGTCAAGCCACCATTCCTTTTGCATTTAGAAGCCTGTTGCTAACTATGATAGTAGAACCTCATTACCATCACTGCACTAAATTACTATGATGCTAGCAACCAGGCCCCTTCCCCAGTGGCTTAAATCACAGTTGCATGTTGCTTAGTGAAGAATAGGGGGAGAGATCTTCTAAACAGTAGGCACTGTTTTGCTTTTGAATGCAAAAATGGAAGAACTCATGTCAATTTCATTTTACTTCCTCTTTGCTGAGCATCAGGAATCGTGACCAGGATTTGCAAACAGTCAAAACAGGCCAACTGGATCTCAGCTGGGGTCTTAAATAGAATAAGCAGGATAGTTTGCTTCCTCTGGGCTTCTTTTTTTTTTTTTTTTTAAATCTGAGCAGTTCCTGAGAAGGAGTAGCTGTAAAGCTGTCAAACCACCCTTCCTCTTAAGGACCTGAAGTTTGGGAGTTGGAGATGGATTGGGATGAATGCATCCCCCTTTCTGAAGTTTAAAGCAATGATGTCCTTCAGAAAGCTTGCCTATTTTGAGGGCTCTTCCAGTCATCTGCATCTGCCCACACAACATGTTCATGGACCACAAGTTAAACAAAGTAGCTGCGTACACACCCACATGGAGAGAACAACTGGAAAAGCATTCGAAACCATTGCATGGTGGATAACATAGGCACTTTAATACGTTGAGGAGGGCGTCTCTTGTTTTTGCAATTTCAGTTACTCCACAACTGAACCAGAAAGAAATTAGTTCAGCTGCTGGACAGAGCTATTAGCACAAGGCCAAAGGTGGATGGAATGATTCCTGAATAATGCAAAGACCTTGCGAAGAAGAGTCGTATGTTTTCTTGTGGGCCTCAGCTCCGCCACTTCACCATGTAGGACAGAGGGACTGTTAACTGGAAGATTAGGTTGATAAGTGAATTGGTACACAAATCGATATTACAGAGAGGAGCGCACATTTTCTTACCAACCAGGGGAAGAGAGAGAGAGAATCAATTATCAATCAATCGATCAATCAATTTAACATGAAGTGAACTGGTTGAGTGAACTGGCTATAAATTCAAACCACCAGCTTGCCTATGCTTTCCTTGTTTCGCAGTTAAACATTATCCATATAATGCCTGCTGATCTTTTGCTGTTCAATCCTTGTAAAGGTCAACCTCTCTGTTGATCTTCCTTGTTTCCTTTTATAAGTCTCAGCTATGTGAGGAGAGCTCTAACAACAGCATCAACAGGAAACCCAAGTGGACATGAGTCATTGTTCCTAAATTTGTTAATGTGTTGGTGCTGAGAGACATAATTTAGCTAAGAATTTTTAAGCAACACCTGGTATGAGATACCCTACGGCCACAAAACACAAATGTATAGTGGCGTAAAGAGGGAATATGGTTTAGCATTTGGTTGCTACACAAAATTGTAGCAGAGAACAACTAAACAAGATCAGAAGTCTTGAAACAAACAGCAACAAAGAACTGAAGGCTTATTCAAAAGTTATAGAAATCTTTGTTACTCGTTAACATCCAACTTTGGGATTGTTTTTCATTGCAAAACTTCAAAACTTTTTTTTTTTTTTTTTAACTCCAACTTCCAGGAACCCTGGGCAATTGATTGTAATATTAAATGCAATGCCTCTGTTAGAAAGCCTGAACTACAGACTCTTGTTGAAGATCCAAGATAAGAGAACAAAAACAGAGTGAGGACTAAGGATGTGTCTCACATCTTGTTAAATTGGCAGTTGACTCAGGCAGCTATGACTAGAATCTTTGATTCACCGAGGCAAAGCAAAAGGCCTGCTGAAGTGTACAGACTCTAATCTCGGTCTTCTTAAAACCACAAAATGTTTCAGTGGGTTTCAGAAAGGCAGTCAGGGTGTCTAGCCAAAATGCTCCTCTGCTTTTACTTTTCTGTATGGAAGAAAAGCAGGGGAAAGAGTTGAGCAACTGACAGGTCTATGATCTTAACACAAGGAATGATCTATGAGATGCTCTCCATTCAGACTGGTTCTAGTCTTACAATATGTTTTGCTTAGGGTTGGCTTTGGGCCAGCCACTCTGTCCCATCCCAACCCACTTCACGGAGTTGTTATTGGAACAAAGTAAGAGGAGGAAGCACTATGGATAAGCTTTACACACTAAAGGTAGGATCTAAATCTAATAAAGAAATAAATCTAGCTTGCACAAACCCAGATGACCACTAGATAAAAGTGTTTTGCCATGGCCTTCTTCTGAGATTTCAACTTCCCAATCTGTATTCTGTAAAGAATTTAGAGTGTCCTATGAGAGAGCCATTAATTAAGCAGGGAAGGAAGGAGTGAGCCATTAAGGGGGGCTTGGGAGAAGAGATTAAGCAGTCCAGAGACTGAAGTAAGCATGAGAAAGAAACTCAAAATAATCCTACCTTAATTTTTTTCAGTATGATGGGACTCAGAAGATTTTGGACAGGTTTTCAAGATTCTGTTATTCTATCTTACTACAATAGAGAACGATTCTGGAATCCCCGCTGTTTCTTGACCTGGACTGCAGTGTCTATAGCACTGTAATTTCCTGACAGTCTTCTATCCAAGTATTGACTAGAACTGATGCTGCTTAGCTTTTCTGAGATCAGCTAACTGTTGCTACCTGTAATGGTCTACAAAATAGGCTCCTGTGAGTCAAGCCCAACTGCTAGTGCCTTCCTGGACCCATCCATGTTGTTTTCTTGGCAACAGTATGGAAATGGATTGTCACAGTTTTCTTCCAGGATCTCTCTGCAGTTTCCCAAACTAACAGACAGCCCTGAAATTACTTGACAGTTTCCCATCCAAGTATTAACCAGAGCCAACCCTACTTAGTTTCCAAGATCAGCCAAGGTCATCCAGATGTTACCACCTGCTGAGGCATCTGTTTCTTGGAACCAAATACTTATTATTGCCATCTGCTGCCTCTTATGGAACCTCTTTTCACTCTAGGCCAGGTCCTTCAGCATTGCTCTGTCTTAGGGGCCACCGTTTTCCAGAACAGGAGAATAACTCTTAAAAAATTATTCCGTATTAGCCCAGTGGTAACTAAAATCAGAACATCTGCCTCAAGGCAAAATATTTCCAAGCCCTTGGATATTCCTTTCTCTCTGGAAGTAATAGTTTTAATACATGACTGCGAAGATCTGATTTTCAGAGCAGAAACTATGTGAGAGCATTGAGGCTCACAGCTGTCTAAATGTTCTTTCATAAAATTACAAGGCTATCTTTTATACAGAGTGCAGAAATGCATTTGAAAGCAGGGTAAAGTTACATTCAAAGGTGCCTGCCAGATTTTTTTTCCCCTCCCTCTATCAGATATAATTCTTCTGTACAAGGAGTTAGCAGCTGATGTAATTTCCTGCTCATGAGAATTTAGAATGAATACAATTAAAGACATTACAAAAACACAGATTATCATCTCTACTTTCCAATCCATCCTGCCTTTATCTCAGTTTAGGATTCTTTCTTGAAAAAATGTTAAGCAAAAGAGAAAAACGTGAGAGAGTGACTGGCCCAAGGTCACTCACCTGGCTTTGTAGCTAAGGCAGGACTGGAACTCATGATCTCCTGGTTTCTAGCCTGGTGCCTTCACCACTACAGCAACCTGGCTCTCTCAGACTGTTTAGAACAGTTAAAAAGCATATATCCATGCAAAGGAAAACATCTGAATGAATCTCAATCGATCAAAACTGATTTGACCCTCCAGATCAATCCAAACCGTTTCAGAGCATCACCTATTCACACAGATCTAACATTTATAGCAGATGCAATGGCTACTGAAGTTCCTTCATGTATTATCCCAGATCATGGTGCAAATATTATAATCTTTCATGGAGTTACTAAAACCATAAGTCAGAAAGTTATCAGTGTCTGACCAATTTCTTCACATTACTCATTTTACTTCTAGATTTTCAGTCTTTTAAAAAACAAGGATCTGTTTAAGTCAGAGATAGTCTATTCATCCCAACTACCAGTTTTTGGTTTTTGTTTTGTCGACAAAAATCAGTGTGCAGTGTGGTTCCCCCCATACTGAGTCAAGAAACACACAAAAGCTGTAACAAGCCCAGAATAGGATAACGCAATTACCTAAATAGGTAGCCATCACTGTTTCAGAGTAAGTAATGTTATTCGGGAGACAGAAAAGGAGGGTAGGTTGCAATGAACCACAGACATTAAAGGCAAGAGATCAGAGAAATGAACAGGAAATCTAACTAAAATCTAGTTCACCTCAACTCTATTCTCTATCCTTCTATGCATTGCAAATAGTCATTTTTAAAAAGAAAAAGACTATCATTTTATGGTAGAAATACAAGAAAAAAAATAAAAGAAACAGACCAAAATAGGTCACCACGTGTTTATATATGTAATACTGTATATTACAAGTAACATTATTTTTTTCATTTTTTCATTTTTTATTCATTAAGTATTCTATATCCAATAATTTCAATCAAGGATGACCATGTTTCACTGTAATCATCCATACATAATCTACACCTGTAAACAACTTGTTCCTAAGTCACAAGCGTCATCAGGTCTTCAATCCACCAAATAATTGGAGCCATAAATATATATTTCCAACGTTTAATTTATTGTTCAAAAATGTGTCACTTTATATAGTGCATAGGAACATGTTGATCACACGGAATCCAACTGGTCACTGTGTCTATATAGAGCCAATTCAAAGACTGAATGCAAACATATTTCTTCAGTTTAGGATTTTATATCTGAGTTGTAATTTCTTTCCAACTTTGTGTTGTTATCTTCTTTACTATCCCTTAAGCCCACTATACCCAAAAAGTTCCCTGTGAATCAACAAAGTTGAATTTTTGATATATATTTACATCTTTAAATCTTCATTTTCTTCTTAATTCCATACTGACAAATGTATAAATATTAAACCACAATAGGACGTCTAAATCATGGGAGTTAAAGTTCAAATTTATTATATCTCCAACATAAAACAAAATATTAGCCTTTCTGAAACACCCACTGAGGTGTCTAGTAAGCATGAACAAGATTTTTTTTAATTGAACTAATCTTATCTTAAAATTAAAAAAAACCTCATGTCTAATGTTCTTTAGAACCCAAGACTTCTGATTTAGTAAAATAGGATATCCCAATACTTTGTTCTACTTTTTTTGTAAATTAGCAGTATTTACTGTATCTTAATGTTGTTCTTCAACCATTGATATAACTGAGCTGTAGGTTTAGACTCCACTGAAAACGTTTTCAGTATGTTCCAATATTTTTACAATATGTTCCAATATTGAGGGACCTCTAGCCAATCACATCTACCCCTCCCATCAGGTCCAGCAGAAGAGGCATGTGGTGGGTCCCGTCAGCCAAGGGGCTTCATTTGGCGGGATCCAGAAGAAGAGCCTTTTCTGCTGTGGTACCCACCCTCTAGAACATCATTCTCCCCGAAGTGAGATTGGCCCCAACCCTTCTGGCTTTCAGAAAGGGCCTTAAAACTTGGGTGGGCCATCAGGCTTAGGGATCCCAAGGAAATACGCAGCTTGTTAAATGGTTATATTGTTAGAGTAAAGTCTCCTTTGTCTTTTTATTATTGTATTTTACATGCAGTTTTTAACTTTTAATTGTTTTTAATGGTAGAAGATGATGATGTTACTTGTGTTTCAACTATGTACGCCACCCAGAGTCACATGCAAGTGAGATGGGTGGCCATATAAATAAAATAAAATATTTAGCAATGTTGGAGGCTGCTAACACATCAGATCCAAACTATGAGATCAACATGTTTTAATTGAATATACTGCTATTCAACATGTTTTGGCAAACAAAATTATTTTCCAGCAGCCCAAAAGTCTTCAATAATCCATTGGTCCAAGACATTAATTTCTTTTTCTGCTCAAGTTAGCAAAAAACACAGACACACACATACAGAAACACAACCTTCCACTTGCCATTTTTGAAGTGTCGTTTTTTTTCCTGAGAACCAGGATCACAGTTGCAAATAACCCTTTTTTCTACCACATCCACCCACTGCTTCATATGTCACCTTTTGTTCTTTAAATTTCTCATCTTTTTTTTTTTTTTTTTGAGAATCTCATCAATTGCATCCACGTGATGGAGTCTTCCCCTCCTTCTGAACTCATTCACTCCTCCATCATAAATTTGTTTTAAAATTTGGTCTTCTCATTTTCTCTATATGAGCAAACCATTTCAATATACTTTTTTCATACTGGTCACTCATCTTGGCACACCAATCACATTTATCCAGATGCTCATTAGATGGTAGCAAAGAGATACAGAAAATGGCATTCCCGCCACCTAATGGCTGTCTGGATTTTTTGCAGCCTGGATCTGATAGCCCTATTCTTGATTCTATTTCTTCTTTCAGTGCACATACTTATTAAATAACAGATTTCATTAAACTTACTTTTGGTTTCCCCTGGCTTCTTATACCTAATATATTAAAAATAAAAGTAAAATTCACCTGCTCCAAATCCCCAAGCATGACAACTTTAGTCCCATGCATGAAAGAATCCTACTTATTTTGGTTCATTTTTCTCACCTACTCCCTCTCTCAAATCTACTAAGTCTTTGTCATTGCCAAACCATAGGTTGCTTGCATGTCCAAATAAGAACAAGTCCTAGCCCCAAATTCTGATCCCAATTCAGAGAAAAATAATTTGCTACTGAAATTGGTGGACAAACTCTTCCTGGGCTTAATTTGTCTCATTATTTTCAGTGGGACTTGAGTGCATGTAACAATGAATCAGGATCCTGTTTTTGTTATCAAGCAACTTGGCTCTTGAAGTTTACTGGATAGCAATAAGATGACGGCACATCAACTAAGCCTAGTTGCAATCTTCTGGTAGACTGAATGGAAACATAAAGATTCAAAAACTAGCGCGGTCTAGTGGTGAAGGTGCTGGACTAGGACTGGGAAAAGCCAAGTTCGAGTTTACCTTCAACCATGGAAGCTCACTAGGTGACTTTGGACCAGTTGTGGGGATCAAATTAAGGGGGAGCCCCATGTAAGCCCCCTTGAGAGAATGTGGGGTATAAATCAAGCAGCCAGTCAGTTAGGTGGTCGATCTAATATGCCCTGAGAGATCTGTGCTTTATATTTCATTTTCCCCATAGTTCAGTTTCCTTTGTCTTATTGCCCTCTAGGTTTCTTAGCAAATCAATTTCCTGCAAGTGGAAACGTATCCCAAATGTAATTATTTTGACACTGAGTAGGATTTTCAGAAATGGAAATCATCACTTCATGCTTCAAGAATGACAGACAAATAGGATTTGACTCTCTCTCTCTCTTTTGTCCTAACTAAGGGAGTGTCCAATTTTATGTGTCTGAATCTTATTAGTGTTATGAGTCTGAAATTCTGTATGTCAAAGCCAGAAGTTAGGAACAAAATCCCGAATCAACTGTAGCTGATAGGAATTTTGTTTTAATATTAAGGAGGGGGAAATTATTGCAGTCACGGCAGCTGGCAAGTTTGCAATGGTGACGAGGTTGTGTTGCATTTATCAGCAGTTTTCACTCAACAGCTATTAACAAGTGTGGGAAAAAAATTTCTTCCAAATCTAATTTTCCATATGCATCAATAAAAATCCCAATTTTTATGCTGTGAATGAAAGTTTTGTCCTGGTTAGCTGTGGAAAACCTATACCACCATCAAAATGAAAATGGCAGCACAAATACCATCCGATCGCAGCTCAGGAGCTTATTAATAGATGAATCTGGCTTCCAGTAGAAATAAATAAGTTTATTTATTCCACCTTTGATTATTCCACAGGACCCCATTGGACTCAGTATCTTCCATAGGGGAAAATGGCGGCTGTAACAAAACAAAACAGAACCAAAAGATGTTTTGTTCTAGCAAAAATGGTGTTTAAACTAATGTTGGCATGTTTTAGATAATTTAGCTTTGAGGGGGTAAGAGTACAAGTCCAGGTTACTACAGAGTAATGTGTGCGTGTGTGTGCGTGCGAGTGTATGGAGAGAGGCAGAGAGTCTGGCATTCTTCAAGGCCATCTGCATGATGGTCCTACCTGAAATGAAGCAGGGGTGTCCACCAGCGTTTTAGGGGATAATTGTTTCTCTGTAGAAAGTGGCAGTGACCAACTGACTTTTCAGGGGTGTCTGCACAGTACGGTGAAAAAAGTCAAGATGGCGTCCTCAAAGGGTCAATCAAAGGTCCTCAAAGGGTCAATCAAGTGCACCACACATAACATGGATTACACTATCTTGACCTTTTTTTTAACACTACCTAGTGGACAGCCTTGGGACTTTGGCTGATCTCCAAAGAAAGCTAAGCAGAATCAGGTCTGGTTAGAATTTGGATGGGAGTCTTCAAGGAAGTCCTAGGGCTATAGGCTAAACTATCCAGAAAAATACACTGCACGCTTCTCTACTGTGGCTAAGAAAACAGCATAGATATGTTCATTAAGTCAAAGGACTAAGCCTGGTCTTTTTATTTCTAAAAAGCCTGCATCAATCTCGAAACAATTGTTCTAATAATGATTAAAAAAGAAAAAAAAACTTCTAGAAGCCCTTTCTTCTTCTTCTTTTTTTTTTTGGTTAAGTCCTCTGTTCTGCTAGTGGTTGAAAGCTATTTAAATGGGGGCGGGGGACAGGAGAGGCTTGTTGGAACCTGAGTTGTGAGACCAAATGTCCCCCATTTCTTTCTTGTCTCTAGCAGGGATTAAAACAGAGAGAAATAGAAGCTTTTGATGTAATTCAAGTAAAGTGTCTGTTTAATGCATCTCCTTGATCTCCATCTGGGTAGTAAGAATGGGTGCACTTTCACTCACTCCCCTGCCTTAATCCCTTATTTCCAAGAAAATTGCATGGCTGTTTCTTGAGAGTTGCCAGAAATTAAACTCAGCCAAAGAGGGTATTTCCTTCTCACCTTTTCCAAGCTAAACCAGAGGTATCTTCCTTTTTTATCAAACAAACAGTACAAAGAAATGGAACATACACCTCTTTTTCACCCCACGCTCTCCTGCGTTTAAACAGATTTTCCTTAACCTAAATCCTTTCTAGAACCTTTGCAGCATGGAGTATTTTTTTAATTTCCTCCCTCACGTGTTCAATTCAGTATCAAAAGTCCATCGCCTGTTATTTTATATCTAGAGAGGGGCCTTATGTTTAACACCCATGTGAATTTGGTTTTGCCGTGAGGTCCCCCAAGAATACAGATCACCAGTAATGGTAGGGTAGAATTCCATGCCAAGCCAAATCCAGGTAAGGATCAAGAATCTGATTGAAGCTGAAGCGCTTTCAGAAATGACAAGGCCCATTTTTCTTATGTCCAGTTTCATAAATAGAGGGAGGGTGTCAGGAAAATTAACCTTGGACAGTGAAGACCAAAATCTTCTGCTTGGATGCTTCTGTTCTATGTCCTAATCTGAGAGGAGCCCATAAAAGGCCACCTAGTGCTTGAATAGATATCAAGTAACTCTGCAAGACAAATAATGCCTATCACCAAGAAGAGGACCATTATTTTTTCCCCAAACAGGTAGGACAGGATTATCAACGAGGCCATTCTTCTTCTTCTTCTTCTTCTTCTTCTTTTTTTAAAAGAAGAGGACTTAATATGCCAATGTGTAGGTTTTGTTTACATTCCCAGTTCCATCAGGAGCTCACATTTCAACTGATTAATGATTCCTAACTTAGACAGTTAAGATGAAATGCACAAGAAATAAAATCCTAAATGGATGTGTGACTGTCTAATATGCATTTTTAATTTTTTTTTTTTACTTTAATACAATAACTTAAGACCATAGTACACAAAAACACAATGTATAGCCAAATCAAATTACAGGCATATAATCAGCAGTATACAGTACATCTATTGTAACAATACTCAACCCTGTAGGGATCAAATATATTGTCCAGATCCTTAAATATGCAACCCATACTGTCATTTTTTAAAAATGATGCTGCTCCAGACAGTTAATAAAACACCCCCCAGCTGATATCAATCTATTTCATGGCTCCTTTACTTGGTTACAATAAAATTTGCAAGTTGACTTATCAATTTTTCCAATCTAAGAATTTTTCATACTTCATTATAACTTGTTTGTCTTAAAATACCTTCTAATTATTTCCAACATCTAGTGAAAATAGCTCTAGCAATTAATAATAAATCTGCTATTAACATTTTATTTTTTAGTAATTTGTATTTACCAACAGAAACCACAAAGCCAGTGAGAGGATAACAGGATATTTTGATGTAACAGTTATCTCTACAAACATATCCTCCAAAAAGTGAGCAATCTTTTCATATCACCACTACATATGATGCTAGAGTGTTACACCTTCTCTGAGAAGGATCATGAGCATTTTTATACATTTGAAAGATCCTAATTGGAGTGGTGTACAGGGGCGTCCGTGCGGGGCAGGGAGGAGGGTCCAAAAAGCCATGATGGCCACAGCTGGATGATCAAAAGCCTGGCTCTCTTTATGTGCATGAACACATGTAAAAAGTGGGGGGGGGGGGGGCTTCAACTGCAAGGTCACAGTCACCCTCTTGACATTTTAGACACTCTCCAAGGGATGTCCTTGGCAGTGTTTCATCTGTGGATCAATTTTAATCTGAGTGGGAATAGTTGTAATGTTGTCCATATTTGATTCCAGTCACTTTTCCCTATATTTATACCATAATCTGTTTCCCATAAAAGTGAAACATCTTCATCAAAGTCTAAAGTGAGCAGCAGTGTATGTTGGGGATACACAGAGAAAGACAGTATACGTATGCATACATACATATATATTCATTCTGTTCTTTAAAACTGCATATTTATCATCTGCTCAGACAATCTTATTGTTGAAATACCTTGCATTATACAGAAGTATTTCTATTATTAAGAAAGTAAGTCAACTGGTACCCCAAAAGTGGCAATTTTCGTTCTTTTCACACTGCTACATTCCCATGTAATAAATTGAAAAGACCAAAAAGAGAGACCTAAGATGCAAAAAATGACTTTTCAAATAACGTTCATGGCTGAACGAATAAAATGTCCTAGAAAGGCACCCCACACTATCAGCCAAGCCATATCAATCCCTGGGCTTTATTTTAGCACATTCTCTGGAACCAGGGACATCCCTGCATGGTGGGATTTTCAGACCCAAAGACAAAGCATTAATAGCTCGACACCGACAGCCAGAGAACCGAACGCACGTAGAACAAACACCATAATTTCTCCACAAAGGAAGAAAAGAATGTGCCTAATAACCAAATGGCAGACTTCCTCATTTGTATTAGACAGTAAAGATTAAATAAGCAATTTTTTTTCTATCTGCAGCATAGGGCTAATTACAAAAGAGGCAGGTGGATCCACAGCTACTATAGAAATAATACTCTGATGTATACAATGAACCTAGGAGAATATTCGTTTGGCCTGGAGACCATCGTGCAATTCTACTGAAGCACAAACTGGTTTACTTTGGTACTGGAGGTGGAGGACAAGCTTAAAGTAGGTGCAGATACACCCCTCTATTATGCAAATTAGAATATACAGGTGATTGGCTACAGCAGGAAAGTATTTGATTGGCTATTGCAGCACATCAGATGTTTAGTGAGCTAGTTAGGGTGGAACTGTGAGATCAGCCAGGCGATGTATTGGTCTGGGACTATAAATAAATAATAATTTGAGGGCAGGACTACAAAGGCAGTGGTGGTTTTGAGAGAACAAAGATGCAGTATTTCACAAATACTCTTTCTTTGGAGAGAGTTACTGTTAACCTGTCCTCTGTTTAACAGTAATGAAGTAATGGTAGAACAATAGCCTTGTTAGCTTGCCTCCTAGGATATTCTCCTGGTTTTATCAACATCCTTGGCCCTCTAAACATTTCATGGGTGAATGAACAGGGTTTGTAGTTTCTCAAGGTCCTGGGAAGGTATTTGGAGGGGATGTTTTTGCTTTATTTCACTTGTCCTAACCAGCAGCATCTTTTCTTCTATAAAAACAAATGGTGGGTGAGGCTTCCCATTCATTGCTCAAGACTGAAGGCCTCCGTTTTGTCCTTTTGCTCTGCTTTCCACTTCAACAGCTGGTTGGCAAGGTCAAGGATAATTCTTGGCTGAGCTCAAAAAACAACAACAACAACAACAGCGGCAACAGCGGCAACAAACTAAGCCAGGTCAGGGCTGGTTAGTACTTGAATGGGAAACTATCAGGAAAACCCAGAGCTGCAAAGTGAGAGCAAAACAAACACACTCTGAAAGGCAAACAACTTCTGCACGGCTGCCAAGAAAACAACGTGGACGGGTCCGTGAAGTCACCAGGAGTCAACTCAGCCTGAAAGAGTAACCTTTTTATAGTATCCGCCATCAGCTAAGTGCAGTTGGATGAAGTCACATTGCCTGACTGGGGACACTTCCAATTTTTTTTTGTACAAATAGCCTGCAAATGCTCCCGAGTCATTGCCTAAGCCAGACACCCTTATTTCAGATCCATGGGATTCCTCGGGAACATCTGCCAGTAGATTTGTTGAGCAAATCCACTTTCCTGTAACAGCAAGCTCTGAATTCATTTCAGTTTTTTGCATTTTCGGAGGATCCATTAGCAGATCGGTGGTTTGTGAAAGCTGAGAACCATCATCCCGAGACTGAATAAAAGAGGACTGGGTTTGTAACTCTTTGGGTATCAAGTTCACAGCTTCATTAAAAAAGAGAGAGCAGTGATGGAAAAATAAAGAGCACAGCATACATCTCCTGCATTATCTCAGGATAATTTTAAGTTAAAATATGGCCTGTAATCACTTGATACAGAGCCTACTTTTTAAAGGAAATAAAGTGTGTGTTAGGCAATTATCAATTAGCAATGAGATGTTCACCAATGTCCATAGCATAAACATTTATAATACTATTAGACTTCACCTTTCCTTTTCAAGTGCTGAATGTAATTACAGGTAGTCCTCAACTTACAACTGGGATGGAAATTTCTGTCACTAAGCGATGTGGTCGTTAAGTGAGTCATGTCCAATTTTACGACTTTTGCCACAGTCATTAAGCAAATTGGGCTTCCCCTATTGACTTTGCTTGTCAGAAGCCCCCTGGGAAGGTCACAAATGGTCATCACATGACCATGGGATGCTGCAGCATTGTAAATACATGCTGCTTGCCAAATGCTCAAATTTTGATCACGTGACCCTGGGGATGCTGTGATGGTCATAAGCGCAAGGACCAGTCGTAACTCACTTTTTTCAGCCATTGTAACTTCAAATGGTTGTTAAATGAATGGTCACAAGTTGAGGACTACCTATATTTGTAACAGGATGCTTTTGTAAGGAAACTGACTTAGTCTCAGTATTCCTTATTTATCATTTGTCATGTTAAAATGATTTTATTTATTAATTAACCCATTAATTCATTGAGTTTAGATGCCTCCTTAGAGGGTTCATTTTGGATAATGCCAAGCACAGGATCTTTCCGTGACAAATCCTGAGAATTGAATATTCTTTGGTAGTTTGGATACAGTCAGGATATTTTTTTTTCTCCAAGCTGCCTACCTTGACTCTAGTGTTTAGAGTATAGAGTAAGTATTTAGAAACATTTAGAAAATGTATACATAACTGTGTGTGGCTAACAGTGATCCACAAGAAAACAATCTAATAAAACCTCTATAAACGAAACACACAATTTAAAAAATCAATACCATAACAAGGCACCACACAACAAACTCACAACACAAACCACACCTAAATTGGTGTCATCTGAGCCCAGCGCCTGGGGGAAAGGCCAGCTCATCACAGCCTTCCAGAAAGCTAAGGGGGTCAAGGCCCTCCGGATCTGTTCCCTAGGGCAGGTACCATGACAGACCGATTTCACCCCTTTTCTTTCCTGGGAGGAGGAGGTAGAAATGCAACCTCCTTGAAAATTTGTGAGAGTTTGCCATGGGTTGAGTTGAGTCTACAAGTCCCTGCTGGAACTTCCAGGTAGCTATAGCTGGGGCTAACAGGGAGCTCTGGAGCCTGGGGAGTTCCTCCAACCATGTTCTACCAGCTCACACTGCCCTCTCCATGGAAGCCACCTTCACCACCACTGCAGCCTCTTCAGGAGGTCCCTCCCTTGGGGCCCCTTCAGTGGTCTCTCTCACTGAGCTTTTCCATGCCTTTTTTGCCCAGCCTGTTGATGGGTCTGCTTGGACAGTTACTGCAGATAGCCGTGGTGTTATCTTTTCTCTGTCACTTCTGCTGCTGTGCCTGCAGGTCATCTCTGCTAGCTTGCTCTTCTGGTTGCCCAGCTTTCCTTTTGCTCTTCCACTGCTTGGTTTTCAGCTCTGTTCAGCTCTCCTGCTCAACAGAGAAACGTTCAACTCTCTCCAACTTTCCAAAGAAAGGCACAGCCTCTTTCTCATTGCTGGGCTGCAATTTCTCCTTTTATCTTGACCCAATAGCATCAGCAGGAGGGGACACTGAAAAGGAAGGAAGGAAGGTGGAGCTGCAGAACATTCTTTGTTCCATATGACAATCCTTCTTTTATTTTTATTTTTTTTGGGTACCTTCAAGTCAGTCTTGATTCCTGGCAACTACCTGGAAAAAAATCCCTGCAGTTTACTTGACAAGGTTTTTTGGAAGTGGTTTGCCCTTGCCTCCTTCCTAGGGCTGAGAGAGAAGGACTGGCCCAAGGACACCCAGCTGGCTCTGTGCCTAAGGTGGACTAGCACTCATGGTCTCCTGGTTTCTAGCCTGGTGCCTTAGCCATTGCACCAAACTGGCTCTCATATCCTTCTATAGCCCCTTATTTTATTTTATTTTATTTTATTTTATTTTATTTTTAAAAATGCAAAACAAAAATCCTAATCAGTTAACATTAAACATCTATCAAATTCAGCTATGAAAATTCCATATTAATGTAATTGTTTACTGGATAGTTGTTCCATAATGCAGTTCCCTAAAGTAGTCCACTATAAAGTATGCACATTTCTCCACCCATTATACTTGTTACTACTGTCTTGACCAAAGAGGAACATGCCATTTTCTTCAACTCAATGAAGACATTAATGTTTCTAGGGCATGACTCTAGGAAGTGACCCTTTGTCTTATAGGCAGAGCTGAATAATCCATGGGAAACATTATATAGATTTACAGTTACATTATGGGACTTGTCCATTATACACAATGCAAATATGTTTCTATAGATATGCCTTGAGGTCCTAAAAGTATGAGCTCACCCAAGTATATAAAGACTTTAATTCAGCCTACCTATATAGATGCTCTTTGCAACACTCAACAATTTTACTATTTGTAAAACTGGCGATTAGGGAGGCTCTGATGTGGATTGACTCACCGATTGCACTTCCAGTTAGAAGGATTAAGTCTTCTACTCTCTAAACTGTCTCCAGTTACATAGTGTTGGGTTAGATAAACTAGGGCGACTCTATCTGGGCTGAAAAAATGTGGGCAATCCCAAGATGGCAGCTCAGAACTGTGGCTTTCCATGTGTCTTGTTGCCAATGAGGTCATCTGGATTTTGTAAAGCAAACTTGGTGGCCCTAACACAGACTAATGATACATCTTGAAATACAGTAGTTTTCTAAGTTTCCATTTTACATTCACAAAGACTGTGTGTACTTCTGACTCCTTGGACTGATGTCAAATTATGAAGGCCAACTGGAAAAGCTCTCTATTAAAAGCAATAATTAGTTAAGAGCAAATATGCCACAGAATATTAAAAAAAAAAAAAAAAGGACATTTCCAGCACATTACACAAGAAATACATGCAGGGAATTTTAGCTGGGCCATTGTCTCAGGCAGCAGCTGTCGCGGAGGAAGACTCCAATGAATGGAGTGGCACCGAGGAGCACTGAGGGTAAATGGGGGCTTCAGTCTTCTTTTGCAATCTTCTTTCTCTCTCCCAGCAGACAGACCCGAAACTTCATACAAGCCCAGGAATGAGGGTTGTAAAATTAGAGACCCAGAGTCCTATAAAGCTGTAATGAGCTGCAGGCTTCCAAATTCTGTGGACAAATCATCTCTGACCAAGGGACTCATAAAGGATCCCATTAAGAAAAAAAGAGCTTTTCCATGCATTTACAAAACACCCTATATTCTTAAACATCTTAGACCAAAAAGGCTATGCTTTTGAATTGGTTTCTCTGCGTTCTCCTGATGCCAAACATCTGTTAGTATCTTCAAAATGCTTGTTGTTGTTCAGTCGTTAAGTCGTGTCCGACTCTTCGTGACCCCATGAACCATATTGCGCCAGGCCTTCCTGTCCTTCACTGCCTCCCTGAGTTTGCTCAATTTCATGCTCATTGCTTCAGTGATGCTATCTAACCATCTCATCCTCTGCCGTCCTCTTCTCCTTTTGCCTTCAATCTTTCCCAGCATCAGGGTCTTTTCCAAAGAGTCCTCTCTTCGCATTAGGTGACCAAAGTATCTGAGCTTGAGCTTCATTATCAATCCTTCCAATGAGCAATCAGGGTTGATTTCCTTTAAGATTGACTGGTTTGACCTCCTAGCAGTCCAGGGGACTCTTAAGAGTCTTCTCCAGCACCACAGTTCAAAGGCATCAATTCTTCGGCGCTCAGCCTTCTTTATGGTCCAGCTCTCACAGCCATACATTACTACTGGAAAAACCATAGCTTTGACTATGCGGATCTTTGTCGGCAAGGTGACATCTCTGCTTTTTAATATGCTATCTAGGTTTGCCATAGCTTTCCTCCCAAGGAGCAAGCGTCTCTTAATTTCATGGCTGCAGTCTCCATCTGCGGTGATCTTCGAGCCCAAATAAATGAAGTCTGTTACTGCTCCCATTTCTACCCCTTCTATTTGCCAGGAATTGATGGGCCCAGATGCCATGATCTTAGTTTTTTTTAATGTTGAGTTTCAAGCCAGCTTTTGCACTCTCCTCTTTCACCCTCATCAAGAGGCTCTTTAGTTCTTCTTCACTTTCTGCCATTAGGGTGGTATCATCTGCATATCTGAGGTTGTTGATATTTCTCCCTGCAATCTTAATTCCGGCTTGTGATTCTTCCAGCCTGGCATTTTTCATGATGTACTCTGCATATAGGTTAAATAAGCAGGGTGACAGTATACAGCCTTGTCGTACTCCTTTCCCTATTTTGAACCAATCGGTTGTTCCATGACCGGTTCTAACTGTTGCTTCTTGGCCCGCGTACAGATTTCTCAGGAGACAGGTAAGGTGGTCTGGTACCCCCATCTCTTTAAGAATTTGCCACAGTTTGTTGTGATCCACACAATCAAAGGCTTTTGCATAGTCAATGAAGCAGAAGTAGATGTTTTTCTGGAACTCTCGTGCTTTCTCCATGATCCAGCGAATGTTGGCAATTTGATCTCTAGTTCCTCTGCCTCTTCGAAACCCAGCTTGTACATCCGGTAGTTCTTGGTTCACGTACTGCTGAAGCCTAGCTTGTAGGATTTTGAGCATAACCTTGCTAGCATGTGAAATGAGTGCAATTGTGCGATAGTTTGAGCATTCTTTGGCATTGCCCTTCTTTGGAATTGGAACATAAACTGACCTTTTCCAATCCTGTGGCCACTGTTGCGTTTTCCAAACTTGCTGGCATATTGAGTGCAGCACTTTAACAGCATCGTCTTTTAGTATTTTAAATAACTCAGCTGGAATACTGTCATCTCCACTAGCTTTGTTGTTAGCAATGCTTCCTAAGGCCCACTTGACTTCACTCTCTAGGATGTCCGGCTCAAGGTCAGTGACCACACCAGTATGGACATCAGGGACATTAAGATCTTTCTTGTATAGTTCTTCTGTGTATTCTTGCCACCTCTTTTTAATCTCTTCTGCTTCTGTTAGGTCCCTGCCTTTTTTGTCCTTTATCATGCCCATCTTTGCACTAAACGTTCCTTTGATATCTCCAATTTTCTTGAAGAGATCTCTAGTCTTTCCCATTCTATTGTTTTCCTCGATTTCTTTGCATTGTTCATTTAAGAAGGCCTTTTTATCTCTTCTTGCTGTTCTCTGGAAATCTGCATTCAGTTGCTTATATCTTTCCCTTTCACCCTTGCTTTTCGCATTCCTTCTTTCCACAGCTATTTGTAAAGCCTCATCAGATAGCCATTTTGCTTTCTTGCATTTCTTTTTCTTTGGGATGGTTTTAGTTGCTGCCTCCTGTACAATGTTACGGACCTCCGTCCATAGTTCTTCAGGCACTCTGTCTACCAAATCTAATCCTCTAAATCTATTCATCACCTTCACTGTATACTCATAAGGAACATGATCTAAGTCATACCTGAGTGGTCTAGTGGTTTTCCCTACGTTCTTCAATTTAAGCCTAAATTTTGCAGTAAGAAGCTCATGATCTGAGCCACAGTCAGCTCCTGGTCTTGTTTTTGCTGTCTGTATAGAGCTTCTCCATCTTTGACTGCAAAGTATATAATCAATCTGGTTTCGGTATTGACCGTCTGGTGATGTCCATGTGTAGAGTCGTCTCTTGTGTTGTTGGAAAAGAGTGTTTGCTATGACTAGTTTGTTCTCTTGACAGAACTCTATTAGCCTTTGCCCTGCTTCATTTTGTACTCCAAGGCCAAACTTGCCTGTTATTCCGATTACTCCTTGACTTCCTACTTTAGCATTCCAATCCCCTATGATGAAAAGGACATCTTTTTTTGGTGCTAGTTCTAGAAGGTGTTGTAGGTCTTCATAGAACTGGTCAACTTCAGCTTCTTTGGCATCAGTGGTTGGGGCATAGACTTGGATTACTGTGATGTTGAATGGTTTGCCCTGGATACGCACTGAGATCATTCTGTCGTTTTTGAGGTTGTAACCCATTACTGCCTTTCCCACTCTCTTATTGACTATGAGTGCAACTCCATTTCTTCTAAGGGTTTCTTGCCCACAGTAGTAGATATAATGGTCACCTGAATTAAATTCACCCATTCCTGTCCATTTCAATTCGCTGATTCCCAAGATGTCGATGTTTAATCTTGTCATCTCATGTTTGACCACATCCAGCTTGCCTTGGTTCATAGATCTTACATTCCATGTACCTATACAATATTGTTCTTTACAGCATCGGACCTTCTTTTCGCTTCCAGATACATCCACAGCTGAACGTCCTTTCGGCTTTGGCCCAGCCGCTTCACTCTTTCTGGAGCTACTTGGAATTGCCCTCCGCTCTTCCCCAGTAGCATATTGGACACCTTCCGACCTGAGGGGCTCATCTTCCGGCGTCATATCTTTTAGCCTTTTAACATTGTCCATGGGGTTTTCTTGGCAAGAATACTGGAGTGGGTTGCCATTTCCTTCTCCAGTGGACAACATTTTGTCAGAACTCTCTGTCATGACCTGTCCGTCTTGGGTGGCCCTGCACGGTATAGCTCATGGCTTCACTGAGTTACGCAAGCCCCTTCGCCACGACAAGGCAGTGATCCATGAAGGGGTCAAAATGCTAGAAAGCAGAAAAGAAAATATGCCAGATTCCCTTTTCTTTATTGAGGAAAATTCATACCTTGGTTGATCCTTGATGTTTTTAACACTCAAACAGGCTGGCCCCTTGAATCTTATCAACTCAAGGGAAGGCTCATGGCTGTTTCTACTGTCCTGCAGATAGTTAAAGAAAGAATAAATTCCATTCCAATATAATTATCACAACTGTTTCTGAGAAGGCTATTGTGACTTAGTTAGCTCCAACATCACTTTACTGGTATGCCCTAAGGGGATATGGTGTAATATTATTTCAGGTGGAACTGCCTCAATTTCGCATTCCCATTTCACATATATCTTGCCTTTATTTGCTCTCATTCTACTGTGTATTTAAATGTCATTTGACTGGCACCAGATATGACCTCTGTTGCATACCTTGTATCACCTACATATCCAAATTAGATGGTGAGGATGCCCCTTCCATGCTGCAGTTAGGGTGGCTAGATGTCCGGAATTATGCCTGACAGCCCAAGTTTTTTAGTTTGCCTTCTGTCCTCCTCCACGTCTTTGTCTTTTTTGTCAGCTCTCCTTCTCCCGTAAGGGTTTTCAGATGGCCACCTGGTAATTGCCCGGTGAAAGAATGTCAGTCTGGCCTTAGAAGGGAGCAAGGAACCATTAAGAGAGGAGACAAGAGAACTCAGTCCTGAGAAAGAAGAAAGTGTGAGAAAGAAACTCACAATAACTCTGCCTTGATTTTGTTTGGCATAAGATGTAGTAGAGAGAAACTCTGACAAGATGCGGTTATCCTACCTTATATCAATCAAAAGTATTCCTAAAATCCCCCAGCTTCTATTTCTTGACCTTATCAGCCTGGAAGGGCTGGATTTTGGTAGCAGAAATATGGTGATGCTCTCCATGATGTTTGACAGGACTTCAATGTGGCAAGAGGTAAGACTGCCTTGCCTGGCCTCCAAAGAACCTGCATGGCGTTGAGGTATAATGGTCGGAGCTGGAAGGATGTGGGGTAGGAAGGAAGGGGGGAGGCAAAATGACCAGTCAAGGCCTTTGGCAAGATTTAACCCTTTCTTCTTTCTCTTGAGGGCTGTCAGTGCAAATTAAAAGTTTACTACAGGGTAGCCAACATGGTTGTGACTTGCTAGTAAAAAAAAAAGGCCAAAATTCCGAACATCTGTATATGAGCAAGGAGGAGAATAAAATACAGAAAGTGGTTTTCTTATTTATTTATTTATTTATTTATTTATTTATTTATTTTATTTATATAGCCGCCCATCTCGCATAAGGTGACTTCTTCCCTAAAGTTTTGACAGAAGCAATTCTGCAACTTCAGACCTTTGACAGGAGTTCTTCTCAGCTGCTGTATGAGTGCTTGAAAAGGAAGGGGGCAAAATGCATCCATTCCCTGGCAAAGATTAGGTTGGCACTTTATTACAAGGAAATCTCTTTGCTGTCTCTCAGAGGTGTGTAAAATAATGGTAGCTAAAGCAAGAGCCACTTTGGGGTAGCGGTTAAGGTGCTGGACTAGGAATGGAGAAACCCAAGTTCTAGTCCTGCCTTAAGCACGGAAGCCAGCTGGGTGACTTTGGGCTAGTCCCTCTCTCTCGGCCCTAGCAAAAAGGAGGTCCACTTCAGAAAATGCTGCCTGAAAAATGGCATGGACTTGCCCATGCAGTCATCAGAAGTCAAGGGAGCAGGGGGAAAAAAGTTGAATTTTGCTGAAAGATGATAGCTTCCATAGTGGGCATAGCTCACAGAGAATTCAACAAAGTGCTCAGGGCAATTGTTGTTGTTGTTCAGTCGTCAAGTTGTGTCCAACTCTTCGTGACCCCGTGACCCACATCGCACCAGGCCTTCCTGTCCTTCACTGCCTCCCTGAGTTTGCTCAATTTCATGCTCATTGCTTCAGTGATGCTATCTAGCCATCTCATCCTCTGCCGTCCTCTTCTCCTTTTGCCTTCCATCTTTCCCAGCATCAGGGTCTTTTCCAAAGAGTCCTCTCTTTGCATTAGGTGACCAAAGTATCTGAGCTTGAGCTTCATTATCAATCCTTCCAATGAGCAGTCAGGGTTGATTTCCTTTAAGATTGACTGGTTTGACCTCCTAGCAGTCCAGGGGACTCTTAGGAGTCTTCTCCAACACCACAGTTCAAAATCTTCAATTCTTCAGTGCTCAGCCTTCTTTACGGTCCAGCTCTCACAGCCATACATTACTACTGGGAAAACCATTGCTTTGATTATGCGGATCTTTGTCAGCACGTCAGCAAGGTGATGTCTCTGCTTTTTAATATGCTATCTAGGTTTGCCATAGCTTTCCTCCCAAGGAGCTCAGGGCAATGGCAAACCACTAATGGCAGCCTTCCCCAACCTGGTGCCCTTCCATATGTTGCTTTACAGTGTCTGCAAGCATCCACAGCCAACTCGTCTCAAAGGTCTGAAGTTGCAGAACTGCTTCTGTCAAAACCTTAAGGGAGAAGTTCCAACCACGTACCTTCTCTTGGGGCTGAATCAGAGGGTGGGAAGCCAGGGACTGCTGGAGAGAGGAGTGTACAAAACAGAAATATTTCAAGTTGTAAGATTTTGAATTTTGTATGTTTCATTGCAAATGTGTTTACCTGATGCTGGGACTTTAATAATCTTTGATTATTCGATTGTACCAACTTTGGAGTATAGAAACATCCTCCAGACAGTAAAATAGTCCTCAGGAAGTTGGCTTCCTCTTAAAAATTAAGAGTTGGCCACTTTACAAAAAAGTCTAAAGGTAAAATAATTTCCATAAACTAGAAATTGACACACTGTTGAAGTGTTGTTAAGACCTTATTGTGTGAGGCATTAAAAACTTTCCTGAATCTGGATCAAGCCAGTAATGGGGAGATAACTGAGAGGTCATTCCTCTGATTCAGTTTTGGAGTTTGTCTCTTTCTGTAGACAGAGGGAAATCCCTAAATTGGAGACTGCATGAGAACTTAACCTGGCAAAAGAAATTCAGTGCTGGAGAATGGTGCCAGACGTTGCACCTGGATAATGTCTGGTCGGAACAGAAGGGAAAGGCTGCTGAGAAATGAGCGGCATTATTGTGAAGAAGCCAGAGGCAAAACAAGCCCACCACTTACAAAGATTTCATCAAGCCAGTTGCCCAGGTTGCATGAAGAGCAATGGCCCACATGGTCATCTCCAAGGAAGAACTTATCAATTTCTCTTGTACCATCGGTGCCATTGGGGTCTCTTGAATCATCTCTCATCCCTTTAGGGCACAGAAAACCTCTGCCAAGAGAATGCACAATATTAACTGAAGCTGTCATATTCTCAAACACTGGAGCTGGGTGTGTGTGTATACTGGTCACAAGACCAGACTGATTAAAAAACGGCCATCAAAAACAAATGAAAAACATTTTTATATTCCACTCCTAAATAGCATTTACCATATGCATGCCATAAAGTACAATAAACATTTTGAGCTCCACTAATTCTCGTTGTCTCTCTGATGTTCCCCCAGAATGACATATAATTTTTGAAAGTGATTAGAACACAGCAATCAGAAAACATGCATCTCTAATTGAGCTATACCATCTGCTGCAAAAATCCACAAAATGGATCTCGGCTCATCCAAATGTTTAATGACCTTTCTTTTCTTCATCTCTGATAGACAGTAGAGGACAGTCTCATGATTAGAATATAAAATTAGCTCAGTTGGGTCAATCTTTACCGCACTGATTCATCCCCCAATGAAAATATTGTTCCACAAATCAATTGCTTCACCCTTTCTCAATGGAATTTCTCTCCACCTATCTCATTTAGCTAAACAGGTAACTTCTACTAAACACGTAACGACCATTTAACTACAATCATGCAACATTGCTTCATTTACCTTTGTGTGTGTGTGTGTGTGTGGTGACATCTCTAGCATCCTTGGATTTTCTCAGGATTTTGTTTTCTTTAAGCTAGGCCATCAGAGAGGATGACAAATATCTTGTACTATTTGCATTTTTAAACAGATGTACATTTTAAGCCTTTGAGCATTTGCATCAATACCTTTTGCTTAACACATCTCCAGATATTTATTAAGGCTTGACCACTGAAGCACTGCTTCTAACATCCACAATCCAACTTGAAAACTTCAGAACTCCTGAGCTGCAAAGAAATGTGCAAAACTGAAAAATGTATTTAAATTAAGTCCCAACAACTGTTTCGCAACGTCAGTTAAAATCAAACAATGGTACAGAGTATATCCCATTGGTTTCCATGGGGTCTGGATGGAGTTTTGGAGTAAAGCAGCAGGAATTTAAGGAACACGTGGCCCCATTCTGGATAAAAGCCATGGACCCATCTTGCATTCCACTCTTTTGTGTCTTTTCATTTATGGAGCCTTCAGAGTACATTTAAAAATGCAAGACAGTATTTGCTACTTTGCCTATTAAGCTTATGCCTGTGTACTGTCTGTTCTGTTCTTGTACACTGTTGATTCAATCCATGCTGCATTCTGCTGCAAAGGCATGTTTGAATTGTTGGTTTGACCAGTTCACTATGTTTGTTCTGTACCTTTAGCACTTCAAATGTAAAAAGAAGTGTTGTTCTGCTGAGCAATTTTGTGTGTGCAGCTCATATTTCCTTTTCCATTCTGTATGCTGTTGTAGGGTATAAATTAGAGTAGCCAGGCAAGGAAGGATTATTTGTTGTTGCTGCTGCTGTTGTTACTTCTCAGCATGGGGCTTCTTTTCCAGGCAGTGGCGGCGGCGGCGGCAGCTGTTTTATTTGATTCTGCTGTTCCTATTCCTGCTGTGCTGTACTTTTGCTAATGTTTATTCTACCTGATAGAAACTGCAATTCTTTTTCATTGTTTTTATTTGCTTTTAGCAGCCAGCCAGGAAAAAATGGGTAAATTTGCAGATCGATCTTTAAACACTGGAATGGAGAGAGACAGTCCATGTTTCTGACTATCTGCAAGGTTAAGTTGAGGTTCAGACAACATAGATTGAGCAGAGGAAGTTCATTTGGGAAAAATAATTAAAGTCACTTCTTAGTGGACTTACTGGAATTTATTAAATATATTCTGCTAGGAAGTCCTTCCACCCTGGAGGAAGCAACAGTGTGAAAAGTCAAAAACATAGACCCTGCCTTCCTGTCTTCACATGCCTTTTAACTGAATACAAGGCTCTGTTCCCAGGGCAAATGGTTGTTCTAAATTCAAAGACTTACAGATTTGGGCTGCAACAAATCCAGATGAGCGCAGTTCTGAATTCCACAGTTTTGCATAGCCACATGATTTGAGGGTTTGTTTCCACCAAAACTGCCAAATCAATGGAGAGGAATTCTGAAATGTTTTTTTGAGCACAGTCTGAGAAAGTAGCGTGCAAACTTTAAGTTCATCAGAATAAATCTTTGACACAAAAGGTGGGGAAACCTCTGTTTGTTAGAAAACAGGAGGGAGTAATAAAAACCATGGAATCCTGCAGTTTGCAAGACCTGGGTATTTTATCAAAAGTTAAAAGTGGAAGTGGAGTTTGATGGAAGTGTTTATCAAGCAGAGAGTGTTGTCATCAGGATGGACCACTTCCCAAGCTTTGGGAGAAAGAAAATCCCCCCCCAAAGAACCATATATAGAAATCAACTTAAGTAAATTCATTTTCTCCATGACGGTTTCTTGGACATTTATGAAATGCATAACTTTCAGTCATTTCTGTGGTTATCCTTGGTGCCTCCTTCTCACTTTTCCATCAAACGTTTGTTCTTAAGCTCCAAGCAGTGAAGACCTGGTGCTTCAAAAACTCTTGGTCCATGTATGTTTCTAGCACCACATGGATATGAACAAGGAAATGCTAATCCCAACTGCAGATTTGTTGTCTGAAGGCAAGGCAGTGTGTCCTGCAAATTTTGTAAGAGCAAGACTTTCCTATTAAGAAAGCATCACAGACACATTGGATGCATTCACACAACATCATTATTTCCTTGATCAGAGAAAAAAGCTAGCAGTGTATGCCTCTCTAGGTCTGCCCAGGGGTATCCTGGCTTTTTTTGCCTGTTTTGGTTGTTTGGGTGAGTTGTACAAGTCCAATGTGTATATTTAGGTAATGGAATGATGTATCAGACAAACTGGGGCTATCAGATCTGAGCCACAACAGTCGGTGTCTTCTTGAACCTTGGGCACTTAAGACAATTTCCCTCCTGCTTTTTGCAGAAATTCAGACAACCAGTAGATAGAAGCAAAGGGGTATGAAGTTATTTATTTATTCTTTCATTTCTCTCTTTGGTGCCATCTAGTGGCACCTGCATTGTTGCAGCTGAGTTCTGTAGACTCAGGCAATATCATTGTAGCCAATGGGCATAATTATGTACATCTTATAGGAAGCCCTGGAATTTACAATAGGGAAATCAGAGTTGGGCTGCAAACCCTAGATGACCACCAGATGGCAGCAAGGAGATACAGAAAACCATAAGATATTGCTGCCATCTAGTGGAGGATTTGTAACCCAAATCTGATGGTCAAAGGGCAGACCCTGTGTGTTAATTCCGCATGTTGTGAAGACACACCTATTGTTTAGAAAACAGATTCTAATCCTTTACAATGAATAGATCCCACCAGTATAGTTATAGATTTAAAAAATACCAATTCTGCAACTTTTCCAAATGGATTTAGGTTTAATATTGTCGCAGCCAACAATACCATGCTGATCTGGCCCCTACCTTGCCCACCTTCCATCATTCTTTAAAAGATGACTCTTCCTCCACACCTTGGGTTAAGTTGGTTGGATGAATCCTTTAAACTGGAGGAGGAAATGAAAGGATGGTTTGGTTTGGTTTCCTGGGATGGTTGTTGTTTTATGGATGTTTTGTTTTTGTGGAATTGTAGCTATTTTAACTTCGTCAAGCTGCCCAGAGTCATGCAGAGTTGGGTGATCTACAAATTAAATAAATAAATAAATCTAGGCTTTGGCCTCAGTATGTGAAATAGTTCAACTTCCTATACTACTGTTCTTTGTGAAGAAGTGTATTTTATTCTTTGAAAAGTTGATGATTTATAGCTTCATATTAACTTGCCCATAGAAAGATATTAAACAATCCTACTCAGTCATGAGCAATCTAAGATCGTCAGACAAGCTATATCCATCTTTCTCTAGATTATCAAGAATACTTCTCCTCGTCGTATTGGATTTTGGCAGCAGATGATTTCCTCCTAATCAGCTGAAATCAAAGTGACACAGTCAAGATATCACCAGTCTCTATCATGCCTTGTGGACACATCAGAAGAACTTGAATATTAAGTTCCCATCGCAAGTAATCTGGCAAAATGTCTGCCAGGAGCAGGCAACAAATCACTGCAGGTTTTCAATCAATCCCTCTATAGAAGATGGGGTTGCAGCATCTACAATGAAATGTACAGTAGAGCCATTGGCCTTCACTGCATACTATATTTAAAAAGTCTTTGCTGATGCAAAAACAGTAGCATGCCAGAGCAATGGTTTGTGGAAGATAAATACTACATTTTCATTTTCACTGTCCAGTGGGTTTACCAAATGGTGGAAAGATATAATGAAACGTAAGCTGGGAGTGGGTAGGACGTGGTGGACTAGGTGGGCAGAATATTCAGAGCATGGGATTCTGCCTTCCCTGCATTTACAGTAATTTACAGAGTATCCAACTATACAAACAAGGAAGAAAGCAAATCTTGGGAGCCCTGATTTTAGGACAAAGCACAAGGGAGTTTGTGGGGAATTCTGATTTGGTAGCAGTAGCAGTTTTGCTGAACTTAATTCATATTGGCAAAGTCTCCATGAGGTCAATAAGTTCATAACTCAACTCCTAACTTCAGTACAAAATTCCTGCCACTACCTTCTCCGAAATATTATTGCTCTGTCTTCCCAACCTCAGCCTGGTGCTCTCTCATCCAAGTACTAATCTAATCTGACCCATCTTAGCTTCCATGTTCAGCCAGTCAGCCCCACACTGCCATTTCCTAAGGCTCTATAGTGATATGGACAAGCAAATCCCTCTCAAATTTAAACAAAAACAGATACATTTATGTCCTACAGCTTTTCCACAAGCCCTCGTACATACTTCGAGCTGTGCCTGCTGATGGGTAGATCATTATTTTAAATGACAAAACAGCAGGAATGGTAGTATATAAAGACACTGCCTTACAATTGCCATTTTGAAGAATACGTGCCTAATGTGCCTAAAAAAAGAGTTACAACATACTGCCCCCAAAATCCAACAGCTTGTATTACTAGGTATTTATTGGTCACAGTAAACTAAAAAACTCAGTCCTCTCTCATGATTCTCCCAAGGGCTTGAATTTGAAGGGTATATATTAATTTTGTGTGCTGGGATTTAAATTTAACAGCATCATGACTGCAACTCAGATCTGTATCTAAAAAAGATAATTGCCTGACATTATCCTTGAGGACTTACCATTTAAGGAAGCCATTTCTGGTCTAAACTGAGGAAAGAAGATGTTTTGTTTTGTTTTTGTTTTAATGAAGTCACTCAAGAAATGGAGGCATAATAAATTCAGGCATTAATAAGAACTGGCTAAAACTTTGGTGGAGTTTGAAAAAGGATTAGAAAGGAATGTTTGTTAAGCCTACTTAATCTGTCAGATGTGGAAATTGGGAAAAAAAAAAAAAAAGAGCTGGAAGAGGAAGAGGACGAGGAAGAAGTTACAATAGTACAGCCAAGCTGGGAAAACCTTCCAGTATCATTGTCTGATTAAATGAGTGTTCTGCTGATGTCCTTCAAGTAAGTTGGATATTGCTAAATGTGTACATGAGTCACTCAACACAGCTTTGCTCTATCTAAATTGACAGTGCTGCCACTGGGGAGATCTACATTTCACACAATGGAAGCTAATGTGGAAATTCCAACATGCCCTGTATATGAAATACTATGTACTTGGATCAGGGAGCTACAACCCAGTCAGGATTTTCACATAGGAGTACTAAGGAGAACCTCAACAAGCTCCAGCAAAGCAGCTCCATAAAGCTGCTTCAGAAAACAGTGTGGCCCTTTTGCTTCTAAGAATGGTTGCATTGCTACACTTGGTGCCTCCTCCAGCAGTTGCAATAGCCAGAAGATGATTCTGCACATGTGTGCACGCAGAAGCGTCTTCCAGCCACTAAACTGCCCATCCAAGCTTTGAGGCAATGCAAAGTTCCTTCTTGAAGGAAATCATGTTGCTTTTATGGCACAATGCATCTTCTTGAGCTGGAACCAAGCCACCTTTTTTTTTGTTTTGGTCATTACATCTTGGGAAGAGAGTTGGTGAGATACTGACATGTAAAGATCTGTGAAACTGAATTCACTGTGCAAATTAATGCACTACGCATCATCTTGTAGCATGTGTTCTATGTATATCATACATAGATGTACGTCATATCAGAAGTACCCTTGTTCATTCCTGCTTTGCAATCTATTCTCTGCAACCTGTCACCATGCAACCTGGGATAGCCTTGCACATGTTTTAATGGGCAGCTAGGGCCCTTCGAAACACACATAGTGCATATTTGCTTAGAAGAACTAAGCAAGTTATGCCACATTTACAGTTCCTGACGCTTTGTGGATGGGACATGCAGCATCACCCCCAGTTCCTTCCTGGTACTCCTACAGAAACTTAAATGTAGCCAGGAAGTAGCAATTGCCCTGCCGCTAGAAATGAATTCTGTGAAATGACTGATGCTCATCTCCATAAGACCTCGTGGCCTCCTCAAAGTCGAGTGAGTGTTGTTTCAGTAAAACGGGAATAGCAGAAATACCTTTTCAGGAAAAAATGGGCCATCAGGTGGCAGGATTTAAATACGTAAATGTAAATCCATCTAAATCCAGGAGGTAAATTTGGAAATATACTGTAAGTTTCCTGGTTTCCTAGGATGGGTTTGTGTTTACTTATTTTGGAAAGTTAAGAAACTGCCAACTCCTTTAACAGCTCTGTGTGGCTTATAAAGATCCTTAGGTCCATGCAAGAGTCAGTTTGAGAGACATCAGATAAGATAGAAAGTACAGTAGGACTGTGTAAATATTCAATTTGGAGAGCTGATTCAAAGGCAAGTCAACTGAATATCCAAACTGAATTAGATTTCTGGATTGAAATAGAAGAATTTATCCAAATCATCCAATCCATCAAATGTCTCCAACTCCATTTGGGTAATTAAATGATTTCTACACATGAGCAGAGACAATTTTGTCCAATTTGATCTGGAAGGCCAAACCGAATCCATCCGACTCAATGGTTCAGCTTGATGTTCAAATCAAACTGGATCAAGTTTTCTAATCCAGTCAGAAGTTTGAAATGGATTGGTTTGCAAATCTAAATCGAATCAATGTTTCAGACTGGACTTTTCCTGATATGCACATCAGTCTAGAAAGGATAAAATCTAAGTGTGTGCATATATCATTTTGAGAAAGGCTCATGTACTCACATGGGCAATAAAATCTAAACATATATGTAAGTAGTAAATAAAAGGCCGTTATCTGCCGGCCTACGAAAAGCTCTATTGAGTAAATGTAGTCTGTTGTGTAATTACATACTTAGCTCATCAGTGAAGTATTTATCATTATTAGCAGATCATTATCACAATGAAAAGATACTAGAGTCTGGTCTATAAATATGCATTTAAACCAAATTTAAAACAGAATCATCTGAGCTGGAGATAAGAGGAAGTGGATGGGGATGGGGGAGGAAAGGAATGAGGTCACCAAGTTCACTTGCCTGCAAATGCAGAAATATTCTTTCTGGTGTTCCCCCTAATTTATGTCTTGTATTTTTCAGACTTGAGACCAATGGAAACATCCTCTTTCCAAAGTACAAATAACAAATAATTGGTCTATTCCTAGTACTATCCCAGCTTCTCAACACTTGCTTTACACATGTACATAGCAGCAAGACAAATACAGGTTTAGCTGTTAGCTGTCCATTTGATCTCCATAAAATAAGCTACATGAAGTAAACTATAAAGTAAACCATTGTACACAGATGGTTTGCAAATCTAATCAAATCAAAGTTTCAGACTGGATTTTGCCTGATTTGCACATCAATCTAGAACGGACAAAATCTAAGTGTGTGCATATATCATTTTGAGAAAGGCTCATACACTTCTTTCCTTGTATCAGAATGTGCAAAATGCCATGGGAGCAATTGTGTGAACTGGTGTTGCCACAGCTATAAGCTAATATATCAGCCCTTGCTCTCCTTTTTTTAATTCTGTCCCTTTAAAAATTAGTAACCCTGCAGCTAAAATCAGAGATGTGGAAAACTCTGTGCTCCAGCACATGATGATCAGGATTTCTATAGAATACTCCATTTTTCTTGAAGAATGCCCCATTTACCATTCTGGGGCTATTGTAATTTTCCAAATCTGAACTTTCCAGAACAGGAAGTGATTCATGTTCTTCCAGATGTGGTCGGACCCCAAACAGCCTTTCTGGAACCCCATAGCTGCCCCAAGTAATGGAGTCACCCTGACAATGTGCAAAGGCCACAGATGATGGGTTGTAGCTCCATCTGGAACCTCATTGCTGATTGGTCTCACCACTCACCACCGCTCTTGGGAGACGAAAATTGGCCAATTTTCTTGGAATTGTTTCTTCGCCTTTCCCATCAGGGCCAGTCCTACTATCCGACAGAATGAGACAGCTATCTCAGGCAGCAGATGCTGACAGGGGAAATGGGAAGCAGGACCAAGGGGTTGTGGTGGAGCAGACAAATCTGAGTTTTTGGAGGCTGCAGCGTAGACTCCCAACCAGCTGGAGGGCTGCAGAAAGCCATACGGTAGGAGGGAATGTCCTTGGAAAGGAGCTGGCCAAAACTTTGGGGTCAACTTGGGGTGTTTTTTTAAAGGTTTGGGAGCAAGAAGGCTTGTGTGAGGCAAATTGTTCCCATTTTACCTTTCATCCCTCTACTGCCCCCCAAACAGGCCTGAAATTGCACATTTTGCTACCAGAGGAAGGTAGAGACTTGGGCAACTGGGCCTTACAGCCCATAGTTTGCTTACTGAGTATTAGAGGAGAGCATCATGTGCCAGATGGCCTGTACTGGATTTGTTGTGCCAGCTTGTCATGTCCTATTGTAGCCAAGGATGTAATTGCATCATCATGATAGAAAGAAGGGGGAAATAATCCTTTCTCTCAAGCAGTAAACTACCTTGGGCTCTCTTGGTTTCACAAGCTCAAACAGGTCTTGGTGTTTTCTTGATCGGGCCATCTATTTTATAAAATACGGTCCTTTTCACCTAGCCCCCCAAGCCCTTCAAAGTGCTTGCATTTACAATACTTAATCTGAGGATTAATCAGCAGGTTTCATACTTTTAAAGCTCTGGGCTCCATCCAGCCTGGGCTGTCCACTTAAAGGGGAAGTATTCCCATCAGTCCATTAGCCATTTCTTCTTAATGGGCTGCTCTTTTGTTGTGCCAAGCACAACGGGGACCAATACTGAAAGGAGAGCCCGAGCAAAGAGGGCTCATTCACTCTTATGGAAGGGAAGTTTGTCCATTCAGAATACAAGGACTTTACAAGGAGCTGAAACTTTGCAGCAGGGGTGGGCAATGTTGAAGAGTTGGGGGGCAAAATTCAGCTTCCAATCTGTAGATCCAAAGCAAGTCATCTTATTTCCACCCTCAAAACCATACAAAACTGGGCCAAGATCATGCCACTGAAATCTGGCCATTTTGCAGCCAAATCTTGACTGTTAATGTCACAGGAGGCAGACTGGACCTATTCATCAGTTGCAACTCATCTGTTTTGCAGGGAAATCTCTATGAAGCCCCTTTGGTCATAAAGGGCTTATTTTACTCTGGAAGATGAACAGGTCGACGATCCCTTGAAAGCATAGATGATACACTTTGGTTCTATACTGACATGCTTCAAGGCTTTCCGAGACAGTTTGCACCTAAGCAATGTTGCTTATCTGGGGTATAAGCAACAGGGTCAAATTTAGATTTTTGGGAAGCAGATTTAGCCATTGGGGTGGAAATGGCTCCCCAGCTTCAAAGAAGAGATGGACCAAACTCAGACATCACTTCTTTTCCAAGTTGGATAATCAAGATAGTCACATGTACGATATCTGGTTTCTTTATACA
This sequence comes from Liasis olivaceus, assembly GCA_030867105.1. NCBI lineage: Eukaryota > Metazoa > Chordata > Lepidosauria > Squamata > Pythonidae > Liasis > Liasis olivaceus. Next base: position 6,203,308 of record CM061353.1, read on the forward strand.
TCACCTGAATTTTCTATCATTGATTGTCATAGTCTTCATAGCTGGACTGATTACATCAAAGTGATGAGATACCACTCTTCCAATGACAGACATACAATCAACATTCAAGGATGAACCACCCCAAGGAGAAACTGGTTCTGTATCATCAGTTTACCACTTTCCCCCACCCTCTGCCCTTGCCTATCCATAAGTTAATATGCAGGAACTTAATACCATTTCAGATATCTGTTTTTTTTGGTTTTTGTTTTGTTTTGTAAAAAGGGTATTGGTTATTCATCCTCATCTTGCCAGACTTTCAAAATTAAAAAAATGAAGTTTTGGGGGTGGGTAGGAAAGAGAAAAGGAACCAAAGACTCTTGGATTAAGGAGATGAACAGAGCTGGTAGCTGGTTGAGAAAAGTTAATTTCTCTTGAGATAAATGCAAAAAGGTGGGATAATATTACCAGTTTTTCATCACATTATAGACATTAGCTGAATTATACCAGAATATGATTGGATTAGTATTAGGGTTTTGAGCATTTGATACATTATAGAGCTTTTCTTATTACTCTTGGGGGACCGCCTAGCCAGCAAGCAGATGTCAAATACCAATCGGCAAATCCAAATATAATATCTAGCACATTTTCAGCGGCATTTATTGAATAAATTATGTTACTATGGTCTTCAGAAACTTAAAAGGGTTAAGTGTCAGAAAAGTTGCATCGTAACAATCAATCAGGCAACAACAAAGATACCTAACTATATTTTTAAAAAGAATTATCATAGCTCTGCAAAGCGTTTGAAGCAGGCTTCACAAAGCTTGTTGGTGCTTTGCACTGTACAGTGCCCAACACTGAAGCAGCTGGACGGGCACACTCACACCAACTGGGAAAGCCCTCAGAACAACCATGCCAAGCCTTCAGAGGACCAGCTGCTTCAGTGTTTTTAGGAGAGGCACTTCCTTGTGCCCACAAAGCCATACAAAGCATCTTTCCCAACATTTTGCTCAGTGCAGGGATTCTGCTTGGTTTGGGAAGGGATGCTTTGGAGTGCACAGAAGCACAACCGCAGGGCCTGTGCGCAAATATATGATAGCTGCACAGTTTTCCAGGGTGAGATGCTTGCTGAGGGGCAGCTTCTGCTGCAACTGCACAATCTCCCCCCAAATGCAGCTGCTTGACAAGTTGCAAAACAGTGCTACAATCACACTCCCATTTTTTTTAATATAGGGAAACTTTGGAGAGAAATGGACCAATGTTTTCTGAAATACTAATCTAATCCAGGTTGTAAAGGATTCAGACCCTGATTCTGTTCTCCATGGAGGGACATCACTTTAACTTAAATAGTTCTTAACATCTTTCCAAACTAGGTCAGTTTGACTTGGAATCCAGGGTTTGGCCAAATCCAGAACGCACCCTATTCTTATGGATGGGCATATCTATGTACAAAAGTTATCCTGACAATAGAAATCTGGAAGTTTGCTTTTCTAAAAAGTCACCTTCTAGGGTGAGAATTACATTTAAGAGGATCAAACAGGATCAGGGGACCCCTTGAATCACCTGCCCCTCAGTCCTATAGATAAATGCTTCCCTCCCTCACCTATGTCTGAACTTGGATATTTCTGAAAAACAGTCCATTGGCTTCAGAGAGTTGTGACACTAGTATGCTGGTGCTTTACACGACTGGACTGGGAAGGAGCAAAGAATAGTTGAAAAAGCATTCATCCCTTTCTCATAGGTGTCCACAGCTAGCCACCATAATGGAGATGACCCATGGCAATGTAGCAGCACAAATTCTGGCTGTTACATAGTAAAACTGGAAGGGTAATGCAAACACATAAATCATTACTTTTGCATCATGATGTCGTAGTGCACATTTCTTCACTCCCCCCAACCCCCCACCCCATGGACACTGATGCCCAGTTGCAATGTATGGCTATCATTTTGAATAGCTGAGTATTTTAAACCAGAACCTTCAGTGGAATCTCCTCCAAGCTGGTGCCCTCAGTTGCTCCTCTGAATTGGGTTGGCTGGTTCTCAAAATACATACTGGAAAATACTTGGTGGGCACATCCATGCATTACAAAGAAGTTCTTTTTAAAGATAGAAGATCCATCAAGTAAATACATTAAAACAGAAATGTTGCTCGAGTGGTATACAAGGAAAAACAACCCATCCATCACTGTAGAGCAATGGGGAGAAAAATGTGTGCCAAAAACAGGTCATTAGATTGGATATTACAAAAAAGCAGGAGATGGAGAAAATTCAAGAAGGTCCAAGGTTAGGCAAATTATTTCAATGGCGAGGACTGCAGGTTTCAAGAAAGGGATTGGAAATTAGATACATTTGTTAGAGATAACTGGTAGGTGTTGGGAGAGATGTTGTCCTTAGCTTTTAGGGACAAAATATGATTTTCCACAGCAGGGTCCCCAGGGAGGGAATGAAATTGGAAAGGTGGGGGGGGGGGACAGAGAGAGAGAGAGAGAGAGAGAAAGAGAGAGAGAGAGCATTGCAATGTAAGCCTCACACCTTTTGAACATGCATGCAACACCAGCACATATGCAAAAGTAGGGCTTGCATGTCAATCTTCTGTCCACCAACTTGCTGATTTTGACTCCCGCATGGATGCTGCTGCCCCATCCCCAGAAGTGAAACAAGTGAGGTTATTAATTCCCGGTCTGTCTTCTGCCATTAGCAAAACAGAATGGAGAAAGATGACCATCTGCACATCCACCAAACTGGGGCATCATTTTAGGCTGTGCATTAGGTAAAAAGGCTATGGAAACCAAATTGGGTAGTATTACCTAAAGGTTATAGGGAACTGAAGTCTCAACACAGCATTTGCAGTGAGGTACAAAGGGGAAGGCAACAAACTTGCATCGCAACATCAGGACCCCAAAACTCTAAAACTGCAAGTTATGTATTTGCATCAGATGTCAGGACATAATCATGTAAGGGTGGGATTTGTATCATCCTGTCACTGCATATGTAATCTCCTTTTGCTGTAGATGACCCTGTATAGCCATGGAGGTGACCTTGGGAAAACTTGACACAGACAATGACAGTCGAAGCATATTTTAAGCCTGGGCAACAGTGAAAGCATGAGAAAGGAGCTCAAATTAATGCCAGATGTCAGCACTTCAGGGTAGGCCAGTTCAGGAAACAGATTCCACAAATGTGACTGGAACCATATTTTATTGAGATGTTGTCCGCTCATTGTGGTCTCCTGTCCCTCCCTCTTATTCTATAGTGAATTAGGGAGGAGTCAATCTGAGCTTCTTTCTCCATGGCTCTCTACACCACGATTCTTACAATTAAGTCATCTTCATGTAATAGAAAGTATTTTTTGGCAACGACTTGGATATTTGAATGACGGTGTTGTGTGCATGTCCTGTAAAAAGGGAGTAAGAAAAACACTTGCATTTGCATGCTTCAAGTTGACTGGGATGGAATTCCATGTCATTTCTTTTGTTGCACTGAACATCAGCAAGGAGAACAGAAGAACATCCCTGATGTCTAAGCTCAGGTGAGACTTCTATCCAAATTTCAGTGACAGAGTAGAGTAGCCTCAATTCAGTCAAGGGGGAAAAAAACACCCATTGAGTTTACTTGCATCAGTACAGAAGTGGTTTTCCACTGCCTTCTTCCACGACATTTTTTACTTCTTTGTCTAGACCACAGCTTTGAGTTTCCTAGTGATCTCCCATCCAACTGCTAACCAGCCCCATCTTGATTAACCTTGTGAGATCAGCCAAGGCTGGCTTGCTGCCAACAGTGTAAGTTTTTCTAACATTTCCTTACCAAATCCCTGAGCCTTTTGCCTCAAAGCAAACAGAAACTTGTGATTAAGGAAAAATATGGGCATGTATTAAATAAAAAATATTTAATACATGCTTGTATTAAACTGCAAATCAGAGGGCAACAAGGAAGAACAGAATGCACTAAAAAAATGTAGCTGAAAGTCGATATATCTCAACTGTTTCATGAGTTTCTAGCATTTGGACCTGGATATCTTGCAGTTCTAAACCACAGAGATGAACAAGCAAATAAAATAAAAAACCATAAGCCTATCCCCTCCAATCTAAGTGCCAATTTCTCCGTTCTTTCTCATTTCTCTTCCTTCCCTAGGGCTCCATAAACAGAGCTGTCTTTGGTTTCTCCATGAAAATGGATGCTACATGTAACAGCCAAGAGAGAAAAGAAAACATTTCAGAAAATCAATGATCCGCATAGATAGGGTGTTATATCCCCCTCAGCTGCAGCTGGCGTCCCCAAATATTTCCAACATTTACAGGATTTGCCAGTGGGGTAGCAGAAATGAGTTTTCCCCCTCCCTGTGTCTGCTAATTGTTGTTTCTAAAAGTCTTGAGATCTGATTATTGTCACTGAAAGTCCCTCACTGTTTGGCCAAACTAAATTAGCAAGCCATTTTTGCTGGGCACAGGAAAGTACTAACAGTCTGGTATTACAATACATCCAACACCAGCTGCTGAAGTTGTCGTAATAAGCCATGCCTTGATGTCTTATGGAAAAATTCATAATTTATTGCAATTTGCTGCAATAAAATGTTACACTTTAAGAAAAACAAGCAAGGTAGAAGTTTGCCTATGGCTTTCAGTGGACCAAATATAGCTGTGAAAAATGCTCTGCATTTGCAGCCTATGGTAAACAACGTGGGTTAACTTTTAAGAGTTGCTATGACATTTACTAAGGTAATGTTTGCAAACCATTTTGAACACTTAAGTGCATACTATGCCTTAGAAAATAATACAGCCACTGGAAAACATCCCCTTCCCTACGCAACCTGACAACTTTCCAGTGGAAGTGAAAATGGTCCAGATGAGACAAGCCATATCATCATAGGAACATTGCCATGGTGATGCTCGGCAAAGGTAGAACCATTGGCAGGGACATCCAACCTTTGACCTAGAAGCTAAAATACAGCTCCACCGCTTTCTTTCTGTTCCTTACAGACCACACTCATGAAATTGGGTAGGAAACCTCCAAAACATGCATTAAAAAAAGAAATGGCAAAGAAAGTACTAAATTAAGATTCCAGTAGGTTTAGTGGGCCTACTGTAGTTTTTTAAACCCCACTCCCAACAACATAAATTCAACAAAGAACAAAACAGAAAATGTTGGCCCCCAACTCTTTTCCACTGCATCACTCAGAGGCCTCCCAAAATGAGGGGCGGGGTGGTGGTGGAAGAGTGTCTTCTAGCCAGAAAAAGGTTAACCATTCAGTGGCTGTAGAACATGTCTCATGAAAATCAGCTTCTGTTGTCTTTTATGTTATTATCTGTACTTCTACAGCTGTCCATAAGTCATGCTATTGACTATTTAGTTCACTCTATTGTTCGAGAATGTTACTTCTATTTATCCTGTACTGTTTTTTGGGTTAGATGTATTATGTCAATGGTAGCTGGTCTTTGGCCACAAATAAAGTTTCAGTTTAAACATTTTATCTGCAATTCTATATAGAGGCGGGATTTTCAAAGTTAAAACTGAAAAGCCCTGAATAATTTTCCTCTCACTGTTCACCCTCATTTTAAGAATGCTGGAAATGTAATGAATCTAATTCCATTCTTTGTCTTTAAATGGCTAACTCATTGAAATAGTCAGCCTTGCCCAAAATTGATGGGCAACCATGATGGTAGAAGCCAGAGATGGCAAGAAGAGTGGGCAGGTAAAGAATTTATGAAGCTAAGGAAATTAAAGATACCTCTGATGTGAGTTCTACTTCTGATGACCCTCTGGACATGTAAGTCTCTTGACAACAATACAGAAATGGTTTACCATCCAAGATGCTTTTTTGACTGCCAAGTCTAACCACAGCCCTGAGTTTCTTTGATGGTTTCCGATCCCTGCAGTAAGGAAGGATTACAGGGGCCTCCTTGTTCACAGCCTCTCATCAGCTGAGAGCTTCTCTGTTCTCAGAAGACAGCCATGGATCTCCTTCCAACTGCTCTGAAGAGGCTGAGACGTGAAAATGTTGTGAGTAAAGAAGTGCTCTGTTTTTGAAATTGCTTGCCTTGTTGTGTAAAAGTGCTCCATTAGAGGAAAATGACAAAGATGCTGGCTGTGAAGCCTCTGGTAGCCCTTTAACACTATGAAAGCCTCATTCTCACAAAGGCTTATTAGCCAGTAAGAGAAAGATGGATTTAGGTTACAAAAATGTTGGCAATTGGATGCATTTTCTTCAGCATCCAACCATCTTGAACTTCATTAGGACAGTACTGTATCAACAATCCTCCATTTTTGTCCTTAAAATCAGTTCCATATAATTCCATTATTTTTAAAACTGAATAACAGCCATAAAAAGCTCATAATATTTTCTATATATTTTGTCACAAAGGCATCTATCTATCTATCTATCTATCTATCTATCTATCTATCTATCTATCATGGCATTTTGTGCTACATAATCAACTGATGGAGACCAAATTCAGTTGGTGATAATGACTTTTCAAACTTACAATGATTCGAATTTGCGTATCAGCTAGGGCTGGATTGACCAGTAATATGTTTATTAAATTGTTATAAAAGGAATAATTCTGTTGAAATAACTATACTTTGTTCTAACAATGCTTTATTAAATCATGATTTCCTTCTGACACTTCCTTTGATTTCTCAGATATTCATCAAAATAATTCATTCACTGATAGATGACAGCAGATAAAATATGGAAGGCGAATAACAGTTGTTTAACTGGATGGCAACTATAGATTTTAATGCACACATTTCTAACGTTTTATTTAGGTTTATTTCCTGATACCACAAGATGTGAGCATAGATGGCTTGAAATATGGGATAAACAACTTCCCTGATTTGTCACTCTATGGGCATGTTGAGACTGTAACTTGCAAAAGTTGGTCATACTAGCTAGGAATTTAAGAAGCTAGAGTACCAATATACCTGGAGAGTTCCAGGTTGGAAAAAGACCATCTTAGAGAATATTGTAGATCTATTGTTATGTATTAGCCCATGCAATTTAGGCAGAAATGTCCATGCCTAGCAACAGTATTGTCCTAAAAGCCACACGTTACCTTTCTCCCCCACTTACGTCTTGTTACTGTAGGACTTGAGGGACACACTTGGTCTGATCCAAAAAAGACTCTAACTTACATTATTTTATTCATTCATACATACAGCATTCATTCTATTTAAATACACTGAATCTACCAGGGACTCTTGGTGATGTGCAATCACAGTCATAAATCAACAATTAAAATAAAATACCCATGGTAAATAATAAACACATTTAAAACATTTACAGTAATAGCATAATTCACTCAATGTGAAATTAATACACTAACAAACAAAACTGCCACTACTTGTACTACTACTACTAATAATGGAGCAATCATTAACCCTGACTTCTTAAAAATATTTATGTGTGCAAACGTGTGTACGTTTACTTGGTAACACAAATAAGAAACAAAACTAAACTAAGCTAAATACATAATTGCCCAAGAAACTGATTTTGAGCTCACATTGGAACCCAACCCACATAACTTTTCAGGGCGTTCATATTTATTAATTTCACAGATAACTGTTCTTTTTCTTGCTTTGGAACACAACCTTTGGACACCTGAAAAAGTGAGCATGCAGACTTAAATCCTGTAATTATAAAATTGGAGCCCTTGTCATTTAAAAGTTGGCGAATATAGAATCACAATTCTAAAGTTTTAAAAGAAGGGAAGGAACCTGAATAACATTTTGGATGCAGGAGAGGTAATCATAAAAAAAAATGATACGATTAGACCCATTGTAGCATATTTGAGTAACCAACAAAATCAATGAGTAATTCAATGGAAAATTAAATAAGAAGATAAAGATAGATAACTGGATCTCTCTCTCTCTCTAACTGTATATCCCTATCTTTATACATCTATATCTATATCTGCATACATCTATGTCTTATATCTTATAAAACATTCTGAACAATCAAGGATTGTCCAGTGCGGATAAAACCAAAGACGGATACAAAGATGCTAATTCAGGATGTGGACAGGAAAATAGTCTGCAGGGAAAAGACATTTTTTTAAAAAAAGAAAATTGCCAAATGTGCAAATCTGTCATTCTTTGCTCTAATGGGCACTTATAAATGTGCAACTTGCCAAAGATCTTCCTCCACAATATGATTGTGGTTATAAAACGAACAGCCTGGTCAATAACATGATCTAATCTGATTGAACGGGCCAGTAAGAAAATTATTACCCACTTTACAACCCATTAACTTCAAACCTGCATTACAGGAATGCACACCATAGATTAAAAACTTGCTTACTTAAAGCAAGGGGATCTAAATAAACTCCATTATATATGTTGGGGGGTTTTAATTGCTGAAGAAAAATTGAATACCCCCTGGTGACTGGGACAAAATGGGAAAAGGATATAATGCTGATAGGTTGCTGACTTAAGAATTTTTTTTGGCCATAGATACTTGTTGGAAGAATGTAAAACCAAGTGATTATCTATACAGATACAGTAGATGATCTAGCTATCTTGTGCCTTTGGCTTGACAAGCTAATAGAGAGGAAGAACATGATACAGAGACAAATCAAATATCTTAAAAGGAGTTACTACATTTGGGAAAATGAGGAGTCTGATTTGGAAGAATTGCTGGGGATCTTTGTATTCACTGTGCTAAGAAAGTTACAATTTAAGCAAAGTCTGTCACTTGAGGGGAACAGTAATACAAGTCTACATAGCCTGGCCAACATATATCACTTCTCTGAAATTGAAGTTGTTTAAGAGGTGTTCACTGACCTTCAGTTAAAGAAACAAGATGATGATAGGTTCACGCCAAACTATATTAACGTTGGATGTTAATTTCAACAGCTGCAACAAAAGAGGTTTGGCCTAGGAACTGTCCCGTAAGAAATAATTCATTAGCCCAAGTGGGCCATTGATCTTCATCAGACAAGAATAAATCTCAAACCCTGTTGAGCATCTGAATTCAGTTGGACCACTTCATCAAACTCAGCTCAAAGTGAGTTGGCATGGGCACATCCATGTATGTTTCTTGGCAACATTAGAAAGTGTTCTGACACTGTCTTCTTCTAGGATGTTGTTTCAGCTACCCAGTGTAGTGATTATTACAGTGATTATAAATCAGGTCAAATACTTTTATCATGATCATCGATCAGAAAATTGAAATTTAAAATATAAATTGTGGGTCAAAATTCAAATTAGTTGAGGGAGTCAGCTGGTGTGCCTTCACATCAATAGGTGGCAACTCCCCTTGTTATGGCTTCATTGGAGTTTAGGATAAAATTCATTTGTTTTATCTGGAAATCACTGGAAGATTGGCATTATATGGTACTTTGAAGATCTCTATAGCAATTACAATAGAGGAGGACATGCTTGACTGTTTCTATTTCTCCAGAATCACATGGAGATCATCTTTCATTTATAGGTGTTTTATTATATCTCCCATAGAGAAGGGCAGAAGGTTATACATTATGTCTAACTCTGAAGAATTATTTTCTTAGGCAGAAAGCATTCAGATAGTTCACAGGTTTCCAGGTGTTCATGGTGATCAGCATTCTGGAGCTCCATGTCAGGGAGCTAATTTTGGTTTGTAATATTACATCTTCCAGTCTTTAATATATTCTCATTTTGGCCTAATCATAGCCAGCAAAGATTAGCGGTTCTTTAAATAGGCCAGTGGTAGCTAATTTATTTTCTACTGTCAAGGTCCATGGAGAAGGATAGTCATCTGCTAGTGGTGCTAGACCTACTGGGAAAAACAGAAGTTTCAACTAATAAGTCAAAACCTCACCAGGCTAGAAACTGGGAGACCTGAGTTGTAGTCCCACCTTAGGCATGAAGCCAGCTGGGTGACTCTGGGCCAGTCTCTCTCTCTCAGCCTTAGGAAGAAAGCAATGGCAAGCCACTTCTGAAATCTTGACAAGAAAACTGCAGGGAGCTGTCCAGGCAGTCACCGGGAGTCGACAATGATTCGAAGGCACAAAAACAAAACAAAAGATCTTCAAGTCTGAGAGCTGCATTAGAGATGCTTTTCAGTGTAGCAAGTCCTGGCCTCAGAAATTTACTTTGTATGACCTCTATGGAGTTGTTCGTAACAAAGAGGCCAACCAGTGATGCATAGAAGATTTGGGCCAAAGGATTATTGTGGTCTGCCACCTAACTAGGCATGACCCTACTTAGCTTCCAAACCCAAATACATGCCATCACCTGAATTAAAAAAAAACATACAGATGGCACTGAGCTTGACTCCTGGCAACTCCAGATACATCCATGTTGTTTTCCTGCCAACAGTATGAAGGTTGTTTGCATTCATTTCAGATGCTTTGTCAACTTTGAAATCCAGTCTACAGGCCTGGGATTCCTCAGTAGTTATTGTGCTGTTGATGTGTGAAAGGAGCTGTATTTAACATATCACAAACATACCCGATATATGGTATGTATATATACCATCCAGGTACAATCTAGAATGGAGAATAGTCCTTACAAATTTTAGAACAACCCGTTTTTGACTACTAACCAGGACTTTAAAAATACAATGTATACAGCAAGCCATTGTAAATAATTAGTGGACTGTGTAGCTCCCAAATCGATCAGATCTGAAGTAGCACGTAGATGCCCATGAAGATTGTATATTACACTCCTGATGCCACATGTCAGGATGTGAGGAAAGACATTTGTTAAAAAACCACGCATAGGTCTTAGTACAGACACTTTCCCCTGTTCAGTAACAAGTCTGCACAAAACCTATGAAGATGTATTTAACTTTATTTCACAGATTCAGTGGACTAGTGCCAGTTGGCAAGGGTGGAGGAATATTTCAAGAAACATTTGTTGAGCGTTGACAAGTTGTAAGAGGAGATCCACCAAACCAATACTCTTGTGACTGAAGCTGTTCTGGAAAATACATGTGGTTTTCCCAGATTAAACTGTGCATGTAATTAAAGCCTCTGTTATGAAGAAGGCAGTTCACAAGTACCACCAATTGATTCTGAGCTAACATACAGACATGGCGATTATTGTACTTGGCATCATGCTAATCAATTTAACCGAGAGCCCAATAACAGGAAACCATTGTTACACAATATGTAAGTTGGGTTTGGGTAACTGTAACGTGATCTTAAAAGCTTCTTTAGCTCCCAGAAGTCAATATATTCCTTGTGAAAGGGAAGACTCAGCAAAAGCAGAGCTGTTACAGACCTTGCTTAAACCTAGAAAATGGCCTCGTAGACAATGCACTGAGACAATAAAATTAAAGGATGAACTCCTGCTAAATAAAGTAATGGTCCTCCAGTGGAAAAGCAAAATACAATTAGCATTCACATGCTTATTCTAAGATCAATACTTTTTTTTTTTTCCTTTCTGCTGATTTGCTGAAGAAGCTTTTATGAAGTTTAAGCAGACTTCATTGTTAAATACACTTTACCTATAAAGAATATGGTCAGCCATATTAATTTCTTTTCTTCTGGGGTTCAGAACTAAGACTGTTGATTTGGATAAAGTGCTTGGGGTGAAGCATTACTCTGGGAAACTCTGTTGTTATTACTGCATGGAGAACTAATAAAGCCATCAACAGATTTTAGAAAAATTCCAATAGGAAGAGAAAATCAGGAATGGGAAGAAAGGCATAATGTGTAAATATCTAAAATAATTGCTGATCCTCAGCCTAACAATCCAATTGATTAAAACACTTGTAATTAAGGCCTAGTTTAAAAAAAAAATCAGAAAAGGGTAATTCACATTTCTTTCATCAAGGCAAGCAATAGCACTCTTGTCTCTTGTCCCATAACGTATCTTAATTTTAAACTCACTTGGATTACAATACTTAAAGTTAATATAGCATCTTGAAATGGTAAAGTCTGGGAAAAATGACTTCATATGATTCTCCTGTACATAGAGATTGATTCATGCCAAAAGCTTCCTGTTGGACAATAGGACCACCGGTCCAGAGAGCTGGTGGGCTCTCCTTCGTGTTCAAGCAGAGGTTTAGACAGCCTCCAGTCTTAGGGATGTTTCAGTTTTGGATTCCTGCAGTGAGGAGGAAGTTGGACTTGAGGATCTGAATGGCCCCTTCCAACTTTAGGATCCTGTGATTCATAGGAATATTTTTGTACCCCAGTTAGAGGAGTGAAAGGCACCAGTTGACCAGCTCAGAAAATATCAATGTTTGAAAGTTCCCTTCCATGTAATTCTTTATGGACACTGACCACTATGAGCCATTTTGTGGAACTATATCCTTTTCCCCATGAGCTCAAGACCGCATTTTCCCAAATAACAATGAATAGAGAACATCAGTTTGCCCAGCCAAGAAAAAGGGCAAGAGGACATAAAAACATGCTCCAAAAAAGGACATCAAGGCAACTGACATTCATAATTTAGAGCGGCCTCATCTAGTAAAAGAATTTTTAACTGCCACCATTTAACATTATGAAACAAAACCCATCCTTTGACTCTGGAGTGGACAATACTGGGCAACTCCAAATATCAAATACAAGCATAGCCCAAAAGCTGCTTCCCATTTTATTGTTTTTTATTTGATTAATCTATATCTGTTACCAATGCAGTCAACAGACTTGATTAATCTATATCTGTTACCAATGCAGTCAATAGACTTGTCTTTTTACATTAGCATGTAGTAATCAGGCATCAAAGAAAGCCAGAAGGTGCAAGACAACTAGCTGGTTCAAGAGGTAAATCTTAAACACATACACACTCGCCCCTATTTGTATGCACACCTACAATAGTTAATAATGACAGGTATTATGTCATTATAATGGTTAATATTATTAACCATATAATATTATAATGAGGTAAACAAGGTAAAATAGATACTGGAAGTGACAGTTCTAGGATGAGAGGAGCAAAATTGCTATTGGACAAACACAGAAGAACTTCATCTATTGGTTTCATTCATTCATGTTAAGTCATGATGATTTATTCAATCATGGCTGATTTACACGTTATAATTGGTTGGGTTCACACACATGCGGCGAGGCCCCATACTTTGTTTCTTCTTTTGGGCACTTAGAGGAAGAGATAAATATATAGCATAAATTCTTGTTAACTGTGATGTTTTTGAATTAATAACTCCCTCTTGATTGATAGTGTCTTGTTGAGCTAATCATTCTCCTTCATCTGCAAAACTGTGGGGAAATATGAATTAAGAAGTAACTATTTTTCAGCTTTTTAAAAAAAAAGTAGAGGTAGCTATTTTGTGATATAACATATTGTGTAAATGACACATCTTTGTAGAGGGAATTAATTCCTTCATTCCTGAATCACTTTGTACAACATGAGGGTTGATTAAGTCAATTACACTCAATATGAGTGACAAGAAAGTCAGACTCAAGTAGTACAGTGATCCGCCACAATATCAAAAGATAAACTCAGTTCAGGTCAGTAGAACAGGAAATGAATCGTTTTTGTGTATTTACCATTGGGTTAGGGAAACTGTACAGTATTTTACAGTTTACTTTGGACTCAAGTTTTGGTGCAATATTTAACACTTCACATAGATTATCATCATCATCGTCATCATTATTATTTATTATTATTTATTATTATTATTATTATTATTATTATATTATTATTATTAGCACTTTTCACACTGTGCAATCAGAGAATGGTGGTGTGTTGTTGTTGTTAACCCTACTTGTCCTCCAAAGAAGATAACAGCAGTCTAAAGAAAAAGAAAAAAAAAAACTTAAGTTCCCAATGTAAAGTTTATTTTTCACTTTTGGATGGTTAAGATGTTGGAATAAAACCCCAGACACCAGGTTCAACCCCCCCGCCCTTCATCCATGGGAATGCTCTAGACAAATTATCTCTCAGTCCAACCAACATGGGGGAGATTGTTGTTTGAGGGAACAATTTAAAAATGGAGGAGGGAGCAACTTTTAGGAAAGAAAGCAAGAAAGCAAGAAAGCAAGCAGGCAGGCAGGCAGGCAGGCAGGCAGGAAGGAAGGAAGGAAGGAAGGGGGGAGGGAGGGAGGGAGGGAGAGAGAGAAAGCAACTGTTCTCTGTTTACTTATTTATTTGCAGTGAAAGAAGCAAAGCATTTAAAGATATACAATAAATAAGATTTTTTAAAAAAAATATTCTATTCTAAATGGTTTAAAAGACTAAAAGTGCAAGCTAAAATATAGTTTCCCTAACCCAATGGTAAATACACAAAAACCATTCATTTCCTGTTCTACTGACCTGAACTGAGTTTATCTTTTGATATTGTGGTAGATTGCCATATTACTTTTCCCATGCTTTAATTATTCGCATTATTTCCTCTCTCTCTTGTGAGGCTTGTTTCAGTTCATGCTGCAGATAAATGAGCACTTTTGTCTCATATTCTAAGCTATTCTACTTGTTTTATTAGGGCTGTTATTAGAAAATGATCTTTTGTCCTGGTCCTGCTATCTTACATGGACCAAAGTGATCTGTTATCTGCCTCTGGAGCACGTCATGGCTTGCTTGAAGACATAAGAATATTTGTAACATTTATCTTTCCATGATAACACTCAGGTACACTTGGTGATATATTAACCATTCAGATGTAATTATTTCTCAACGGGGCTATTGAAAAGAGAGAAAATGCTATTTTTGGAAAGCTAAATATTGGGACCATGTGACTCTTTTCTTACAATAATCTATACCAGCATGACATATTAGTCCATTCTATTGAATTTTGAGCAAATTAAAAAAAATAATAATCCAGAACTGTTGCTGTATGTACCATTACCTAATAGATTTCCTTTCCATACTGTTCCCCAAATAACCGGGGGCGGGGGGTGTCCTTCACAATTTACATGTGTGCGTGTATGTGTGCATCTGTGTGTGTCTATCTATCTGTAAGCCTGATAATGTTTTTCACACAACTTTTGAGCTGGAACATTCTTCAAAATTGATACTAAGCAAATCTGTGAAAATACACGCTGCAGCAGATTCCTTTCCAGTAAATTGTACAATTCTCTTGAAGAGAAAGTCCCCCCCCCCCTCCACCTTTGATTCAGGACCTTCATTTCCAGTATGAACCAGTCATACATTAAACCATGGATGACAGCCTTTCCTTGACAATATCTGAGATGCATCTAGTTGGATTGAAGGAAAAGGCCTTTTCAGTGGCTGTGCCAAGCTCTGGCACTTCCTGCCAAGGAAAACTCAGCAAGTTTTCAAGTTATGTCTTCCTCCAAGTGTCAAGATTATTAAACATTATATTGGTGCATTACGTGAAGATGGGTTTTCACAGTCGTGTTTGATAGAATATTTAAAAGAGACGACAGAGGACCATCAATGTGAAGTGAGAAAATAAAATAAAACATCAGTATTGAAACTGAGACTTGGGAAGTACAATTGATGTAGCCGATGGCATTGTAGTCTCTACCTTTTGCCATTCAAAAATTCGTGACAACCTCTGTTCATTCACACCCAGGTCTCTTTAACATCACGATGCTATTAGTTGCCCTGGAGACCGAGGCAAAGGTTAAGTCCTTTTCTAGAAAAGACTCATTCCAAACATGGCCTTATCCACCAGAATATTGCTAGCCTTTTAACTAAAACACTTTTAGCTTTGCCTTTCAGCTACCAGCAGAGATAGTCAACAATTCCAGTGCACAATATTTAAAGGGACCTCATCTTCAGAGAAATGAACTGTAGCTGAATTAATGGATAAAGGCAGAGGTAGAGAGCATTTTCCATGGAGAAGGCTCAGTGCACGATGAATTATTTCTCCAGCAATGATAGGAAACAACAGGCTAACTGTACAATAAAGTCACAAAGCAATTGAGTAGTCCCTCGTGATCAACTTTTATTTTAATGTCAAAGTATCAATTAATGTCATGAAAATTAATACAGGATGAAAGCAACCCCTGACCAATTGGATTTTAACTGCAACATATGCACAAATTTTTCCCTGGAATTTTGGCTTCAAATGGTTTTGGAACCACTGATACATTCGCACGGTTGTGCTTGCAAATGACCAATCTTTGACACCATCTTCAGAAATGAACATTTTAAAGTTCTTGTTCATATGTTAGAAGACAGTCCTGGAGAGGAGAAATGAGAATTGATCATGTATTCCTCTAGCAGTGGCATGACTTAGCCAAAGCCTGGAAGCTAAATAGAGACCTAATTAGTACTCAGTTCAAGAACCTTTACCTTTTTCCTATCCAGTAGAATTTTTGACAGAGCTAACATGCATATCAAGAGCATAAGGATAATTGGGGAACCTCTCTTTCTCAAGGTCCCTCACTGGGCTGAGAACCTGGTCCTCCTTAGGTGTTTTCAGAAGTGATGCTGTGTGCATAAAGGAGATTGGAACAAAACATCACTTGGACCTATGAAAAAGGCCCAGGGGGAGAAATGAGCAGTTCCAAAGAGGTCTCTATAGCTCAAAGTTCAAGCAATCTGTATTGTATCAGCTACATCAAACCTGGATGATTACAATGTGAAACAAATTAGAATGCAAATCTAAGGGAGTAACTGCAGATATTTCTAGAATCTCACATCTCAGTCAAGTCTAACTTTCTCCTCCTTATTTCTCGAGTCCAAAGACATTCTCTGCAGACTCTGCTGACCCTCTAAAGAATGAATCAATGAAGATAAAGAAAATCATTTGAAAAGATGGAGGTTGTTTTACCTGCTAAGTTACAGGACCAACCAATAAACTGTATGTGTTATGGGAAGATCTGAGATACCAGAAAATATCCATTATAATCTTATAAGTATCCATTATAATCTTTGGCATCTATGAATCTTTCCCTCCTCCATATTTTGTTGTTGTTGTTACCTCTTAGTCTAAATAAAGTTAGCTGGAGTTGATGATTCATTAAATGCAAGGAAATTCCCAGGATTTTCTGCTCCCCTTCTAAATATCATGGCATATTATACTAATCAATAAGAGAACCTTCACCCAGCATGCTGGTACTTTTGCAACCAGTTTGCCAATCCTGACCAGAAGCAGGCAGAAATGCTGTGCTTCCAATTTCCAAGTGAAAAGAGCTCAGCCTTAGTTCTCCTCTGGATTTATTTTACAGGAGACCAGGAAATCATACTTTTTGATCATCACTGAACACAGAAATAGCTAGCCATGTTGCTGAGCATAGTTACTGTTCTAGATAACACATTTGGGGCGGGGTGAGGGGAAGCAATCCAGAAGTAGGATTGGAGAGAAAACATTCATTTTAAAAAAGCTTTTACGTCTCAGCTAACTTCAAAGGATAATCATGGGAATATTTAATCTAACTAAAAGTCTCGAAGTCTATCCATTTCATAAGACACAAATTACAAGTAAAGGAGGGGTTAAGTATAACAGGAACCACAAAGCTTTTCTGAATCATCTTAAAGCATCCATCAACAACATTTGCAGTCCATTTGAATATCTGAAATGTGAAGAATGATATAATCAGGAAAGAAACCCTCAGATCTCTTCATAAAACAGTACATTTAGCCATTAAGTAACCCTGCACTTCTGACCTCGATTACTCGCTTGAATGAATACTCTACTTTTTGGATTCCTAAGACACCGAATGCAATATGAAAAGATTCCATTTTATAGTAGTAAATGTTTATTAAAGTCAGTGATTACATGCTGCCACACGTTATCCTAAAAATGCACCATAAAAGATACAACTGAAGTTAAATTCCATACATCCTTCATAGACAATAATGCACAACATTGTAACTACTCAATCCCAGGTCAAATTTAGTGGGGAGTGCACAAAACTTTGCAGCACACCAAGATATCATCATTAATTTGTCAGCTAAAGAGAGAAGTAACAGAGTCTTTGTCTTCTGAAATTCTACCTTAATTAGACAAACTATGCACAGCTAGAACCTTAATCCAGAATGAACGGATGAGACAATGAAGAAGAATATATCCAAGCAGTTCAACTGTCCCCAGTCAGGAGGGGTAGAGATATTCCTCCAGAAGAATACCACCGAATCTTCCTTCTGATAATAGTGATGACAACATTCATAGCTAGCCACAATGAATGGTCTCCTGTGCTTTGACCATGAGACATTCATTAGTAAGGTAGGCAGCTGCCAAGTAATAAAAATACAAATACTTGGATTTTTCTGCAGGTCTAAATTATACACCTCCTTTTCCCCTTCCACTTACCTTCTCTTGGAGCCCATCAAGCTCAGATATTGAACAGAGAGGCCTGAAGGAGTCAGACTCTCTCAAAGAGTCAAGAAGGCCAACAGATTCTTAAAACAGATTACTTTGGGCTAATGTATTAGGTTGTAGAGCTGCCTGCAAACTTCAGTAGAGAAGACAGGCTTGATTCTAACTTAACAGCAAGTTGGATATACCGCAGAACATGCCTAGCAAAGCCCTTTTGAATTTTGGCTGAAGAATTTCAAAAGGAACTTCACCACGTTCACAGACTCACAGGTCATGCATGTGGTGGCTCATCTTTAATCTTAACAGCTGCCAGAACATGCTTATTATCATTGGGACTGGCAAAATGCAAAATAGCATTTCTGAAATGTTGGGACCTTGCAAATGCCATCCTTATCAGTACAAAGATGTTGAAGCAGAGAAGTAAAACCCAAGTTAGGTAAAGGACTTAGTGTGATTGATGGTATTTTCTAGGAGTTCTGGCTTATAATGGAACTTCTAGGGAACTTCATTACTTTGGTTTTCTTGTGATTGATTGCAAGGCCATTTTCCTTACAGTAGGGTCAGACACATTTGAAATCTACTTGGGATGTAAAGAGATTGGCTGTGTTGTCTGCTTAACCATGTTAATTCTAAAGGCCCTGTACCTCTTCATCTGCACTCTTCCTTGGGTCTTTTTATGCCTTATTGGGTAGATAGTCCTTATTTCTGTTCTCAAATTTTATGTGACAGTGACAGTGTAAATTAAGATCATTTATTTATTCATTGATTACATTTATATCCCATCTTTATTTTGTACAACTCAGGGCAATGTACAAAATGTGAAAATGCTGGCTTTCGTAATCTTCCAGAATCTCCTTGGGATAAGATGGGTCAACATGTTTAAAAATAAACAAAATGAAATAATGGCATAATGGATTCCTATATGTATCTACTCAGAAGTAAGTTCTATTTCAATCAATGAGATGAACTACCAGGTAAGGGTATGGCAGACTGGGAAATTTGGAAGCTGTATTCCCCCAGTTTTGGGAGAATTGGTTGAAGGAAACATTTTCTATAAAGATTTTGGCAAGCCATTCTCTCTCCTTTCTTCCCCCTCCCCAGAAAAAAAGTCTGTGCAGTATAGAGATAATGATACCAGGCTTAATTACATGGTTGTTCCCAAGACTACTGAGATCACGTACATGAAATGCTTTGAGTACTTAAGAAATTATACTATCTATTAAGGACGACAGGAACATCATATTTGAAACCTCTAAAAACGTCATAATGCATTCTGCCTTCCATTTTGCTAAAGTGGTTATTCAGGCCTGATTGTACTGTGTTGAGTGTTTAAACGCCTCTTTTTTCTTAAACCCAATAACACCAAAATTGGCAGAGATGAAGTCATGTCCAATTTTGATAAGGGGCAGTTGAAATTGAATTAAACCTTGATACAAGTGTGTCTGCATGGCTCGGAGCAGCTCTTTTGGGGTATTAATGAACACATAAGCTTTGATCAAAGAAGTGGCTTTTTATTGGCTCATAATTCATCAAAGAGCTTGATTTTAAAGAAATACAAATGAAAAAGCCAATGAAACGGGCTCCGTTCCAATGAACAACAGGAAAAACAATGGCTTGGCTCACCTGACCTGCTTAACCAGATCAGCTGCCTCCAACCCCAATTTAATTTTTTAATAGCTTGGTATCTCTTGTGAACCCAAGCCATTTATGATTTGAGGCACTATGCAAACAAGGAAAATTGGTTAATTGAGTAACTAGGTTAAAACTGTGTTGTTACTCAAGCACAGCCACCGTGTTGCCGCAAGATGAAGCATATCCATACTAGAAAAGTATGCCCTATACCCCCAGATTTTACTAATATTTCAAAAGCAGAGGGATTAACTGTTCCCTAGGGAATGTTGTATTATCAATGGATCAAAGCAAACAACAAAAGCTGAAGTAGAATAAAAGTTTGCTTCCTTGAATCAAAGAGCACTTGTAATAGACTGCAGACCTTATACCAAAACAAATGAGGTGCCCAGAAAACTGTACTTGGTCTTAAATATGCACAGCAAAATCTGTCCAAGAACATGAAAGACTGAAACAGTTTGCCAAGCACAGCTAAAGCACCCAGCAATAAGTACCAAAACTACACTCTTACTAAACACGGTGAGTAAACTTGGTATAGGTGGGTTATGCAGATTTGTCAAAGAATGACAAATTGACAGGAAATAGTCCTTGGGGAGTGGGAGGGACTGAGTCTCTAGATCAGGGTAGTAAAAAAATCTAATTTATTATTGCTATTTCCATTCAGTCTACCAGATACTGAAAAGTACCAAGCCCAGTCAGAACTAGAATAGTTAAAGATATCATTATAATACAGTATATATTGTATTATAGTAATGCAACTTTTTGTAATTGATGAGTCGAGGTTCTGTCAATTTCTGTTATGTCCAAGTGCTTTTCTACATCTTTTGGTGTGGCACCAAGTCACTATTGGAACTACTACTACTTTGCTATCATTCATTCATTAATTCATTCATTCATTTAATGTATTTATTTCTATGTATTTCAATCTTAAAGAAAATCAACTCTGATTGCTCATTGGAAGGATTGATAATGAAGCTCAAGCTCAGATACTTTGGTCACCTAATGCGAAGAGAGGACTCTTTGGAAAAGACCCTGATGCTGGGAAAGGTTGAAGGCAAAAGGAGAAGAGGACGGCAGAGGATGAGATGGCTAGATAGCATCACTGAAGCAATGAGCATGAAATTGAGCAAACTCAGGGAGGCAGTGAAAGATAGGAAGGCCTGGCGCAATATGGTTCATGGGGTCACAAAGAGTCGGACACGACTTAACGACTAAACAACAACAACAACAAATTTCTATGTATTATAGCCACCTAACTCCAGTGGACTCTAGGAGGTGTACAACCCCCCCCCCCCCAAATCCATAAACAGAGAAAACCTAAAACCACACAGACAGTTCAGACTAAAATGCTGTAAAGATGACACAAATCAAACAAAACAAAGCAGGGTCCCCCAAAATACAACAATACATTAACCCCAGGCTTGGGACCAAAGTCAGGTTTTAAGAGCTTTCCTGGACCCCATGAGAGAGAACGCCATCCTCATCTCTGGGGAGATGCTGTATAATTATTATTATACTGAGCATTATTGAAGCACCAATATGGAAATTAAATCTATGCAACCTGAAGATGTTTATGTTTCACTGAAACCATTCATATCTCCAACAGTTAGCATTGCCTTTTTCTCTTTACCATTTTCAAATGACCATACTTGAAGATTCAACTACCTCCATTTTGAAAATATGGTAAGCTGAGGCAACACAGGGTATTCAGTATTTGGAATCTTCCCTGTACAAACCATTATCTTTGTTCTTCCTTAGGCAGCCAGAAGCAAGCACTAACCTGTTTTCATTGCACATCTTCTGCTCATTTCACCCAATTGCTCCCTTGGGAAGATAAGCCTGTTAATTGAAATGTGTCTCCCCCTCCCCCCTTAATGCTCCATTCAGCAGCTGGGCTTGATGGTTCTCTTCCAATAAATAACCTGGCCATATTAATTCAGACAGAACAATTAACACCAGGCCAGACACTTCTGAAGGGATATAGAAATTCTCTGCTGAAATATTGACTGTCATTGAAGAAGCAATAAATTCAGCTAGGTCACGATCCTTTCAAAATAATAACCCCTCCTTATTTCATGCTGTCCTTTCACTCAGGCACATTGCAATCTTTTGTTGACCAAGTTGTGATTAAGAAATAATAAATCACATAATAAATTCTCTACTCTTGCTCAGCCAGCCATCAAACTGACTTTTGATGAAAAGATTGAGAGGATACACGCCTTCCAATTAATACAGATTTCAGCAAAGAATCAACCTGAAACTATTTTGTTTTTTTAAAAAATTGCTTTTGTAATTTAAACTTACATCTCATCTACTTTTGACAAAGAAAAGTGCTTTCAAGCTTCTAACTTTGGGGAAACGTATCCCCAAAGGATCCCTTGTGTTTGTAGACAATTTTGAATCAGGTTCTACAGCTCCTTTCCATTTTTTGAGGCTAGTGATCCTATTTCATTTGCTTTTGGTTTTAACACACTCCTGCAATAGCACATAAAAGAGGGACAGTGATAGTTGTAGCCAATCTATCTTTTAGAGAAACCTATTTGCCATTAATAATCAGAAGGAAGCCAAGAGATGCTTTCAAGAAGCTGCAGATCACAATGTGAAAATTATCTGACATATAGACTTCATTTGAACAATCCTGTAAACCAGAATCTATCTGAAATCTAGCTTACCAACAGTGTTAGTAAGCATGCTAGTCCGTCCTGCTTTCATTGTTCTCACTGGCTCCTAGAACTGGGCAGGATTAGCAATCCCCCAACATTTCTGATCATGGCTTGTTAGCCATGTCATCTTCATCAGGACTCTGGCTTGTTCTTCCTGGATTCACTCAAAGAAACCATAATTTACTCTGAGCCTTTTTATCTGCCCTTGTCCTGTGAGGAGGTCACAATTCCCATTTCAGACAACATGGCAACAAATACAAACTTACCTGTGATTTCTTTGATGGCCTCACTTGCAGATTGAGACAATGTGGACAACATGAACCAGGCAAGGTTTACCTACAGATAACCCAGATCTCAGAAACATCCTGGCTGCATTCTCTGAAGTGGCGCATAGACCAAACCTATCATCTTTTTCCTTGAGGTACCAATGGCAACCTGAAGAGGTGATTTCTTCTCTTTACAACCTTATTGTATGATGATAGTTGATGGAGCCATTCTGAGGTGACAGAATGATGGGTAAAGATAATTTCTAGCTGACATTGTGTCACGTGAGTTCAGCTTCTAGGGAGAGACAGGACTTGCAGAAGGGCCTACAGAAGAAGGAGAGTCTGGAAAGAAGAAGGCAGAGACATGGATAAAGGATAGGCGAAATGAAGAAACTGGAACTTAAGGACAAAAGAGTTCCAAGTGGGAAGAGGGCAAATGATGCCAGCATGATAAATCTAAAGAGAATAGAGAAGTTAACAGAAGCTAAAGCTATGGTCCTAAGAAAAGGTTGAAGTTTATAAACATCTGAAATAATCAGCCCAAGTTTTACTGAAATTACTTACAATCAGTCTTAAAATAATTGTTTAATCACATCTGGGTTGCAACAGAGTTACCTACTGGTCATAATATCCCACCCCTGATCCTTTCCTTGATTGTTCCTGGTGCTTTTCTTCCAGAATTATTAACATTTTGAGTTGACATTCTGTGATTCTACAGCAACATTATATAAGACATAAGCATAGTGAGCATCAGGAAAGAAATAATGTGATCGGAATATGAACAATTGAAACTGGAGATTTTTTTTTTAATTTCTCTCCTTAAATATGGCACTTCTTTCTCACTGTAGCTTTCCCAGGAAGCATTGTGAACTGGTCTTTTAAGATTTCATGCAATTATCAGCCACAATGACCTGGTTACCACATTACAGTAAACTGAACCCAATGAACCACTTAGTGGTTTTCTATGATACACCCAGGAACTGCCTGCTTTTTATAATAAGAGCTTAGCTTTCCTCAGTGTTTGCTCACAGACAATGCACAAGTAGGACCTAAAGGGGGAAAAAAATACTAAGCTAATCTAAAAATTTCCATACTCCAAGATAAGAGGTGCAGATGTCATGGAGCAAATTGCTGTCCACTGGTACCTACCCATGGTTGATACATAACTTGTAACTTTCTGCATGGTCCTTGTAGCCAGGAGATGAGAAGGCAAATGCAGAGGTTGAGAACTGGCAAAAGAAAACAGTGAAGCTTAGGAAAGGAGAGGTCAAAAAGGGAGCCGAGCAGATAAATAAGGAAAAGAAAGAAAACTTGATATGGAAGAAAACTGGAATTGAGGAGGGAACATAGACACAAGTGGCAACAAAATGGTGCATGGCTGTGCCATTTTTAGGCATTAGTGGATTAATCCTTCTAATCTAGAAAAAATAAATTCGGTCGGTTACGTTCAAGAGAAGGCTTCTCCTCATTTCAAGCCCTGCTCTCCAAGAGGAGCATTTCACAAAATTAGAAACAGGCAAGAATGTTGCTCTGTTATTAAAGCTATTGAAAAGAGGTGGGGGGACTATTAATATTTTTATCCTATAGGGACTAACACATTGCACATTTCCTCTTATTAAAAGAGAAAGAGAGAGAGAGAGAGAAGCTCCTATATCATTAAAAGACATACTAATCATGCAAAATTGGCCAATCACAGCATCTTGATTCCAATCTTGAGCAATTCAAGATGGAAAATACCAACTTTTGCTTCATTTGTATGGTCATCCCTGAGTACATAAGTCACTAATTGCTCAATAACCCATTTCCTGGGTTGTTATAAATGCAGATTGTGACGGGCACCCCACTGGGGCATCATTAAATTAATAGGCTTAGTTATATCACTCTATACACTTCCTTGCTGTTGAGAATTGAATTTTAAGTTCAGTGAAATGTCAGATACTAGAGCAGGTCTTCTGGCATTAAGAATTAGGACAAATGCTCTCAGTTGTGCTATGGCAATGCATATCTGGTTTTTATGGCATTTCTTTATCCAAATAGAGGTTCAGATCAAGTTCTTCCCATTATGGCAAATGGGATTGTGGGATTTGGGGTGAAGCTTTTCAGACTGCAGGGAAAACAGAAGATTCATGGTTTGCTTTTGCACTTTCAAAGTTCCTGCATCTTTGAACTGTTGAACTGGTGCATCAAAGGAAGCACTATAAGAAATCTTTCTTAATTTTGCTCTCCAACATCCTAGATTTGACAAAGGCAGAATTGTATAACTTATTGTTGCATTGTTGTTGTTAGTGGGGGGTTTTTTTAACGGAAGTGCATGTAGAAATGGCTGTCTCTGGAATCAGCCAAGATAATGTTCCACATGATGACATGTGCAGTTTTAATGGGATGGGGAAAGGATGAATTATCCTTAATTTCTTTCTTAAGGTCAAATAGAACACCGAAATACAAATATAAATATAAAATTGCTAACTAATCTGATCTATACTAGCTTCATAAAACTCTAGTTTTACTTTTCAATCTACTTTCCCCCTTAATATCAGGACCAGATCTTTAAAAAGGGGAAATATAAGAGGGACATAAATGGTATCCAACCTAAGCAACAACGTTCCTATTATGGCTAATCAGGTATTTGAGAAACTGTTTCTATGATTTCAGGCACAGAGCCCAAACTGGAGATGTGTTCCGTTCCTCCAGGAAGTCATACTTGGTTGGAAACACCATGTTTACCTTGATGGCTCACAAACCAGTCCTATCTACCATCAGTCAAAACAGGAACAAGAGTTCAAGATAAGAAGTTCCAGGCATGGATACATATATATGTATGTATGTATGTTGCAGAGAAGTTATCAAGGTTGATAGTTCCTTGTTTTGCTATAACTGTTATTTTTTTCTCCCCACCTCAACCAAATGCCTTGAAATTCTATTTAATAATGAAATGCAGTGTGTGTGTACATATTTTACAATAGCAACACCCTCATCCTGGAATTTTAAAACAGAGAAATACATATACTGTCGGCGATGGGTTAAATCTAATAAACAGAAGACCAGACTCACCGCCTGAGATGTAATCCAGTCTGACAGGCAGTAGACTGACTTGGCTGCCCTACTGCTCCCAACCACAGGCAAAGTTTTCCTCTTTGCCATTGCTAATTTTTCAGGACTCCCCTGTCACAGCCCATTTCAAAACAGCTGAAAAGGTCAGGGAATGTCCCCTCCACCTTGCCTATGTTTAGTTCACATCCTGGCATGAGATTTCACAGTAATGTGATCTCAAAGTCTTGTCAATGCTCCTTCTTTCCTCTTTCCAAACTTCGTACCACTGTTCTATATGCATATGATCCTGGTTATGAGACTGGCTTTGCTTTATTTAGAACTGCAATATGTGCAAGGCATGTAAAATCTACCCAGAATGTCATATGGATTCATTTTAAAATGACTCCAGGGAGAATCTTGGGGAAAACCAGCGGCTGTGTAACAAGGCATGAGCTTTGCTTACAGCAATACCTCCACAGAAGAAAGGTCCTGGTTTCCAGATCTGAAAAGATCTGTTCTTAGGATCTTGGTGAGGTAGTGCCAAGAATGTAGGAGTTGAACCAATGGCCTGGCTGAGTCTTAAAGTAGGCACACATGTTATGTCCTGAAAGTCAAAGGAAAGTGGTTTGGAGGTAGGAAGAAGGTCCAGATTTGTTGTTGTTGTTGTTGTTGTTGTTGTTGTTCAGTCGTTAAGTCATGTCCGACTCTTCGTGACCCCATGAACCATATCGTGCCAGGCCTTCCTATCCTTCACTGCCTCCCTGAGTTTGCTCAGTTTCATGCTCATTGCTTCAGTGATGCTATCTAACCATCTCATCCTCTGCCGTCCTCTTCTCCTTTTGCCTTCAACCTTTCCCAGCATCAGGGTCTTTTCCAAAGAGTCCTCTCTTCGCATTAGGTGACCAAAGTATCTGAGCTTGAGCTTCATTATCAATTCTTCCAATGAGCAATCATGGTTGATTTCCTTTAGGACTGACTGGTTTGACCTCCTAGCAGTCCAAGGGACTCCTAAGAGTCTTCTCCAGCACCACAGTTCAAAGGCATCAACTCTTCGGCGCTCAGCCTTCTTTATGGTCCAGCTCTCACAGCCATACATTACTACTGGAAAAACCATAGCTTTGACTATGTGGATCTTTGTCGGCAAGGTTATGTCTCTGCTTTTTAATATGTTATCTAGGTTTGCCATAGCTTTCCTCCCAAGGAGCAAGCGTCTTTTAATTTCATGGCTGCAGGCTCTGTCTGTGGTGATCTTGGAGCCCAAATAAATAAAGTCTGTTACTGCTTCCATTTCTATCCCTTCTATTTGCCAGGAATTGATGTGTCCAGATGCCATGATCTTAGTTTTTTTAATGTTGAGTTTCAAGCCAGCTTTCGCACTCTCCTCTTTCACCCTCATCAAGAGGCTCTTTAGTTCTTCTTCACTTTCTGCCATTAGGGTAGTATCATCTGCATATCTGAGGTTGTTGATGTTTCTCCCTGCAGTTTTAATTCCGGCTTGTGATTCTTCCAGCCTGGCATTTCTCATGATGTACTCTGCATATAGGTTAAATAAGCAGGGTGACAGTATACAGCCTTGTCGTACTCCTTTCCCTATTTTGAACCAATCGGTTGTTCTATGACCAGTTCTAACTGTTGCTTCTTGGCCTGCATACAGATTTCTCAGGAGACAGGTAAGATGGTCTGGTACCCCCAACTCTTTAAGGATTTGCCACAGTTTGTTGTGATCCACACAATCAAAGGCTTTTGCATAGTCAATGAAGCACAAGTAGATGTTTTTCTGGAACTCTTGTGCTTTCTCCATGATCCAGCGAATGTTGGCAATTTGATCTCTAGTTCCTCTGCCTCTTCGAAACCCAGCTTGTACATCCGGTAGTTCTCGGTTCACGTACTGCTGAAGCCTAGCTTGTAGGATTTTGAGCATAATCTTGCTAGCATGTGAAATGAGTGCAATTGTGCGATAGTTTGAGCATTCTTTGGCATTGTCCTTCTTTGGAATTGGAACGTAAACTGACCTTTTCCAATCCCGTGGCCACTGTTGAGTTTTCCAAACTTGCTGGCATATTGAGTGCAGCACTTTAACAGCATTATCTTTTAGTATTTTAAATAACTCAGCTGGAATAGTGTCATCTCCACTAGCTTTGTTGTTAGTAATGCTTCCTAAGGCCCACTTGACTTCACTCTCTAGGATGTCCGGCTCAAGGTCAGTGACCACACCAGCATGGACATCAGGGACATTAAGATCTTTCTTGTAGAGTTCTTCTGTGTATTTTTGCCACCTCTTCTTAATCTCTTCTGCTTCTGTCAGGTCCCTGCCTTTTTTGTCCTTTATCATGCCCATCTTTGCACTAAACGTTCCTTTGATATCTCCAATTTTCTGGAAGAGATCTCTAGTCTTCCCCATTCTATTGTTTTCCTCAATTTCTTTGCATTGTTCATTTAAGAAGGCCTTCTTGTCTCTCCTTGCTGTTCTCTGGAAATCTGCATTCAGTTGCTTATATCTTTCCCTTTCACCCTTGCTTTTCGCATTCCTTCTTTCCACAGCTATTTGTAAAGCCTCATCAGACAGCCATTTTGCTTTCTTGCATTTCTTTTTCTTTGGGATGGTTTTAGTTACTGCCTCCTGTACAATGTTATGGACCTCTGTCCATAGTTCTTCAGGCAATCTGTCTACCAAATCTAATCCTCTAAATCTATTCATCACCTCCACTGTGTACTCACAAGGAATATGATCTAAGTCATACCTGAGTGGTCTAGTGATTTTCCCTATGTTCTTCAATTTAAACCTAAATTTTGCAGTAAGAAGCTCATGATCTGAGCCACAGTCAGCTCCTGGTTTTGTTTTTGTTGTCTGTATAGAGCTTCTCCATCTTTGGCTGCAAAGTATGTAATCAATCTGGTTTCGGTATTGACCATCTGGTGATGTCCACGTGTAGAGTTGTCTCTTGTGTTGTTGGAAAAGAGTGTTTGCTATGACTAGCTTGTTCTCTTGACAGAACTCTATTAGCCTTTGCCCTGCTTCATTTTGTACTCCAAGGCCAAACTTGCCTGTTATTCCAATTACTCCTTGACTTCCTACTTTAGCATTCTAATCCTCTATGATAAAAAGGACATCTTTTTTTGGTGCTAGTTCTAGAAGGTGTTGTAGGTCTTCATAGAAGCATCCAGATTGCACAGTGATAAAGCCAGTGGTTAATAACGAGATGGAAAAAATAAATGGAGATCCATCTCAGATATCTTCTTGACAGCTGAAGTCTTATTATTACAGCCAGAAGAAGGAATAAAACAGATGGAAACTTATGTGGTCCTGTATCTAGTTTTCAGTGCTGCTGTTCTCCTCTGGAAAGAAGGGATGCTACAAAACAATGGCACTCCACTTCAGAATTACCATTGACTCTTGTCTCAGTAGGTAAAATAAAGAAAGTAGCAATCAATGGAAGCCAAGCAGTCATAGGAAATGTAGTTTTCTTCAGAGTTGTAAAACAATTAATTATTGGAAGTTGAGGGGAGCAGGTATTAATTGTGCTAACACTCTCTTTGTAAGATCTTCAGCTCCTAGAAAAATTACAGAATCAATGGTTTCTTTCAGGAAAATAAAATTTTGAATTAAATACACCCAGATAAAAAAATACAAGGAAATTTGTAGAAGCATGACACTCTGACCAACAGACTTAAACCCTGTCCATGGATCCTACATATACAACCAAATCTTCATTCACATGCAAATTAATCACCATCTACAGAATGTCCCCGGCCAATCTATATACCCCTTCTCAGCCAACCTCACCTCCATAAATCTGTCCCCATAAAATTCCTACTGATGTGCTTCCAGCCCAAAACCTGGCTGGAAGAACTGACAACATCATACACCACCCCAGAGCAACACCCATTCTTCCTAACACTCTCCAGTACCCTAGTTTAGGTTAAGTTGTAAATTTAAAAACTATATAAAGTTGAAATTATTTAATGCAGTAGATTATATTACTGAAATCACACTGCCTCTCATTTTCCACGATGGCCCACATAACTAACAACAATCTAGAAGACAATAATAAGTTCATGACATTGTATCACCTTATGCATATGCAACAGATCATCCAAAATAGTAATATCATTGTATCATAATATTATCTTATGTACAAGTATTATAACTGAGTACTAAAGGTTTTAAAGACATATGAATTGTGATGTTTTTTAGTTTTAATAAAATTATATTTTTAAAAAGGTGATGCAAGATAGTAGTTTTCAATCAGTGCTCACCACAGACTATGAAAGACACAGGGTAAGTCACTAATATATTAAGTTCTTAGAATTCACCAGAAATGATAAAGGCAATAATAGAATGACTTAGAAAGGGGGTCACAGTATATACAGTTTCAGTGGGACCCCGAAAAATCAGGTCCTCAGAGCAGCAGACATAAGTGGGTTATGGGTAACCAATCTGAGGATGAAGATGAAAAGGTTATGGCTTCCTGTCTTTGGCATTATGTCCCCAAGACAGGCCCTTGTGTTTGCCTCAAGACAACACTGGGCAGATTCATCCATAGGCAAACACAGCTCCATGGTAGCCAAATGGTAGGTTTTGTTGGTGGGGTCAATCTTCTGAATAGGATTTTACTGTGTGGTAGTTCTGCTGTTATATTTCTAGATCACTTTATTGATGCAAAGGGTTATTTCCTCTCATTTTTCAGGAATCCAACTGCAATGTTAATCTAGGATAGTATGTATTTATGAGGGCCTCCCAATTCTTTAAAGACCAAGAAAGATTGGGATAGGTTTATGGATCACACACTTCTGCTTGCATCTAACAGTTATATACGGCAACTTCTATAATGTCATAAAAGTTTCTGGGGCACTCTACCTCCCCACCAGCTTGCAGTCATTTGACCATTGCTGTTGAGCACAAATTGAAAAAAAAATATTGTATGCAGGGAAAAAAGGATACTCGCATAGAGTATTCTTGTCTAGATAGAACTATCTGACAGGGAATTCATTGGCTTTTGATTATTGAGTTTTGAGCCAAAGTCTAATTAATGACCTACAAAACCTTGAAGGCCTGGAGATCTCTGTCTGGTTATAAGCTTTAAGCTGACCTAGATAGATGATGAACTACAGAGAAAGAAGTGCCTTGATGACCATCCTTCAACTCTAGAGCACTAGAAACTACAGTGCCCCAAAGTAATACAATAATGTTTTATTCCACTTGGACTTTAAGGCTAGGGAATGGACAAGGTAAGTTTAACCAATGAAGTTTAATGAACATATTGCTCTTCAGTCCTGGGTGGGGAAGAATTTAACTCAGAAAACTAAGACACTAGATAGGGTCTGTTAAAGCTTCTATAACCACCAAAAGTAAGAGAGGTCTGGACCAAAAGGTAGGCCTTTTCAGCAGTAGCCCCTCTCTATGGAATATGCTTCCCCAGAAGGTTTGCTTGGCTCCCATTTTCTGACATTCCAGAGTCACCTTTTTCAGCAGATCTTTGGCCCAGAATGAAAACTAGTGGGCAATCTTTTAGCTTTATGGTATTGTTTTAATGTAGGGTTGAGGGGAGGTTAGTCTGGGTTAACTGCCTTCATACATTGCCCCAATTCTGTAGATTGGAGTGGTACGTAAATATTGTCAAATAAAATAGAATTCATGAAGAGCAGCAAAAGCTTACTCAGTATTGTTTCTCTATCAATCCCTGTGTCCTTTAATATAGACTATCCATTTCAACCCAGTTGCTGTATCCATGCTTGTTTATTTTTTTTTAATTGTGGAATATACGTAGAAGATTCAAGCTTTTGCTTCTCACATGTCTCAGCTGTCTAATTGTCTACATCCACACTGCCTTTCCCAACTCGCTGCTCTTCAGACTGTTGGAATCAAGCTATCACAGTTTCTAGCCACCATGGGCTTTAAGATCATAATCCCAACACATTTGGAAGCTATCAGGTTGGACAAGGCTGATATATGCCTCACAATGGAAATTCCTTCTCTGAATTACTGAAAGCTTATCCTCTGCAGTGGGACTGCATTAATCTGAAGATTCATTTCCTAGACAGGAACGCTTTTGCTCTTTTTTACAAAGATCAGAAGCATCCGGCTCAATAACAACAGCTTTCATCAATCGCTCTCAGAAAAGAAGAAAACAATTCAGAAGGTCTCACAGAAGACTAAACACTCCAAACGGTTGGAGGAAAACATTTAGGCAAGTTTTGATCTCAGCAGATGGTGAAATGTGTATCAGAATTACCACGGCACCTGGCAACTCTCCCGTCCAACGAAGATTAAAATTCACATTAGGAAGGCAGTGTTGGATCAGGTTGAGTAAGCCAGCAAAATCAGGAGAAATTATGTATAATTCTGAAAAGACTTGACCCTCAAGAGAAGGTTGGTGCATTGGAGTTAATTTGTATATCATATATTTAAGATTAGCCCTATACAGGACAATCCTTATTCTTTTCCATTACTAAATTAAAAAACAAAACCTCACACACACAAGAGAATTGCTCCAGACAGTTGCGTTTATAAAGGAGTTTCATGGCTCTGAAACGAACTTTTCAGAATCGTTTAAATATACGAAGTGGTACTTATTGGTGGATGATTCTAAGGATTCCATGGATGGTTATCATGTAATATGGCTCTCATTTATTGAAATGTTTATGTAGAATTTTCACATAAGTATATGTATCCTTTACTACTTGCCATGCATGCTTTTTTCTTTCTTTCTTTCTAGTTTTCTTTAATAACTTTTGTATATTTTTTTATACAATCAATAAAAACAAATTTAAAAAATACAGGAAGGTTTGTAAACACAGAGTTTCTGCCTACCTAACAAACCAACTGGATATACAGTAGCTTCATGAGCTGCTGCTATATCTATCATCCAGGATCAAACAGAATAGACATTGAAACAAGATTAAAAGAATATTTTGCAGTGAACAATGATGGGGTTGAAATTCACCCCAAACATTGTCTGCTTTCAACCCCCTTGGATTGAAATCTGCAGTCAACCAATGCATTCACAGGGTGACTTGGGGCCAATCTCTCTGTCTCAGCCCAACCCACTTCACCATGTTATTGTTAAGATGTTATAATTAGGGGAGACCAGTATATAACCCTCTTGCGCTCTCACAAAAAATAGGCTATAAAATCAACAGATAATTAGCTGCAGTTTTATTATTAGTAACACTCCTAAGACTAGTCTAGGGACTGGCAAAAGCTTACAAAATTCTTGAACTTCTCAAGTGACCATGCCTATTAACTAATGTGGAACCGAATTGGCATGTTTTATTTGTCAAAACAAAAGATTTGATGTTTCCAGAAAGTTACTGGAAGTTGCTTGGAAAACTTCATTCCGTGAACCGATATCAATAATCCAAACAACTAAAGTAGCAAAGTCATGGGGAACTTTGCCAGACCAGAACCCCTTTGGGTGGGGGAGACCAAATGGCTAAGCATTTTTAGTATGGCAACAACCCCCATATGTTTTTTATATGTTATTGCAGCATTCCACTGGAAAAGGGTTAACGTGACCACTGCTGGTTGTACAGTTCAGCTCTCAGCAGTTGGAAAAGCAGCTAATGTAAACACCTTTTGCTTACCCTTGTCAAAAGAAATTACTCTTACTAAGACTAATCTACAAATATCACATGCTCTTATGAAAATTGCAATGTTCTGCCCAAAACACTTGCTGAATTATCAAGCAGAACCAACAGAAGCAATTAGGTATACCCTCAGTTTTGCTAAAAAGCTAGTTCACAAAAAAAAAAAAAGGGGGGGGGAATTGCTTTACAAAAAGGGAAGGATGTCCAGCATTATTGGAGAAACACCAACCATTGAAATCTCCATCAAGTTTTGTAATTCCATCAGTGTACATGGTGAAGTTTTTGAAGGGATGTTACTGTTTGATGAAAATCCATTCATGCCCCAAAGTTTCACTGGTTGGATCAAGGCAGTTGTTTGAAGCAAAATGATTCACTTTGGCCACCCTATTGCTTTTTGGAAAGCCATAAAAACCTGGCTTTTGCAAAAAGTCTTGGGAATAGATTGATGGTGAAGGGAACTCTCCTGTTAAGGGGTTCAGATATTGTGGCTGTTCCTTGGAGCACACTCGGTTTGGTTTCTTAAGGTGGTGGTGGTGGTGGTGGTTGTTGTTGTTGTGTACCACTACTATTATTACTATTATTATATTATTTATAAGCCACTTTGAGCCTATTTGGGTTGAATAGCATATAAATAGTGGGAAATAGTATTTGATGTAAACTTGATTTTTCAGATTGAACCCCTGCTTTGAATCAGATCATTTTGCAATCATATTGGATTCTAGATCAGATCACAACCAATGTACCTAGAATGCCCAGATCCTATTTCCAGCAACTTTTCATCACCACTGAAGTTAGTGGAGTAAGAGAGAAGGATCAGAAGAGCAAAGGATAAGCTAGGGATGAACTGAAGCAAATAGATGCTTCGTGAAAGAAGAGGATTTTGAAGGAAGAGACAGATGGCATGGCATGGGCATTCAAGGAGAAAAGTCCAGGAACAGGACAGGCAACAACAATGGGTAGCAGATGCAAAATAAATAGCCCTACATGCTGTCCTGTCACACATTTTTGTGGCTCTTGAGAGACTTCATTTCCCATCAAAACATGAGAACTCTAATGTCGTTCCCTACCCAACATCAGAAATAGTGGAAAGTTTTTGGAATTATTTCAAGATCTTAGAAAAAATATGCATAACACATTTATGTATGTGGGCTTTGCAAACATTAGTTCAAAGGCATTTCATGTACTTTTCTGTAGCCTCTTCCAGAGCAACAAATAAATAATAAAATAGAACAGAGGCCAAACAACTCCTCTGGCACTTACCATGATGTGAACACTGATGGTATCAGAAGTGCTAGTGTCAAAGGGAAATATGGCCTCCAATCTCTAAAAGAGAACGGGATCTTAAAATGTTCCTTTTTCTTAGTGCTGGGCCATACCTATGCATTTAAAAAATGCCTGGATGAACAATTCTCTAGCATTTTATCTACTGCTTTCCCTTCCACTGGATATGAGAGAGAGAGAGAGAAACCCTCACTTTTGACATTTGTTTCAAAGGAGAAGAGAATTTTGGTACAATTTTCATGGGTGGAGAATAAGGATTCTTGCATGTATTTTATTATAAGGTGACCAAAGAACCTGTGTGAATGTTCATTCCTTAAATCCCAAGAGAAGACATCATGAGGAAAGTCCTCCCACTGGGCTTTTTCAGATTAGGAAGAATGGGCATCTAGGGGGGTGTCAGAATGTCAGTAGCATCCTCTGACACATTCAACAATAAGCTCAAAAAGACAACCAAAATAACTTAAAAATAAATTATCCAGGATCTTGATATTAAGGTAGAAAAAGGAGAACAGCATGTTTGAGAATGGCAAGGAAGATCATAGCACTGCTTGAACTGAAAGTAAGATTTCTAGTAGAAGAAAAGATAGAACCCATGAGAAACAAAGATGAGGCAGAAGGGGAAAAAGTGAATCTGGAAGGGTAATGCAATTACAAGCCAAGATCTAACTGACTGAGCTACAGAAAGTCTTTCAGCTGTTTTCTCTTTATATAGTCTTTTTAAAAACACCTTTGGGTCCACTGCGAAGAACGGAATTTAAAATAAAGGTAACATAAAATTACACAGTCAAGAAAGGGATGGAAAAACACAATCACCTCTGCCTTTTCAGAACCAGCAAAGCTTTCAACATCAGCAGTGCAGCAAATGATTGCTCTGTCACTGTCTTTTGGTGACAGTCCAACTGGATCAAAGATCCTATCCGTTCTATAGTATAATAGAAGTGGGGTTGACATGGAAATAATAAATAATGATGAGAGTAGTAAAGGGGAAGCAGGAAACACTGGATGGGGCAAATCTCTGGATCTCAGATCTTTTCAACTGCACTGCTTGCATTTCTTCCGGGTTTCCAAATGGTTCTGAGTAAAACTTGGTGATGACAATTATGAAATATTAAGACCTGTCTGGACATTTGAATGTGAATTGAAGGATATATTTATTCTGCAACCATATCTCAACAAACGGAGGGGAAGGAGGGAAAAAAATCACCATTGTGATAAAAATACAGAGTGGGAAAACTGTGACATTACTAGTAACCATAGGTCTTTTATATCTTTACAAAGATGTCCAGGATGATAATTTCAATAATTTCAGACCTGCTACCAAAATTTTGGTGGACATTTGAACAGAAGAAATGCGCTAAAGGGTCAGTTCATTCATGCATCTAACATTTCCCTACACAGAGCCAATTCAATGAGATAGATATAGATATAAATAACATATTACAGGTAACAGCTTCTGTATCCTTACATCCAGCCATTTAACTTTAATTTTTGCATTATCCTGATGGGTATCCATTTTCCCATTTATAAATAAGATAAAATCCTGACAAGCAGGATAGAATACGTAATGATTTCCCCCTTTGTTTTTTAAACATGTAAATTTATGAAAGACTTTTTCAGCAGGGCAATGAACCAAAATTAATGAACCATCTTTCGAGTGACTAATTATCCATATATTCCCATTGGTAGGCAGTGATTGACCTTGTGGCTAAACACAGGTAAACAACATGCATTTTGCTTGGTAACTTTTTAATCCTTCCATCAAATATATGCACAAAGCCTAATTTCCAGTCCTGAGATTGGTTATCACTATCGTTTTGTTCAAAGCCTCCCTCCAAAATTTTGAAATTTTATTGCATTTCCGCCAAAGGTGGAAGAAAGCCCCTTTTTGATTCGAACCCCTCCAGCACATGGCAGAATGATCATGCGATATATAAGATTGTCTTCTAGGGATCAGATGCCAGTGATGTAAAGCCAGCTCACGTTAGGAGCAGCTCTTCTATGAGTTACATCCAGAGTTATCTTGTCGATGTTCTGGGAAATGTAAATGATCGAGCAAGGGAGTGCAACACTTACAGTACACATGTATAATAACTGCACATGGAGACCCATAGACGCTATGAAATCCACATGGAAATGAATTTTGTAATATGAGTAGTACTCTCTTTATATTATTAAAAATGTTTACAGTATTATATTGGTTTCATACCAGTTTCATTATCATTATGTCCCCAAAGTAGCCTTGAGAACCTTATGATGACAATGGTGCTGAGAATTCTCCTGGTGGTTCCTCAGGGTGGCCTGAGTTACCACTGCATGGTGGAAAAAGACCCCATACCCTTATTGGAAGGTACTGGGAGAAGCAGTCATGAAGCGAAGAATGGTGGGCACAGACTATGGACGCTTCAGACCATGCTGGGCATAGCTTTCTATGAAGTAACCACAGACCTGCATGTTGTTGGAATAAAGGACTCAGTTTGTTTTGCTGAAAGAGTGTGGATTTCCATTTGCATGGTGACATTCAGGAAAAGAAGCTGGTAGTTTGCCAACAAATAGTATGAGCAACTTTTTGAATTCTGTATTAGCAATCCTCTCTAAAAATAAAAAGAAAAGAAGAAGCAAACACCCCCCCCCCCCCACACACACACACAACAACCTTAGAAACCCCAGGATTCTAGAGGAAAAGAAAATGGAGGTACACCAGTTTTACTCTGAATTGTATATCTTGATAAGGTTTTTTGGGGGTGCAAGATTCTCCATGGTTTTTTGGAAGAGAAATCTAACACAAAAATAACCATTCTGGTCCATGGTGAACATTCCCATCCTTATCTTGAAAATCTTACATTTTTGGTGTTCAACCTGAAATCCTTTGAAAGGACCTAATTTCCAGATAATGGAGGGCCTGGAGGCAGACATCACAAAAATCACTAATTGGTGTAAAGAAATAAGATTTGAGAATACCAGCCTTTGATCCAAACACCTACTTAAGTCTCGAGATCTGAGGAATCCCAGAGGGGTTAAAACTTTAAACACACATGTGGTTAATGGCTTTAAAAGGTCAGGACCTTATGTCTCCCAGCAGGAGTACATCTCAGCTAACACACAGGCGTATTTCACACAGTGGCATATACACAATACTCAACTTGCACACTGCTCATAAAAATTGATTATTCAAAGCTTTTCTCCCCCCAATTCTAACTCTCAGTTAAACAAGACTTATGCATCAATGTAATCATCTCTCATTGTTATCCACTATCCAGTCCCACAGGGAGTCCTTGAATGTGAACAAAAACAGCTGTTTTCCTAGGCAAGGGGATAAGAGACTCGCAAGTGAGTTTCTAGCCTCAATCATCAGTTCAGTGCAGACATTAGAAGTATGTACATTAAGGGGGGGACACCATTTGGAAAACATTCAGAAACATTTTCAAATAAACTCAACAAATTGGATCAAACTCACTTCATGCAGGCTTACTCAAGATTTGCTTGTCCATCTGATTTGTGAATTGGGTCCCAGATGAATTGTCATATCTATTTGAAATATCACTTAGTTTGTTGACCTCCACAATGCATTCTCTAGAATATACAAAGAACAGCATCCACTGGGGGAGTGGGGTGTCAAAATCTGCAAAATGGTAGTGCTATAATCCAAGGCCCATCCCTTTTGAATATACATGCACACACACAGAAAAGAGGCAGACTTGGATAGTGATAATGCACCTGCCACCTTGCAGATGTTGACTCCTTTCTGGTTCCACAGAAAGATCTCTTATGCATGCAAAGACCATTTGATCATCTAAATCAATCCGGATTTTTGAATGCACCTGATTTGCAAAATCATTTCAAATCAAGTTGTCAAAGCAACGAGGATCCACTCAGCCCTTCAGTTTAGAAATTTGCCTTGAGGAGCTGTATTCAGAGAAAGAGGAACACCTCCAGTTCTCTACACAGAATTAGCTTACAAGACAGGAGGATCAGCATCAAGGAAGAGAGCCGGAAAAAAATTCTAACGATTTAGTCCTACAATCTTTGGTTCTCTTCCTAAGACTTAGCTGATTCATAAACTAGACCAGCCCATTTTAAACTAGAGTGACATATAAGTCCAGCCCACGTGGCTAGTTTATTATTCAGTTTGTTGGGTAGACCTAAGCTACTGGGTTACTTGAGTAAATCTTAAGTTAATCAGCAGGTAGCATGTCATACGAACAGAGCTACTCACTTGAAATGGAGTTTAAGTTGTAGAAATTTCAGCTGAAGGCATTTTTCACTTTGGTTTTTTAAAGCAGGACTGCTTTAAAGTTGCAGAGGGATTTCAAAGTTCTTATGCCTGTGTTATACTTTTAGCAGCGATTTAACA
This sequence comes from Liasis olivaceus, assembly GCA_030867105.1. NCBI lineage: Eukaryota > Metazoa > Chordata > Lepidosauria > Squamata > Pythonidae > Liasis > Liasis olivaceus. The sequence goes on from CM061353.1 coordinate 6,242,203, forward strand.
CTGCTTACTTTAAGATTTCCATGCTTGTTAATTGCAAGCCCCTTGAGAACTTCTTGGAATCAAATGGCAGGGAGTTAAATAAATAACTAAATACTCTTTTATTTATTTTCCTCTTTTTGGTAAGGAATGTTTACATATCAGAATGAGCTAAATCCTATCATTCAAAAACTAAATCTTTCCAATAGAACTTATCAATAAAAAAGAGATAATTGTTAGTAAAACAGTGAAGGCTGCTTGAAAGTATATCATGGTTGGTTGGAAAGATAAGATACAATGGTTGCTTGGACTCCACTTTTAGCAACTGCACATTCTTACTTTGTGATGTAACAGTTTTCAAAAAGGATTTCCAGGAAAGCAAACAAAAAGGGATTTGTCTAATCTTAGGTGTTTGCATTTAATCATTTGTACAAAACAAAGCATGGTTCCATATCTCTGCCTGTTCTTGATCTCCAATGGGAATAAAATAGATTGTCTCTAATAGGTTTTAATGTACAACGATGAGCTCATTCATAAAAGATTTCTACCAAAGCTTCAATTATTTAGATGTGGATCAAGATCAAAGAAGATCAAAGCACCTCCTGTACCTATAGGAAAACTGAGTTGTTAATTAAATGAGAAGACGCTCACTCAATGAGCTCTAATCTCAGCTAGGCAATGCAGAAGAACGTATTAAAACTCACAATGGACAGGATGTTGGCGCACACCCCACAAGTCATGCAGCTTTGTGCTACCCCCAGATGTATTAGCTCAGCTGCATGTTTAAATGCAACATACAGTTCCAAAGATAAAGGATTATAAAGTCCCAGCACCAAAGGTGTATGATATATCGGCCAGCCAAGAGTTTTACAAAAGAAAGCTTCAAGGAAGTCAGTGGAATCAGATCAACAGTATGATGGTAGTAACAATACAGCCAGTTTGGTGTAGTGGTAAGGTGCTGGCCTAAAAACAGGAGACTGTGAGTTCTAGGACTCCCTTAGGCATGAAAGCCAGCTGGGTGACTTTGGGCCAGTCCCTCTCTCTCAGCCCAACCCACCTCACAGGGTTGTTGTTGTGGGGAAAATAGTATTAGGCATGTTTATCTATTTAGTCACAGGACTTATATGGCCACCTATCTCATACAGTGACTCTGGGTGGCTCACAACAATCCAGAAAACATAGTTAAAATCATACCCTTCCCCACCAGGCACCACACCCCCCATCCTAGCCCAATGCTTGGGAGAAGAGCCAGGTCTTCACAACCCTCCAGAAGGCTAAAGGGGTAGGAGGTGGGAGGCTATTCCAAAGGACTGGGCAGCCACTGAGAAGGTCCCATCATATGGCAGCATTTAAGGGAGGGGCCTGAAGCACACCCACCTTATCTCACCTAGAAGGATGGACGCATACTCTCAGGGAGAGGTGGTCCCACAAGTAACCTGGCCTTGTGCCATATAGGGCTTTAAAAGTGATAACCAGCACCTTGAATTGCACCTGGAAAGCAACCAGAAGCCAGTGCAGCTCGCACATTCAGGTGAACCGTGGGACACCCAAAGCTGTCTGTGCCACTGCATTCTGGACCAACTGCAGCTTCCAGATGATCTTCAAGGGCAGCCCCATATAGAGCACATTGCAGTAATTCAAATGGGAGGTGACTAAGGCATGGGTGACTGTGAGCAAGACGTTCGCTGTCTTGAGTTGTATATGAAAAGGCAGGATAAAAATCTAATAATGATAATGATAACAAACTACTGGCCAGGTGTAGGTGTTGGGGAAGCCTTGTTCTGTTGTACTGTTGCTTCCTTGCAACTGGTGTTTCAAGCATTCTGCCTTTGCTTCAGGAGACCATCAAATCTAGTAAACATTGTCTCTATCCTTCATGAACAAGGAGAGTCCTCTTATTTAAATAGATTCATGTCAAAATAAGCTTGGAGATCCCATGCATGAAGTGGCCTTCTCATTCTTTTCAAGATAGCCATAATTAACAATATTATTTCACTACCTTGAGGCTTGGACCTATGAAACCATAGCTTTGATTAACAAGCAGTTATCTCATGTATTGACATGAAGGAAGCATATAAATTCTACCCACTATTACCTATCTTCCATTTAGATGAGAATACTATGAAATTTTCTCCTGCTTACCTCCTGCTGTTGTCTGCCACTAATGGGTTGTCTGTGTGTTTTTTGACTCCCCAACCAATTAATGATTCCATAACAACTGACATTTATTATAACAGTTGATATCTACCCTCTCTGTTAGGAGAATGAAGATACTATAATACATGCATACATGACAAGAGCATGACAACAAGATCCTGTTCTCACATTTCTCCATAGCTCTAGAAAGGTTTCTCTAGGATCACTAATGAGTAATGAAGTCTCCTTCAAGGTGAGTTTGATTCCTGGTGACATGCCCATGTAGTTTTTTTTTTGCCAACTGTAAAAAAGTGATTTGCCATTTTCTTATTCTGTTACCTTTTGTAACTTCCTAATCTAACCTACCACTCTGAGATTCTCTGCTGGCCTCTCTCCCAAAAGCTAACCAGGTCCAACCATGCTTACCTTTGGAGATCATCTAAGGTTGGTTATGTGCTGCTCCTGCTAGGTGAAAAGTAATAATACTCATTAGTTAGTCATACCAGGCAGGGCTACAAATGGTCAATCATGTAGCAGAGACCACAAGCCATAAAGAGATGGGCTGCATTTAGATTATCTAGGTCAACTCATTGACCCTAACCCTAAGGAATTCAGTAGCAAATTGATGGGTATCAAGGCAAAGAAAGAGGGCAGTGATTGTTGACATCAAGAACTGCAGTGGTAAAAGGACAGGAACAGCAGCAGAGAAATTGCACTTCAACAAATATGAGCTCCCAAACAAGAACAGAAGGCCATCAGCTAACGAACCAATGGAAAACATCCCTGGAAAGAAAAGACCAAATTGTTGACCTGCTGGCCAAGAAGGAGCGGTATAGGGGTTCCCTTCCTCTATTTACTTCCAGAAAAAAAAAAAGATCTTTGATTCAAATATAAGTTTCTCTAAGACTAAAAAATCAAGGAGAAGTAGGCTTTGCCCTTTCATCAGCTCGAAGACAAAAGCTGTTGAGGTGTGTATTTATTTGCTATTATTACCAGTTGTTTATAAGCTGAAAATCATTTGATCAGAAGTGGGATGAAAATATTAGAAAGAATTACAGAAAAGAAGAATGGTTGCCAAAGTTGCTCCCTTAAGGTGAAGATAACTGTACAGCTTCTGGCATGGAGCATATGGCCTCTGCTTCTGCTTGTTGCCTTTTCAACCAGGGATTCTCACAAGGATGTGTTAGTGGCAGGGATTCCATGTTCCTTGGAATAATTTCCTCCTGGTATTGGAATTGCCCCAACCTTGCCTTCCATCAAATGACCCTTAAGGACAAGGCTCTTCCCCCAGTGCTGGATTAGGAGTATGTACCTTGGCACATTTATATTATTCATCATAATTATATTTACATATTTATGGATGAATGAATGTTTGTTATGTTCAAAGCACCCAAGAACAAACATAGGCACAAAGAAAGAAAACAGCATACATTTTCACATTTCATGGGAAGCAAGCCATTCAGCAAATAGTTTCTTCCTACATCTCATCACAGCAGCCAAAAATTTGGCTACCGCCAGAGTCATACTGTGCCTAGGGTCAGATAAAAGAAAATTTACATATACATGGCTTAAATGGCCTGGTTGAAAAATTAATGAGAGGGAGATAAAGGTTTCTCTCAGATCAGTACACAATCCACTAACCCAAAGTTTGTACTTCTCCAGCTCTGGTTTCTATTAACAAAAGCAGACACTTTGTACAAGAGGAATACCCTGGAATTTTCTTAACAGGACTGGTGATGGAAAGGCATTTAGTCACAACTTTGTAAAAGCAATCTGATAAGTACTATGTCTTAGACTGGTTAAACATGAGGCCACACACAAGCTCTTTTGATAATAATTGCCTAAATGAACCAGAGAACAGGGTGAGTTAGCTTTACTAATCAGCTTATATCCCAGAGTCTTTGCCTAATTAACGAAAAAGCTGAAGTATGCCTAATTAAAAATAGGTGACCTGGAGAGAGGCCAATTTGACTAATTTTCTGAGATGTAATTTTAAACCAGGAATTAATGGGGTCGTCAACAGGGTAAGAAAGCAGTGCCAAAGTGGAATGGAACACACAGGTTTTGAGCCAAAGTTTAGTCACAACTAACCCTGCCCTGGCTTTCAACTTTGCTCTGTCTCTCAAAGGACTACGGCATGGGTAGTGTTAAGAGGGCCCTCGAAAAGTGGGCCTGAATATTTCAGAGCCCTTGAGAGATTATATTTATTCACACAGAAGCCCCGTATAGGAGCTGTGAGGCCAGCTTGGCACTGAAAGTTCTAATTGCAGCTGGAATGTAGCATCTATTCTTTGAATGGGAAAAATGCAGAAGCAAAAATTAGGTGGCTTCTGACTTCAGAAGAGCTGAACAGTGGTGGGTTGACCAGGACAGAGAATGATGAAAACCAAGCCAAGATACCTGAAGCATCTAGTCTATTTACATAGTACTCACATTTATATATGTACCTTCACACACACATCTATACCTGGGCAAAGAGCCAGGTTTTACGGTTTGCTTGAAGGATGGCTAGATCAAGGCAATTCAACTGGGGCAAGTCTCAAGTTCATTGCCTCTTCTGTTTTGTGTGCTGTTTTGGACATCTCAGAGTTGGGTAGCTTCTAAATGTGATTTATGAATAAATAAGCAAACAAATAAATACATAAGCTAGAACTTTGGTACTTGGCAGAAGGGACCATCAAGTGACATTTCTCCACTTGCCCAGAGGTTGAGATCATAAAAAGTTCAGCAAATGATGGGGAAGGGGGAGAGATAATTTGTTGGAGCAGAGAAAGGCTCTGGGGGGGGGGGGGGAAGGCCTGAGGGGGAAAATGAAGGATCTCATTATTTGGTGAAGCAAAAAATATTAACACATCACTCATATTTAGCATTTGCCGTCATGAAAGTTCTACCTCACTACGCTGTTCGGCACAACATCAAAACCTGTTGAGTATGATAAATATGCTGTCCTGGACTAGGACACTGTAGAAAACAGATTTTCATTTGCCAGATGAGGATATCTGTAGCTGATTTTCAATACATCCACCTAATTCAGGTCATGTAATGAGAGATACCCCTTGATCAAGGGATTACTACCCAAGTAGATCTCCACTGACCATTGTAGATTTAATGTATATTTTAACTACATATTTTAAATCTTATCTATAGCAATCTTGCTGCTAAAATCCATAGTCCTTTATGATATATCAGGTTGTCAAACAATTATTTAATTGATTAATCGCCTGCCTTTCAACCAAGTAATAGAGGAATCAGTTCAAACTGACTCACTGCTCTGTGTCTAAGGCACTAATGCCAATTCAAACGTTATTGTATTTGGAGGCAATATAGCTTCCAATACTCTAGGATTTCAATTATTCTGGGACCATATATTTTCTGCCCCTTTTAAAGCAAAAATCCTTGCTTTGATATTAGGTCTTGATAGCGTCTTGTTCCATAAGAAAAAAAGTGATTAAGTAAGAGTGAGAGATTAAAATCCAAATTAATATCTTCTCATCCAGGCTGGTATATTTAGCAGCCTATTTTTTGAAGAGGATCATTAATCAAATGCAGTGTTAAACAGCATTCCCTTTCATACTTTTTAAAAATCAGGACAGGTCAAACCCTTTTCATTATCCAGAGTTGCAAATTCACTCTCTAATGCTGCTTTAATAAAGCGCCACAGATATTGCTAAGATACATCTAGGAATGCTTCTGGGAAATAACTGAAAGCAATTCTGGAGACCTGCAGGGACATCTGCAAGGGTGGGTCAAAAAAGTCACAATGGTGGCCACAATCACATGATCAGAGTTCGTGCATGTGTCCTGCAGGGCTTTGACTATATGGGTGCAGCTGCCATTTTGACACTTCCTTCTGCTTGTGGATTCCCTGGGATCACTGGGGTCTCTTCCTTGCTCTCTTCCTTGCACAAGGCTGATTGACAGGGAATGCTTTGTTCTTGCCCAAGTCCTTTTCCTTCTAATGGTGCTGAAGGAGAAGACTTCTCAGAAAATGGTGCTGTGTGTGTTTGATCTGCTTGTCTTCTCTGCTGTAGCTCCAGTGGCCTAACTAACTGGATTTGCAGAGCAGGGTAAGCTTGGTGGGTTTTAACCTTGGTTAATTTTGTGTGTGTGACTTGATTAACCAATTAACTTTTGTGTTGTGTGAAATCAGATTGCTTGGTTATCTCTTGCACAAAGCCAGGAAATGGATTAACTCTGTGACCAGTTAAATCTCTGATGTGAACATGGCTTGGACACGGATGTCCTCAGGGGAAGTCAAAGTCTACAACATGGCACAAACTGTGTTATACTGACCATCTTGCAGATTTTGAGACCTTTCCATAGACTCCCCTGGCCATGGTTATGTTTCTGAATTACTGCTATGACAAGGTGGAGGAATCCTCTTCCTTGATCCTCAAGTGATTACATATTGTCTTCTGTGTGTCCTTCCTACTGGATGTGATATTATTTCTGCTGTTGATATTGGGGAACATCCAACTTTGGCCATCTCATAACAGAACTACTTTGGCCCCTTCCTTCTGCATTTCCCTACACATTTGTATAGGAGAGGTCCCAATCCTCTTGACATGCCTGATTCAGACCCAAGCAACTGAAGAAGATGCGTAGGCAGAAAGGCAGGAAATCCCCCCTCTTGTCTTCACCAGGGGAAGCAGTGGGTAAGCCTCATAGAATTCCATGCAATGTATCCTAGAGCCACATAAACTTTACACCACCCCATCCTGGAACAACATGCAGCATCAGATACTATAAATGCAATTATTTGTCACTCAGGCAGCCAGACTGGGCTAAATCAGTTCAGAATTTACAACAAGTAATTCATTGTTATTATCCCAAAGCAGGATGAAGTCTTCATTGACCCAGCAGGCATGCAGGGAAGGAACTAAATTGCCTCCTAATCAGTTCATGACCTCTTTGCCATTTCATTATATAGGTTTCCTATTAGTAGTTAAAAGTGACCCCCCCCCACACCAAAAAATAAAAAAAAATAGAAGTCAATGGCACACCACTTCCACCCCACTGCCAAGAAAACTCCATGGGTGTGTCCATGAAGTTACTAGGAACTGAGCTCAACTTGAAAGAGATTTTATTTCAGCAGAAAACCACACATTTCACCAACTAATAAAATGAAAGAAATAATCACAGTCCCATCATAACTTATGTTCTGGATCAACTCATTAAACGCCTGGCTTTAGGAAGACTACTCTTTCTCGGTCTTTCCCCTGTTCATCATCATCATCATCATCATTATGGTCACAGACCAGAATTACAAATAAAAATACATTAAAATACACTGAAATACATTTAAAATACATTAAATAAAATGAACAGCACATGATAATACATATACAGGTTGGTGGGGTCATTGTGGGCAATCAAAATCTGCCTAATTTTGCAGACAATATAACAGTCTAACAATTTCCCGTTATATAGGAATGGTACCACTAAGCAATCTGAAAATGTCTTTTTATGGAAAACCTGTTAAAATACCCTTCCTGAATCATCATAACAATGCTGCATGATAGATTGTTAGATTAGGATAGGGCAGATCAGTGTTGTAGTCATTCATCATGGAACTCATTGGGTGATCTTGAGCCAATGACCATCATTCAATCTAACTTGTCTCACAAGTTTGCTGTAAGAATAAAATGGGAAAAGAATAAAAACATGTTGTGCTCTTAGAGGAACAGTGGGATAAAATGAATAACAACAACAACAACAAACAGTATGATAATGACTACTCAGATGTAAAATCAAGAAATTGCTAGAATCCTTTTGCATGAAACAAGCAAATGGAAAAAAGTTCTGAGCTCAGAACAATCAGAACTGGAACTTTTTGAATGTCCAAGAGCAAAACTGAAAGCATGTTGATTGCTCTGCCTTAGGGAACAATGAAGCTCAAAATAAGCTCCTAACTTCCACACAGGTTGCAAGGGAGAACACAAAAATAGGTGGTACTTTGCTATTTACTACCCTACATACAGAAAACTTGGCCAAGAAAATGACACTTGATATGACATTGTAGTTAAAATGTTGGATCTGTAGGCTCCAGATTCAAATCTACCCTTAGCTGTAGAAGCTCTCACTGAGTCACACAAAGTCAGAGAGTTTCCATTGCTAAAAGCTGACTTGAACAGAATCTTTCTGAACCAAGTCCAACCTTTTAACCATGACACCATACTGGCCTCTACTAAAAAAGGCCTAGTTCTAGAAAATTATGGGGTTCTTCAAGGTAAAGATTGGAAGCAGCAGTGTGTGGTTTCAAGCATGGAATGATTGGCTCTGAATTTAAGCAGTGAAACTAATATGAGCTTAAAAACATCATGATGACAGCTCCTCACTTGTCACTCTGTTCTGAGTGTTTCAGTCATCAGAGCAGCATCCTGGGCATGTCTTCCTACCTCTACTACCATTTGGGGTTTGCCGTCTGCCATTGTGACCTCTGCAGGTGGTCACTAAGAAGAAAGCATGTAAGACAGACATTTGACCCCTCCCCTCTGCATATTTTCCTCACCCCTCAAGCATACCCCTTCATATCTCCAGAGTTGTTGGACCAGAGTCTACATCTCCTGGAGGTCTGCAACAGCCCCTGCATGGAGTGAGTACTGCTCACCAGGGAAGCCTTTCCTCAGATCATCTCCTCCACTGAAAAGAAATTAGGGTAGCTGCAGAGGCTGAGTTGACCTGCTACTTCATCTGTTGGTTTAGACCAATCCAACTGTCCCCACAACAAGGGGTGAATTTGTAAGTCTTAGTTGCCATATTGGCAGAAAGGTGTCTACACACTCCTCTCGTGGATGTAAAGAAGCCTTAAGAGCAACAATGAAAAGGAGAATGAGGGAATATCTTTTCTGCTTATTGCTAGGTTCACCACACTACAGGGTCCAGTAAATGGGTCTGGGCTTTGAGAAGGATTCTGAGAAGATTCAGAGAAGGGCCAGCAGGGTGAATAGGGGACCAGAAACTAAGTCCTATGAAGAAAGATGGCGGGATCTGGACATGTTTAGCCCTGAGAAGAGAGGACTGAGGGAGGATGTAACAACACTGTTCAAATACCACAAAAGATATCACACAAATAAGGTTCCAGATCTGTCCTTTATCACTCCAAGATTCAGGATTCAGGTTAATGGAGTTAAGTTACAGAAAGGCAGATTCCAGCTGATTCTCACAAAAACTTCCAGACAGGAAGAGCTGTTTCTTTCAACAGTTCGGAACATCCCATTTGCTTCTTGCAGAGGATAGACATTCACATCTGGGGGAGGTTGCATGATTCCCCCACATGTTGCCTCTGTTTCTGTCCAGAGCTATGGGGGAGGGTCTCATTATGAGCACGACTAGACACCTCCAAGCGACATAAATGTGCTCTAAACAGTAAAAATGCTAGAACTAAATTTGCAAAAGCAAGAGAAACCACAAAAAATACTTACTTTACAGCTTTTCAGGATATAGCAAAAGTGAAAATCTATTTGTCCCTCAGCAGGCACATAACATTTCCCAGAAATAATCAAAATGTATTTTTTTCCTCTCCGTTTACACATACACAGAAAGAGAATTTGCAAATTTCATTTCATTTATTTTATCCTTAATTAAAATGAAATACAATTACTATAATTATGCTCTAGACCATAGTTTGTGCCTTCAAACACCTTAAAAATCACAGTTCAAAGAATCAGTGTTTGTAAGCAGCATTACACTTTCCATTTTACCATCTGACATTGCATGTCTTTCTCATCCAGAAGTGTAATGTTTCTAGATATTTCCAGCTACTTTCAATCCCAATGTAATCACCTAATGAGAAGGAAAGGTACAACCCTGCCGGTTGGAGGTATTTTCAGCTTGTACCTATTCATTTTTTTTTTTTTTGGCATAGTGAAAATGATGTTTCTGAATGATGTTCAGATCTGGGGCGCTTGTATCTCTCCATGGCCCAAGTGTAGGCTTTGGAGTCAACAGTTGCGTTAGGAGATTTTGTATCAGCTTGAATCTAGGATCTGCCTGATCTTGCAAATCAAAACCCCTTTCAGACCCCCCAGAACAGTTTTCATCTGCCATACATCAGGAGGACAGAAGAGAAATAGCATGCAAAGTAACTGCATCAAGGCCAGATTGTACATTATAGTTCTGGCCTTCACACAATTGTTAAAGTCATTCCTCATGAACATCAGTGTGATTTGTTCTAGAGTTTGCTCTCTAATTCATCGGGTTGCCACTTGCTAAGAATTTAATGTACATGGAGCTTCCTCTGCCAGCTCTTAGAAGTTAATTCTCCCTTTGCCAGCTCCTATAATTTAATTTTACCCTTTAAAAATGGCAGCAAAGACTAGGTTGTTACAACGGCATGCAAAGCATCTTTGAAAAATTAAGAGTACAATACTTCTGAGATTAGAAAATATCAGGACAAAAATTGCCAGTGAACAGCTAAACCATCCAGCATCTCTTGAGATGTAGAGCACTGATGTGTAAAGAAAGACGAAGCTGAGACGTACATAGAAAAATGTTACAAGAGGAAAAAAAAAGGAGAAAAACAGGAAAGAAAAATATGAACTCTGTTTCAGACGTTCTTTCTATGGCCGTGCCTGTATTTTGATTATTCCAATCCTGCAATTTAGGAGGAAAATAGATTTTATGAAAGGTTCATCACTGGGAGTTTCTTCTTTTTAAAAATAAAAATGCTTCACATCAAAATAATCCAATATGCATGTAAAGAAAAGTGGCATTCAGCAACTCTACCTTTCTAAATATCTAAGACCTAGAAATGGAGATTAGAAAATGGAAATTACTGGAAAGCTGAATTTTGCATTCTGCTTTTGCATTGGACGCCACAACAACATCCACCATCCTTTTTACATGTGTCACATGGACAATGTATGTAAAAACAGGAGCAAGGCTTCTATTATTTGCCATCTTGACTTTTTTGCCCCCCTCTCCTGTGGATACCATTGTGGAAAACATTGGTAATAATGTAGATCTTTCAAAGAGATGAGGGAAACCCATGAAATCTGAATAGTTTTCATGTATAACTTTTTACCTTATGCCATAGAAGAAGTACCTGGACTACTTATGTAATCATGCATGTTATATGTTTTAAGAAATGGGTGTAAATCTGTTGCTGCCCGATTCTTTTAAGGAAGGAGATCAAAGCAGAAACATGTCTACAGGCACTACTACACAACCATTGATTGCATCCTCCCGCCAGCCTTAGAAGTTTTTATGCACCATCCATGAGAGTCCTCACCACATCTGCAACCCTCATTACTCTTCAGTGTTTCCTTCAGCTGACTAAGGTCAGGAGATTAAATGTCTTCATTTTGACTGCTTTATTGTTTTCACAGCAAGAATAGCAACGTTGGTTACTGTGCAGGACAGCAGCAAAACCTCCACCCAGAACAGCCTGGAATGATCATGATGATGATAATGATGATGATGATGACGGCCGCCTCTTGACTTCAGAAGAGTGGATGCGATTCCACAGAACCAGGAAGTGGGACATCTCAGGCATACCCACCAGTGAGAAACTACCTGCTCTATAGCTCCACAGCCAGTGCTGCTGAGGCCAAAGTCAACAGGCCCAGCTGGAGAAGACCTCCTGTAGATCAACAGGGTCCTGAGGACACAGGACACAGCACTGCTTACAGACCAATGCAATCTGTGTGGGGAAGGGTCTGAAGTTCAAAATCCTTTCAAACATATTTTGTGGCCAACAACTGCAATTTGGTGTATATTATGCCACTGAAGTTAACTCTGAAAGCCCATAACCCACAATATATGTTGTTTAACAAGCACAGAGTGCCTTCTTCATTTAAAAATAGAGGAAACTCACATCCTAATGCTTGTGGGATGGAAAATGCGAGCTGCGCTTCATTAGATTTGAAGGAGCTATTCTCTCCCAAGCAGGGCTCTGGCTTGGCCCATATTGAATTACGACGCTAAACAGAACAGGAAGGATCTGCTGTCCTAATTCTGTTTGATAGATCACTTTGTCATTTTCAGATGCCAGATTGGAGGGTGCAGCCTTTTCCTTGGCAAAGAATGGTGCTTTAGAGCTCTATGCTATCAGGAAAAACAGCAAATGCACAGAGACTGTCAACATGCTATCAAATACTTGCCACAGAAAATATAATAATAATAATAATAATAATTATTATTATTATTATTATTATTTAAAAATCAACAAAATACAAAGACCTGCAAATAGATGTAGAATGTCTGTGGCAAAAGAAAGCAAAGATAGTGCCAATAGTAATAGGCGCCTTGGGTACAATCCCAAAACATCTGGAGCACCCCTTGAAGACCATTGGCATTGACCAAATCACCATCAGTCCATTGCAAAAGGCAGCTTGACTTGGAACAGCTTCCACCCTGCGACAATACCTTTAACACCATCAAACAGCCACATCTGCCTATCCCAGATCCCTGGGAAAGACTCAATAGGTGGACAAAAATGCCAAATCCAGTCTAAACATCTGGCTGACTGTGCAACCATCACCACCACCACCACCAATAATAAATGTCAACCCATTTATTACCAAGATCCTTTTAGAATTACTTAAGCTAGGCATGCTGGTGCAACAGACAGAGGATGGGGAGTTTATGTAACACACCCTCATTAAAACACACCTACAGATACACTATGGCTGAAAACACCTCTCATTTTTTAAGAGAGTTGAAGCCAGTAGAGCAGACCCAGGGAGGTTTCTCTTCCCTACCTAGGATCTCTGATCTAGAGCTTTTGTATATTTGTAGAAGAGCTTGAAAAAGCTGATATAGTTTCATTGTTCAGTTTTTTCAGACTCCCAGGGAACCAAGGACTTAACATTTTGGAAGTGGCTGTATAGTTAATGTACATGACCGGGGGAAACGTTTAGCCCTTTTCAAATTGAGTAATGTCTCTTTGGTGGAACAAAAAAGAGTGTGAAAGCAAGGACAACCCAAAACCATTTTATGACTTACTTAAGAGCAGTTCCAGAGAACACTTCAGTTTATTGATAGTTTGTATGTGTCTGTGACTGTGCCTTTGAGTCAGTCCTGACTCCTGGTAACTGCCTGGACAAGTCCCTGCAGTTTTCTTGGCCAGTTTTTGGAAGTCGCTTGTAATGCCTTCCTCCCAGGGCTGAGAGAGAGGGTCTGGCCCAAGGTCACCCAGCTGACTTTGTGCCTAAGGTGGGACTGGAACTCAGAGTCTCCCAGTTTCTAGCCTGGTGCCTTAACCACTACACCAAATTGACTGTCTAGTGATATATTGCACTAGTGAATTTAGAGACAATACTACAATATCCTCTTCAAAATCAGAGGGCGTGGAGCTGAGAATTATGGAAAATATAATTAGCATATCTGAATGACACTAACATGCTAGATAACCTATGGAATTAGACTTTTAAAAGCAATCAAGGAGAGAGGAGATCATCCCAGTTAATCATGACTAAAGTTATCATTCTTCTGGAATTCACCTGGGCTGGACCTTAGTGTGTTGTAAAAATAACCATTAATGGCTCCTTGAAACAAACTGTTGCTGAAGTTATTGAGGGCACGAGCTCATAATGCCGAATATAAGAACAATCTACTAATCGACAGAAGAATGTCCAGCAGAAATAAGGGGAGAAAATGCCTGACTTTCTTCATTGCCCTAGACTCCATATAAAGAAATAATTTGCTTAGAAATGGCTGGATTACATCCTGCAGCAGAAGCAGCTTTACATTTTGTTCCTCATATGGGCCTTCCTTTGTGGTCCCCATGCAGGGACCTTCCAGCCAAAACGATGGGCTTAGGTTCATGGGAGTCCACAGCAATAGTCAGTGATTTCAAAATGGCAGACGCGGCTGGCCAACCCAGCTTTTTACATCCTGCAACACATGTAAAAAAGAAGCAGGGTTTTTATTGCCTGGTTGCACCCATCCTTTTGAAGCCAGTGACCATCATTGTGGATGCCCCTGAATATACTAGTTCAGTATTAATAACGGCAAAGTGAAATACTCCTTGAGTTGATTTTGATTTCTGGTGGACAGATAGGAAGAGTTTGCTTGGCAACAATATGGAAGTGGACTTCCGTTGCTTTCTCACAGGACATCATCATCATCATCATCATCATCATTTTTCCCAGACTAGCCTATAGCCATAGATGTTCCTGGTAGACTCCCATCCAAGTACTAACCAAGTCTGACTTGCATAGCTCTCTTCAAAAGCAGCCAAGATCACTAGGTGTTGCCATCTAGTGGACATCATTACACTAAGTCTGGCTAGTTGGGGATGGAACCCAACTCTCTTTTGTCCAAATCCAACACCTTAGTCACTATCATCTACTGTATTTCAAAGTCATGCACAACATTTGCTGAGTGTGATCAGGAGATAAAAAGCTGGGTGCCTTTTTAAGCTAACTTAAATGCATCAGTGACTGGTAGTCAAACCAGGAATCTTCTCTGCTGAGATTAAGAACCAAAGGTTTTGAATTTCAATGGGAAATAAATCAGCAAGGATTAGAAATGGGGAGAAGGAACCTGGATATCTTTAGGAGAGTTTCTCCCAATTGGTTCTACCTGCCTGATAAGATCTTGAAGACGAAGCTCCTTCAGGTCTCTTCACTTAGAGATTGCCATCTGCAGGGTCCGTGGAGGTAGACCTTTGCAGTTGCTGCCCCCTCCCCTTCTTAGGAATCACATTCCCCCTGAGATCTGGACAACCCCAAATCTTTTGGGCTTCATCAAAACTTGGCTTTTCAACAGGCCTTGGGGCAATGGGGACATCGTGAGCTGCTCCCTTCCATCATCTGGAGTTCAATGAAATGGAGAGTTTTATTATTACTGGCACCGTATTTGCACTGTATTGTAATTTATGCTTTAGACATTGCACTTTTTAACCTTATTTACAGAAATAGGGTATGTAAGCCACTTAGAGCCAGTTTCAAATGGAGCAGCATCTAAGCCGTGTAAAAAAATGAATTAAGTGAAAAAGAGAGAACAGTTTGCTGCTGTGTGGCAAATGAATTACAATCCGTAGGTCAAAGGCATTCTTTATTATTTTGGAGGCTTTGAGTCAGTGTTGACTTCTGGCAACTGCCTGGACAAGCCCCTGCAGTTTTCTTGGCAAGATTTCAGAAAAGCAGTTTGCCATTGCCTCCTTCCTAGGGCTGAGAGAGAGTGGCCGGCCCAAGGTCACCCAGCTGGTTTTGTGTGTCAGGTGGGTCTAGACTCACCATCTTTCAGTTCCTAGCCTGGTGCCTTAACCACTACACCCAACTGGCTCTCAGGTCAAAGGCAAAATCCTGTTGAAGTTCAGGAAATACTCGTGGAAGTTTGAGCCTCCCTGTTTTGTTGGTAAACCTGTGAAGGCACTCAAATTTTTCATCCCTAGAGGTTAACTTTGGCTCTGAAGAAAGCAGGTAGGGATTTCTGCTTCCTTTCAGAACAGGACTAGGGAGCCCGTGGCCCTCAGAAGTTGGTAAATCCAAAGGGCCACAGACCATTCTTTAAGAATTCTCTACCAAGAAACTGTTAGGGGGCTTCCATCTTCCTTCTTTCTTCATATATGATTTTTTATTGAAAGAGAATTTTACACAAGCTTAAAAAACTATAGAAACTTACACAGAAAAAAAGAAAAAAGATATAAAAGAATAAAAGAAAAAGTGAGGGCCAGAGAAAGACAAAGAAAAAAGAAAGAAAAGATACCTCAGGAAGTGAATTTTGATATTCTTTGCAGCAGTTATAGACATAATAGATACCATCTCCACCCTCCCAAATTAAAATCTTGGTTTCCTTCTTCCCATAAACAACCCTTTTTAATCAGTAAATACAGAAATCACCAGTTCATTTTTACCCATTTTCAGCAAAAAGTCCATAAAGGGTTTCCAGTTGTTTATAAAAGTAATTATTGCTCCCTCCTTAATCAAACAAGTCAATTTAGCCATTTCTGCGAGCTCTGCCATCTTCACAATCCATTCGTCCATTATGAATATTTCTGTATTCTTCCATCTTTGTGCTTCCATCTTCCTTCTAAATGAATTAGAAGATTCCTATTCTAAGAAATCCAGTAGTAATGTATGGCTGTGAGAGCTGGACCATAAAGAAGGCTGAACGCCGAAGAATTGATGCCTTTGAACTGTGGTGCTGGAGAAGACTCTTAAGAGTCCCCTGGACTGCTAGGAGGTCAAACCAGTCAATCTTAAAGGAAATCAACTCTGATTGCTCATTGGAAGGATTGATAATGAAGCTCAAGCTCAGATACTTTGGTCACCTAATGCAAAGAGAGGTCTCTTTGGAAAAGACCCTGATGCTGGGAAAGATGGAAGGCAAAAGGAGAAGAGGACGGCAGAGGATGAGATGGCTAGATAGCATCACTGAAGCAATGAGCATGAAATTGAGCAAACTCAGGGAGGCAGTGAAAGATAGGAAGGCCTGGCGCAATATGGTTCATGGGGTCACGAAGAGTCGGACACGACTTAACGACTGAACAACAACATTCTAAGAAAATGATTTGAGGTGGGGATGGGAGGAAGCAGCTCAGAACAAAGTATTTCTGAGTTACACACCTTTCTTGTTCTGTGCTTAGTTTTATTTTCTGCTGTATTTAAGCTTTACTAAGAGAATATTCGTTGTTGGTTTTCCTTTGATGTTTTGTTTTAATTGTTCAGCATAATTACCGTGATACAAAAATTGTAGTTTAAAACATCCTGACCAAATCTTGAGCTAATTGATACATGACTCAGATGGGAAATAACAAAGAAGTGAATATTGGAAAATGGCTTGGATCCGGGTCATCCAAGAAACTAAGGGTCTTGCATGCGAGAATTCAGCAGCCCCAGAATGCTGGAAAGCTGAACCAATTTATTTCTTACTTATCTGTAATGTTCTTGAAACTACAAAGCTTGTCTTATTTGTTTGTTTCATTAGATTTAGGTGCTGCCCAACTTCAAGATTACTTTCCTTTTGCAATAATCTGTAACATTTCCCCATCAGAGGGAACTCCTATCACACCTCTCTTCCCAGCTCCTGGCAGGTCTTTTAAGAGGAATGGTGATTTGACAGATTTGATTTTCCTCCTCCACTACTCTAAGCAAAGTGAACAGTGGGGATCGACCCTTTGCAGAGCACCAAGGTGCTTCGTTTTGTTATTTCTTTTCTTTCCCTTTTTTTGTGGAGTACAGGCAGAAAGGATTTATTTTTTCCCTTCATGGCCTGTAGCAGCTCAGGGCAGGGCAGGGATTGACTAACATTTTTTGTTCGTCATCCTCAGTATTTCTGAGTTAACCTAAGTGAAAACAATTGTAAGATATTTTTGGATTGCTTTTGAAGGATTGGAAAACAGAAGCAAGAGTGAGTGAATATGCTTTCAGTGAGGTATATCAGAGAAGGAGTGGGGAGTAAATAATGGAGATCCAAGTCTAGACTCCAATGGGGGCCTCAAGCTCACAGAGACATGTTCAGCAAGCCATTCTTTCATTTCAATCTATCTCTGAAGAAAAAAATGGGGAAAATTATTTCTTCCTTCTTATTATTTCTTTCTCTGGAGAAAGTTTTGGCCATATCTCCCATCATTCCACCAGTAGGGCAATAACCTTGCTGAATGGGATGACAGGAATTATAATTCAACCTGCTTAGAAGGTACCAAGTTGATGTAAGTTCAAAGAGAGGGAAAGGGGTTCAAGATAGAGGATTGAGCAGCTACAGATAATCAAGTTGTAAAATATTGTGGGCAATGTAGTTGGGTACATATTTCCACTGTTCTTTAAAGGAGATTCCTATAGGAAAGCAACCCTAAACTTCAAAAACATTTCTGTGTGTATAAGTTTAAGTATAGAATTAGTAGATACCATACATGGACATGGACACAGAGAAATATGTGCATGTATATATGTATTTGACTGCCACTGATTCCATTCTATCTATCCATCCATAACATATACACACACACACACACACACACACACACACAAATGATATTACCAAAAATAATCATCCTACTTATTGCTAATTATTTTCCAGTACTCAATCTTATTTTTCACCTTTGGAGATGAAAATAAGCTGTTCTGATCTTGCAAATCATAAAGATGCTCCAAAACTGGAGATATTAATGAACTTCTGACCTTTCAAGAATCTGTACGGGTGTCATTTGAAAATGGTTATTTGAAGCAATCTGAAGAAAGGGCTTCATTCTATCACCATCTATTTTTAGTTAATACAGATCCAACAAGGTCAACAAACCTTTACCAGAAGGCCACAGGTCTATGGCACAACTCTAAGGAAGTTGCCAGGCTATTAATCCTGAAGAGCAGATTCTATGACTCATCTGTGGTTGATGTCAGTCATTTAAAGAAATACCTACAATTTAAATTATTCAGGAAGAAAACACTAGGATGTATTTTGATCAACAGTTTTATTCAGGATTGGGGTGTTGTACTGGAAGCTTAGAAATCTCTATGTGTGAACCTTTCCATCTCATAAGATTAGTCAGTCAGTTCTCACTCCAGATTCCGTCTATACAGTATGTAAAACCTTGTTTTGAACATCTTAGGGTCTACTCAATGAGGGTGCCAACATTGTAAAATGTTCGTGCACAGATCCAGTACACTCCTCAATATAGTTCAATGCAGATCAAGACTGCAAAGGGCTGCTGTTTTTAAAAATACTCCTTCAAAGATTTGTTTTAAGAATATCTTAGATATTTGTAGATTACTGCAGAAGGAGAACATGCACTGGGCATAATTAGAATATAAATATTTTGACTCAGACTACTGATAAGATTTTAAATATCTTTTTCTCAAGTATTTATTTCATATAAAATTGAATCAAAATGTTACAGGATGCAGTGCTCCCATCTTAGTAGGCAGCTGGCTATCTTTCTCTGGATATTTCATTCTGTTTCCCATCATTCACCCAGTTTTCTGATTTTTCCCCTTGAAGGATCAGACAACATTTTAGGGCCACTGAAGTTATTTCCTCCACTCTTAGTGTCTTGTTTCAAAGGCACAACTGAAAAAAAATCTGATCAAATAAAAGAAATAGAGTCCAATAGCTTAACACAAGGTTAAATATTATGGAGCCAAGCCAACAATTTTCTGCAGTTGGAAAAGTTCCCACTTGAATGGCAATGGAACACTGCAAACCATGTGCCAAGCAAGCTTTTTAAGAGGTATGAAATGTTTTGATATTTTGACCTGGTTAGCACTTGGGTGGGAGACAGCTCTGGGGCTATAGGCTTGACAAGGAAGTCTGAAAACTTTACAGAGAGCAATAGCAAACCACTTCTGCAGTTCTCCTCAAGAAAATGTATGGCTGTGTCCACAAAGCAGATGTCAAGCTCAATTTAAAGAAGCTTGTATAATTTTGTTTACAATGTAATTTTGATAGGTTAGCATTTCGCTCCTGAGAAATTTATCCATCTCTTCTTTAATTAAGACAGGACTGATAGATTTGCTTATAGTCACCCTTCTTATGAAAAGTAGAGAGCTGTGCACTGGAATTCTTTCACGATAGCCTTTTTAGCTATTCTGAGAAGCTGGTTAAGTTAGAGCACTTGAGAGATGCACAGCTGATTATCATCAGTGCATGAATGGTACTTAACCCAGTGCTGATGGGTGATCACCCAGAGGCTTTCTCTGGATGTTAAATAGGATCAGAGAAAGTGGGAAGCATAAGGCAGGGCTCAAGGACGAGATGTTTCCCCACCAAACACCGACTGGAACACAGACAAAGGAGGAGAATCACCACAGCAACACCCTGCCCCTCACTCTTAACCCTTGAGGTTTGTCCAGAAGGATGCCATGATCAGTGGCATCAAAGGTTGGTGAGAGGTTGGAGGGGGGGCAGGATGGATGTAGGACCCCTATCCTGGGCCCACCTGAAATCATCAGTAAGTGCAATTCCGGTCTGAAACCCAACTGAAAAGGGTCCAGATAACTTGTTCACTTTCTAGTAAAAACCCACTATATGGGAGCCATTTTGTGAGTGCACTGGCTCCATTCTCTCAACATTCCAGATGTGCCACTCAAAAGGAGGTTGCCTATCCCTGGTTGAAACAAATGAGCTCAAAGCAAAGATGTAAGGACTGAAGTCCAGGATGACAGCATTGCAGTGGAAAAGTACAAACTCGGCCAGGACTTGGCATTCCTGCCTCTCTCATCTAATAAAGAGAAATGATTCACTGATAGTGGAAGTGCTTCCTTAAGTAAACTGCTGCTTCATCCAAGGCCTTGGTATTTGTAACCATTAACTGGAAGCCTCTGCACATTTTATTCTCTTGTCTGGAAAATAGTTTGACAACTCTTGGGATCATATATAGCTTGATATACAACAGCAGCAGCACAGGGCCAAACGTTTCCAAGATCAGATCCCTTCCATCTGCAGGTGGGATTGGAAGAATTCACTTGCTGAATCCTTTCCTTCCAAACTCCCAATGAACAGAAAGACAGCCTTGTTACTGCATGCTTTCAGCACATGGATGGGCTCACAAATAAACACCGCATCACTACCCAATTTACACTGAGCACTTATCCCAAGGAGAAGTTAGCAATCCCAGAAACCAAGGCTTAGATGAAAAAGAAGATGCAATAGGTGAGTCCATTAAATAAATAGCACTCATCTGGGCCCAGCTGAATATAACAGACAGAAGCAAATAGCTGAAAAAGCACATTCATGCACCAAATGATGATGGGATGGAGAGGAGCCAAGGATGCTCAGACATACTGATGGAGTCTAATAGTAACTGGGCAAACTGGTGATGACATGGGGTTTGGGTGGGGTGGCTAGAGGAGGCATGTTGCATGCTGTAAATCATCAGGCTGCAAAGGCATTTTCCTTCCATCACTAGCCCCAGTCAGAAAACTGTACAGAGGGAAACGGCCTATAAGAAAAGATAAAATATTTTTTCTTCACTGATATCACATCCAGGCTGCATGAATTCAGATGACGACTGGATGGCAGCAAAGAGATACAGGGTTTTTTGGAGGGGGGGAGTTTAGGGAAAGTATGTCTTTCCTGCCTTCTAATGACTTTCAGATTGTTGCAGGCCAGATGAAGTCAGCACTAACTAATTGGGATTTGCAGATTTCTTTTGTTTGACAGACACATTTTCAGAAATGTATCCCCAGCTACAGCCTGAAGTTGAGAAGTCCAGAGGTGTATAGCCAAGAGGCATTTTGTCCATAAATTCCACTTAATGCATCCATTTAACTGTACCTCACTGGCAGCACCCAGCCTGTTCTGGTTGATTTCATAAAGCTAAAGGAGGTCAGATTTGATTATTGATGGGATGGGAGACCACCAGCAAACCCCCCATGTTATAGCTTAGACTGGAAAGTTAAAACAACAACAAGCTGGAAAAAGCAGAGGTGAAACCACTTAATCAACATATTATTGCCAGGAAAATGCCTGGGATGCTTTCATGAATTTCCAGCAGTGAAGCTTAATGTATATGTTGGTCATAAATCAGGCATCAGCCCAAGAGCAACACTCTTCTTCTCTTACTTAGAAGGAAAGCATGGGAATTAGCCTCAAGATTGACTTTATAAAAGATGGCCCCAAACTGGTCCTCTCAAGAGGTGTTCCCAGAATTCTAGGCCAACTCAGCAAATTGGGGGAAAACTGACCTCTACTGTGTATGTACTAAACTGAAATTTCTAAAGAATAGCTGGAAATCTATCCTTAGTAGATCTCCAGCTCCTGAAGTTCTTCCAACTCATGTGAGCTATGTTGGTTAGCACCTATAATGTTCATGACACAGGGCCTGGTTATTTGAGGAACCACCTATCTCCAATAGTTTCTGCCCACCCAATAAGATCAGGCAGAGTGGGCATGCTCCAGGTCCTCTCAGTTAAACAATACCATCTATCAGGAGTCAGGAAGCAAAGCTCCTGTGTTGTGGCACCTGCTGTCTGGAACAGCATCTCCTTAGAAATCCATCTGGTTCCCAAGCTTCAGCTGTTCTACAGGTCTTTGAAGACCTGGTTTTGCTGCCAGGCCTAGCATTAGGGTGGTTACCAAGCCCCTGATGGTTATTTTGCCAGGTTTTCTTTTTCTTTTCATGTGTTGTGTTTTATTCTGAGTAGGTATGGTTCTATTTCCTACTTTATTGTTCTCTGTCTTTGGACGTAAGCTGCCCAGAGTTGTCTGGGAGTTGGGCAGCCTCTAAATCTAAACACATATGCACCAGTCTGACATATTTTTTGTTCAACCTAAGGTTTTGAAGACCCATCCTATATCTAAAACATCAATTCTACAGGTGAAACTCGAAAAATTAGAATATCGTGCAAATGTTCATTTATGTCAGTATGGCAACTCAAAAGGTGAAACCACTATATGAGATAGACGCATTACATGCAAAGCGAGATATCTCAAGCCTTACTTTGGTATAATTGTGATGATTATGGCGTACAGCTTATGAAAACCCCAAATTCACAATCTCAGAAAATTAGAATATTACATGACATCAATAACACAAGGATTGGAAATAGAACAATATTGGACCTCTGCAAAGTATAAGCATGCATACGTACTCAGTACTTGGTTTGGGCCCCTTTTGCAGCAATGACTGCCGCAATGCGGCGTGGCATGGATGCTATCAGCCTGTGGCACTGCTGAGGTGTTATGGAAGACCAGGATGCTTCAATAGCAGCCTTCAGCTCCACTGCATTGTTCGGTCTCATGTCCCTCATCTTCCTCTTGGCAATGCCCCATAGATTCTCTATGGGGTTCAGGTCAGGCGAGTTTGCTGGCCAATCAAGCACAGTAATCCCATGGACATTGAACCAGGTTTTGGTACTTTTGGCAGTGTGGGCAGGTGCCAAGTCCTGCTGGAAAATGAAGTCAGCATCCCCATAAAGCTCGTCTGCGGAAGGAAGCATGAAGTGCTCCAAAATCTCCTGGTAGATGGCTGCGTTGATCATGGACTTAATGAAGCACAGTGGACCAACACCAGCAGATGACATGGTTCCCCAAATCAACACAGACTGTGGAAACTTCACACTGGACTTCAAGCATCGTGCATTGTGTGCCTCTCCATTCTTCCTCCAGACTCTGGGTCCTTGGTTCCCAAATGAGATGCAAAAGTTGCTCTCATCAGAAAAGAGGACTTTGGACCACTGGGCAACAGACCAGTTCTTTTTTTCTGTAGCCCAGGTAAGACGCTTCTGACCTTGTTTGTTGTTCAGGAGTGGCTTGACAAGAGGAATACGACATTTGAAGCCCATGTCCAGGATCCGTCTGTGTGTGGTGGCTCTTGATGCACTAACTCCAGCCTCAGTCCACTCCTTGTGAAAGTCCCCAACACTTTTGAATGGCCTTTTCCTGACAATCCTCTCCAGGCTGCGGTCATCCCTGCTGCTTGTGTACCTTTTTTTACCACACTTTTCCCTTCCACATAACCTTCTATTGATGTGCTTTGATACAGCACTTTGGGAACATCCAACTTCTTTTGCAATTACCTTTTGGGGCTTTCCCTCCTTATGGAGGGTGTCAATGATGGTTTTCTGCACAACTGTCAGGTCAGCAGTCTTTCCCATGCTTGTGATTCCTCCTGAACCAGCCTGAGAGACCATTGAAAGGCTCAGGAACCCTTTGCAGGTGTTAGGGATTCATTAGCTGATTAGAGTGGGACACTTTGAGCCTCGAATATTGAACCTTTTCACACTATTCTAATTTTCTGAGATTGTGAATTTGGGGTTTTCATAAGCTGTACGCCATAATCATCACAATCATACCAAAGTAAGGCTTGACATACCTCGCTTTGCATGTAATGCGTCTATCTCATATATTGGTTTCACCTTTTGAGTTGCCATACTGACATAAATGAACATTTGCACGATATTCTAATTTTTCGAGTTTCACCTGTATATTTAAAATATAAGTGAGCCAAAATCTGACCCCCTTGGAACTTCAGAATGTCAGTCTGCATTATCCCCAATTGTCCCACAGCCCCTTTAAAAATGTTAATTTCCCAAGACCTGTTGTCAAGTATTATTAGCAATCACATCATGCTAAAAAAAAAAAATAACCTTCAAGATTAAAAACCTGAGGCAGAGGCTCAGTTCCATCCTTCTTCCCTTCCTTGATATAGGGCCTTCCTTCCCTTGTTTCCATCTTATGCTTTCATTTCCATCAGCCTGATTTGGAACAAACACTGTAACTGTGATCCAATTTTTGTAAGCAAGGTCAAAAAGTATTTTATGAATGCAGCCTGCCCTTTAAAAAAAGAAAAACAGTAGAGAACGTGCATATCGTTGTTATTCTCAGTACCTATTTCCTTTAAAAAAAAAAAGCAATGTTATTTAAGGTCATATGTCCTTAAAGCGATGTCCTTAAGTGATGTGAGCGTAACACGTACCTTTGCCTTTAGTATATACATGTAAGTCACTAATTAACAATGCTAGGAAATACGACATGAATATAATGCCCTTTTGAGATGTTGGTAAATTGTTGCAGGTTCCTTCCATGTATGAAGGGAACTAGAGAAGACCTATCAACCTTGGACAGAGAAGAAGCTGTCATGACCAGTAAGTTCCTCAGCCCTGGACTTTAACATAGTAGGGCAGACTTCCTGAACCTCACCTCTGCAGTGGGGTTGGACTTCAAGGCACAACTCAAGACCTTTAAAAACAAAAGGAGGCTATTGTTGGTATAAAATGCTGTTGCCCACTTGCAGGCAGGCATCTCTAAGAACATAATACACTGGTGTTCAAGGTTCCGCATGGGTTGCTAGAGACTTCCAAGTGCTGGTTTTAGCTCTGGCTTAGCACCAAGGTATCTTCAGGATCACCTTCTCCAATCTGAGTTGACCCATCCAGTGAGTTCCTCATGGGAGAAGCTCTTGGTTATCTCACATTTTCATATGAGGAGGAGGACTGAGTGCAGGAAATAATGTTTCTCCATCATAGCATGGTACACATTACCTTTAGATATTAGACTAGGCTCCATTAACACACCCTTCTGGAAAACAGGGAAGACCAAACTATTCCGCAGAGCCTTCAGTGGCTGAGTGTCATCTTTTGGAAACTGTGGACTGTGAACTGTGGGATTGTTGCTGTGTAACCATTGTATGTAGTTAATGATTTTCACTAATTTAATTTTTGGTTCTAGGGTGTTATTGTGGATGGTTTATTGTTACAATGTTTACCATGGGTGAGTTCTTCCTTTATACTATTATGCTGTTGTACTGTGGACATTTATTTCTTGATGGGCTTTTGCAGATCACACCAATAGATTTGCCAGTTTAACAATAGAAACAAATAAATATTTTTATGCTGTGGAATGAGAGCCAGTTTGGGGTTGTGGTTAAGGCACCAGGCTAGAAACCAGGTGACTGTGAGTTCTAGTCCCACCTTAGGCATGAGTCAGCTGGGTAACCTTGGGCCAGTCACTTTCTCTCAGCCCCAGGAAGTAGGCAATGGCAAGCCACTTCTGAAAATGCTGCCAAGAAAACTGCAGGGACTAGTCTGGGCAGTTACTAGGAATCAACACTGATTCAAAGGCACCAGAACAAAAAAACAAAATTATGCTGCAGTCACATTCCCCAAAGTCCACTTCTAGGAACACCTTCCCTTCTCTACCTGAGCGACAATACCTCCAAGGGGAGACTCACATGACTTATCTTTCGCATGAAAGAATACTATATTCCAAAGGGTTCCAGCTAGTAAGTAGAAAGGCACTTCCAGACAATGAGGCTTTTTTCGCTCGCACCTTCTAAGATCATTGTGGAAACAGAGTAGGTCTCCAGAGGGTTGCTTTGACAACTAAAGTTATTTGGACACTATGGGCATGTCAGTATCACAACAGTGTGTTTGCTGAGAACTGACTGTCTCTTCAAGTCAGCCATGACTCAGTTCAGACCTCCTGTCCTTGTCCATGTTGTTTTCTCAGCAACAATATGGAGGTGATTTACCACTGCCTTCCTCCAGGATGCCTTTTTGATTTCACAGTCTAGCCTACAGAACTCCTACTAGGTCATACCCCGATTAGCTTCTGAGCCTAGATAAGTTCAGTTAGGTGCATCTACCAGCTGAAGCATTCTGGTAAGTATCACATTATGTCCAGAAGCAGGGCATCTGGATATCTAGTCATCTGACAGCCCACATACAGTCACTAGACAGCTAATCTCCTATTTCCTAGGACCAACAGTCACACCTTACTCTTTAGACATACTGGAAGCTTGGGCAGAATTCCACACAATTGAAGGTTATGAGCTCGTGTAATCAATTTTCTATATTCATACCTTGGAGCTGCTTCAAGCAGTGAACAAAACAGGGAAGTGCCATATCAGCTCAGTATTTCTACTGGCATTTGTGCTAGGTGTGCGTTGTACTTGTCTGGCTAAAAAGGCAGAACACCCTCACATGTGAGAAACCTTCTGTAGAAAAGTCATCCCCAGGCGCTTCTGCTAACTTGCCATGGAGATTTTGCAAAGCAAACAGCTACTCGACTGACCTTGACACAGTTCAGATCTGTCCCAGCAGTGACGTTATCTCATTACTGTCAAGTTAGCTTCCACATTAAGGAACAAAAAGAACATCACCCACCATTTTGTTTGACAGCAAGTGCTGTGGAGCGAGACAGGAATACAAACAAGGATCCCACCACATTTAGCTCACATGATTACTTTCAGGAGGGCAGTGTTTGGGGGGCAGGCAGGAAAAAAGGAAGAAACTCAGTTAATGGAAAAATAAAGTATACAAATAGAAATTCCAGCTTTTGGGGGGAGGTGGCATGAAGTATAACTTTCCACTCTTGAGTCATTTACACAGAAGAGGGAATTTTGCAACAATATTCTGAAACATGGTTGAAGAGTGCAGACTATATTTACTTGTTTCCCCTAAGAAAGTGCTTGGGCATGATTGGATTTTGGAGAAATAACACCACAGTGAGGAGTGTACAAATCATCCAAGATTTATCCAGATTGTTGACTTAAAAATCAAAGGTGGCAAGACTGAAACCAATTGGAGATCTGATTTGATAAAAGAGGCAAGCCTAGGCTACAGGGGACCCTAGTAATTGCTTCGTTTCTAAGCAGGGCAGGATGAAATGGAATGATAGGGCTGAAGAACTGCAGACAGGCTCATCACAGAGGTAAACAGGCACTGTGCTACAGGTCAGATTGAGAGTTAAGGAAAGATATGGATTTGCAGAAAAGTAAAGGATCGTGTAAGAAAAGGTTTTAAAAAGTAGAATATATCTGAGTCTCTCTCCCTTCCCTTCCTCCAAGCAAACCCTGCCTAAACAAATTCTACCAGAACGGCAAGATGCAAACAGCAGAAAAGCCCTGCCCCAAGCACTAACAACCATGGTTTTCAGAGGTGATAAAAGTCAGTGGCGAGCAGCTCATATCAGTATCAGAGTCCGTGCCCATAACAGTACTCATCTGCCTCTCGTAGCTTTCTCCATACGTGGAAGAAAAATGGCAACAATGTGAGGTTGAAATGGGGTGATTTCATAGGATGTCTTTCAAACTGACATCTTCTAAAGCTTCCTTATTAAGGGCACTATGAATTTTCAGTAACAGTAGTAATTGCTACCTGCTTAAAGTTTCCTCCCTCCCTCCCTCCCTCCCTTCCTTCCTTCCTTCCTTCCTTCCCTCCTTCCTTCCCCAGTTTAAGCCATTTCCTTTCTAACTTCCTGTTCCAGTTTTACTGATGAAGTCATATTATGTTGCAGTGCCTGATGAATGCAGACTGTTCTTGCAGTAAATGATTTCAAAGTGCAGTCACATGCTGTATGAGTCTCTCATCAAATACCAGCACCCTTTTTCTCATGAAAATAAACCTTCCAAAACAAATGGAAAATTGAAATGCAGTAGAGAGAGCAAGACAGAGATGAAGGCACCAAATGTAATGGAAAAATATGGAAGTCATTATGGCCATTACAGCTCTAGACCAGAACCTAGAGTAATGTATGCATATTTAGATGCATTTCTTTCTCCTGTGCTATTTAATGTTTACTTTGGCAGTTTTTAACAAACAGTGTTCCTTTCTCCCAGTGCCTTTAATTTAGCAATTATGCAGCATTACTCTAATGGGTGGGGTTTTCCTTTCAAAGCATTTGCTTCTTTTTCTAAGATTACCAGCAAAGCATGATCATTTCATCTTTGGCTAATCACTTAATGCAATAGTAGTAATGTGAAACATAAAACACCCACTTCTTTGGAAACATCGGATGCTAGAAGATCCAGGACAAGCCAACACAGCAAAAGCATTTAGGTGTTCAACCACTACCTAGGTCAAACCCAAGGTCCACTAATGCCCCCAAGTTTATTTATTTATCACATTCTGAACTTGAGGAAATTGATTCCTGGTGACCTCATGAGCTCACCCACATAGTTTTCTTTGCAACAATACAGAAAAGATTTGCCATTTTCTTCTTCCAGTCTAGTTCACAACCGTGGGATTTCCTGACAGCTCCCAGTCGAGTACTAACCCGTCCAACCTTGTTTAGTTTCTTTTAAGACTAGACAAGGATGGTTAGATGTAATCTAAATTGGTACAGTTTAAGAACAGTTTTAGCGCATGATAAGATCTAGATTCAACTTTAGTTTGTGGAAATCTCAGATGTTCCACGTGAAGATGAAGAGAAAAACCAGAGGAAAAAAAGGGAGACTCTATTTCCTCCACAGTTCTATGAAACTATGTATAACCATTTCCTGTAAATGCAAACTGATGAAATATCTGACTGGATTTATAATCCTGCCAGCAAGCAATATCCCTCAAGCATACAATGGAAGACACCACTCTAATCAAATGTAACGCTACTGGAATATTTCCAGCAGAGTTAATAACACAAATAGAATTCTTTGTTAGCCAGTATGTCTAATGCTGAGAAGCTTCATTCCAAACTTATTCACTATAGACTGATAAATCCTAGCCGTTCAGCCATCCAACAGCTATTCCATTCCTCCACCTTGTTCCCACAACTGCTTGACTTCTAAAAAAAAATCTTGCCTTTTTTTTGGGTAGGAATACTTTTTCACTTATGTTCCCTTTAACTTAACAAGTGATTTCCTCACTCATATTACATTGTGAGGAGCCAAGTAAGCAAGGAGTGGATGTGAAATTATTAGAAAAGGACAAATACTTTTTAGACATTTGATTCTGGTCCTTAGGATCTCCTTTCATTTCCTCTATGTGCAATGTCCCATCTGTTCTTAACTGCTCTGGGGCCTGTAGACACTGAACACACCATTCGATGACACTGAAACTTTACAGATCTATGACAAAAAGTAAAAGGCTGCCTCTGAGTCCCAAACTGAATGGGAACACTGGACGGGTAAGCCTTACATTTGAGAAAATCGTCTAATACAGTAACTTCTGCAACTTCCAGAGGGACGAACTTCAGCTCCCACAATTCTCAGCAGTGGCCATGCTGGCTGGGGAATTTTGGAAGCCAGAGTCCACAAATCCGGGAGATGCCCAGGTTGAGAAACGCTGCTCTAGAATGGCAGGGAGATTGGTGTTCCATGTGCCTCAAGGCAGAATTTGCGCTGAACCCCTTTTCATTTTCAAAGCACCAATATCCATTGTGTTGATAATGCGATTAGGTACCACAAACCAGATGCCTGAGCAGAGGAATCTAGTCCAAGATCTTGTCACATAGTGACCAACCAAATAACTCAGGAAACTCATAATCTTGAACAGTGAGAGCCCTACTGTGTTGTCAAGATCATGTAAAAAAGAGTTGGAAGATCTGGAGTGTTAATAAGGAAACCAAATACAGTGCTTGCAATCCCAAGAGAATTATTGGAGGCAGGAGCAGGAGAGGAGGGTTTTCAGAATAGAATAAAAGTTTGGAAAATACCTGAGCATCACTGCAAGGACGCAAGTAAAAAACGTGTGGTTAATCACAGCTGTGCAACTCCGTAGGTGCACATTGCAAATTGAACTCCAGAAAAAAGGTGACCAAACTACTATAATTATCAAGAACTTGGAAATAAAGGAGAGTTATGGATTCCCAGTAGGCAGATGCTTTTCCCCAAGCCAAAGTGAAAGATGAAGGAGAAGCTGTAAAATTGGACTTAGTCCTTGGACAACACACATGCGATTGTAGCCACAGAACAAGGAAACCTGATTCTGAATTTCTTAATATCCCCATAAGAAAAGGGTTAAAAATGCAGAGTGAATGGCAATAGTGAAGGAAAATGAGGAAGACAAGATTTTAAAATCCTGTTTATCCTGTTTATCTAGAAACAGTCATCTCGGTCACTTAGATTCCACACTGCAGCATCAACCTTTGGGGAGTTCTAAAATATCTGGAGGAACCTGGATGGGGAAAATTATTAGGTATTTATGAAATAGCTCCACCAAGCGGTGAAATCTATTGTAGCCTATCGCTTATGAACTACTCAATATCTAAAGCAAGAAGTGAAGGAAATAATTAAAGTCTTCAAGAAAGGCAAGGATGGAGGCCCATTTTCAATGACAGCCTTATGCCCAAGGTTTCATATTTCCTTTAATTCCTAACAATTAAGCCCCTGTAAGGCAACAAAGAGCCAACATCCACATGTTGTGTGAGGCTCTAGAGTTGTATTAAAGCAGTGAGGATCCCTGAAGTGGAGACTTTAGTACTCCTCCTCTCCAGAATGCAGATAGTTGGATTCCTTCTCAATTCCAAATCTGATATTTCCTGAACCTCCTAAACATTTTGCTTCTTAAAACTTGGCTATCTTTTGCATCCCATTTCTAGGCAATTACTGTCAAAGCATCCCAGCTACACTTTTAGGTGTAGCAGAACCAGATCTGAGAATGATTATTTCATTGTAGAAAACAATCCTTCCTATTTTCTCTTGGCTTCAGATTCATGCTTTTGTCCTGCATCAATCATACCACAGGCTGATCATATCACATCATATCACAGACTCGTGCCAAGACCTTTGGCAAGCATGACTGAAGCCCCCTTTTCTTCTTTTTCTTTGTTCCCATCTGGGTTTGTTATTCTCTGCCATCTTTGTTCTTTTTTGTTGTGTGTGGTTTTCTTGTTTTAATGTTTTTTTAACAAATTGTAAGCCACCCAGAATCGCTGGGAATCAGGCAGCATATAAATCTAATAAATAATAATGCATCAGGGTCACTTTTATCAGAAGACCAAAAGGACATGCTTGTTCATCACATCTGCAAAGATCAATAAATGGAGAGTTACAACACCCAGTATTTAAAAGATAATACCCAGAAAATGCAAAACCATTCTTAGAGCCAGCTATTTCTTCAGAGCATGCCAGCACCATAAGCTACATTTAAATTGCCAAATAAAAAGATCTTTTACATTCACTACACTCCATTATGGTTGAGTATTCTTACCCTTTCTGTTTCCAGACATAACTAATCAGACTCTATATGCCATTGACATATGTTGTCATTCTCACCAAGTAACTGCTTAAAAGTTATCTCTGGCACAAGATAACTTTTTCGCAAATTGATTTAAATTAGTTAAATCCTACAGTTAAAATGCTGCTGTCGCTTCTTCGCTTGACTTTTCTAGGGAAGAAGGTTATTATTCTTGGTTGTTGTTTTTTTACTACAGCTGAACATCTTGAGATAATTTGGCCTGATAAGAAAAAAATAAATTTCGGTGAGACCCTTACCTTCCAATCTGGTGCAACATAAACTGGAGTCCCAAACTTAGGAATCAATAGCAAGAAATCAGCCAGTTTCCAAACCAGGTTTGGGATTCGTTGCTTTTGCAATCAAGCCTGTTAGAACAGTCATTGAGAGAAATTGTTCAACAGTTTTGAAAAGGCTTTATGCTTACTTTATCAAGGCTCAGAAGATGGTAGAATCTGTAGTCCATTATTGTGATGCACAACAAGGAGGTGAACAAGTCAATGGCCAGAGAGGAGAAGTTCACGTAACAAGGACTGTTACGTGTCAGTCCTGATGGAACCGTTGGTAGAACTCCCAGATAATCAAGCCCATCTCTGAAATCAGGCCAAAGCAGTTTCACACAGGAAGCCAAAGTAACATAGAGGAATATTTCTACAGGTAAAAAACATCAGTAACAATGGCCCACTATAAACGTGTTTTGGAAATTGTTTTTTATGGTGTGCTGAATAAGAAAACATGAAGGCAATTTGGCAAATATTGTGTGTCTAATGTTGCTTTTTTAAAAAATCAGCCAGCTCACTCCAGGATTTCTGAAGTAATGATGGACCTACAATTGGAGCCAATTTTGAATGCAGTGAACAGAATGCGATATAATGAGGCCCAAAGGCATTACTGAAAATAAAAATGCAAGGAATCTAAAAAAAATAGTCAGGTGAGTGCCAGTATTAGTCAGTCTTAAAGGCTTCCCAAAACTCATTGTGGTTTTAGTATAATTGAAGTGTGTATTCTATTTCTCATATTTAAAAGTCTGCTTTTTAACAGATGTACAGTGTTTTTGGCACCTGGAAACCTGCCTCCTATAAAATAGCAGAAATTCACTGACTAGATGTGTTTGTCTTTCATCTGTAACTTGCTCTCCTAAGAGGGTAGAATGATGTGATTACAGATATAGGAAAGGAATATTGGTGAATAGAAATGAACCAAGGAATCCTGGAACTAAAATTTATTAGCTTCTCATATTTCAGATTTTGATTTCAAATATTTATGATACATTGCTTATACATCTGAGATGCTTGATGTTGTCCCATAATTTTATTTCAGCTTTCAGGCATTTCTTATTTGATAGAATTTGATCACATCATTCAGTTACATGAAAGAGAAGGACCAAGTATGGCTTGCTGTCAATCAAAAATATTGCATAATATGATCTTAGTTCAGGTCAATGAGTTACAGGCTAACTGAAGACTTCCTTTTGATAAGATATAGAATGGAACAATCCAGCAGTGGTCTGCTTTGAATTAAAAGCAGGATCTAAAAATGTATTTTCATCTATTAAACCTCAGGAGAACCATCAGTGGTGAAGCAAGAAGATCTATTATTGCAAAGGAGGCATCGTCTAATTCAACGAGCAGCAAAATCTGGTAATATTCAGTAGATCAAGCTTTAACATTACAACTGCAACAGCTTACCCATCAATCAAATCTTTATCAGTCATAGACCACCATAGACAGCTTACCCAAATTCTACTGGAAAACAGGCTACTCTGCTGATAATTTTTAGAAACTAAGTTTAATCTCCTGGCACCAGACTGAACAGCTATCACTAATATAATAAACTCCCAATGGACACATCCCTAATGCATCTACAAGAGACAGAGCAATTAAAAATTACAACTAAAAGATTCGTCTTAAAATGCAGGACCTTAAAAATAGGAATCGTGGCTTCACTGTATTTGTAGATTGACAGACAAAGATGTGCAAATGTTAATAAAGTTTATATGTAGCAGCACACGTAAAAAGGGGGTGCAACTTTCATTGCAAAGTCACAGACTTCATCTGGATTTTTTTTGACCCCTCCTGCAGACACCCCGTAGGGCGTGTTCCTCCTTTCTTTAGCTTTAGGCTAATTTCAGTTTGTGGGAGGAATGAAGAGAAACTACTTTCTCTAAAGCACCTACCTTTTGTTTCCCTGTGTTTATTTTATTCAGCTTTATATGTGGAGGGATCTGTAAGGAAAGTGTGGCGATTATGTCTATCTGTACTCCGTTTGGGGCCAGTTGTATCTGATGCTCTATTAGAAATAGTTCAGCAGATTCTCACACGTGATTCGCTGTCAGCTTTGGTGCTTTCTAAAATCATTCATACATCAATATTCTTCACAGAGATCCTACAACATTGTCTTATTGTGGCTTTAATCTGGTAATATTAATATTTTTATATTAATATTTATGTTTGCTGCCTTGAGTTGTATATGAAAAAAGGTGGGATAAAAATCTGTCCATCTATCGATCCATCAACAGTCTTTTATCCCGCCTTTTTTCATATACAACTCAAGGTGGCAAACATTATAAATATGAATATAAAAATATTAATATTACCAGATGAAAACCACAGTAAGACCATTTTGTTGAGCGTTAGCCTTCTTTAGTTCTTATTTAAACAAACAGCCCCATGTCAATCAATTTCCAGTAATGCAGTCATCATCATTTCAGAAGGACGGTAATCTTAAGGGCAATCATGCTCTGGACTGAGATAATTTGTATAGTCTCATTCACTGGATGTGTTCATTTTTGAAATGAAGTTTCTGTGTATTTCTGTGTGTGGGAGTGTGGAGTCGAGGTATGAAACATGGACTCTCATCCCCAGAAGAGCGAACACGAGATAAGAGAATGAGACTGGCCCCTCGCTAAGGAATGCAGAGGATGTTTGTGGGGTGACCCTGAGAGTTGCTCTCAGTCTGAGAAGATTCTGTAACGGGAGTGAAGCCAATAAACCTTGCTGGATTGAATCTGTATTGTCTCCTGGAGTTTCCTGGGCTAATCCTGACACTGTGTCTGGAAATCCGTCTCGTTTCATTTCTCATTCTGTTCATGTTGCTGTGTTGTGTAGGAAGTAAACTGTAGCATGCCATTCTGATGGAAACCAATTGAAAAAGTATTTTCAGAAATGAAGACGATTTATATATGATCATATTAATTTTGCAACTCCACAGGAGTCTCTGGGTCTCCAGCCTATGCTTTCTCTGGGCCCACTTCAAATACGATTGCTGAGGAATCTCAGCACACAGCAGTCCTTAGACAGTACAGTATGGGCTGGAAAACTAAACTACATCTAAACTGGTCAGCACTTAAATGATAGCCCACCAGGAGATGCCAGGGCTGTAGGCTAGCCTGGGAAGTCAACAAAGAGGAAGGTACTGGCACACCACTTCCATAGTCTTGTCATGAAAACTACATACATGTCCACAACGTCACCAGGAATCAAGTCTGACTTGAGAGCATCTTGATCTTCTCTGAAATTGTAAACCATTAAACAAAATCAACATCGCTTTTCTAAACAATAAAACTGTTCCTCCAAAATACAGAGAAAATGTGGAAAGCGATGCAGCATTATTTTCTTGGATTTAACCCTTTCCTCCCCAATTATATTAACTGCAACTTCCAGCCACCAGCATATTCTTCACTTTGTTCCAAGGATAAATTATTACTTATACATTAGAATATTGCATCTTCAATTTGAATCATGAACACTTGAAATCTGGAAATAATTTGTTTCAGATCTAATTACTTCCAGACTGTCAGGTTTAGCCCAGGAAACTCCAGGAGACCATACAGATTCAATCCAGCAAGGTTTACTTGGCTTCACCCTTACAGAGAATCTTCCCAGACTGAGAGTAGTTCCCAGGGTCAATCCATAAACATCACTAGCATTCCTCAGGGAGGTGCCAGTCTCATCCTCTTATCTCTCCCTCACTCTTCGGGGGATGAGAGTACATTCTTCACCCCCCTTCCCCATACTCTCACACAGACTAAACTGATCACTTCTTACTATCCCAAATATGGTTCCACCAGATTAGATTCAGGAGCCATTTGTAAAGTATAGGAGAATTCTCCCTGGGGTGCATTTGAAGCGAGACTAGGACACAGTTGCATTGAAGCACAAATTGGCTTAAGGACAGTGCTGGAGGCATTGACAGGTGTAAAGAAGGGAGGGGTTGCAGTCCCTCTTTATAGACTTATGCAAATTTGAGTGTGCATGTGGTTGGGTACAACAGCATGATATTTGATTGGGTATAGACAACAGCCATGTATTTGATTGGATATAACACATCATGTATCTAATGAGGTCAGTGAGGCAATTAAGGCATAACAATGAGGTAATGGGGTATGACTCCAAAGACAATAGGGCTTTTAAAAGAACAAAGAGGCACTATTTCATGAGCATAGCTTCTTTCTAGAGACTTGCTGTTATGGAGTTTATCAAAGTGTTCCTAATTCCGGGAGTATATGTTGGCCTCCTGGTATCCCTTCACAGCCTATCAGCATTTTTTGGCCTTCTAAATGTTTTATGGTTGAGGTGACAGTTTTGTTTTCTCAGAGATGAGGTATTTGAGTTAGGGGCTTTGAGGTTGGACCTTTATTTTTGACCTTCAGCAGCATTCTACTTCCAGCAGAGGTCAGTTGGATACTTCTAGCATGCAGGCTAAGTAAACATTGTTTGCCTCCAACATCTGGCACTAAAGAGTATGTTGCTTCTCAAAATGGTGACTTATCCTAAGTACTTCGCTCACCACGAAAGTGGATAAAGCAGAAGTACCCACCAGTGCCCCCTTCTGCAGCAACCAGCTTCCCCTACAGAGGTCAGGTCAAAACATTCTACCCAAATTTGGGGTTCTTAAACAGTTTGGAAGAAACTGTTAAGAAACTTTTTTTCACCATAATAATCTGGAAGAGCACCAAAATTGGGATCCTGGTTTCACCCACTTGTTGTGTATCTGGTGCAGCCCTCAAACTAGAAGAAACTGGATAAGTTTCTTACCCACAATGCTTCAGAACAATCAGGTCTTCTGTTGAGGTTCTTCTCTTTGTAGCAGGCTAAGACATCTTTCTGGTCATTGCGATGCTAGAGGAACTGCTAAAAATGGAACTTGGCGCCAATTAACATATGCATTATAATATCAGGTTGAGATTTACGATCTTGGCCACATTTTGTGCTCCCGTTTGGAGAGCTTGAGTTCAGATTTCTTATCCCTCTGTCAAGTTAAATTTGTCTCCTTGGAAAGTTACTGGAAAAAAGATGACTCAACGCTAATTTCAATTAAGAGTTAGATGAAAGCCCATTCATAAATATTGCCTGGGACGGACAGACTCACTTTTGCTAACCTTGAATAACCAGCTCATCCATGTGCATACAGAAAAAGATGGGGGGGAGAGGGTATGTCCCTTCCAAAGTTCTAATGCATATGCATTAAAAATGTTGCAAGATTATAGAAACTAGGAAGATTGTAAAAGACAAAAAGCATCTCTTTCAAACAAGAGAATTGTTGTATTCCTATGAATAATATGGGATAATGTCTATGTAGAACCCACAGCACCCCCAAATTAAATGCAATACATATAAGAATAGAAATAATAATTTCTGATAGTAATAATAATCAGAAATAATAATTTCCAGGACTAGTTCATTAAATATATGGTTGCCCTGTAGACACATCTGGTAGAATGCCCCTTTGGATTCTACGTACGACAAACAGGCCAAACTTTGCACAGAAGAATTAATGGACATAGGTTTAACTCACAGCAAGAACAAAATAATATCAGAGCATTTCCACCTCCCACAACACTCTTTTACAGATCTCAAGATACCATTTTGAAAAAAAATTAAAAAATTAAAAAATTAAAAAATTAAAAAATTAAAAAATTAAAAAATTAAAAAATTAAAAAACCAAAAATTTAAATTTAATTTTAATTTAATTTAATTTTTAAAAATTCAGTATGTTAAAAACCCATCGTGTTTGTTGAGACCTTCTGAGATAGCCTGAAACTTTCTAAAGTGGGCTCAGCAGCTTCTTGTTCAATTGTGCTAGTAAAATGTCTTTTTTTTTTAAAGCCCAGGAACAAGACATCCAGAAAGGCAGTCCAATTGATATAAAGAAGAAAATGGGAGTTTGAGTTAAGGATGTTTATAGAAGCTTATCTCCATAAACAAACTCATTTCCTCTTTATATGCTTGGACATATTGTCCTGATACTTTGATAGTACTGGAGAAGCTCATGTAACAGTGTGAACCAAGAAGGATGGACCCTGTTTTTTTCCTTGGGAAGAGAAGACATGTGCTTGTGGAATTAAGGTAGAACTTCTAGCTTGAAAGAGACAGAGAGAGGGAGAGACCTGGGCTGATTTCAAGAAAGCTAAGCAGTGTCAAACCTAGTTAGTACTTGAATGGGAGACCACTAAGAATTTCTAGAACTATAGAATAGGGTTAGAACATCCTGGAATAAGGCAGTGGAAAAGCCATTCTATATTATACCCAAGAACGCTACATGGACATCTCCGTGAGGTCACCAGGACACAAGGCAGGGTTGAAAGTAGGGCTGTGCAAACACTGAAACCATCTCAAACACAAAACTTCTGAAAGCTCCTTGAGTGTTTTGGAAGTATTTCAAGCCCAGAACAAGCTGCTCTTTTCAGGCACTTCCAAAACTGTTTCAACATTCAAAATGTTAGTTTCACATCAAGACAACGGGCAAAACAGTTTTAAGTGTTTAATACAGTCCAACTTGAAAGTGACCGATCCTTTAGGTTTTGCAGCATGTTTTGCTTGAGACCTACCTGTCCTAGACTTTCCTATTTCTCTCCAATTTCTAGTGGGAGAAATCGAGACAAGGATCGTGGGAACCAGTCCCGCTGGTACAATTACGATATGAATAAATGTCTAGTTCACATACATACGACACATTTCCACCTCCAGTTATCAGTGCAAATCAGGCTGTCAGAATTGCACAGAGGTACAGGAGGTTAGAAGAGATTATCCCAAAGTTTATCCCAAAAGCTTTGCATTTCATGACCCTAAGGAAATTTGAAGATGACAAAGGAAGCTAATTAGATTTTTTGTTCTTTTTGCTAAGATACAAGTTCGTATCCTTATTAGGAGCAACCAAGATAAAAGGCTTAAAGAACTTTTCATCAAAATGAAGGTTGGTTCAGTGTGAGCAAAGGCATCATTTCAGAGATGCAGAAAGTTCAATTTCCAAATTAATTTAAAATAGTACTCTCAGTAAATCCCTCTGCTGGGGGGGAAGACACAGTGTCCTAGCTTCTTAGGTGCTCCAGCCAAAGTGAGCTCATGCTGCTTTCCAGGGGTAGCGAGGGAAGCTGTTCAACCTCCCCACCCACAGGAGCTCATTGAATACTTACATATGAATATTTTTGCTCTCATAATATCCAACGCTTAGGATGACAATCATGATAATGATGACTGGCAGTCATTTCTGGGCTAATGAGGAAAAAGATCCCACTGGACACCGCTCATCTTTTACATATGGAACTGATTTCAAGAGGTTATTATGGCTGCTGCCTCAGTCAACCTTAAAAAAGAATTTGACGAACGAAGAGAGGAAATGGTTATAATCCATGACAGCTCAATGCAACTTTATTCATGAGCTAATATTCTTTTGACTACCAGCTGTTGAGAACAAGCCACTGAGACAGCTGTCCCCGTCTTGCTCAGCTTTATGACTTCCCAGGATCAACTACCTGGTTCATTATTGAAGACAAGCACTAAATTTCAGCACCTGAAGCTCATAGATGTTACTCTGAGGTCCCCCAAGACCACATCTGTCTAGGCCCCCAAAGTTTTCTTTTGAGACACATGTGTAAAAATTGTTTCTCTGCCAACATGCCAAACTGGCCACTGTTTTAGAAAACAGACAGAAAAGCACAGATTTCTGAAAAGCAATTTTCAAAGAGGGGAAGCAAAATATAAGGATAGGTATACTTCTATAGAAATTCCACATTGTGGCCAAGAAATGGGGGCATCTGCATAATATGTACTAAAAGGAGGGCAGGGCTTTCAGTCACATAGTTGCAGCTGCCATTTTGATCTTTTTGACACATTTTGGCTCTTTAAAACTTTTTCAGATGTCCCTGGATGTGGATCCATTGAAACCCTGGAATTAAGCTTGCACTGAAAGAACCTTTGCTTTAATTTTTTTAGCTTTTTTGAAAGGAGAGAAGATGTTGTCTCAAAAGGAAACTGCTAATTAATGTTTAATTGGCTCTTAATTAAAATGAACTGCTAATACAAGTAAAGAAAGAATCAGCTTTGTTCTCAATAAACCCTAGCAGTTTAAAGCTTCAACCAGCCTTTGCAAAATTAAGCCTGTCTGCATTAGGGATTTAACATTACAGCAATGGCTGGATTATGTTCTAAACTGCTAGTGTGAAATCTTCAATATATTTTAGATTTCAGTTGCCTGAAGATTTCGACATAACACATGTAAGCAAGAGAGGGGAAGATGCATAAAAGCAAACGCTTTCTGGATAACTGCTTTGAAGAGCAGCCTCTGGTCCCACAATCAATATACTATTAAAACTCCCACCGTGTTTATCTTTTTGTACCCTCAAGTTAGCCCAAATGGTGCATTATACTGCAACGATTTTTGAATCAAGGTACCTAAAATCTTCCTGTGGAACTGAAATTTCCATAACGTTCAGACCACTTTTATTTGCAAAGTTGTGGCCATTGCAGAGTCCCCGCAGTCATGTAATCGTAATTTCTGACACTCCCTGCCAGCTTTCCACAAGGAAAGTCAGTGGGGAAGCTGGCAGGAAGTCAGAAGTTGCTCCCGCTCGCACTGCTTTTGCCCGCCTGTGGTCATTCTGTTTATTTGTTTTGGTAAGAAAATAAAGTAACTGACCTATTATTGAAGTCCATTTGCCACTACAATTATTTTTCTATTTAAGATATATATGTGATGGAATGGAATCATGAAGGTGCCAGCCTCATCCTCTTATCTCTCCCCTGTGACTCAGGAGATGAAAGAAAATGTTTTTCTCCCTGAGTCTGGCCTTCATGATTCCATTCCATCACAATATACTCTTCTTAGATGATCACAGGACCATCCAACACTGGGGTAGAAATATATGGTCAGCCTTAAATTTTAATGTTCATTCTGGTCATATCAGACTGCACTACCTTTCTTTCAAAGGATGACCCAGTGGGTCACAGGGTTGTCTAGTGTTTCTTAATACTAGGATTGGACAGCAAGGTAAGTAAAGTCTTCCTCATGATCTGATGTCTACATAGACATTTGTGTATTGTTTTCCCAGCAACAATAAAGAAGTGGATCCCTACTGTCTTCTTTCAGGATGTTCGGTCTGAAGGGGGTGTTTGAATTTTTGATTATTTCCCATTCCAGTTTACAGCCTTAGAGTTTCTGGTGGTCTCCCATTCCAATACCAATCCAGCAGAGTGAAAGGCATGAACCCCAGTAGACAGGAATGAAATGTGGAGGGAGATCCTATACGAATGTGAAGAAAACACTAAATTAAGAAGCCGCAGAGACAAAGCCACAATATAACCATCCTAGGTCTTACTTAGATGCATGTATAGATAAGCCCAGTCAGGAGGAACCAAATATTTGCCTTAAGGATGGAACTACAGTAGAACAAGTTATTTATTCCCTCATGTGATAATATCATAGTATCAAAGTTCTGATTGATCTCCCAAAATTGATTTATGTAAACCCATTATCCCACTGGACAAATTTAAGCAACATTGATTATTAGAAAGCTACGCCTGCCCTCCATATACAGCAAAACCCATTCCTCCAGATGTATATTTCTGCCGTCCAGCCTCCCACATTAATATCTGCCAGAGAGATCCTGATCGCGATTTCCAGGAAACAAGTAATTTCATATTAACGGCAGCATTACAAACACACTCAGAAATCAGTCAAAGCCAAGTAAGGAAGCCAACTCTCAGAGGTTCATGCAGAACAAAGGGCTGAGTGGAGTTCAGGGTTGCTGAACAATTATTTAATAAACGAAAGAATCGTGGGAGAGACTATCAAAGATGATTACACATGAACTTAGATAATCCATAGCTTCCATGTAAATAGCAAGTTGAATTCAAAACAGAGACACCAGGAACTATTTATGTAGTGACCCTCTGCAAGTTTAGAACAGTTATTTCCAAGATATGCAACCCTAACAGTAATTTGCAAAAGATTGGCATTCACTGGCATGCAATTCTCATAAGATGTGGGAGAAAAAAAGTTAATAAGATCTTCAAAGTATTCCACTACATCTTTGTTGGACTACAGATCCCATTGTTGCCAGCCAGCATGAGCAATGGGACGTTGGGAATTATAGCCCAATAGATTTAGATGGCAACCGATGGGGGAAAGGTGACTCAAGGGCAAATGTTCGTTGGTACCCCTTCGCCCAACAAAGGGACAACACTGAGCTATGGAAATTGCTGGAAACTCATCAGCCAGAATAACCAATTTAATTTCTTGGCTAAAGACACAGATTATAGTGAATCAAAAGTACATTTATTTTTAATGACATCAGTTAACAGCTGTGGACTTGGGTTTTGTTGAGCTAAAACAACCTCAAGGCGCAAGATTTTTCTGCAAGCTTCCATTAGCTGGTGTGCAATATTCATTCCTAGGCTACCTTTCCTGGAATGGGTGCACACCTTCCAAATCAGGCAAGAAACTCGATAGAAGAAAACATATTTTGACTACAAGGACTGCCAAGATTAAAAATCTGCAAGACGATGAGCACCGCATTGCAGTTGAAGCCCTGCCCAGCAAGTCAGTGAAATAAAGTCTGTGAAGAACATGTGACCTGAGAGGCAGTAAACAAATCTACAGTTGTGCATATTTATTTATATTTAAAATTTCCATCCCATCCTTCTTTTCATAGGTGGTGGAACAATTTTTTAAAAAAGCATAAATGTTTAAAATACAAACACAATTAAAATGGCTGTCATTTAGCTAAAATTGAAAACACATTGGGAGAGATGCAGTACATAAACGTCACATATAATTGATATGGGTC
The DNA here is from genome assembly GCA_030867105.1 of Liasis olivaceus. Classification (NCBI taxonomy): domain Eukaryota; kingdom Metazoa; phylum Chordata; class Lepidosauria; order Squamata; family Pythonidae; genus Liasis; species Liasis olivaceus. The sequence goes on from CM061353.1 coordinate 6,284,656, forward strand.
TGATGCTATTTGAGACTGCATTTTACTGTTTGGGATGTTAGAATAATTTTAATAGAATTCTTAATACCCATCCAAATATAGTTACTTATGTTAGGCTGTTTATTACATCCTTACATGAATATTTTGTTGTCATGTATAATACAGATCTACCTGCTTAACTTGCATTGTTCTCAGAAATATGTGTTTAAAATTCACCCTCTCCAAGCAGTAAAGTCCAGGAATTATAATCTCTTTTAGAATATTAAATTGGGATGCAACACTTTGGGAAAGATTTTCAGATGCTTGGATGTGGCTATAACTACAAAGATCAGAATCGTGCAGGCAACAGGGTTTTCCATGTGACGCTTTATAGAAGCAAAAGTTGGACTCTGAAGAAGCAGGATAGAAAGAATATTGACACTTCTGGTGTTGGAGAAGACGGCTGAGATTACCAGAGATAGTCAAGAAAATGAACGAATGGATCATCAAACAAATCAACTCAGAGTTCTCACTCAAAGCACAAATGATCAGACTCAAATTATCATATTTTGGACACATTGCACAAAGACCAACCTCTTTAGAGAAGTCTATAACTCCAGGAAATGTGGCAGGAGAGAGAAAATGAGAATGACCAGCAGCAAGGAGGAGGGACTCAATTACAACAGTGCAGCACTGGAAGACCTGAAGGCCAGGTTGAGAACCGATTGTCCTAGAGACTCTCTACGTAGTCACTAAGCGTCGACACTGACTTGATGGCATGTAATCAGTCAAACAACACACTAGAGAAATTATTCTCAACTTTTGTATCCTATTTCCACCAATAACTTTATCAAAGAACCTGGACTCCAATGAAATAGAAAAAAATGTCCAGCTTTTCACAAGGAGAACATTTATAGGTTTATGTACATTCTATTGTTATATTCATATTGAACTAATTTGGTGTAGTGTTAAAGTGCTGGACTAGACACTGGAAGACCTTAAATTCTATTCTTCTTTTAGGCAGGGAAGCTGGCTAGAAACTTTGGGCCAGCTACTGTCTCTCAGCCCAGCCCACCACATGTTGTTGTCATGGAAAATAGGAGGAGGGAGCATTATGTCCATGTCAGCCTTCCCAGGTAGACCAGACAGGAAACATGACCAGATCATCTAATTCTACTTTATTGTAAGGCTACATTAACAGAATCTTACAAGTACAACTCTCCTGCCATCTCCTTTACAGCCTGAGAAATTAAGGGAGGTCCTTTCTCCACCCATTATGCAGCTGTGGGCTGTGACCTCTCTTATCTGACCATTTCCCAGGCAGCATCTCTTCAACCCATTTCCCAAGGTCTTTCTCACATACCATCACACTCCAGCACCTTGAGTGGGATGAAATAAAGCCAGAATATAAAACAAATAAACAAATAATAGATATTTATCACTTACAGTAAGTTTCAAGGACACACAGAACTGCAACAAAATAAGTCTTCCATTCATACATTGACACTGAATTTGAACTAAAAGAAGGTCTTGCCAGTGGTGCTAGCAGAGGGATATGAAAAAGAATGGCAAACTACCTATGGCTGATAGTGGTAATAAATTGAAATTGAATAGAATTGGGTGGGAAACAGAACAAAATTCTTGCTAGTTGTAATGCTCTGTTTCCAAAAGAGGACACTGGAAAGAGCAACAACGTGAAGCTGGCCCTGCTGGGTCCAGATTGCCAACATCTGGATGACTACTAGAAGGCAAGAAGCAGCTGGATTTCTGTGTCTCTTTGCTGCCCTCTAGTGGCAGCCCAGGCCTGGCAACCCTACACAAGGCATCCAGGATAGCAAAATCCACTCTTTTACTGACTGTTCATTGATTTCCTCCTGAGTGTTGAAAAGAAGGATGGCTTATTTCCGAGCGTAATTTAAGTTTGGAGCATAGGTCTCTCCAGTGGAATGGCATGAAGTTGATAGCATTCAATTACATTCGGAGTTAATGTTGCCTGACAGCACTGCCTCACGGTGAAAACAGCATGAAATCAAAGGAACAATTGCTTGGTCATATTTTATATTTGATGGCATAGCATGTAATGCCTTCTGTTTTCTTCCAGGAATAGGCTCCTTGGAATCCCCACCAAGGAAGGATGAAGCTGAGTCTGCCCCACAAGGCTAACCAAGGAGACTTTCCTTCCCAAGAAATCATGGCAGAAAACCAAATTATTTGGCACACAGGGCAGAAAAAAAAATTCACTTCTTTCTCTCTCTCCTTGGTAAGAAACTCACAGGAAAGAGACATTTTTATAACTGCTCATTTGCTATCTCTTGTAACACTGCAAATTACTGGCCTGAGGCATTCTCTGATTTCATAAAATGTTAAAGCTACAGATTGGATAGATTGTATCCAACACACTTAAAACGGGTTCAGTCCTAGTTCTTCCCCTGAAAAATTTGGCTAGTTCTGTGCAAATCTAGCCACTCTGTTACTAGCTTTGAAATAAGCGTTAACCGCCAGTGCCTTGGCTTTTCTCCATGAAATGGGAATAGAATTCATTTTGTCCTTCACTTCAGAAAACAAAGTGTATAGCAATGGCCTTCCCTTAAGCTAAAAGTGAAGAAGAACAAAGATTTGGGTAGAATTCTTCCCTTCTTTAGATAGCCCAGTACAGATAAAGAGTTATTCCATCTTCTTCTTTCGGCATGATTTACTAAAGCGTGACTTAATCCTGCTTTAAGCCTAGCTGTTGGAATGCTAGTCTGTTGCATTAGGATTACATAACAGAACACAATGTGAAAATTCAGCACAGGCCACTTTCTATTCAGTAGATCCTGGGACAGGCACGCTACCATCCCCCAGATTCCAACTCACAGGAGTTCTACTAGCTGAGAAAGGATCGCATCTTTCCAGCAACAATACACTACATTTTGAGATCCTTCTGATGAATGAAGAATTGACTTTATAAAACAAACAAGAAAATGCTCATATTTTGTTTTGTAATACTAAGGAGGACATTTCCTCATGCGCTTGGCACAAAGGAAGCACCTTTTGAAAACAGTTTCATACTGTTTGAGAAACTGTCCTACGGAATGGATTTCTGGAACAGTGTTGGTCATAACAATGAAAAGTAAGTAGCTAAAGAGCCTTCTATTTAGTAGCAACTTGCATACAACCTTAATTGTAAAAAAAATGCTTATTCAACATAGTTCCTGCTGGTGTGGAATATGGGCAGAATTTCTATTATTTCTTTTTCTAATGCACAGCTTCCACCACACGACTTGCTCAATAGAAATATGCCACGATACATTGTCCAGAATTGCAACGATCATGAAATGACAGAAATTAATATTGGGTCAAATCTATGACATAGTTCAGTGTTGTCCAAACTTGGCCACTTTAAGATGAGTGGACTTCAACTCCCAGAATTCCCCAGCCAGCATGGGTGGCTGGGGAATTCTGGGAGTTGAAGTCCACTCATCTTAAAGTGGCCAAGTTTGGACAACACTGACACAGTTGAAACCAATGTCCTTGTTCCTCATTCACACAAACCTTTACTGTGGTTGGAGATAATCTGTAAAGGACAGGTAAGGACATCCTCTAGCCAAGAGCAATTTTTGGTGACTTCACACAAACATCCATGTAGTTTTCCTGGCAACAACACTCGCATGTAAACATCCCCAAGATTTCGACATGTTTGGCCATTTATTTTAGGGAGCCTTGGTGCAAATGGTAGGAGCAACAGAGGGTCTGATTTCCATCAGTGCCATGTTGCCAACCTCTCCTTGAGGCACTCTTATCAATCTGTATAAACGGCATGTCCTCTTTTAATTCTGAAGACCATTCACTTTTACGCTCTGTTTAACTCTGAAATTTTTAGGTTGGTAGCACACAATCTGCCTCTTGCTGCAGCCTGAACAACAACCTGCAGGAGGTTATAAGCCAGAAGAAACGAAACAGCTTTAAAATGGCCAGAAAACCACAGAGCGAGACAGGTCTCCAACTTGATTGTTTATTCGCAGGGGGACTGATTCATATTCAATGGAGCTAAACAGCATGTTTTCCACAGCAGGCCCCGTGATTCGTTCTTCTCTTTCAAAAGGTTTTTCCCCAAAGTTTTCCATCACATGTTTTTCACAGCCTCAGAAGTCTATACTAGAGTCATCCATGACCAGAGTGGCCTGTAGTTCAGTAAATAAATAAAAGTAAAATAAAAATTCTAAACGATATGTATGACTCCCTCCCTGACTTCATTCCCCTCTGCACAGTTTTGCAATTTCTGAAACCTCTTTAAATGGAGGAATGGGCAAATTGTTGTTCATGTCTCTTTTTGTCCTTTAGAAGCTCTTTCTGAAAAATGTGAGCTCTCTCTCTGGCCCAGCAAGGAAGAGTGTCTTAATGAGTTGATTTTAATTGGGTTTGAAAAGGACAGGAAAAGGAAATGCAGTCAGTTGAGACAATACGATTTGCCCAGTTTCTTCAGGCAGTGAACCTAAACCTAGTTCTTAATCTTCTCAGATCAGCACTTCTCTTCACAGAACTTGCTGCCTGTAAGTTTTCCTATTCATTATTAGGCACCCAAGGGTCATCATTCCTCTTCTTTAAAAAATGTGGGGCCAAGATAAGAATCCATATTCAGATGCGCCCACATAGCAAAGCCACCTCACACAACATACGAAGTCTCTGCACTGGAAAGGATGCCTGCCCATTTCTCACCCCCCAAGGAGGATCCATAGACCAGAAACAATCGGAGGGCCTTTCTGCATAAGAGTTTTGCACCACTGCCTGATCCTGTAGCATCAGCTGTGCTTGGTAGCTAAGCAGATTTATTTCTGGTCAAACCACTGTTTTCTCTAATTACAGCAATCATGGAGCTTTTGTTTGCACAGTTACAACTCTGCCTCACTCTTGGCTTGCTCTATCTCCACAGGGTCTTTTCAGTGCAACAAAGGAATGGTGGCTTAAGGGTTTAGCAGCTCCCCTTCATAACAATCACACAACATATATTAACACAGATGGGATGGTGATATCAATGTTTTTGCTTTTTTGTGTGGAGTGGGGTAAGGGGATTTTTGTTATTGTGGGACTAACGGTAGCAGAAGTACAGACTGAATGACATTTTTTGTACTCACTAATTAATCAGGTGGAGAGAGCCCTAGCTGATTTGTGGGTTTTTAGTGACTCAGGATCAACAGAAGACAATTCCTCCCAAATTCTAAGTGACTGGGAAAAGGACTTTAGGGGTTCAGAAATAACCTGAGCTGGACCTTCTTTTTTTCTCACTGAAAATGGGGGAATGAATGGATTGCTCACAGCATATTTTATACTACAGTAGATTGACAACTTTGTATGAAGTTATTCACTTCTTTTTCTTGCTTAATTAGCATTTAACTATGACTCAAGGAGCATATTCACAGAGACTTTAAAATACTGAATTAAAGAAAGATGTGTGCATCTGCCCTTGTAGATCTGAGGAACCAGAGATGATCATTCGTCTTCTATGATTCTGTAAGCTTTATGATGATCTAAGGTAACATATTACCAAGAGAGTGGAACATTTATGAACAACTTCATTGTTTTGGGAATGAAGAGACTGCCTACAAGAACACACACTACTATATTTGTAGAAGCAGGTAACAGTGCTGAAGAAAAAATGGGCTGGAACCTATGAACTTTGAAAGAGATGTGTTTTATCCTGAGTCGCTGGCCTGTACAAGTTTTATGCATATTATTTTGGCAATTAGGGTATTATTATTGATTAGGAATGAATGGGTTGGATTTCTTTTGTTTATAATGGCCTATGGCAAAACAAATTAAAGTGCCACACTTCAGAAGATTGCTTTGAACAGTTTTTTCATGTCTAACCTTTAACAGTTTGCCTATTTTTATGCAGGGGTAAAACCACAAAGACATGGCTGAGAATATTTGGTGTTAGTGATGTCACAGACGTCTCTCTCCTGTTCAAGGACTACACTCCGCCATACGTCTGCCCTATATCAGTCTTATGACCAGCTGCCAAAATGTTCTCTTTTATATCCCTGAACCATACAGGACTGCCAAATGAAAGGTCGTTTCTTCCTTTTTTTCATTTTCAGCTTCACATCTACTGCAGCATAGAATCATTTTACACAACTCTGCCAAAAGCTAAATGAACAGCTCCAAGCAATACTTTCTATTACATGGAACCGTTTATTTTCCCCGCTTCATAGGGCTTGCAGATTTCCTCTGCTCTTAAGGGGAAGGACCCTGCTTTACAAATGCCTTCGGAAAAGGTCACAGAACTTCTGTTGTATATTTTACAAAAGATATAGGAAGCCACTCTTCAAAATACATCAAGTGCCTCTGCAAAAGTAAACAGAGGTGGACGTAATGAGAAACGAGATTAATAACCAGATGGAGAGAACACGCTGAACTTGGATTAACTGGTCCTTCATAAATTATAGAGAAATATTTAATCTTGCCCCATAAATCCCATTACAAATGACCAGAATTCTGTAGATGTGAGTACTAGGAATTACCTACTTCGGCTTCCCTATTAAAATGTTAAAATGCCAAAGAAGTAATAAAGCATATGCAAACTTATGTAGCTTTACCTTACAGTTCTAATTGGTTTTCTCTTATACATATACTATATTTATATGCATAGGAGCATACAAGATCCATAAGCAATATACATAATGCACTCAAAACAAATTCAGCACTGGTTTTTAGGACAGTTAAAAAGCCTAAAATGTATTCACCTCCATTTTAAAAGGTCCAGTCTTCATGGTTTATGTAGGTGGTCACACCCAGCTGGCTTTGGATGATCTCAAAAAGTTAAGCAAGATCAGACCCCATTTGTGCTTGGATGGATCACCTCCCATAGAATCCCAGAACTTTAGGCCAGGCCAGAAAGTAAAAAAAATAAACTCCTGTAGAAGACAAACCATGTCTACGTTATTGCCAAGGAAACTACATGGACATGGCTATGAAGTCATCAGAAGATGAGCTGAACTTCAGGAGGACTCAGGTTTTCATATAGGAAATATTACAAGACCATAGATTTTCAAAAATCTTTTTTGTTTCCATATATCATTACATAAAGATGGAGATGTTGCTATCAAGTCTAAGCGTCAAGTCTTATCAAAACAGTGGTCCTAGCTCATGTGCTAACTAGAAAGTGCTATTCTGGTTTATTTATCCTGCCCCACATCAACCAACAGTTCTGTTAATGATGCTGAACAACCATCAGGTGGCAGCAAAGCCATATAGAAAACGCTAGCCCTTTGCTGCCATCTAGTGGGCTACCTGAATTTTTACAGCCCAGATTTGATAGCACTATCAAATAGTACTCCAAAGAATATTAATCATTTAACAAATAAATATTATATTTTCCTTAAACAATGTATTGCATGAGAATAATATTAACCTCTGCCTTAAGGGGGATATCACTCTTTTTGTCTCTGTCTCTCTCTACACACATACACAGCTTGTTTCTCTCCCAGGAATTTATATAAATCTTGGCTAATCTTTGATGGTGTCAGATATTAACCATGATATTTTTCATCCTGATTTAGGGCCTAATAATTTTTATGATGATTTAGGCTAACACAAGGCAATTTAACAAGTTCTTTTGTAAATGCTGTGCAGCTATATATTTCCAAAGATGTTATTACAAAGGTATTAATTCATAATTTTACTCATCTCAGTCTCAAGGGGTAATTGATAGATCTGAGGAACTTATTTTGCCACCTGAGATTGTCACAAAATGAATCATTACAGATTCCCCGCTTTCTTAGATTTCATTTAACACCTCTGCCGTTTGTGATATTGGAAAAATAATAATAAAACGTGTGTCAACCTTTGAGGTGTAGCATCACTGTTAAAATTCTGTGCATTTGGTTACAAACAAATAAGATCTGCAGTGGGGAGAATTCAAATTCCATATTTCCAAAGCTGTTTCCCATTTACTCAAAGTATCATGAAAGATTGAAGTGTTATTTAGTAACATCATTCTTTGGAGAAATTTGTGAACTGTAAAACAGGCATAAACTCAAAACAACTTTGGTAGTAAAAATGAAAGATGAAGGTAAAGAGTCATTTGAATGAAGACTGACTTCTGGACACTGATCGCTTATATGTAGTTTTCTATAAATAAATAACAGCTTGCCATTGGCTTCTTCCAAGATTTTTTTTTCAATTTTCTAATCTAGATTTTAGCCATGGGATTTTGGGGGGGCGGGCAGGAGTGTCTCCCTTCCTAGGGCTAACTGCATCCAACTAGGTTTAACTTTTTGAGATGAGCCACAATTGGCTATGTGGCTACCTGGACAGTGTAGAAGTAGATCATTCAGAATGAATAAACTTCCCTTTCTGTGATGCACAGCTAAAACAATTACTTCAGAGTGTTGTTAAACTGGTAGAACCTATTGATTTTATTTTTAAAAGAAGGCTTTGCCTTACTTCTAGGACTAAGTATGAACATATAGTCCTCTCCTTTTAGCACTGATTCTTGTTCTCCTTTTTGAAAAATACCCAGAATCCAATTTCCATCAGACACTTAAAAATGAGTCACCCCAATACTATATTTCCATTACTATTCTCTTGATCCATGAGTTCACGGCCAGCCATTTTTTAAAACTAGGAAAACATAAATCCTAGTTACTATGATAGAACAAAGTTTACTACTGTACCTGACTCCATTTTCCCTTCTGCATTCAGGGACAAGGCAATCTAAGATAAATAACAAAGGTGTTACTAGTGTAGAAGCAGATCCTGGGTTAATTTTCTTCCTGTATGCTTGATGTTCAGATTTTCTGTCTACTATCAGTTAGTAAGCAAGCCTCCTTCTGCCCTACAGCAGTACTCCCAATTCTTAATTCCCTTAAATAGTTCTGTTGAAACAAAAACCTCCCACATTTCATATGAAGTGAGCCCTTCCCGAAGACTGTAGACAGAGCTAAACTTTCCAGAATCGCCTTTTCACAAACTACTTGGACTCCTAGGAACTCAGAATTGGATAACATGAAGAAAATGCATATAAGTAGGATCTTTAATCTGCCTCTCTTGCAGCTTCAACAAAACAAACGAACAAGAACCCTGCACATTCTCTCTCTCTTTTAAGTAATATATGTTGGCTTTAAGAAAAAGACTTAACCCCAATTGTCTAACTTCCATGGATGAAATTCAGATCTCAGGGAAAGGAGCCAAATGCAAAGGAGACGTTCTTTTCTAAGGTTCCACCTGCGCCTCCAAGCATCCTTTTTCATTCCAAAGTTTCAGTCCTTCCTCTCTTATTTCTGATTAATTTCAGTCTGTAAAGATGATATTAAATACATTACCGCATGGGTAAGAGATGGCTCCTGCATATTTCTGATTGTGGCTGATCTGAGAGTGGCTTATCTTCCAAACCAAACAGCTGAACAAATATGGGACAAAGGGGATGTTTTTAAGCAGCTAAGCCACCGGCAGTACTGTTGCTCTTTGCCACCACTTGTCGCTTTTTCGACTTGCCTGCAGGGTCCCCATTCATCATCAGGCATGTCACTGGGCTTCGCCTCCTGTGCTAAATTATATATTGACCAGGTGTGCCACCTTCAAGGTCTGAATTTGTGGCAAGAGCAAAATGAATTTAAGGCTGTGAACTTGCCTTACTCCACCTGCATCGCATGAGCTGACTATCAACTACATAAATAGGAGCTTCAAACCCAGCTGCGTCTCAGTTCGAGGCTGGCATTAACCCACACCGATAAGGATTAAGATGTTATTCACAGGAGAAAGGGATTGTTTAAGCACTAAACAGAGTACGCTACAAAACAGAGCATTTGCTAGACAAAGAGGTTCTTGAAATAGCATTGGAATCCAAAGTTTGGTTGATAGCAGAATTTCTTAACCTGGACAACTTTCAACTCCCAGAATTCTCAGCAATGGTCATTCTAGCTGGGGAATGCTGGGAATTGACATCCAGACTTATGGGAGATTGGGAAACCTCATCTAGCCTATGTATCAGTATTAAGGGAAATGCTGAGGATGAACTTAGGTCTATAACATGAAGTTAAATCTCCAATAATTCAGTCAGATTTGAAGGCTCTCTGGCCTTATAAATGTAATTGAAATACAACCACTCAGCAACCTTAGTCGGTTTGGGCAATGATACTTTTATTCTATTTTAAACTTTATTGTGCTGAACTAATTAGCAGAAGGAAGGTACACATTAATAGAACAATGTAACCACAGTTAATCATGATTGTAATTTCCAAAAAAGGGCCTGAAAAACGATGTTATAAACTGAACACACGCACCCTCCCGAAACTGACCATGTTGCTCAAGAGTCTTCTTCCTCTTCCTTCTTGGGGAAAATATTCAATTTCATCAACTTATTTCAGCTTCCTATAAAAAAAGGGGTAACTAGTTTGGGAGCCACAAGTAATTCCTCCAGAACCTCTGACCACTGGAACTTCAGAAGCAGAGATAGTATATGGACCTAACTAACTAACTAACTGTGTAGCCCAGTGTTGTCCAAACTTGGCCACTTTAAGATGAGTGGACTTCAACTCCCAGAATTCCCCAGCCAGCAACCAACTCCCAGAATTCCCCAGGCTGGCTGGGGAATTCTGGGAGTTGAAGTCCACTCATCTTAAAGTGGCCAAGTTTGGACAACACTGGTGTAGCCCATGCTTTTTTGTCATTGCTGCTGTTATTAATATGATGGGGATTGCTGGGAGTTGTAGTTTGGCAACATGGGGCAGGTAAGTGGCTCCTGCCATGTGTTGGTTCAGGAAGATCTTTCTGCAGGACAGCAACAATGAGGGCGCTGGTGGGATGGCACAAAAATGTTTCTAAGTGTTTTGGGGAGAATGAAATGCTGGCTGCTTTCATCAAAATAGCAGTAACGTCATTTCGATGATAGGATAATGGCTTAAATTTTCAATCACTTTTAACCCTGAGTTATCTACATTCCCTATTGCTCAAATTCTTGCCCCCCCATAAACCACTTCATGGCTAGCCATGGGACTATTTGCCCAAAAGTGATGTGGTTTTCACTTTACATGGAATACCCAAACTATTTAGAGAGAGAATGAGGGATGGAGTTTTCTGTTTGTATACTTTGCTTTTTCCAAATAAAGGAGCTCTACAGAGGATGCAGGAGACCATCTTGGAATCAGAGACGTGGAGGGCTTCCAGAACCACTACTGGGATACTGGAATGCCACACTTACCCACCATTTATTGGATGTCCTGATGGTGCCAACAGCATTCAATAGCCATCCCAGTATTTCTGTGCCCTGCTCTTGTCCCCTTCCCTGAGACTTGCCTTAAAATCGCTTCTCACTTCATAGTCCTTCTAAGAAGTTACATACAGAGAGTTTGTTCTCTCAAATTCTTCTTTGATCATACTTTTCTTCCCATTCCCTTGTGTACTCATTCAGAATCTAACTTCTAGCTTGTGTTTACAAGCGACACACAGGATGGAAGGGAGGAACAAACGAATAGCTAGATTACATTCTTCTCTTTCTCAGAGGGGTTATCATTAGCTCCGGGACCCATCCATACTTAAGTGCCATGGGGGAGGGACCAGAGGACAAGTAGAACAGCAATGGATTGGTCAACATAGAGCAGTGTTTCTCAATGTCGGCAACTTTAAGGTCTTCAGCTCACAGAATTCCCCAGCCAACATGCTGGCTGGGCAATTCTGACAGTTGAAGTCCACCCATCTTAAAGTGGCCAAGGTTGAGAAATACTGATACAGAGGATAGCAAGGACCTTCCCTGATTTTTCAGTTTAGTCATTTAGTCACTTATTCAACTGGATAGATAAGCTGAGTCAGTAATTCAACTGGATGGAACACGTCATAGCAGCAATAAGAGACAGGCATCCAGAAACTAATTTCTACATTTTTAATACCCTATTCTCTAGGCTTAGCTAGAGGAGTGAGTCTGTTATCTGAAAGTATCAGTCAAGTCTCTGAATCACTGAAACCCTGGCAACTGATATGGCCAAACTGCCCTCTTCAGGAGAAAGCTGCTCCAGCTATTTATCTCTCACAAAGTAAAGAGAACTGTGGTAAGGGAAGATACAGATATATAGAATTTTGATAAGGGAAGATACAGATTATGCATCTGAGTAATTATCGGAACATGTTAATGGATATATTTTAATTGATCACTGAATAATGGTTCTGACACTTCAGTGAGTTTAAGTGTGTGTGTGTGTGTGTGTAGCGTGTGTGTGTTTATTAACAATTTCAAAATAGGTACCTTTTTGAAATACTGGTGGCACTGTTAGATAACCATCCCTTTAATAATGAAAATTATCACTTCAGTATTCTCTTCTCTTGCTGTAAGACAGGCAGCCAATAACTTCAGAACAAACACATGCAAGATTCTAAAACCCGCTAATTAAAATTAAATTTTAGGCAGTAATTCATTCATTTACATTCCAACAGTTTATGTTTCCATTCAGTCCTTTTGTTAGCTGGTATCTCTTGGTGGAAAACACTGCCTCTGTTTTATCTCTGTACTGACTTTAAGTCAGATCCTGGAGACATTTAATTGTTCAAATGTTATTAGTGAGAGTCACTGCTACAGTTGATCTTTTTCAGGCACCAGCCCTCTCTCCCAAGTCTCTAAATTAAATCTTTGGTGGTAGCAGAGGAGCAAATATAAATTTTGATTATGGTTATGTGTGCAAACATCCATCGCAGTGGTAGCATCTAGCTAACCTTGGCTGTTCTCCAAAAGTTAAGTGGGATGGCCATGTTAGTACATAGATGGGAGACCATCAAAAAATACAGGGCTGTAAGCAGACAAGGAAGTAAAAACTCCATCTGAGAAGACGGCACTGACAAATCTCTTCCATGCTGTCTCCAATAAAATTACATGGATTGCATCAATAAGGTCACTACTAATTCAAAGAGGATTTTGCCTGGACTCAGGGAATTCCACAGCAGTGGTCAGCTGTAGCCTCAAAATGGGGTGTATGACCAGATGAGCAAAGCCATGTCCCTTTTTGCCCATGTGCAATGCATACAGGGCATATTAAAAAGGGAGGACTGTGCTTTGTCACACCTAGTGTTTTGAAGCCAGTGACCATCACTGTGGATGACCCTGCTTTGATCAGCAGGTAGCTGGGCTGGGCTGGGCTAATCTTGAAAGAAACTAAGCAGAGCCACACCTGTTTAAATCTTGGACTATAAGGAAATCTCAGGGCTGTAGGTTAAACTGGGAAGCTGAAAAGATTGCCCAGAAAGAGGACACAATGGCAAACCACCTTTGTATTCTGCCAAGAAAACTACATAGGTATCTCCAAGAAGACTTTGGAGGAAAGAATTCCACGGAAATAAAAATATGTGAAAATCAGGGTCATCCTTGTCCCATAATGAACAGGCTAGACATCCTGTTTCCTCATCTCCCAAATAGCTTTTGCTCTTTGCAAAATCAGTTTCATTTGCCTGGCTGTTGCCCATTGAAGATTTTATGGCATGCCTGCACTGCTTCCCTCCCCAGCATCTTGCAGCCTTCTACACCAACAGACTGTCAAATTACGGCCAAGTCCTGACAGTTTTATGGCATGTCATTTGGTGCTCACAGAAAATGGCATGAAGCCCCCCACTCTCCAGGTCCGTCTGTTATGGCTGTCAGAATTCTTTTCACATATCTCTGAAATATTTACACCCTTGCATGGGGGAAAATACATCTGCCATTCCCAAAAACAGAACAGCAGTTCATGTGGGCCATAGGCCATCTTCCTTCACAACTTTACTTGTGACTTATTGTTGCTTAATATAAGTGAAGGTTACTTGTTTAGACTGAAGGTGGAAACAACAGGTTGGTCCAAACTGTTAAAGGATATTGGCTTGATAAATGTCCAGCCCACTTCCCTAGCACAGCATTTTGGCCTTTATGAAGCACTGAATTGATACCAGTAATGCTTACAACAATCTTAGAAGGCAGGCCTGGGCTAGAGTCCATTGATACCTGCACCAGGTGCCATTTATTTAACTTTTTCTGGGTGAATTGCTAAGACCTTTGAGAGCAAGTGATCATTGGCCTGGGCCCAAGAGTCCAATTCTCCTTCCCCAAGTCTTTGGGCATGTGCAGGGAACTCAGGAAAGAGAGTTGCTTTATCACCTGAACCTGGAATTGGGCAATGATAGCAACAGCAAGAAAGAACCTTGCCTTTCCCTGTCTGCTCGGACCTCTCCCCTCGTATATTTCCATGGCTTTTGACCAAACATAGAGGACTTACCCACTGCAGTAGAAGGAACAGATCCCTTTTCTCTCTTTTACACAATGTTGCAGAAAGGGAGAACCCTGTTCTAGGGAATCAGCTGCTCCTTCCGTTCAAGCTGCATGTGATGTGGAAATTCCATAAATGGAACACTCCACATTTTCTTTTTTCCAAAAAAGCAATACTTTGGATCAGCACCCACTACAAAAACCTTTTTCCTCCAGTCTTAGGGCTTAGCAGCATTTTCAGCATCTCCCTGCAGAAGACAGAATCCTTCATTCAGGGAACAAAGAGAACCAGGGCTACTGTAAAAGATCGATGCTGTCAAGGTTAAGAGATATCTTACACTGCAGTGTTTTGTGATTACCATGCTCTTTGTCCAATAAATAATTAATAAACAAAAAAGCAAACCCTTTCTATTCCCTTGTAACATATGATACTGTTTGTTGACTAGCAGAAAAAGATGCTTGAATGTGGCAAATAAGTAAGTGCCTCCAAATACTGAAGCCAGCCACCCTCAATAGTCTGTAAAACCTGAGAAATACTGAACAGAGGCCAGGACCCAGAATAATGGCATTCACCATCATATAAGGAAGGCAGATTCTAACAGAAAGTTGGGAAAAGCTTCCTAAAAGTAAGAGCACTTTGACAGCGGATCCAGTGACCCTGAGAGGTGACGGACTCCCCTTTGTTGGAAGTGTTCAAGCAGATTGCCAGAATGCTTTAATTTGGATTTCTGCATGAACAGAACATTGGACTTGATGACCTCAACCAAACCACCTAAATTCAATTGTCTGAGAATCGGACTTAAATGGTTTGAAGAGCAGATGAAAGTTCCATCCTTTATCAACTTTCAACTTTCTCCTTTATCATTAATACATTATATCCTGGGCTCACATTATTCATTTTAAAACTAGGAAAGGGTTCCTGCAACAAAATTCTACCTGTAATTCCAGGAAGTCCTGGCCTCCCTGAACCATCTGAGGCTTAAGCACTGCTAGCTGGATACAATAGTTTGGTGAAGTTGTAGTAGCTTAACTTATTTGGGTTTTAATTTTGAACCTCTGCTGATTTTTCTCCACTGATTGCTTAATCAATGAACATTTATTCATAATTGTTGCTCTGAACCATCTTGAACATGGTTGAACATGGAAAATGGCATCAAAGACATGATGAAGTAGAAGAAAAGAGGAGAATGGCCAAAATCACACATGATAATCAAATCTGAAAAGATATCTGTGTTCTCCCATGAAATCTCATGCGACCTCAGCCATTTTTAAAATTATTATCATTGGGTGTAAATATATAATGGTGCCTTCCCTCCAGAATAGTTGGAGACCCTTGTTTAAGTATCAGCCACTGGTAGAAAAGCTTGGGGGTGGGGGTATGAGAAGTATGCCTCTAAATGGTAGCACTGTTCTCCAGTGGTAGAAGAGGACTATCACCACCCAGAGTCACCTCCATGAGATGGGCAGCTGTACAAATAGTTTGCATAAATCTATCAATCAATCTCCGTCTCCTGCTGGTTAGCACCAAGGTTGCATCTGCTCGGCCACAGTGAGAAGCAAAATCCAGGACTAAATTGGGCACTGACCTAATCCAGACTTAACCATAATTTCAACTGGGAAACTGTCAGCATCTTAGACCAAGCCAAATCCAAAAACTTGAGGAAATTCCTGGAAGCTTGGTATTCAGACAAGTCGGCCATCAACAGGCACATAGAGATAAGTAACATTTACATGTTATTCAAAAGAGACAATAAAAAGGAAACAAAAAGACCAGAACATCTCCTCACCAGCAATCAACACCCAGATAAACAGGGATTAACACCAGGATTAACACCAGACAAACAACCAAGCAGTAAACAATACCCTAATCGAGGAATGACCAACTCAGACAAACAATTAAGCAGTAAACAACAGCCTAATCTAGGAACTACCAAGGAGAAAACAACTCCCCCACCAACACTGACAGGGCAAGTTACTGTATATAAACAGAGAGCAAACCCACTCCCTTCTAGCACTGAAGATGTTACCTAGTTGGGTAACGAAACGTCTGCAAGAAAACAACCAAGCTCAGAGAACCCCAAAGACTCCAGAGTTCAATCCTGGGCCATATATTCTCTTCTATTAACCTAATCCAGCAAGGATGTTCTTAGGTTCTTACATTTTCATGTGCTTCTCCTGTATCAGATGGGTGTGTGAACCACTATGAGTATAATGCAGATTGGAATCTGGGAAGAAACACAGGCTCAAAACCAACATCAGCCACAGAGCTTAGAGTCTGGAGCCACTCTGTCACTCAGCTCAACCCAACCCAACCTCACAGGATTGTTGTGAAGTTAACATTGGAGAGAAGACTCTCTTCTTCCCATATGAGCCAACTTGAGCTCTCAGAGACCAAGCAGATTATGTATGTAACAATAAATTAAAGAAAAATAAACTCCAGAATTTATGAACAGAAATTGTAGGAGGGCTTTGATTTCCATCATTCTCCTCATCCAATTTAATCTGCTCCATTAATGGGAAAATCATTACTTAACTACAGTGATGAGTCTACAGTACTGCTCACCTATTTTATTCTTGAGTAATTTTTATACTTGCTAACTTCATCCAATGCAGCCAAGTATTTATTTTCTTCTAAACAATATGATAGGCTGCTATGATAAACAAGATGATTTTTACAAGAACCAAGCAGGCGTTTTTTCTCTTGGAAAGCTTCCAAACAGTGAAATCATAGTCAAGAAATTCCAATTCACCAGAGTACAATTTGCTAGTTATTTCTGGACTACTTCAGGTCAATGTGATTGTGATCCTCTAAAGAAAAGGATCACAATCACATTGTGAAAATGTGCTAGTAGGTAAGGCAGAAAATGGCAGAAAAGCTTTTGTAGTTCCGCTTTATATTTATGGAGAAACAGGCCTACCAAACTCAGCAGAATTTACTTCTCAGTAAACTTATATAGAAATGAATTAGGCCTTTTTCATTAACATAGTACGCCATTTTGAATGCATTGCCTAGACTTGCCTTAAGTCATAATTTGTTTAACCATAGTTCATAACCCAAAATAGCTGGGTTCATACACATTAAGCTAAAATTAAACAAACTGTGTTAAGATCTAGCATACTGAGTTCCAGATCATTTCCATACTCGTCAACTGTGAAATCTTGAAGGAGAAGCAATCACAATGTTCATTTTAAAATGTTGGCTGGGGAATTCTGGGAGTTGAAGTCCACATATCTTAAAGTTGCTAAGGTTGAGAAACACCATTTCATTCATCTGAAGGCCATTCCAATTTCAGAAGTTTTGAAAACTCCCAGAGTGGCTTATACTGTGATCAGATTCCAGTGGGGTCACAACATCCCTTCCAAGTTTTCACGCCAAGAACACTTAAAACTAACTTTTATTTTGCCCTTGCTATTGACTTCATTTGGCAAGACGAAAGGAGCAAACATAATTAGTTCACCCAGAAATTCTATTAGTGGAAGGGATGTGGACATTTCGATCAATACTCAAAGGGTCATAGTCTCATCTGGAAAAGGATTAATCTTCTAGGATGATGAATGGCATTAATCCCAGAAGAGGATGCTACTGAACCAGCCTTTCACTACTTTGGAACTGAAGCATTCAATTTAGTCTTCTCAGGCGATGGGCTAAAATGATCACCTTTAAACCTCTTTCATCAACATAGCAAAGATAGTGTGGACATCTTAGAACAAAGAGTATTTCATTCTGTTGGAAGATTGTGGACACAATACCTATTCTCTTGACCCTTCATCCTTTCCTTCTTCTGCTGGACATCAGAACAGGGTACATTTGCTTCTCCAAATGTTGCTGAACTACATCCCCTAACAGGTTCTACAGGATCCTATGATTACTTAGGCTGAGAACCTACAGGGAGGCTGAGGAGCTAGGAACATTTTAAAAGACTTCATAGTTTGGAAAGCAAAAGAAAAGTTGCATATGACTTGAGCTCAGTTCCTTATGACTTCATGGACACACCAATGTAATTTTCTTGGCAACAACACAGAAATTGTGGCCATGTCCCAGAACCTCCACATATTGCAATATATGAGCAACAGCTGTTCCTTAGCGGAGACCAAACATACCCAAAACGGAGGCGTCTTGCCAGCAATATGAATTGGCCTGACTCAGCAGGCACGAAATAAGGAGTGTGGTACAGGGGGTTTCAAATTTTTCAGGGCATGGAATCTTGGAATCCCTGATCAACAGACAAAGCTCTAGTGATAGAAAACTGGCTGGGTTTAGTGACTCTCATGGAGCCCCATTAAGTTCTCATAAAGTTCCACGGAACAGTTCAAAAAACCCTGGTGTGGTGGACTAGAATAAGAATTCAGGTTGAATCCAGTTTACTTACAAAAGTATAATATTGCTCTACATTTTTTTAAGTTCATAGATGTCCTCCTTTGTACTTCTCATGGAACATTGTTAAGAATGGAATTGTTATTATTGTAGTAATCTGTGTCTGCTAATGACTAATTGGTAACAGAGTTCACGTCAGGAGAGGGCTTAACCATGTATGTTGATCTCTTATCTCTTCAAGCTGTAAACCCAGGGTCAGTTTGTAAGAACAACATTTAAGGCCTTGGCCCAACTTGCATATCAAAGCTGCTGTTTCCTTTCTTGGAATGTGTCGCTATCATCTCATACCATGACGGATGCCCCCTGCTTGTGCTTGTTTCCCTATCAGTTGTAAAGTAATTCTTTCTCCATTTACTGTCTTTAGCTACGTTGCACATATGCTCAAACTGTCTTTGACCAACTTTCTACATAAAATCTATGTAGTCTTGGTACTTCTGTGTACAAGAGACCAGTGGCTCCCTGTATCCCATTAGTTTTGGGCTAATAAAACAATCATTTGGACCCTTTCCAGTTTGTTGGTTTCTTGGTGGGTGATTTTTGACACAAGAGTGGAAAGTAGCAATCCCTTACAAGAAGGATCTAGTCAAGGGTTTGTTCATTACCTGAGTGCATGTAAAAGCTTTGTAAACTTGCTTTTTTATTCACAACATGAACAGAAAGTAGCAGATATACCCAACTTTAGACTTTAAGTTACCTTTTTCTGACCATAGGCTGGGCTCAGTCTGGAAGTGGAAAAATCTACATCCGTCTTTTGAGAGACAACATACTCTTATTTCTGCTATTGTTTTGCACCAAGTTGATTTCAGTGAAGAACAGAAGCAGCTTTGCTTCTGGGCCATGTTTTTCAAGAAGTTACTGTAAACCTTGATTTCAGCATTTAATAATCACATAGATCTTAATGCATTATCTTTTTATAGGTTTAAGGAATATTTGACATGCACTACAGAAAAGGTGATCATAGACCAATGCTTTGCTTGGAAATGTGCTTACTTGCTCTTGCAAAACAAAACAGAAAAGCAAGCTGAAACAATAGAGGGTAGAGAATGAAGCAATCTGACCAGTTTGGCATCTGATCAGTGGTGTTTTGCACCACCCCTCGCAGCCTTTTGGGGAGAACACTGAAGACTTAAAAACTGTTTACCCTTGGGTTGAAATAAGGACAAAAAATGGAGTTTACCTCTTAATCTTGTATGAGGCAAGGATGAGCAAACATTTGCAGACTCAAAGCCTCTCAGAAATGGGCAGAGTTAACATTTTCACCCATGGGGGGCTATTGGTGAGAGGACCAAAAGGCCAAAAGAGGGGTTTTAAGTCTTATAGGGCCTTAAGGAACACATTTCACTCCAAAATACTGGAATACTGGGCCATATAGAAGGTTGAGGAGCAACCACTTCTTCCACTTCTACCATGGCCTAGTCTCTTCATTTTCTCTCTTAAACACAAGCCCACAAAGGACCTCTCAGCTGAAATGACATTGACACCCATGTTTTCTGTAGCCCCTTATTTGCCAGAGCTGGGCAAAAGATGAAGAAGCCTGCTAGTCCTTAACGTAAGGAAATAATTTATATATTATAATGGCACCTCTGATCCACCAGAGTACTTCAGAATGTCTGTTATGGGGGATAAGACAATAATACTATTCCATCTACCACTGGTGTATCATATTCAAGATTACATTATTACTCATTATGATTTAGAAATATCCTTGTGTAATACAACATTCTCTGAATTTAAATAGGGGTCCTTTGGCATTACACTGCCATGAACTGACCCTTCACATTTTGCAACTAGGACAAGGGACTCAAAAAGCAGCTCTGCAACTTCTATCTGCCAGCTCAAGAGTGATGCATCCACTTTAAAGAGTGGATCCTTTAAGGCAGCCACAACTTCAAAAACTTTTTAGATAAACTTTATCTACTCATTACAGCGGATGAGTGGATCTGCATTAACGAGTGGATTCTGCTAAACGAATAGCAGAAAAATGATGGGATTACATGAGGTATGAAACACTTTTCCCAAATTTTCTTTGAAGCACAGACAGTCCTATTATCTATTAGGGCAAGGTATACCCATCCATCATCTGGAGGCCAGGGGGATTTGCACAGAGGAAGCAGTGATATCAAGCATCTGCAATAACTATCTTACAGATTACATGAATGACAAAAATACAGGATGCACTTTTACCTCCAGAGGATGAGGATCTTTCACAACTTAAGAGGGACATTATATTTCTCCAATTATCACATAAACGTTACATCACTTGGCTTGCACTACCTTAAATTGCTCTTTAGCTTTAATTATAGCAAATCAAATCATGCTTCTTTGTTTCCGCTCTCTACCAATTCAGGAGTCCATGAGTTTTGCCATGGACAGACAGAATAGAGCCTAATGGCAGAGTTGATTTCAACTTTAGTGCCAGAAAAAAATCAGTCACCAACAGTTACCTATCAGCTGGTTCCTGTATTCAGTCTCTCATCTCCATCCTGACACTGATTCTGAATGGATCTCATTGTTGAGACATCTGGCCTTGCTTTTTGATTCTGCAGCTTTTCTTCCCCCATTCCCTGGTTTTGCAATAAGTAACCCGATGAACAGTCCTAGGGAACTCAAAAACTTACACACTTTTGTGCCATTTTGGCTGGATCCCTAGAGATGCAATACCCTGCTAGAGATGTTGGGTTTTGCTTCAAGGGGCAACATGTCATAATAAGGACTGTCTAACTTTGGCATATGAGACATAGCCTAAAACTACTCTGTAGCATTTTAATCTGTCAACAGGTTCAACTTTCAACCAACTGAGTTTTTCAAGCAACAGTATGCGCTAAGCATTTCATATTCAACAGAAACAAGTAAAACCGCTTAGGACTGAACACAAAATCATAAATTAGTCACATTCAAAACTAAAATGTAAAATATATTTATGATTCTTTCAATATACTAGATAAACATTACAAAAGACAATTTACATTGGATATCTATTTTCAAATACAATCACTTGCCTTTCCAAGGCACAGTCATGAAAGTCCAAAACCAAGTTGGAGTATTTTTAGATCTTGTTCATTCGTCACTCAGGAATAAAGTATCTCAATTCCTGCTTGACAGGTGTTAGAAAGGCATTAGCAGATATGTGCAAAACTCTCTGTGCTGGTAGCAGAACGTTCCAGACACCTGAGGCTCCGTTCCTCCTCCAGACTAGGCCAACCTAGGAGCAATGGCAGTGATCCACCAGTTTTCCAGAATGTAATCCTCCAAAACATAACTGGTTTCGTGTCTTGGAAGCATTTCTTTGGACACTACCAGCTCATTTGGAGGTAGGTTCTGCACATTGCTACTTCTTACTCTTTTTCAGCAGATCCCTTCAGGCTTGACTTTTGCCTCTTCTTCTCCCTTTGTCCAATAATACAAAAAAGTTTCTTCCTTGCTTCCTTTTGCCTCTTCAGCTTTGCTTCTTCCTCTTTCTGTTTCTCTTTCAGATGCTCTTTAACCTGCTGGCGATGTTTCACTTTGTCCTTCTGCAACTTATAGTTGTGTACCGTGCCCAAAGCGGAGAGAAGTGCTGCGACCTTAACACAAGGAGGAAGTGTGTGACTGGAAGCTGACCAACCCAATTCCAAGTTTTAATCACAACCAGAAGGAACGCAGGACACAATACTATTACATACTGGGGCTTAAATTGCAGCAATTATCAACTCCATACGCACTGCTTATTGGTCTTAGCATCTGGCCAGCATTAGCAAGAGGCTTCCTATGGCACCACTTCAAAGGTCTCAGAAAGGTTGGCTCAATTCCTTTTATTGTACCCACCCCCACCAAGGTAATTGCTATGATTAACTCAGGTGTTAAATACTCTTTTCCTTGATCCTTGGAGCAGGAAACTATTAAAAGGTAACACGATCAATGCCTGTTGGCAGCTGGTAAGTCTATATTTAACTACCTATCATTCTGTACAATAAAAATAATTTAATCTAACATTGGAAATCTACTCAAAACAATAAATCTGCCACTTGCATGGATTTTTTAAAAAAGCATTACAACTAGAGCAGAGTTTACAACTTGAGTAGAATACAACTTAAGAGTTTATCCTTTTCCATAACAGTTGCAATTTCAAATCTAGGAAGAGTGAGGAAGCTTCTAAGAAACCATCCAATAAAGACTGAGAGGTTATGTAAGTACATAACACAGACATTCTTCCAATCATATTTAGTGGAATTGGAACAAGGATACTGAATCAAAATGAACCTGTTTAGGATCAAATCCACATCCAAATGAAGTTCATGGCAAATCTTCAATTGATTTCACTGGGAAGGCATCTTGCACGTTCAAGAGAAACCCATATTATAAACTGTGTTGCTTACAGCTACTCTGGATGAAAACTATGAGAGCTGGAGAGCTGCTATGAAGCCCACGAAGATCTTACCTTTCTTTCATGCGGTTCCCTGATAACAGCTGGTCTCCACTTATCCTTTGTAACTTTCTTTTTTCTTTCTTGGAACTTGGGCTTGTTCTTAAATGGCAAGGCCTTCTGAAGAGCTTTTGGAATATGCAGCTTATTGAAATGTTTTTTCTCCCGCACTATTAGCTAAGGAGGGGGAAAAGGAAAGGAATGGTCATCATCTTTTTCAGGAGCACGCAAAAGCTTTCATTCTGAATCATTTCGAGCACAACATTTGGTGGAATGTCCTACTCTGACCAAAAAACCCACCCACCTTGTTTGTTTCAAGTTTCAAATGCTTCCAGGAATGATGTAAATGGAATATTTCACATTTGAAATGCAAAATTTCACACAAAAAACAGTTTAGAACAAAGCAGTTTGCATTCCCGTTTTTGTGTTATGTCCTACTTTCAGTGGACCTTCAATTTGTATTATAACAGATCACTGCAAAACCAAACAAATACCAATTTGTTTATTTAATCCACCTGTGGGCAATCTGCAGCCTACATGCAATCTCCAAAATAATTTCTATGGGCTCCACCCAACTCAAATCATACTGCCAAAAATCAGTAGCAAACTCCCAGAAAGCCAGAAAACAAAATAACTGTTATTTAAGTCTTGGAATAGGCTTAAAGCTTTAAAACAAACTTTTAACAGCCCCTGTAACAACAGCAACAGCAAAAGACCTGGGAAAATTCTGCCCCTTCCTCTGTATTATTATGCCATCCAGCACCCTTCCCAGTATGTGTGTGTTGTGTATCCTTATTTCCTTCAATAAAAGGGGGAAAAAATCCCAAATCCCTCAGCGAATAGTTGCCCACAACTAAATTAGACCTCCCAACTCCCAGTCTCCCTACACACATGGGAGGAACCTCCCCGAGTCTCGGAAGCAGGCAGAATCTAAACCACTGCATCAGAAAATAAGTAAGTAACATCTCCCCTGCAAACAGAAACATATCACAGAGACAATCCTACCTTATAAAGGGAATCCTTGTTTTGCTTCAGTCTGATACCCTTCTCATGTCTTAACTGCCCTGTTGTCTTCATTCCAACCCAGGACGTTTTTTCACCCAGAGGCTTCAGTAAAGAGGTTACTGGATTATAGAAGGCAGGGGCAGATACGGGATACCATGTTCGCATGAATACAATATCTGGAGAGGGAGAAATTGGTTAGGAAATGGTTCTAAATGGTTGCCCACAGTTTGGAGATCACTGGATTTTACAGCTGTGATCGATGGATACCACCTTTCTACCTGGGCCTTGTTTCTTCTTGGGAATTAGCTGCACTGGATTTTAAATTTGGTTTAAAACTGTACTGAGCTAAATAATGCCTCCACATTGCTGATTTAGGTATGAATGTTTGCAATGAGCATTGATTCTTAGCTTCCTGTGGATCAGCCCCCTGACAGGCTTCCACTCCCAAAAGAAAGCATCAAAACATTTTAAACAGAATAATCTAAGAAGGGAATCTGTGCATGACTGGAAAATGACCCATCTCTTAAACTATATATTGTAAGATGTAAGATTATATATATGTACTTTGTGAGCTGCCCAGAGTTCCCCATTGGGGGGAGATGGGCGGACAATAAATCGAATGAATGAATGAATGAATGAATGAATCTATATATCTTAAAGTACACAGGCTGTAAGACAAAGGGCTGGAGAACATCAGCACTCCTAAAACTTTTCCTTCCAGTAAATGTTAAGGCCCTGAAACAGTGTGCCTAAAAGGGCAAGGCCTGCCCTTTTGAATGCTCCTTTTTCTAATTCTCAGTCACTTTCTCTTTTTTTAAACAGCACACCAGGAAGAAGGATCATTATTGTTGTTAATAATGTTCTACTTGAATAGTTTTTTTTAAACGTGGCTTGCATTCCAGAGGCACATTTCATTCCACCCGTTATTCTGCACGTACAGAACAAGACTCAGTTATCATGCAAAATAGCAAAAGCAGGTTCAACACAGTTCTGTACACTTTATCCTTGAAAGAAAAAGTAGGCTTTATTCCTCAATGCAGTTACCATACGTTTCCACAAGAGGGCAGTTGCAGCCAGAGAAGAGGTAAGTTTCTGAGGTTTTTTTTTAATTAGATTTTCTTTTTATCCCACCTTCATGATTTTTTATAAATAACTCAAGGCAGTGAAACTTCTGGGGACTTTATGTGGTTTTCTTAGCAACAGCATGGAAGTGGCTTACCACTGCTTTCTTCAGGAGGTGGTCTCAGTTTCCTGAATTTGATTACAGCTATGTGATCTCATGGTGGTCTCTTAACCGCTAAGGTGATCCCTATTCTTTTTGAGATCAGTCAAGGTCAGCTGCGTGCTACAAAGCCAACTCTACTTTAACAAAAAAAGAGATGCGTGGCACTTTTAAAAGTAATCATTTTGATTATATCATCCACTTTTGTGAATCAAGCCCATTTCATCAGGTGAAAGAAGAAAATTACTGGTCAAATCCTCTGTCTCTGGACTCCTTTCATTCCTCCCCAACCTCTCACAATTATTTTGAGATGTATTTTTAAATACATTCAGTTAAAAAGACGGGAGAAAGAATGGGGAGAAATAAAAGGTGGAACAGTGAAAATAGACAAAACAAAAGGTTCAGAAAAGCTTATGAAAACTAATGATAATAATAAAATGGTTTATTCTTAAGATGCCATGAATCCGACGGTCAATCCTTTCTCTCCCTCTCTGCTGCAGAAGACGAATTCAGCTCCCTCTCTGGGGATCTCTGCATGAAACTGGGTGAGCCAAACCACGGCTTCACAGCCTTGCAGTCTCACAGTGATTATGGATGCATAATCAGAGACACTGACTCTGTCTCTTCCCAAGCTATAAGCAATTCCCCAAAGGAACACTTGCCAGAAGCATCATTGGAGGCGTCACGCAATGTTCCAACCCCAGAACTGATCTTCCTGGCCTTGAAGTGGGCTTCCCCAAATAACCCTTGACAAAAGGCCACCTGTCAAGTCAGTTTAAGACATGCACTGGAAAATGCAACTTACCACTCATCAGCAGCTTGTCTTCAAAGGTTGCTCGGAAGGCCCCCTCTGGGGTTCGGAGGGCCTTCTTAATCTGTCCCCGGATGCCGCTCACCGTACGAATAGCTGCGCCTTCAAACTTGGCCACTTCCAGCACCGAGTTAAACATCCCCTGCACGGCACGGAACAAAGACGCTGCCCTGAAGAGAACTTTTCCATTGATGGTGCACCAGGATTAACAACAAAGGAATCAACATTTCTTGTAGTTCACCTTCCTTATAAGAAGCATGCTTTTTTTAACAGAGAAGCCTTTGAGAGAGCCATCTCTGCCATAAATGAAGGCAAGCATGCCCTTAATAAATCACAGCTTTCCTAAAGTATGCCCGAATCTATTTTATTTTATTTTATTTTATTTATTTATTTATTTATTTTAACTTCGTTGCATTAAGTACCACACCAAGAGAAATTGAACTTGAATTCATCTCCAGAGTCTTCTGGAGCCTTCTGGAGTGGGCAGCCATAATAAATTTAAATAACTAAATAAATCTGAACAAGTTTCTGGTGCCCACTCAAGTGGGAACACCACTCAGAGCTCATCCAGGTAACCAGGGTCACTGCTGGCCAACATCCAACAGACCATGGCAGTGACAAATGGGCCTCCATGAATTCAACATTATCTGTGACAGATTTATGGCAATTTCTGTGTCCATAGTGCTGCTAAGTGCAGAAACATTCCATCCTGGGGTACATGAGTTAGAGGTTAATTTATTTCTCCTTAACTGGATGGGTGCGGAGAAGGAAGTTCCAAGAAAAGGCAATTAGAGCTGAAGGTTGAAGGCAGAAAGGGAGACAGGAACAGGGACTGCTTTCTGTCAACCAAGAACACGGACTATGATTAAGTAGTTATACTGCACGGTAATTTGGGTTGTTCTCTGGGTCCAAATTTGTTTCTAGGAACGTTCTCCAATTGTTAATTTGGCCAAATGTCAACATTTCATGGGCAATTAAAACAGTATTTCTGTTAGGGCGGTGCAGTGATTTGGAGCACATGGGGTAGCACTGTCTGCAACTCCTTTAAAGCCTCTTTTCCTTGGATCATGCAGCCGCTACGTAAGCACCTCTGAATCACTGCACGTCCTAATAGCCCACTGTGCTCTGAAGCCACTTGAAACTGAAGCCCTTGAAATTTAAAAATGTAGTCCAGCCCTATTTTAAATTAACTGCCTTTACAGGTAGTCCTTGTTTAACAACAGCAATTGGGACCAGCAAATCTGTCTAGAGTCAGGTTCACTAAGCGACACATCGCTAAGCGACAAGGTCGTAAAGCGCAATGTCACATGGCTGCACCAACTTACGACAGCGGTTGCAGCAGTTCTGGTTGCGGTTGTTAAGCGCAATGTCACACGATCGCCATTTGTGACCTCCTGCCGGCTCCCCCATTGACTTTGCTTGTTAGAAGCCATCAGTGAAGGTCGCAAATGTGACCATGTGACTGTGGGACACTGCAACTATTGTAATTGCGAGCCGGTTGCCAGCACCCAAATTGTGATCACGTGACCGTGGGGACACTGCAACGGCCACAACTATGAGGACTGGTCATTAGTCTCCTTTTAATTTCAAATGGTCACCGAATGAATGGTCGTTAAGCAAGGACTACCTGTATTGTTGAAGAGTTAAAATACAAAAACACATTTCAAATAGCGTCTTTTATTGGATTATGGCTGGAATACGCAATCCATGTTTACAGAGAGAAAATTCTTTGCAGCTAAGAATCAGACTGACATTGTAAAAAAGATTCCTACATCAAAGAAGCTCATTTCTCAATATTCTACATTTAGATTTTTGAACCTGACTCTAGGATTAGCCTCTTAAGAAATGAGCGTGCAGCTTATAAATCATAGTGGGTTCCTGTTTTACTGCAGAACATTTCATATGGCACAGACTTAAATAAAAGTGTGGGTGAAAATGATACTAGGATCGACGATTACAAAACTGGTTCTACAAGAAATAAAAAGTTATAATTACGGGAGTCTGCAGTTGTGGAATACTATGACAAAAATGCTACCTTGGGTCATTACATTTACACCTAACAGGAAGGCATATGGAATCACCCAGTTTAAATGTTTCAATGTAACAGAAAAAAAGCACTTCTGATTTCATTTAATAACAGGAAATATTTCATAACACAATGCTCTGTTGTGCAAGGACATACAGCCAACCTGGCCAAAAAATGGAGAGAATAATTGTTGGGAAAGTTTCAAAACCATCTTTTTCACTCTGTATCAGGTGCTTCTTGGTTTTGTACAGAACTGACCGAGGCCTGCAAACATTCTAAGTTTAGCTCTTAAGTGCAGAACTGCCACTGAAATTTGTTCAGCCACTTCTTTATATTTTCTGCTGTCATCCTTCAAATGTTTTCCTCTCCTTTC
This sequence comes from Liasis olivaceus, assembly GCA_030867105.1. Taxonomy (NCBI): domain Eukaryota; kingdom Metazoa; phylum Chordata; class Lepidosauria; order Squamata; family Pythonidae; genus Liasis; species Liasis olivaceus. Next base: position 6,313,025 of record CM061353.1, read on the forward strand.
CCAGATCCATAAATTAGTTCACTTAAAAAAAAATAATGAATGGTCCACGGTTTTTTTATTGTTGCTTTTCCTTGGACTGCCAACTGACTGCATGTCATCATCACTGTTGTCAACTCTTAGCAACCACATAGATAGGTTTTCTGTATGGTGATCTGTCTCTAACCTGGTCTTCCAACCGCCAAAGGATAATTTTAATGATTTTTTTTAAAACATGAAAGATAATAGATAAATGCATCAAATAATATTGTGGCAGTCTAAATTCCCCAAAGGGAAATGGAGTTAGGTTATATCTTGGCCTGGAGTTTTCTGATGGGTTCTGAGAGAACCACATTTCTGACAGCCAAAGCAATCTGGATTTATTTGCCTCCCCACTGGAGCACAAACCTGGTCTGGTTCTTCCTATCTGAGCTGACTCTACACAGGCAAACATAAATTCAAGTCATTTGCTGACCTCATTTACAACAAAATTGTTTTATGTGCAACGCTGTGCCCTTGCCAAATTAAGAAGGGCCACTTTTCCTGATATCTAAGGAATTATCATACCTTTCTCACTATTACTATTTAGCATTATCCTCAGGCTTTCTACAGGATTCCACAGAATTCTTCCTCTTAGATGTTAAAAAACCCTTCTAACTTCTAGGGTTGGGATTCCAGAATCTGGCAGAACTCTAGAATCTAAAGAAATCTTTAAAAGAAGAAGGGGCTTCTCAGAAGACACCTAAGACTAGATGGTAGGAATCACAGCAGGTTCCTTCAAACTTTCAAAGCCCTTTAGTGATATGGTATACTGCCAATATTTCATCTGTAACTATAGAAAACAAGGATATGCAAAGCCTACTGTTCTGGAGCACTCTGGGATGTTCTGTTTCTCCTTCATATGGTTTTTGGGGGTTTTTTGGGAGGAGGGATCGATCAATCTGGGAACAGAACATTGTGGGAAACTGCAATCCAGAGAAGAAATAGAACCCAACAGGAATATCCTGACCATTTTGTTCGCAGATGGCAGATCCTTGCATGTATCTACCAGAAACGTTTTTCTAAAATAGCCAATCTGCAGATTTTAAGACACATGACTACAAACACCAAATTGCAAAATATTGTTCAAACCCATACCTTAATAAAAGCTGTATTCTTGAAAATTTTGAAAGGGAAACCAACCAACTTTAATTTCTTCACAATTCTTAAAGACTTATCCAAGTCAAGCACGACTCCAGTAGCAGCTATCCGAAAATCAGCCTGAAATAAAACAATGAACGTCCATTTATGATGCATAATGTTCTTTTTATGGGAAGAGCGCTTGTCTCAATTTCTGACTGGTTCAGGGCAAAGTCCATAGCCTCTGATTTAGTTTACCTTCCCTGTGTGGTCCAAAGAAACTTTGAGAGAAAAAATAGCTTTAAACGCATAAGAAATCAGTTTGGACCAGAGTTTAGCAAAACAACCTCAACTCCTCAATCTCCTCAATTGAGAATCTCCTCCATGAACAGAGCCTTTTATTAGAACTTCAACTGCCAAGTGGATCTACATTCGTGCCATTCGGTTTCAACAGCCCACTTCACAAATAAAGCTATCACTGGAGGATGATTGGAAACTACCCATAACGTACTTACCATTGTAGTACTCACAGACTGGACTGCCAAACATCCTGTCCCTTGTGGAGTGATGGGGCCTATAAAGTAACATTGAATGAAATCATCAATAAATAACTTAACAGTGTGTCTTCCCTTAAGATATGATAAAAATAAATTTGCACATTAAGAACACCTACAGAATTCAATGAAGTCTCTTCTAAGATGAGCTCAAATCCTAGCAACTTGTCCTTGTAATTTTCTTGGCAACAGTCTAGATGCCGTTTGCTATTGCCTTTTTTCCAGAATGATTTTTGATTTTTCAATCTAGCCTAGAGACCTGGAAGTTCTGAGGGGCCTCCCCCCAAAGTCCGAATCACTGACCTCGCTTAGCCTTTTAAGGTTACCTAGCCAAGTACAGAGGAAGACCACATTTCAAAAAGATAAGATGAATGGTCCAATTCATCAACCACCAAAGAATGAACACATAATCAAGATTTACAAACTCTTAACAGTGTAGTAAGTCAAAGCATCATTTTTCTCCAAGATTTTTTTTTTTTTTTGGCATTTTGGTGAAATGGCTGTGATTGTTTGCCTTTCATGTAGCTCATTAGGCTGTGCTACAGATATTTCATTTGTCAGTCAATACTCACTTTGAAAGATATGTCTTTAATGCTAGTGATATCTCTTATTTTGGGGGGCCATCTGCTGTTATTCCCATCTAAATATCTATCAGCAAACTGCCTAAACCACTGTTCTTATATCTTATGTCACTAGGTTGATGTCTTAAGAATGAGCCATCTTGTGTCTTTTGCAGAGAGGTAGCAGACTTTAGAACTTTCTAGCCCTACTAACGTTGAAAGGATCACAATGTTTGACAAAGTCCCTTTTTAAACTAACCATACCAATAAATTATTATTACTGCTACTATAATAAAACAGCTTGGCAAGTGATTCCTACTGTCTCCTCCAAAGCCTGAAAGTTGTGATGTTAGTTCTTACCCCAGAAAGTTCCTCCGCAGTGCATGTGTTGTGGTGTATACTTAAGCAGTCTGTGACGACCGTTGTGGTCTTCTACGTAATACATAGGAATCGTCTGGAACCGCCTCCAGCCTAGAGACAGAATCAGAGGATCGCGGGTTTTGAGGATTTTCTTGTACCAGCGATGCTTCTTCAACCGCATCTGAAGAAAACCAAGGAATAGCTTCATCTCAAAAGCCATTTCAACCATTCCTACCTCACCTTTGTTGAGTACAAAGTTTTCAGTTGCATATTAAAGTACGGAAGACACAGCTGGCCCTGATTCAAATTAATGTGTGGTGTGTGACTGAGCTTTCAAACTAAGTCCCCAGGAAACAGACACAACTCTTGGCAATAACTTAACAGTAACCAGTTTCCTTCTTGCAGAGAAGGTCAAGAGGAAACAAAAATACACATACGGGAATAAAAAAATATCTACCCACAGAGAGAGCTACATTGAGAGCATATTGAGAACCTCTATCACGGTTAAAAAGCATGCAAGAACACAATGATACCTGCACGTAGCCCACATTTCCTTCAGTGTTTCCCAGGCCACCCAGGACAATTGGATAATGTGGATCAAAATGCAGCACCAGTTCACATGGGACGTTCTCAAGTTCTATCCGGATATACATGCCCGGTCGAAACCCCTCGTACTGAATTCTGGTTTCATCATCTTGATCTTCAAACTCAAGCCTGTTAAGCTGCAAGACAAAAATAAGAAGATATGCAATACTTAAATCTCTTTCAACCCTGAGGTCCGTTAAGACAATTCTGCAGCTAACCTTGGGTCCATACAGAGCCAATTCTGCTGAATAGCTCAGTTACAAACCTAGAAGCTGCACCTCCACCATATGCTAAGTCTGGTTTATGGCTCACCTTGTTTAGGTTGTGTGTGTGTGTTACGGTACTGTTTGGTTACCTTAGGTTCCAATGTTTCATGACAATCCAGACAACATTAAATCAGTACAAGTTATACACGTTATGTCAATCACATTTTCTTTATCCTATGCAACCTGGAGAATGACCATGCGGAATATGGTCATAGCACATCCTTGCTCTTTTCACTGAGTAATTATGGAAAAAGCAGTGTCAGTCCTTCAAGGTAGGCCAGGTCAAGAAACAGATTCCACAAGGAATACTGGAACTCTGCTTAACTGATACATGTTAGAATAACTCTATCAATCTACCTACCTACCTACCTACCCACCTACGTGTGCCTTCAAGTCAGTGTTGACTTCTGGTGACTGCCTGGACTAGTCCCTGCAGTTTTCTCAGAAGTGGTTTGCTCTTGGCTTCTTCCTGCAGCTGAGAGAGTGTGACTGGCCCAAGGTCAGCTTAAGGCAGGAGTAGAACTCATAATCTCCCACTTTTGAACCTGGTGCCTTAACCACTAAACCAAACTGGCTCTCATGTAATATCACTTTACACCATAGTAAACCTGACAGCATTTTCCCCTTCCTCCTTGTTATATCAAAGACAGTCAAGATAGGGCAACAGTAAGTTTCCTTCTCATGCTATCATGTCTTCTTGGACTTCATTCATGTTTTGCGAATGGATTTGCATTCCTTTTCCACAGTTAACTCTGCAAGATCTGAACGAGAAACTTTGCTGGCTCACTCTCTTTGCTACGGAACCACTCAACCAAGCAAATGTTTATACCTGAGCCTGCTTCTGCAGCTCCTCTTTCAGATCATCGAAGTAGGTGGCATTTCCATCATATTCAGCATCAAACATCTCTTTCAATTTACGTTTCTTAGCGATACGCTTCTTCTGTTCCTCTTCCTCCTCAGCCACTTTGCTGTTTTTTCCCTCATTGTCCTCTTCTTCTTCTTCATTTTCTGCCTAATGGGAAAGGGAAAAAAAAACATTTAAGTCATTCAAGGCTTTAATTCTTCTTTTTTCAAAGAAACCTGCAGCACACAAGATTAAAAAAAAAAAATCCTTGACAGGAGCCGCTTTTTTACACCGAGCAATGCCTCTGAGCATGATTACAAGTTGGAATAAAGCACAGGGTGAAAGCCTCTATCACATCATGCGGGGTTTTCTGGCGGACACAGCTCCACTGACTTCAAGTTCAGTATTTAGATCTGAATCTTTTACACATTTCAGAACTTGTGCTTTCCTCAGGAAAAGAGACTTAATTATCACACAACATCCACCAGTTAAGTCAGACATTGGTAATCACACAGTCTCAAACCTCATCTCCTTGATTAGTTGATCTGCCTTTATACACGGTTCCCGTCTCGAGGTCTTCAAAATCACCATATATTTCTTCTAAAAAAAAGCAGAAATCAGAAGCGTCATTCATCTTTCTAAGCTCCATCTTTTTGTTAGTCATCTCCCCATCTTACGGCCAACACTCTGGGTCATGCATGCATTACTCAAAATTACTAACTATGCACCCATCTAGCCCTACCTCAGATCTTCACTAGCGCCCGCCATACTGATAGCAAGGCCGAGGAAGAATATTAAGAAACAACATTTTTTCCAGATACCCTCTAAAAGAATAACCAGTGAAAGACGCTCTCTGATTTACCATCTTCCTTCAATAGCTTTCCTGCATCTTTGTCAGCTTCCCAGTTTCCGGTCACAAAGCAGTCTCGGATGCTGTCCATTACCTACAGAACAAAGATGTCTGTTTTACAGTACAAAGACAGATTCACAGATTCCAAAATTGTTTTTTCCAGATTAGTCACCATGACTGGAGGGAAACTCACTAAACATGTTTAAATACTTTTTATCTATTTATTTACTTCCTTACAGTCAATTAGACCAGTACAATATTAAAAGAAGGGAAGGACATAAAATATGTCCAATCCAAATAAGGGATTATATATCCAAGGTATACTAGTCAAGGTACTTGTCAATTATAATTAAAATCATTTACAATAACTTGTACACCTGGCTTCAATCGTCCTAAAATTACACATTATGAACCATTAAAATTAAGAGTTAATGTCGGTTTTTAGATACATAAAAATAGAAACACAGAATGCTCATATCAATTGTTCACAATAATACATAGGCTCTTAAGGGCTGCTGCACAAAATCTTGCCACCTGCTCTGTAACATTACTCCACTCATCTTTAAGGAGAATTTGAAGATGTTCAGCTTCCGGTCTGCCGGGATAACTGCTGATCATTGGAGAAATAAATTTTGTTCGTATTTCTCTATAAAATGGACACCGTAAGAGGACATGCCTGGTGGTTTCCACTTCCCCAGAGCCACATGGGCACAGCCTTTTAGCCAGTGGGACAGTTTAAATACTTTCAATCACCAGCTGTTTGACGAATATAGCCAGTCTGCACCTTTACTTTGGAAGGAAGCTAAAATAAAATGGTCAAGCACTGAATCATCATTTGTAGTCAGTCTAAAAAATTGCTTCATGGCTTATTTGACTCCCTCATTGCCTGTCCAAACACATTTATGGACAATGGTCCTTTCTTTTTTCTTCTCAAGTAACTGCCAATCATCTTCCTTGCTACCTCCACCCACTTCCTTTCTATTTCCCTATTATGACCCAGGCCCAGTTCTACCCTTTCTAACCCACAGTGCCTTGACTTTGGAGACTAATCAATTTCTACCTGGTTTTCTCCTTTTCCCATTTTTTTTTCTCAACACGGAGGATGAAGCTTGAACAGCATTTTCAACAAAGTGGGATTGGCTAAAATCATACTTTAAATCATTAGTCGGGAAGAGTCAATCTAATGGTTCAAATCACAATTTATTCAGCAGTCAAGAAGATGGGATCAACCTCATTTCTAGCAAAAGTGCCTCCCAGGTGTTACATATGAATGCATTTTCTCAGAGAGGTGGATTATTTGAGAAGCTGCTTATTATATAAAGTTCAGCCAGGGTTTTTTTTCCCAGATCAAAAGGGGAATGATAATTCTGCTATCAAGTAAGTAACTACTTACTGATGAAGTTACTGGGAACTGAACTGTGTTCACTTCAATTATTGCAGTTGTTGGGAGAACATTTTTGCCACATGTACTACCATCTTCTAAACTGAATTATAATCTTGTTTCTCTATTTAACGATTTTTTAAAATCTTTGCATCGTTAGAGACAAATGAGTTACCAAATCTGCAAATTTATATCTCAACAGTACGCTAGCAAGTGGAATACAATTGTTAGTCACGTCTGAGCTATCTTCATTTTTTCAAACCTATTAAGAAATGTTTTAAATTCTGACTTAAATATTGAAAATGTTATTTTTTTCAGGTGCTCTAATTCCCAGTGCATCTGCATCAGGAGATGCTTATTTTAATTATTTCTCTATGCTCTTTCTTCAACACTGCAGATTTTGTGAGACTCACAAGTCATGGCATTAGCGCCACAACCTCCAGTTCTAAGAACACAGCACCCAACAAATCTCAAGAAGCCGCACCTCATCCAAGTCCCAGTCCTGCGGGGCTTCCACAGGAAATTTGGAGCAATCGAGAGCGTCAATCTTTCCTTTTGATTCTTTATCAGGACGGCTGACGCGAAACAACCCTCCAAGTTCTTCATTTCTTTCTTCTTCTTTTTCATCATCCTCAGCCACTGAGTAAGAATCAATGCAGCGTTTTAGCTACAATTATGTTTTCACCAAAGCGTTATATTAAAGGTTCCAAAGATGGTGCATCTACAGTTACGTAATAAAAGCACGCACAGGGGCTTAGCCCTTCTTCTGTACGCAACTTGTATCCCCTCTCCCTTGGTCTGTAATTTGAACTGTAGCATTAACATCACGGCAAATCAAAGAAAACTCTTTCACTGCTCAGAGGCCTTGAGGCAAAAGTAGTGAACAACCCATGAACCTTCTAGAACTGTCAGACCGCATTATCTAGACAATCTTAGCCGATCGTGCAAAGCTACGCAAGCCTGGATCTGGCTAGTTCTTGGTTAGAGGACCACCAGGGTATCTCAAGGCTGTAAACCAGACTGGGAAGTTGAAAAAGAATCTGGAGGAGCCGCAGCTTGGCAATCCCGAGGAAACACACATCCTTGGCCATGAGGTCAGCAAGAGTGAGCCTGCCTCCAAAGACACCCTGCCCTTAGCTTTGAAAATGCCTGATGGCACAAGTTGCATCTGAACTTATACAACCTTCTTCTTTTCTAAGCACAGCCTCAACATTCTGCTTGCATCATAATCTACATAGGACATTACCATCCTGGATCTCTTGGTCTTCTATGCTTATTCATTTCACTAAAATAAACAAGATCTTCTATCTCATTCAGTCATCATTTGCCAAGCTTTTACATTTCTCATAATTTATTCTTTGTTGCAGGAATTCTCTAGCATTAGTAATCATCACAATGGGTACATTGGAACACTGACAGATTACGGAATTTGGCCTTAGTTCTCATGGTCTGGCTTTTGGCTTGGCTAAACGTTGAGAACATTTTCCTTAGCTAAATGCTGGGAAACAAGTAAAAAGGGTGTTGAGGACAAGCTGACTTACTGTGTGCGGATTTGTTTGTTTGTAACTAGAATCCTGAAATCCACAAACCTGAGCCAAATGCAAAAGTTATCTGCCTAGAATTAAAGAATCCCAAACACTAAAATCTGATGCATCTTAGCTTCATTTCAACACAGCAACCAGGGGAGACAGGGGTTCATTATTAGAGCAACAAAATCCTTACAGATTTGGAATTCTCAATGGGCAAGATGTTTCTCCCAGAATCTCAAGGCAATCCTTCTAATTCCCCACTGCCTAATAAAGCAAGAATGGGAGCCACCTCAGTGCAAGAACTGAGAAGACATTTAATTCCACTTGACTCCTGTCCTCGTAGCTGCAGTCTCCATCATAAGGGCCCTAGATGATAGACAGCATCCAACCAGAAGGTCTAGACTGCTGGAAGAGAGGCTGCTTCTGCTTGTCTGGGCACAGGAACAGCTCCAGAATGATGGCATCTCAAGAAGGGAGGGAGTCATGGAGAGGGAACAATGTGTTTTTTTAAAGAACTAAAGAAAGGGATTGTCCAGCTAAGTCCAAGACACTGTTAAACTTTCTTGAGGAAGTGATAATCAACCCCAGCCAGTGAAAAAGTGAGTAACTGCAAGCCAGTAACAAACATCTCCACTGTGGATAAGGTACTGGAGTGAGTGGGTGCTCACCGATATTCCTGAATGAATCTGAATGTACAGGTTTTCTAGATACATTCCAATCAGATTCTACAAGATGACCTATGTCAAAAGACAGACAGGGGAATGGAAACTTACTGATCCTCTGAGACCTTTTCAAGGTAGCTGTCAAAATAAGTTACACTAGAACTGCATGCCCTGCAATGGGTCCACTCCTGATCTTACAGGTGGCATCGGATAATTCTTCTTTTTCCTGGTAATTCAGCATATTGCGGGTCTTTCGATACCAGACACTTTAAGAGCTTTTAACATCTATTTTACAGTTGTTTCTAGGAACATTGAAGGTATGCCTCATTTAATTGTTTCCTTTGTTGTTTTGCTGTAACAAATTTAGTTTTTGTTTGCACTTCTGTGGTAGGGAGTTAAGGGTCGGAGCTAACCCTTTTAAATCCAGTAAACCTCCCAAAAGACACTCCCTAAGTGGGTGGCATGTAAGTGTTGAAAATAAATAACTACCGCAAATCTCGAAGTGCTCTACCGCCAGTTCCAGATTTACCCTCTTCCCCCTCCCTGCATTTCAACCTAGAATGCAGGTGCCTAAGAATCCCACCAAGCCAACACAGTGAACTCAAGAGCCATTCTCCTGGTTATTAATTGCAATTAAGAATCCAAATAGACAAGTCTTTACATGCAGGGGAAATGCTGAGTTTTCTCTTGCTTGCTTTCATTGTACTGATGATTTTACTATCATTTTACTAAACGTTTAGCTCTGACATTTGCCTGAGGTCCTCCCTCCCTCCCTCCCTCCCTCCCTCTCATAGCCCAGTCTCTGCTGCATTCGCTAATACCGACCGCGCAATGTACTTTTACCTGGCCCATAAACGAGTTTGCGGAGGTTGGGAGCAGACTGCTGCTGCCTCAAAAAGGCTTCAGCTGCCTTCTGGGCAAGGTCTTCCTTCCATTTCAGAGCTCCTGAAAGGGGGGGAAATTGTTCCTTTAGCTGAATCAGATTAAACAGTCAATGAGTTTCCCGTTTCTTTTAATGACACTTACATGAATATGTCACCTAGGAATAATAACTTCATTGTTGAATGTTTATTTGAGCATGTTTTCTTAATCTGAGCTGCAGAGCAAATATGTATCTCTACTCAGAAGTCTCACTGTGTTCACCAGGCTAATACCCAAGTAACGGTGCACAGGATCTCAACCTTACTTTCCTTAACAAGTGAAGAAAAAGGCAAGGTAACTATGGAAAAATATAAAATAGCCACCAACAGTAGTGCAACCGAAGAATGTTTTTTATAAATGTTTGAACCAGTTGCCTGGTGGTCAAAACTGGTAAGGTGCTTGGACAACACCATCAAAAGGAAATGAGTAATTGCAATAGAACATAATGACAAGCATTTCAAGAGATTCATATGTACATACCAACTGTTGCTGAAGAAAAATCAAATGCTTCTTCATATTCATCTTCCTCTTTCAACAGATCTTCAACATCATCTTCGTTTTTCATAAACACTGAGTCTTGTATCTTACTGCCAGCCCTTTGCAGCTGGGTCTCTTCCTTATCCGACCCTTCGAGGTCAGTATCATCCGCTGATCCGCCTTCCTCTTCCATGGATGAAGGTCCATCTAAATCTGATCCTGATGCCCCTTCAGCAGTCCCGTTCCCAGCATCTGTAGAGCGGGCTGCGCTTTTAGCTAGCTTTCTTCTGTTTCTCATCTCTTGGTCTGTTTCACAGTATACAGGTCTACTAAACTGAGCTACATTTCTGACAGTAGGTTCAGAATGGATTGTCTCCTCTTCCTCTTCACTTTCTTGTCCACTTTCATCAGCCTCTTCAAGGTCATTTTCTTCTTCCTCCCCTGAACTCTTCTCAAGATCATCATCGCTGTCAGCAAACACTGGCAATTCTGTTAGCACTGCATGTTCAATTTCTTTTTTACTCTGCTTGGAAGATCTCAAAATCAGATTCTGGTGTAGAAAATTATTGTCATCTTCTCCTTCCTCATTATTGTCACTCTGCCCCATGTCGTCCTCCACAGACATTTCCTCCTCCTCCTCCTCCTCCTCCTCCTCCTCCTCCTCCTCCTCTTCTTCTTCATCATCTTCACTTTTGTCTTCATTTTCAAACACTGCTTTCCGACGCGTCCTCCCAGTTAGCGGGTCTGTTTTCTTTTCTTCTTTAGGCATTGCAAGAATGCTTATCAAATATAAAAATTAAAAATCTATTAAGCCTCAGGTAAAGCTTCATGAACCCTTCAGAAACAAAGACAGGATAAAGCACTTGACAATATTTTAATTGACCCTAGATAAATAATCCAATCCTACCACAAATATGCTTTCAATTCACCTGAGAGCAACCTTTACATGGGTAGGGCAGGTTGGTGGATCTTTTCTACCCAAACAGAATATCCAGCAGGGATATGCAAAGTACTCTGTTCCCAGAAAGGAATATTTAGTGAATCGCTAACCTCCAATACTGTTTCAGGTACAAACATCAACAATGGATATGCAACTTGGTTATTGGTATTAAAGCTCCATGGAGTCAGACCATCAGGAAGCCCCTCTGGCTATATTCCTTTCAGACCCATTCTGGAAACAGAATTTCACTGAAATGTTCTCTGAACTGTTCCTTTCCATAATCAGCAACTGCCTTCTTGGCTGTGAATCTATTGCTTACCTTTCGTTTTCAACATCCTCCGTCTCTAAAGGTTTGGAATCCATAAAGAGAGAGACTTTGCTAGAAGCCATCTTGGCATCGATGGTGGAATGTGCAGAGATGAGGCTCTGGACTAGTTCATGATTTGGCCTTTCTTCCTCCTGACAAATCAACAGCATTTCAGTAATTATTTTCTAACTTCTGTTTGATTACCGTATTTTTCCGACTATAAGACGATACTTTTTTCTAAAATCCTTACGCTAAAAATTGAAGGGCGTCTTGTTCAAGGAAGTCAGCCGAGGAGAGAACCGCACAGTTGCAAAACTGCCCATACTTTGTCTCTGCAGGCAGGCTTCCTCCTATTGCTAGCCTCCAATCACGAGTGAAATAGCTTGTCTCCCAAACAGACTTCCTCCAATCACGAGCCTTACATAACTGACGTCAGCTGATGCCGAACAAACCAATCGGAGGAAGTCTGTTTGCAGAGACAAGCCATCGGCAGTTTCACTTGCGATCGAATGGAATCAGTTATGCAAAAGAACATGGAAATAGAGCTGCAGAGAGATGGTTTGGACCTCCTCCCACCGAGTATATCAGGTCAATGTTACCTAATTACTAAATAAAAATGTGTTCTGCACTATCTTTAAAATATTGATTTCTTAATTTTGGGTTGGAAAAGTGGGGGTCGTCTTGTACATGGGGGGGGTCTTATTGAAGGAAAAAATACGGTAAGTTATTTGCCACAGCACTATTTTAGCAGCATGTCAATAATCACTGAATGTTTCAGTGAATGTAAAAGGTTCGACAGAGGAACAAAAGTAAATTTAATTCTCATTTTATTTAATCTTCCCAAAGACCAATCAAACTTTTAAGAAAGAAAATAAAACCCCTTTTCAACAACTTGACAATGTCAGATATTAGGCAAAAGCTACAGAGACCAATCCAAATTTCAGAATCCTTGCTATTACTACTTTGGTTCAAAAAACAGGTGATTGGTTAGAGCCAATTTTTCCAACACAAGATGAGGATGACAGCAATTAAGCAATTGCTTAAGCAATTAATGAACAGAATATTAAGCCCAGAGTCTTAAGCCATACCTCTCTGTCTTGATGGGAGTGGCTTCCCCCAAGATCAATATACACGGCATCTTTGTCATACACCAAGCCCCCAACCCCTGAGAGTGGGGCATAAATCAGTTTCTCCTTCTCATTTAAGCATCGTTTCTTTTGATGCTCAGGAAGAGCACAAGGATCTGGCAGGAAACTGACATCGCTTACAGTGAAATCCCCAACACCTGATCGGGAAGAGATCCAAGAGAATCGCATATGCATCAAAATGGCAAGGACAGAGATTACGACAGCAAAATCTTAAAGGGATTCAAAGATAAAACGTCTTACGATACTTAAGACTGACCACTAAGGCAAAGAAATCTATCAAATACTTATTGCTGATAAAAATTAGTTTAATTCTAATAGTTGGTTTCTGCTACCAACATTCCTGAATCTGTTTCACAATTTAAATAATCTGTTGATATATATACAGATACACACACACATATATATACATGCACACACACACAAACACACTTGAGGAACTGTTACCATTGTAATTTGCTTTACATTTTATATATGAATAGCTGTGAGAGCTGGATGGAGTTCTAAAAATGTAAAACAAATTGTTTTGTTTGTCTGTCTGTATGTTTAAAAAATTTGCGTGGCCACCCATCTCATAAGAGTGACTCTGTTACGATGGTAAAACTTCTACAAGCATAAAACAAAACTGCTTCCCTCACTGACTTCAAGGGAATAAAACAGCTTAAATTGTAAAAAGAAATTCAGGCATCTTGTACAACCAACTTCCTGGTCCACCAACAAAGCAGATGAAGTGATAGACTGTCTAAGAGTCTGAACACAAATAAGAACCTGGATGGCTTTAGGCAAGCCACTTGCAGATAACCCCACAGTAAAACCTCAATATTTGTCTTCTAGGGCTGTACCCACAGCAAAAATAATACAGAAGGACTTTGGACCTCAACTGAGCATTGACCATCTTGATCTGGCATTTGCTGGCTGGAGAATTCTGGGAGCTGAAGTCCACACACCTTAAAGTCGCTGAGGTTGAGAAACAGGGGTTTATGCAACTCTTAAAAGTGACTTTTTTTTTTTTTTCAGACTTGTGTGGAAGGCTGAAAATAGTTGGGCTGCTTTAATGATCTGCAGAGAGGGGTTATGATGACATGTGACACTCAAAGCCCTTCCTCCAAATCATTTTCAAAGTTTCCTATTATCTACCTTACTAGGAACCCAACAAGCCCCTTTTCAAAGCTAAGATCTTTTAAGGACTTTCCATATTCTCCCCAGGCAGGGAAGAAGATACTCTTAGAAGACTCTTAAAAGTATTTCATCGTCCTTTGACAACAAAATATAGCAGCATGCAAAAATCTTCAATTCTACTCACCTGGCATGTGTATTTGGCTTTTGTTTTTCAAATGGGCTCCCCTTAGATAACCATAAAGTGAAACCTTCCGGTCACACTTTGGATTAACCCTAATAACCTCTGGATTTGTCAAATCTTCCATCCTGCAGAATGCAAGAATGTTAGACTGTTCAGAGAGGTGGTGGAAAACATTTTATGTATGCTAATCTGGTACTACAAGTACCACGCCTCCACCTAACACCCTGAAACTTTTAATATTTTGTTTTAGAATCTATCGTTATCCTTGTTGTGAAAGGCCCATATACATTTTATTCAGACTCCTATACATTTGCCCAAATCCTCTCAAGTTGCTAGACCCTACTATGGGAATCATTTTTAACTCATCTTCATGCTATTAGCAAACACTGCCATTGTGCATTTTGAGTTTCTGTTTCAGAAAGTTGGAAACGTATTTTGGGAAACAGCATAGCATTTTACATAACTGAACAATAAAACTAGAAATGCACATTACTTCCTGGAACATGTCACTTCCAAATTGTTTTCTGAAAATCAGGCATAACAACTGAGAGCAAAAGAACTTCGAGCTCTTTCAAAAATTTCCAATTAAAGCAAGGATGAAAATAGGCTGTTCTGTTTCATAAGCTCTTACACAGTTATTTCAAAGTATTTCCCCCCATATATATTGTCATCTAATTTACACTTGCCCTGCTCTCTTGATTTCTTTGTGTGGAATAAAAATGTACAGCCCAGTTCAATTTTTAAAGCAGGTTTAGGTGCTATGAACTCATACATGGATGGGGCTCTTTCTGGCCAATTCAATTTGCGGCATAATTATGTAATCAACGTTTAAAAGTATAAGTACAGCCATGATCCTGAATTTAGACTATATAACAACAATTATCAATTCAGGGGACACTGAAGACCCAGGAGAGAAGATAAAGATCATTTTTGAAAAATTAATCCACCATGCTGCGTATCTTCATTACGTTATGTTCAAGAAGATAAAGTCCCAAGGATCATCAGATCCCTTTAAAATGTCCTCTTCTAAACTCTGTAGCTAAGCAGAGTTAAGCCTAGTTCATACTTGGATGGAAGCTCACAAGAAAATCCCAGAACCCTCAAAAAATCTTTCCAGAAGAAGCCGTGACCAATTAGTTCTGCATTCGTGCCTAGAAACCTGCAAGGAGGGGAGTCAAGCTCAACTTGAGGGAGATTTTATCAGTCAAGTGGTAACACTTAGCCAACCTTGGTTCATCTCAAAAAGGGTCAGACTGAGTTCAGGAGATCACTACAAACTCCCAAAGACAATGTCAACCCCTTCTGCAGGACACCAAGAAGGATGCTCAACCTAAAGGCACCTTTACCTTTTCAAATCAACTGAATCAAATTTCATATTTCTCCTCGCCAATGTGTTACTTCTTGTAGCCTCCAATATTCCATTCAACAGCCAAAACAAGCAAACAAGCAAACCCCAAATTGTACATCCCTATTTTAAAACACTTGGTTGAACAGGAATTTTATGTCATATGTTTTGCTTTTTAAGAAATACAACAGACCTGAAGAACAAAAAAAATCCATCAGCCTAAGTGAGCTGAAAGCAGCTGTGCATGATTCTATTCCCAAGCCACCATCTCTCACGGGCGTGGACAGACCACATGAGCACGACGGAATCTCCTGCCTCTTTGCAGTCTCTGCAGGACCTTGCTAACTGCAAATATTATCTACTCACTTTTTGCAAGGTAAACTGACTTTATCAGCATGCAGCTTGGAAGGATTTCTACTCTGGTCAGGATATAAACAGTTTCACAACGAAGTACATTAATAGAAAATCAGCTATCTAAATTGGCGGAAATTGTGTAAAGTTTGTCATTAGGAGAATCTTCATTTACTGTTTTAGACTCCTCATTTTTACTTATTTTTGGTTCTTTCTCCACTGTAGTATGCAAACTGATGATATTCTGGAGTTCAGATGTATTAAATTTTACAGCAACCATATTGTGGCTTCCTCCCACTAACATTCACAGCAACTCCACTTACATATTATATTATAAAATGTTTTTACAGGCAGTTCCTATGACATCTTCAAAATCTTCCCCAATGTGACAGGTACAGTGAACCACATTGGTTACTGTGTTAACAAGATCCACATTTGAAATCCAAATTAAAACAATTAAATGTTATTGGTTCAAAATATTTTTAAAGAGAAAGAAGTCAAAACAACACCAAACATTATGGAGTATTGAGTGCATAGAGGTCTGCAGGGGGTCAAAAAATTGAAGGTGGGGGCCACAACCATTCGATCAAAGCCCCACCCTCCTTTTTACATGTTATGTGTGTAAATGCTCAGGGGCGGGGTTTCAATGGCAGGGTTGTTGCTCTGCCATCTTGACTTTTTTGACCACCTCCCTGCAGACACATCTGACCGAAGGAGATAAAAGAAATTACCTGTCAACCAAAACATAGGGATGAGTTGTCTGCCAAGTAAGGGGACGGAATTTCATCACAGATATAAACCGACCTAGGTTGTGGATTTCCTGTTTTTGATATTCTCCATGCACCATCCCGGACAGATAGAACAATTTGGCACCCTAAATTTAAAAATTAAATAAATTCATAGAACACATGTATTTTAATGTAACTGAAACAATATACTACAGTTAACTGCTTTTCTATCAAGAATGGTTTTTTTTCCTTGAATACAGTGTTAGTTTAATTACCTGCTACAACTCGGTTGCATAGCATGAAAATCTGTTACTAAATACAACCAAATGAATAGCAGGTAGATGACCAAAACAGGTAAAATAGCATTCAGTGCTGAATTCCAAACCTTGTTCTCTTTTATGGTAATCTGCAATTTTAAATGGAATTATGCAGTTACAACACCTCTTCATTCTCTTTCGTTTTTGAAACATTTCCCAGTTGCTTATGCAAAGTTACTGCAATATCATACCTGATACACTTCCGTCCAGAATCGATGCTTTAATCTCTTTTTGGTCTTCTTGAGCTGTTTGTTATTTTTGAAGCTATCCAAGTGCGTAAGAACACCCATGATTTTGGGAAAACCATGTACCTGACAAATGTTCAGAAATTCAAACGTTTCCATTTCGAATCCAAAACTGGCATCAATAAGCATCAAAGCCTGAGAGAAAAATTGGGGGGAAAAAACCTTGAAAAAAACTATTGTACTCTGCTCCCCCCCCCCCCCCCCGCTTCTTACTAAAACTTGCATAAAGACCTGTTGGCCAAAGCCACAATATCTGGTAAAGGTCAACTTTCATGGGCCTATCTGTTGAATGCATTGGTATAAAATTAGATTTCCTTTTCTTTTTTTTTTTTCTTATCCCCTATCTTCAATTCCCTTTGCTTGCTACACACAATTTTTCTGCACTTTGCATAACGTTGCTTATACCCAAAAGGATCGGCATAATATATCTGTTCATAGAAGGAGGCCTGGGGGTGAAATGGGTTTTCATTGTATCTCCTTTCCCAAAAGGAAGAGTCACTTAAATAATGATCTGGCCTTAACTGATAGGACTTTTCTAATTATTAAAACAAAACAAATCATTGTGTTCCAGGTTTCAGCATATATCCCACTACTAATGGAATCATGCTACTAAGAAGGTTATGGCAAGTAAATTGTTCCCAATGGAGGAATCTGGAATGAAAAAAAAGAAGACTGTCCAACATATGGATGGGGTTAGATGCCACTATTACGGACCAATAACCATATTGAATTGAAGGGTGTCTTCTTCACAGAGCAAAAAGTTCAAATGCAAACCCAAGGCTATTCTCAATGTACTTTACAACAGAGTAACTGCACCTTTCTGAGAGTAAGCATGCCTAAAATCACATATAGCTTCATTAGAGTCCAGCTCCAGGGCAACTGAAAGTTAATATACTAACGTAAAAGATGTCACACTTCTTCAATCTAGCTTTTATTTCGAGGAAACCTACCTGTGTCTCATTATATATTATCACACTTACCAGATCAGCAACTTTGGCAAGATCAATCATTACATTAATATCACATCCACATTCAATTATGGTTAGCCGACGTTTTTTACCTGTCCACCAGAGGCAAGAAACAGAACAAGGAAAATTATAATATTTTGTTAAAAATAAAAAAGATTGCAATGTATCTTAAATAGACAGATTATATGCAGGACAACTCTTTTTTTTGATCAGTCAAGTGATGCTTTCCTTGGCGAATGGGTTTCTGGTTCAAATCAGTTATATTAGCTGTGGCTTACAAGAAAAGTCATCTGACTCACCAAATGCCTGCCCCACTTGAGAAAGTTGGTTTCTGATCGTAAACCAATTATAACCACAGCTCTACCTCCTCCAGATAAAGTACTCTAGAGAATGGAATAAGCTACAAAGCAGAGGGTAGTCTAGTTACCTACTGTATCTTAGTGATTTGAACTGTGGTTAACACTAGAGATGAGCAAAGAGTTTTGAAGTCAAAGCATTCTAACTGCTAAGTTTCCCATCCCAATCTTAACAGAAGGGTTCTGGCTTTGGAATAAAGTTTCCAAATGTGAAGCAAGTAGAAATAGTCTATTTCAAAGCCAGCCCACTTCCAGTAAAGGTAGAACACCTATGCTGACTTGGGAGCCCTTCCAGTGAAGTTGGAATAGGATGTTTTTAGGTCAGATTTTGACCCGAAAACAATCTGTAGGCCTCTACTTAGCACTAATGTTCTTTCAGAGTAGAGCTAAATTGTCAATGCCTAAACTGAGGGCAGTTATCAAAGCAAAGTACAGAGATGGATTTTTTACCTGATACAATGGTTACAGGGCCTCGGATTTCAACTAATTTCTGCCTTGTGAAATTCTTAATGAGGCATTTTATCAAGGTGCTTTTCCCAACTTTTGGAGGGCCAACCACCACTACCACCACTGGGGGTGGTTCCAAGGGAGTGCGATCAACCACTGGAATATGATGTTTTTTTGTTTTCAAATCTTGGGTCCTGTTTTAAGAATAAGGATTATATTTGAGTTAAAATATAACCAAAATCATACAATTATGACTACATTCATATGTAACAGTAGGCCCTGATTTATTACTAGAACCAAGAGAAGTTTCCAAACATTTTCACATGCAAACCCCGCCCATCCACTCCATGCAAAGAATATACATACTCTATTCTGGAAGTCAGAATTTAACAATGGCTGATTCATTTTACAATGTTTTAATACTGATAATTAGATTTCATTAATTTGTGGACTTCTTTGGGAGAAACTGAAATGCAGCATATGATCAAAAGCATAGAGTTACAAGAGGCAACTTATTTTTATTTAAAGTATTTTTGCCCCTTTTTTTTACCCCCAAAATAACCCAGAGTGGCCTACATGACATCAAAAATAATACTCTGGGGAAAAAACTGGGGGTCTCATTCTTACATTACAAAGACTCAGAAATAAGCTGCCATTCAGATGAACCTTATTCTGCAGGAACAGAGAATACAGAAATGCAGACACAAATACAGAAAAGAAACACCATAACTGTATTTGTTTAGCTCAATGATTAGTGTATCCTTAAGTCCCATCCTTTAGCAGGGCAGAACAGAACTTCATTCCATCTACTGAGTTTGGGGTCCGGTCACATTCCCCAAAATTATATGACCGCATCCTTGGGGTCCTGCACACTGCTATGGGGATCAGTGGGGACGCATCTCAAGCTTGGACACAAAGCACCCCCCCCCCCCCCAAGGTCTTCATCTACACAATTTAATCTCTCTCATGGGATTATTGTGCTGTAAAGCATGGCAGATTATAAACATAACCAAACATAGGCTTTGTCTCTGCGGATATACCTAAACAGACCTTATCTGCTATAACACAATTTGCCATCCCCACCATAGAACACTATCTGCAGTATTGTTAACAGAACAAATCTAGTTGTAAAGACACCTGTGGAATGTTCTGGCCATGCGGACTGCAGACTGGACCGCAAAGGCTTTGGGGTTTCTCTTCCGGGCATCCTCTTCATCTTCAATTCCCAAGTCTTTCAAATGACGCTTCTTTTTCTTGCCAGCCTTGGGCCCACCGTGTTTCTTGCGATGTTGTTTTTTGCTGCTCTCCTCCATCTTTCCCCCAGTGCACAGCAACTGTGTGAGGCAAAAGACTTGCTTTTCACTGAGGTACTGATATAAAGAAAAGGAAAAAAAAAGTATTATATGTGATATATGCCATCATGCAAGCAATAGGCACATCACTTATAACAGACATGGCTTACAGAAGTCCTGATCTCTTCTGCATTTGTAGAAATAATCTTCGTTCTGTACATTTTATAAATCAACAAAAGCCTCTGCACCATTTTAAAGATCAAAGCAGCCAAGAGTTTTATTCAAACAGTTTCCAAAGTAACTTCCCCAATCCTGCAATTTAACAATAGCAGTATAAACTTTGGACACCTCCTGTGCAAACTCAGAAAGAAATGAGGCACACAAAATAGCTGCTTTTACCTCACCTTTTACAGCATCCTTTCCCAACTCAGCATCCTCCACAATCCCAGCCTGTATGTTGGGTGAGAGGAGGGAAACTGCACTTCCACACTTAGGTTAGGAAGTTACTTGAGGACATGCAAAGGGCCATGTTTTTCTGCTGTACATCAAATTACTTTTATACCTACGTATATATAAGGTGTGACAAAAAAAGGGCCAAGTTTTTCTGCTACATATCACACACACACACACAGAAACATGGCCTTATAAACCAGTCTACAAGATATTTTTTCCCCAGAGAAAACATTACTGTACTTAGGAATGTTCAAGGTCATGTGTCAAAGGAGTAAGGTGGTGTTCAGAAGAAAATGTGTCAACAGTTTATTATTGATTAGCCATTAGGCCATATCAGAATACAGAATATAAAACAAAACATTAATAAGACCTTATATTAAAAATAGAATAAAAGAAATAAATTAAAAAATAAAAAAGATGCAAATCATATTTCTGTATCACCCCTACAATTTACTCCAATCAGATCCACATATGCAGATCTCAACTGTACTGTTTTGTTCAAATAAAGGGCTGTATGATATGTAATTTTTGAATTCTGACCACACACGAAATATGTTGTTTTAATATAAGGACATTCCTCTAATGTGCAGTCCAAAATACTGATCCTTCTCTTTTTTATACAATTGACTTTTAAATAATATATGTGTTATGTCTTCTACCTCTGGAGCTCCGCAAATACAAGTACATTCATTATAAGGGACTGGGTTAAATCTTCCATATTTAACCATTCTGTCCAACTGCTCAAATCTTGCTCAAGTAAATATCACCTTAAGATATTTGGGCACTTCTGTGTTTAAATACTTGGCAATTTAGAAGATACGTTTGTAACGGCCCATCCATTTCAGTGTGCCAACTTTACTAAGAGTGGCTATATCTTTCTGCGCTTCTATATCCAAGATTCCTTGTGCTGCAATCTTTTTAGCTTGTTCTCCAGAAACAATTGGACATGAGGCAGGGAGGCCACAGCTCCTGATATAATTTGTCCATTATACTACTTGAGATTTTGTCTGCTCTAACAGACACAATTTGGGGAGTCTGTCAGTTTCCATAGCATTAATTTAGCCCCAGTAATTATAAGCCCTGATTTTAGACAAAGAACAAATTGTATGAATTCTCAACTTGGCTCTAACTGCAGCAGCTGAAGTCCTTTTATCCACACCCAGAATACTTCCCAGATGCTGTGACTGTGTTTGTTGTAATAGTGATATGTATTTTAAGCCCCAAACCTCAGCATCATATTAGAGCATAGAAGTAACCTTGACCTTGTATACTTTGATAATTGGGGCTAAGGAGCCTGGATAGCTATGATTTATTAATTTCAGCAGTAAGTTCATACATGCCCTTGCTCTGAGTGAGATCCTTTGCTGATGAGGAAGCCAAGATCCGGTCTCAGAGAAGACTACCCCTAGGTAAGGGAAGGTATTAACTTGCTCTATTGTCTCACCATCTAATAGCCATCTATGGTTATGATATTGTTTTCCAAAGACCATAATTTTTTACTTTGATTTATTGATGATTAGAGAATTATTATGACAGTAGGAGTCAAGTCTTCTTAACACCCTATGCAACTGTTATGCGAATATGATAGTAAAATCATATTGTCAGCATATAGCAAGGTGTTACAATGCGTGTTTAACGCCTTGGGCGTATATACTTCAGGACCCTTCATTAGTCCTGAAAGGTGTTAACTATAGACTAAATAACAATGGTGCAAGTATGCACCCTTGTTTTACCCCTTTGTAAATATCAATCCTCCTTGTCATGGCTCCATTAATCCCGAATCGCACTCTCAGACAATGCTTGCCTAGAGGGCTTTGATCAACGCCAGCAGTCTGGGTCCCATTTTGAGGACAGTCAGTTTCCTCCCTCGTATTTCTCTTTTTACTGTGTCAAATGCTGCATGAAGGCCTATAAAGGCAACCCGCGGTTGTTTCCCCATACTGGCCTATTTTGAAATTAGATGCTTCAAGACAAAGCAAGGGCAAGAAAACTGCAACCAACCGGAACATTTAAGGTACTTTGTATAATAAATTGTGTATGGGGCCTGATTTCTGGTACACCCCGGACAGAGATATAAAACTATAAATGAAGGATACTTTATGAAATTGTAAATTAAATGATGAAAACATGTTATTCACGTTAAAATGACAGACAGATAGATAGGAGCGTGTTGTTCATGTCATCCCCTTTCGGCATGGCCCATCTTGCTTTCTCCAAAATGCCTGATTTTGGTCCCAGATCAGGGTAAGAGAATATCTTTTAAATATGACAGGCATTTCAAAAGCTCTCTCAAAGCTGGCGCGGCCCAGACTAAGGCCAGCCCACCAGAGCACGAAGCCCCCGCTGTCGAAACACCACGTCCCTCCACCAGGACTACGTCCCCCCCTTCTCCCCGGCATCCACAGCCCAACCTGCATTCAGACAACGCGCTCGACACGAATCAGCCTTACCCTGGGCTCGCTCCGGGGATGCTCGGCCGCCCAGCTCCCTTCA
This sequence comes from Liasis olivaceus, assembly GCA_030867105.1. Classification (NCBI taxonomy): domain Eukaryota; kingdom Metazoa; phylum Chordata; class Lepidosauria; order Squamata; family Pythonidae; genus Liasis; species Liasis olivaceus. Next base: position 6,335,796 of record CM061353.1, read on the forward strand.
ACGCTCCCCGCGTGGCGCCGCGACCGGAAGCGCCCGCCTGCCGGTCCTCCTCCTCCACGCGTCCCCCCGGAAACTGCGCTTCGCGGCTTTTCGTTCCGCGCATGGGGGAAGATCATCTCGGTGACACTGGGGGAGCCATGGCAACCGGCGGAGCGCGAACCCAACCCCGCTGCTCGCGGCTGGGTTGCGCCCTGCAGCCCCCTAGTGGTTTGCGCAGGTATTACAGTCAGCTTAGCTCTTGGTATAAGTGTTTTTCAACCTGGGCAACTTTAAGAGGGGTGGACTTCAACTCCCAGAATTCCCCAGCCAGCCATGCTGGCTGGGGAATTCTGGGAGTTGAAGCCCACCCCTCTTAAAGTTGCCCAGGTTGAAAAACACTGGCATAGGGGAAAAGCAACCTCTGCAGACTCCCGGGACATCCACCTGAAAGGAGGGGTCTAGTCCAGATGTGGAAGCTTTTGAATCCCCCCTGCCCAGTGACCAGCTTTCCAGCTGTGCAGGACTGTGGCGTCCTGGGATCCCCGAAAGGGAGGAGCAAGGAAGAACATGGACTTTGCACCACTACGAGGAGCCATTGCAATTTTATGCCCCTGGAATGGGAAACTAATTCTGCCATCCCTGCAGTTTTCTTGGGTGGATAAAAATGCCAAATCCAGTCTAAACATCTGGCTAACTGTGTGACCATCAGTAATAATGATTTATTGAACGTGCATGCCACCCAACTCCCAACAACTCAGGGTGGCTCATAAAAGCCAAAGAAATTACAACAAAATCAGTCACAGATATTTTTCTTTTATTTTGCTGATTTTTATTATCTTTAGAACAAAAACGTGGCACAAGAAAGGAAAGGGAACTACTTCCTTTTCAAAAAGATTTATCTTAGTGAAGCACAATTAACAAAAAAATCACATCAGTTCCATACAGGGGAAAACCTTTTAATGTAGGTAAAAATTAGAGTGATTAAAGAAAACAGAGGAGAAAAACAAACTAAGAAATAAGATCCATGTACATAATATCCATAAAAGGTCAATACAATCTTTAAACTCCTTAGTAAATCTAGGTCATACAGAAACATATTGTTCCATCTTCTCATTTTCAGAATATAAAGATATTTCAAAAGTTAAATACATATCTCAACATCAGAGGAATAAATTGCTTTCCCTACATAAAATCATTCTCTTGGCCAAGTTCCAGACTTGGTAAAGCCAGAGTTCTCCGTAATATATTAAATTCCATATTTTAGGAATTTAACATATCATTTGCATCTTTTAAATCCCTACAGGATTTGCTAAGAGAAACTCAATAGCAGCCATATTAGAAACTTTTAATACAGACACACATACTGTATATACATTTAAGATATAGCTATAGATAAATCCGTCTGTTTGCCCGGGCCGAGAAAAGAACCAGGACTGAGTTGGGAGTCCACTAGCTAGACTGGGAAATACATAATAAAATGCACAAATTTTAAAATACATGCATTTTAAACGTTTTTCATGGAACCATTTCATTGCAGATCCTTGTTTATGCTGCAATGATTAAAAGGAATGAAAGCCCCCTGCCCCCTGCTGCAATCCTGTATTATCTCCATTTTGCAAATTCGCAGAGGAGGCGGATCTCAAACAATAGCTTATCTACAGCCATTGTATGTTACAGTCCAAACGTATTCATCTTTATTTAGAAGGCAGCTCTGAGGATGCTTAATTGTGCTCGCTCTGAGGGAAGGATGCCCAGTTGCAACATCGATGAGTTTTTAGAGGTTGTAGGATTTCACAAGCATTTATCTGATTCATAGCCCAGTTTAAAAACGAACTTTGAAACAAAAAAGGCATTGTGGCCTAATGATTGCTGTAATATGCCACACCACGTTTTCAGGTTTCAAAGTAAATAGGACAAGACAAGAGAGTTTAAAATGTATGGTTTTCTTGCTTTTTTGAAAAATGCTATTTGTCTTTGCTCAATCCAGAAATTATTTTTTCCCTTTACATAGATAATATGCTCATCACACTGTTCCCTTGGGTGAGAGTAATCTTAGACAAAGTTACCATAAAGGGATAGTGAGCCACAGAAATTTAAGGCATGAGAGGAGGAGGAGAAGGAAATACTGGTAAATCTAGTTTATGGAAACATGGTTTGCTGTCCCTCTCTGTAGCATTCCACCTTTGCTCCCATCACTGCCTTTAAACTTCTCTGAGGACTTCACCCACCCTACCCTACAATGACTTTCTTGGGGTCCCCCTTTATTTTGCTCCTCTTTCATTCTCTATGACCAAGCCACTTTAATGTACTTATTTCTCTCGATTACTCACTTTTCTGTTCAATCCACATTCGCTGAGCACCCATTCACTCCTGATCTCTCTCTCCCTTTTCCCACATATTCCCTTAAGTACCCCATTCCCACGGTCTTCAACTTGACTTTGATGTTTGGCCTGACACATCAATTCTCACTTCCTTATAACCAATTAGGCAGAGGATTAGTCTTCTTACAGGCGTTGTAGGAAGAGAGGCAACTTGGTTTAGGATAGCAAAAACTCAGAGGGCATCTGGTAGCACTTTTTCCAACTAACAAATGAGCTGCAAACCTGTCTGCCTTTTTATAAAATGTTTCAGTCAGAAAAGATGCTACCAGTATTCCTCTGATGTTTTGCTCTTTATACACTGTCAGTTTTGCTTCTGTCAACCAACCATTCAATTCTTTCACATTCTAGCAACTGCTTTTTTCCACCAATGTTTGCATGTCTTAACATTTCCCCACCTTCTAACAAATATTCTACCAGGGTCCAACCAGGGATGCAAGACTCTTCCATGAAAAGGAGGGAGGGAGGGAAGATGAAGCTGTCTTGCTCATAACTCATAAGCCATTCTTAATTCTACAGGCTAAAATGTTCTGCCACATAGAGAAAACAGGCTATGAATCGAGGAGATTTCAGCTGGGAAAATATGAAGTGTGGTGTATGTACGTGTGAAGGAAGAATTGACCCGTGTTACCTACCCTGCCCTAGAGGGGGATATTTTAGCATCTTTATGTTATTTAAAACAAAAACACCTGTGAGATAGATGCAGATCCCTCAGACACAGCCTGGCATTTGTATCCAGGTACAAAAGAGGCAGATTGCATAATTTGTTCATTTGCACAAAAATGTCACTGTGCCTTGCCGCTTTCCCTTCCAGCTCATTTAAAGCCCCCTTGTTCCTGCTATAACATTTGGGCTTGTTTCAGGATGCACTCTTTCACTGAATCCTTTGCACTAATCATTATCATACCTCAGTTTCTACATAGAGCTATACAATTAAAATATTTAGCCTCAACATATCATTTTGCTTACGTTATTGCCTTTCCATCCATTCTGGAGATCCTTTAGAATCTCTTTACAGATCCTTTTGCTTCATTTTTCCACCATCCATCATTGGATGTTTTGCAACACCCATTCCCTAATTTTAGGATTTTCAATGAGATAAAAATCTTCACACTCAGAAGAGTTCCTTGCAGGATCTCACTTTTTAGTTCTTTCTGTTCCATTTTCTTTTGCCCATTATCATCCATAAAAAGGCCTCTCTTCTGAAGGATAATGAGCCAAAGATAAGTGAAATAGCTGCTGTTAATTCATTATCAATACAAATTTGGGGAAAATAAAGCATTTTATCACTAGATAAGAAAGAGCTAAAAAGTCTACTATGCAGTATGAGAAAGATAAAAGGAGCCACTAAGACAATGGTGTCTGGCATATGAAAAGGCCCGTTTGTTTTGCAATGGTCGCAAGGGTAAGGTAGGTTAGCCTTCCCATCCTGGCACTAGAACTGCCCCAGTGGTTATAACCTGAACACTGTGCCCAGCCTCCTTTGCAAAGGCCCAATGACTATCACTCCCCATTTTGATTGAGGGTTGGCACTGTTGGCCCTTATTTCATCTTTTGACCAGTCATGGGGGGGGGGGGGGACTCTGTAGTGATCAGATCAGTTGCAGCCTACCATGGACTAAGCACGGGAAGGGTTCAAAGTTACCTATGCAAATGTTAAATCTTTGTAATATCTAGAACATTGGCCTTGAACAGAGGACTGGATTAGATGCAGGTCATTTAAAAACCAACTGAGTTCTATCACTGGCTTAATTAAAGGCAAGGGTGAGGTTAGCTTTTCAGGCTAAAACAAAAATCCAGGCATCAGCAGGAGATGAAAACATGCTAAAAAGTTACTCAGGATTCAACCCTTGGCACAAGACTCTTAATCCTATATGCACTAAGAAGGATGCCTGTGTTCTCACAACATACCGTGTAGAAATACATCAGAACATTAAGAGTTTCTTCTATAGAAAGGTACCAAGAAAACCTATTTGTGGCCCAAATCAGGGAAAGACATTTTGATTTCAGCTCTGCAAAGGTCTTAGTTGGACGGTTTCCCATGTCAGTTATGATCTATGGCCACTCAAACAGAAGACCCAGAGGGACTGTGCAACAGGAGGAGAAGTAAAATTATGGCTCCTGGGATGGATGGATGGATGGATGGATGGATGGATGGATGGATGGATGGATGGATGATCCAGGCAAGCATTTCTAATTGTAGCAGATCTGGAAGAAATGCCTTGGTGGATATTTCTTTTGCACATAGACTCCTTCTCTGCCTGGGTCTTAATTCAAGGGCACTCACTCCAGCCATGAAGACAGTTTATCTTTTGAGATAGAAGAGACAAACAGTCTTTGGCATTTAATTGGCTCTGAATGATTCAGCCATTTACACTCAGACATCATTTCTATCCTAAGTAGAACATGATAGGTTTGAGAAGAAACTTGCAAATTGCTGCTGAGAAGCAGTTCCTGATACACATTCGGTTCTTTTAAAATATATGCCCCCTTTACAACATTAAGAGTTCAATAAATGAGTACAATAAGAAAAACTTCCTGGGTATAAAATATATTTGAAGTGGCTAATAAAACTTACAGTTCAGTGTAATTTCTCACTCTAATTTTCAGTTAGAAACCCCAGTTTTCTCCTGGGAGACAATGATACTGAAGTGGTCAATTTAGTCTCAGATTCTTCCTCATCAAAAGCCTGATTAGAGCCAGATTAGTTAGTTCGCTGCTTGAAGACCAAAGGCAGATGTTAGAAACGTTTTTAAGTCATTCTGCCTCAACAAATCTGCAGCCCCTGGGACATTCCCCATATCAATGAACAGAGAGTTTTAAGCATTCATTTACAGCCCCCTTGCAATCTTTTTGCAAGCCTTCTGGAATCCCCATTTGTCTGCCTTGGAGGGTTAACCTAGTCTTCAGACAGAGTCCCAATCCCAAACTCAGATACTCAGAGACTGATCCCCACAGACCAGTTATTCCCAGTTTTCCCAGTTTCCCTCTTCGTTGCCGTATAAACCAGCTTGGGGCATCTGCACTTTGTTCGCTGTTCCCGAAGGCTGGTACAGAGGTCCTATGACGTCCGGCGCTCTATGGAGCTCTGCGGCTGGATCACGTGGGGGGGTACAGAAATGGTTTCCCAACTGTGGATTTTGAGAAGGCTGCTGTTGATATGGGTTATAGGAGTGGATCTGTAGGGGATTCTGTGGGAGATGGCATTGCTGGTTAGGTTGGGGAAAGGTAGGGAGAAGTCCCGAGCCAGATGGTGCACTGGCCTCCCAATCCATGTTGCTCTGCAGGACTGGGATAGAGGGTCCAACGGGGAGGCTGTTTTGAGGAGGGAAGGAAGCCTCTTCTTGGCTCCCTCCCAGAGGCTGAACTTGCTGGTGTTCCAGGAGCCTCCAGTTTCTCCTCTGCGGCCTTGAGTCCTCCCAGGCAGGCTGCACTGGAACAGGTGGGAAACCCATGCTGCCAGTTGCCTGACTTGGGCCCGCAGAGACAGCAGAGTCCTCCTGCCTGCTGCTTTTCCTGTGGTTGGCAGGCTTAGGTTGCCTGGCCCTCCGGTTCTGAAACCAGACCTGAAGAAGAAGGATTGAGAGAAAGACATACTCTACTATTACAAAGCTGAGATATGATGGGGTTAAAAAAAAAACAGTTAAGTACAACAAGAAGTCAAAGGTTGGCATCCAACAGAAGAGAATTTCTGTAGCTTGGGTTGAACAGTGGAGTTTTTGCTGCTCTCTGAGCTCAGTTATTTGCCTGCAGAGGTTTCATTACCCAAGTAGGTGACCTCAGCACGAGGGAGGCAGCAAACCCCACCCTCCCTCGTACTGATGTTACCTAGTTGTTGTTGTTGTTATTATTATTATTTATTAAATTTCTCCCCCACCCATCTCCCTCCAATGGGGGACTCTGGGCGACTTACAAAAAACATGAAAAACATAAATATATATAAAATACATAATACATCTAAAATTTAAAACAGTACTAAAAAAGGAAAATCCAAGAGGATGGAAAATCGGGCTGAGGATCGCCGGCCACTATGGGGCTAGCCATCCCCCTGCTTGAAGTATTCCCTCCCCACCCCAGGCCAAGTGGCAGAACCAGGTCTTCAAGGCCCTTCGGAAGACCAGGAGTGAGGCGGCCAATCGCACCGCCGGGGGCCGAATGTTCCAAAGGGTGGGGGCTACCGCAGAGAAGGCCCGCCTTCTGGACCCCGCTAATCGGAGTTCTTTCACTGAGGGGGTCCAAAGCATGCCCTCTGTGCGATCGGGTGGAACGGGTTGAAGACATAGGGGAGAGGCGGTCCCTTAGGTAACCTGGCCCCATGCCATGTAGGGCCCCATGCCATGCAGCGAACGAAGTACAGATGCCCCAAGCTGGTTTATACGGTAATGAAGAGGGAAACTCGGAAAACTGGGAGTAGGGCTTTAAAGGTGATAACCAACACCTTGAACTGGACCTGGAAGCAAACTGGGACCCAATGCAGCTCGCAGAGCAACGGCGTTACATGTTGGGTAACGAAGCATCTGCAGGCAAACAGCCAAGCTCAGAGAGCACCAAAAACTCCACAGAGATTAACATCTCAAGACAACTCATAACTAGAAGACCTACTCCTTGCTTATATACATGATTAACGAATTCTGCATGCTTTTTTACACTTCCTGACGTTCTTAGACTAGGATGGCATACAAATTTTATTAAATAGTGAACAAACACATGGGGGGGGGGAAGACATTTTCTCCATTACTGTTGAGATCCAACTAAGGACTTAAAACACTTTACTGTACAGGTGTTCCAGCCAAAAAAAAAAAAAAAAAAACCCAATAAACCCCAACCAGCACCTAAAACTGAACATTCATTTGCTCTGCACCTCGGAAAGCTTCCCTCTGTTATCACTACTCCCCATGAAAACACACCTCTACACATTTTATCCTGTTACAAGCCAGCTGATTTAGGTAAGAAACCCAGGAGATTCAATAGCTGTGCAGCCTAACCTATTCATCTTAATTATTGGTCTTATGTAGCAAGTATACTTAGATTTAACCTTAGGAAAAATTGTTTTTAAACTCTTGAATAGTACAGTGACTTCAGAGACATGCGTATAATTCTCTTGAAACAACATGGACGTGGTTTCTTCTAATATATTTATTTTATTTTACTTTACTTTACTTTTCAGTCTAGTCTATAGCTCTTAGCATTTGTGGAAGTCAGTCAGGAGCTCTTGGTTGGCCAGAGCAGTAGGACACACTAGTTTTTAATTGTAGGAAGCAGGACAAGGCATCCTTGGCAAAATCTGTCCAAGGCAACAGAGTTGTAAAAAAAATGCCAAGTTGCATTACAGCGTAGCAAATTCAAGCTAGCCAAACTGTGCCCTTTAAAGTTGTGCTCTTATTTGGAAGTTAAATGCACCTAGATTTGGCTGGGAACAAGGGAGGGTAGAATATTAAGCCCAAATTAATGTGTATTTTGAAATACACATTAAGCCAGGTCTGCAAAAAAAAATGTGGTTTGAAAAACAACACCTAAGCAATTTCCTAAAGCCAAAGATTTGTAGCGAAGCAGCCAGCTGAAAAGCTAAACATGGGAACTCCACTATAACTCTCATCCTGATTTCTAGGAAGAACATTCTTGGAGGGAGATGCTGGGAACTACATCATCCAGCTAGAAAGAACTTTTAAGAAGAGTCAGAACAAACAAGTCACACCACAGGACGAGTTTTCCTTTTACAGGAAAATCTAGCAGGCACATCCTCCAAAACACACATGCACAGAGAAACATATCCCCTAATGTATAAATTATTCCTAGAGACAGAAAAAAGGAAGATCTTGCCCACTGGGACAATTAATCCACTGGGACAACTCATCTAGGTAATCTTTGTAATATTTTCCCCGTTCTTCTTCTGACATTTTAACTGAAAGCTGGAGCACCTTTTCCCTCCCAGCTGGTACAGAGAAGTGAGCATCCTCAAATGCAAAAATTACTCTCCAAAACCCCCAGCAGATGCTTAAGATATCCTGAAGAAATTCAGGCTATGGATCTCTGCTGGAGCATCTGAGTAAAGACCTTTATTTCTATAGTAACAGAAAGCATTCCGGAACATCCCGGTTAGAAAAGCAAAAGTCCCTCGGGCTGCAGATAGGCCCCTTTCTGCTTCTTCCTAGGAGAACACAAGGAAAATGCACCAGGTAGCTATTGACCAAGACGGGAGGGGGGAGGGGGGGCTTCAGTGGTTACAGACCCGCTTTTTAAACGCAGATGCACTGCTCTGTCCCTCTTTTCCAGCCCAAGGCGCCAACCTCAGAAGGTGGCCCCGAGTCCTCCTCTTCCCTGCCAGAGGAACCCGAGACCCACAGAAATTTCCCCCAATCCTGCCGACTCCCCTCTCTCGCGCTGCTAGAGCCCTTTCCCGACGTTTGCGTGAAACTCAGGCCCTTCCACCCGCGTTCTTCCTGAAACGGTCACTCCGCGCGCGCCAGCCAGAGCGCGAGCCGGCTCGGGAGCGCGAGGCCGGCGGAGGGGCGACGCGGCTCTGCTCTCACAGGGCGCTTCGCCCTCGGCCTCGCGGAGTTGAAGAGAGGAGAGCGGCTGGCTGGGTCGGCGGGCCGGCCGGCCAGAGTTGCTGCCCATGGAAACGCGCCTGCAGGGCTCTTTGCCGGAGCCTTGGTTCTCCGCGCCCGCCCCGCCGCCCGTTCCCCGGTTGGCGGCACGCGCGGTGCCAGCTGTCCTTACATGTATGCGGGGCTCCGGGATGCCGATCTGGCGCGCCAAGCGCTCGCGGGCCTCGTAGCCTGGGTAGGGGTGCGCCTCGAAAGCCTTGGTGAGGTGCTCCACTTGCTCCTTGCTGTAGATGGTCCGCTTCCGCCGCTCTCCTCGCGCGGTTCCAACTCTGGGCCATTTTTCTAAAGGGAGAAACGAGAGGCCAGCGTGAAGCGCAGCTTGGCCTGGAGGGAGACGGGCAGAGTTCGCGCCCCCGGCCCGCGTTCACACAGCGCCATCGCCTGGGTTTCGGGATGACCCCGTTTTGAGAACCCCGCGCGGGCCGAGTTTTCATAACCTGCAAAATCACCCACCGACAAAGAAAATTGTCCCCAGTCAACACGCTTCGCAAGCCGTGCCACTTGGAGGTTTTAACCGAGCGGATTAGGCGTGCTGTATGAGCTTAGTGGGAGCAAGCTGGCTAGAGCCCGTAACAGGCCTGATAGTAGAGGCAAGAGTTCCGTTCACATGACGCCCATTACCCGTGTACTGGAATAGCCCATTTCCGAATTTCCCAGAACGCACGAAAGCCTCCCCTTGGCGCCCCCCAACAAATTAGCCCTGACTGAGCCTGGGGTGCCGTGCGAAAGCGCGGGGGCTCCGCGGGGACGTCCCCGGGTCGAACTCAACCCGCGCACATTTCGCCTCCGCGCATCCCATTCGTTTGACTCGGAGGTGGCGTCTGAATTGGCGAGCACGGGATCGCAGCCTCTGAGTCGCCCCAAACCCAGAGAAGCCGTTTCCTGACATTTTCTCCCCACCAGCCGTCCTATAAAACCGGGACGGAACGAATTTCCCCGTCTCCCCTGGTTTTCTGGTTAAAAAACTACATCTGCCTTCCAGCGCTTTTAAACTTCCCGGTCAATTAAATACCTACGGAGCAACAGCTTTTCCCATTCCCCCAGACTCGAGCGATAATTGCAGCTTTTAAAAACCGATGCATGTTTAAGAAGAAAGAAAGAGAGAGAGAGAGAGAGAGAGAGAGGAAGAAAGAAGCGGACAGAAGCCGGTCAAGGTGCGATTCTCGGCGGAAAAGCGGCCTATAAAACGTTTGCCTCCGCGTCAGGCGAGATCACCGTCGGCAAACGCTTTGCCCTCTAAAGAAAGGGGTGGGGGGGGGAGACGAAGCAGAAAGAAATTGGCCGCTCAAAGGCGGTTCCTTACTTGAGTTGGTGCGGTTCATTCTGGGTTAGGAAGCGAAATCGGTCTTAGAAGAAACACCACGGATTTTTTCCCCCTGGATCGAAAGGATCTCTAAGAGGTCAAAGGCGTCTGCAACTACTTTTGGATGGCGCTTTTATACTCCCCTCCCCGGGTTCAATCTCTGATCCACCCCTCCCCTTGGGTTTTTTTTATCCACCAATGGGCATTGGGTGGGGGGAGGTCAGGATCTGCTCTTTTAAAATGACCATTGCTGTTTTTCCCGTCCTGATTTACCCAATGGCAGAAAGAAGAAGCCCAAAGCAACAGGATTGAACCCAGAAGTAGTTTGGGACCTTAAGAGCATCTAATGGGCCTTCCATTGTCTCCAATGAAGGTTGTGACGGGGTGTGTGTGCATGTGCTTATTTGTGTTACTGTAACAATATGCATATTTATTTACTTGTGGGGGGGGGAGATTTTCATGGCCACCCATGAAGTGCCAGAATGTTTCAAGGTGGAATGGGGGTTGGGATTTCCTGGATCTTCCCATCTCCTAATCTAAACCCAGTTTAGAAACTTGGGGAAGAAAGCGGACCATCTATACCAAGGAGCAAGTGGCACACCTCCATTGTCTCTGCTCTTAATTTGGTTGCAAAGGACAACTTCGTCTGGCCTTTTCTGCATGATGGAAAGGCCATGAAGGCTGGCTGTAATCTGGAGTTCAGCCATTTTAAAACTAAAGCTAAAAGTCTCCCTAGGGTTCAGGGTTTGAGCCTCTCTTGATGGAGGCACCTCTTGGCCAGAAGTTGAAGATTCAAAGACTGACCTCAGTCATTCACTGAAGGTCTCTTTAGTTGACTGTAATGGTTATGCTGGCTGGGGAAGATGGGATCTGTAGTTAGCACCACCCTTTTATCAGCTCCAGAAAATAGGTCACACTGTACACCAATGCTTTGTATTGGGGTTAGGTAGCTTGCTAAACCATGTTTATTTTGACCATGGTTTCTTCTACCAGCCCTAATTTTCTCCTAACACAAAAGGAAAACTGCCAAATATTAAGTTTTAGCAGGATGGGTGAACCAAGTCAGGGAATCATAAGTCTCTGTTGAGCCAAGCTCAGGAGGCATAAAGCAGTAAAGCCAGAGCATAATAAACCCCATAAGTGCAACCAAAAAATGCACAATCAGGTGCCCCACCATACATCGTACCTCCCATGATGGGCTCACAAACATCCTGATCTTCAAGACCTTTCTAAAGGCCAGTAAGTTTAGGGTTAGTCAAATCTCAGCAGGTTGGCATTGTCTCCTTGGGCAAGATCTCTACTTAATTTCTCCGTGTTGGGGGGTTGCCTTAAGTCTGATTGTATGATCCCCCTCCAAACACCCCCACACACACACCTTTGTTTCCTGACTCTAGTTGGCATTCTTGGCTCAGAATTGTACATTTTGTTGCTTTGCACCAGAAGGGAAAGGAAAGGAAACAGATACGCGCCTGTTTTTCTCCTATTTTCCAGATAGCTGTTCATTTTCCACCTTGGATGCTCTGGCCTTGAAACAGGTAAGGCTCTACAATCCCAGGCAATCTTGTTTCTTAATTAACATAGCCGAAATACATGGCATTTGTTTGTGAATAAACATGACTAAGATTCCATCCTCACCTTCCTGGCAAGTTCCTTTTTTTAAAGCGAAATGAGAGTTTATCTAAGCATGACCTTGTCCTGGGAAGCTTCACTTGCTGAAACTCTGCTTTTCCAAATAAAGCAAAAAGAGGGTAGTAAAATCTTTAACTGGATACCCTACATCCACAAAAGCTTCTGGCATAGCACGTTTACTGTCTTTAAAGGGTCACAAAGTTTGCATTTAACGAGCTGTCTGGTGCGAATTAACATAACAATACACAGATTAACTCCAGCAGGCTTTAAACCATAAGTTTTGACCTAACATTTGAATGAATTAGACTTTATTTCAGGGCAAAAAGACTGATAATTGCAAGTTACTAGGAAGAGAAAAGGTGAAATTCTTCCTCCAGGTTCTGCATGATCCAACTGGGTTTAGATTAGGAGCTGTATTTTTTTTTTCAGATCCGTTTACTGGAGAAACATGAAGTTAGAACCAGTTTAAATTCTGAACACAGGAATCTGTTCTGAGCATCCTCAACTGATTCCCACCTTACCAGAAGAACATTTCAGAAGCTCTCAAAAGGCTACACCCCTTTCTGTGTCATTCGGGTTGGCCTTTAAAGAGTTACATGGATTTATTTTATTTCTCTTCTCCTCCATGGGTTGACTGCTTTTCATCTCAGCAGTGCAGTTGGCTTTCCTGGCGCAGGGAAGAAATGAGAAACACGTGATGGAAAATAAGTCTTGCATTGCCATTGTCTTGACTTTACAACTGTGGTGCAATGCTTTCTTGAAAGCTGTCTGGGCTCAGCCAAATCGCGCTGCATCAAGTTTGGACTTCTCATGCTTGTTACTCTATTCCCAGCTAGCGTGTAGGAAATAAAACCTTTGAAAAGGATTCTGATTGGGGGGGGGGGGGGGGAGAAATAACCCTATACAAATTGGTTAAAAGACTGGCTGAGGTTCTTACTGCTGGATTCTTTCTGAAATAAAAGGATTTCAACATGCGGTAAATCTCCAAAAAGTTGTCAGATAGGAAGAAAGATGAACCAAGATTCCAGGATCTTCTCCAACCCCAGGGAGAAAGGTTGTTATTAAAGTGATAAGCTACCATTTGGACATTGTTACCTTCAAGGCCTGTTCTCTGATTTTGGCCAATACGATTTTGGATAGATGCTTAACCCACACAGTATCCTAATTTTGCATCCATTTCCATGCAGATTGGCTGCAAATATGACCATTTCAAGGTAGGGAAGGCAGCAGGTTGGGGAAAAGTGTTCCTGTGGATTGGAAAGGAGGGGATTGGAGTCATCTGTCTCCTTTCCAGCCCACATGAACAACTTTCCCCAAATTGCTGCCTTCCCTATCTTGAAATGGTGGTATTTGCAGCCAACCGGTCTGCAAAGAAGATTTTTTTGTGTGTGTATATAATTTTTATTCAAATGTTTAAACAAAAAGATAAAAACTAACACAAACTAATGTAAAGGAAGGAAGGAAAAAGAAAAAGAAAAAGAAAAAAGTGCAAGGAAAGAAAAAAAGTTAAGAAAAAAAGATATAAAGAAGTGGTTTCCGATATTCTTCACAGCAGTTATACGTACAAATATATTTTAACTTCTCTCTCTAACGGTACATCATATTACTCTTCTTTCTATAATCTATCCTGTCTAATCATCAAAACTATAAATCATAAGTTCATTTTTTTTCATTCTTGCGCAAAAAGTCCTTAAGAGGCTTCCAGTCACCAATAAACATAGTGTCTTTTCTCTAATCAAAGAAGTCAATTTATTTATTTCAGCAAAATCCGTCAACTTCATCAATCATTCCTCCATAGTGGATAGTGCTGAATCTTTCCATCTGTGCATATATTAATCTCGCCACAGTAATCATATGTTGAAATAACCTTCCATGGCTTTTTAAAAACTCTTTATCCATTCATCCTAAAAGGAAAAGTTCTGGCTTCAATTGAATATTGATCACTTCTAAAAAGTCCACATTAATTTTAACTTTACCATACCATAAATATCCATGCCATCTAAATCTCAGGTCGTGATCTTCTAACTGTAAAAGCCTCTTGTTTTTCACCAACATCCATTCTTTCATCCGGACCAAAAGCAAGCAGTGAAGTACAATTTCAAATCTGGTAAACCTAATTCTCCTCTTTCCTTTGCATCTTATAACACCTTATATTTAACTCATGGTTTTCAGCTTAGCGATGTCTTTTTGCCATTGTTTAAATGTTTGTTTAAATTTTTGCCAATGTTTAAATGTCAAAACAGGTATTGTCTGAAACAAAAACATCATTCTTGGCAAAATATTCATTTTAATCACAGAAATTCTCCCCAACGGCAACAATTTTAATTTCTCCCATCTTAACAAGGAAGATTGTAAAAGTACCAGCTGGAGTTGCTGCCCAGATGGATGCAAAGTCAGGAGCTGTCTCCTTTAACTCTGTAAGATTGCTGCCGATGCATGCTTTTAAATGAAGGGGACAATCCTGCCTTCCCTCCCAACTCAGCAACCTGGATGCAAAGTTAGTGCTTTAAAATCCTCATCCTCAGCTAACAAGCATCTTGCATTATAGCGTGTCATTCAGTTGTTAGGCATGGCTGGACTGTTGCCAAACAAGTCCCCCTGCCTGGAAGTCTCTCTGCTAGGTCTTAACCAACATTCGATTGCAATAACATCTCTGCTTGAAAACACAAGACAGTGGAGAGAAAGCAATGCATACTCTAAGCACAGAGAAAGAGGGGATCATCCAAAACCAGCTGCTTAGCTCAAGAAATCCAGAGAAGAGATCCAGTTGTGAACTAGAGGTACCCCCTTGGACAGGGGGGAAAAAAAGGTTCCTGGACTCTCTCCAAAACAGAACTAGCAGCCATCAATCAGGAATTCATTACAACAGGCTAAAATTGGAACTATTGTTGTTCTGTAAAGTAACAGTCATGGAATATATTGCTGTGGTTTAAATTCCACTTGGCTCGTACACAGAAAAAGGTCATAATTAAACATATTTTTAATGGCAGTCAATCCTTGGTGATAATTACTCCACAAATTCATCTCAGCAGATAGAAACAACTTCAGTACTGGACTCTATTATTTTTCTCAATGTTAGCTGACATCACAGATGATTTAAGTTAACGTCTGACCCTGAATTATTGAATTCAAACTGCAATCTACTGGGATCCCTAATTAAAAATAAGCATGTCCTGTAGAAACAGAGGTGCATATAACATCAAAAGGAGCAAGGACTTTAAAAGACATTGCTTTGGAGTCTTCCAACTACAGAAATACAACTATATCTTGTAGTATGCATCAGAGCCCCAGATAAATAGAAATTTGAACCAAGAGTATTCAGAACAGATTTTTGGTGTGTGTTTGCTTCTTTCTTTCTTTCTTTCTTTCTTTCTTTCTTTCTTTCTTTCTTTCTTTCTTTCTTTCTTTCTTTCTTTCTTTCTTTCTTCTCTCTCTCTCTCTCTCTCTCTTTCTTTCTTTCTTTCTTTCTTTCTTCTTTCTCTCTCTCTCTCTCTCTCTCTCTCTCTCTCTCTCTCTCTTTCTTTCTTTCTTTCTTTCTTTCTTTCTTTCTTTCTTTCTTTCTTAGGATTTCCATTAATGTGACCATCTTCATATCCATTCATCTCAATTTAAAGGGAAGGAAACAATTGACAAGGAAAGATAGGGGGTGTGAAACATATTCATTACTTCCACTATGCAGATGAAAACAGGAGAGAATATGCCTTAGCATGCCAAGTTCAGAGAAGTTGATTCCTGCCTGACTGACTGCCTCCCTCCTTCCCTTGCCTTCCTCCCTCCCCCTGTCCCGTCCTCCCCTTCCCCTTCCTTCCTTCGAGCATAAGCAGTCTGGAATCAACACCATATACATTCATACAAAATACCCAACTCCTATATATTGGAAAACTCCTAGAAATGTAAGCAAGTTCTGCTGAATCAAAGTAGGCTGCAATTTCATATTGTGCAGATTGTATTGCCCTGCTGTTGCACATGCAGGCAATGTTATCTTGTGGAAGCTAGAATCCTTAGTTTGGAACCCCATTATTTCCTCACACCACATATTAAGACCAGGAACCGGACAGCGTCCACTTGTAAATTCACTAAGGCTGGTGGGCATTAGATCTTTATATCTGTGGACTTTCCTAAGCTTGGATTCCTTGGTCTTCTCCAAATGAATTCAAGTGAGCATTATAACTCTCCCTCGTTAGTGATTTAAGTGAAATAGGAACTATTTTCATAGTCTCCCTTGTGGGTTCTCAGTTTGAGAGAGTGTAGTCTTAAAAAGGAACTACAATACTACAGAAGACAGGAAATGTTCCAGGAATTATGCTTCCAGGAATTGTTTGGTTGACAGGTAAATTACCTGGATGCTGGAAAAAGGTATTCTATGTTTCCACACAGGTCAGAAAATGAATGCCATAGAGTTAAATGGACTTATTCTGTGTCTACAATTGCTGATTTGGTGTAGTGGTGAAGGCATCAGGCTAGCAACTGGAGACCATGAGTTCTAGTCCCACTTTAGGCACAGAGCCAGCTGGGTGACCTTGGGCCGGTCACTCTCTTTCAGCCCTGGGAAGGAGGCAATGGCAGACCACTTCTGAAAAAATCTTCCAAGAAAACTGCAGGGACTGGAGTTTTCTTAGTAAATTCACTAAGGCTGGTGGTCCAGAAATCAGAATTGATGAGGGACCATAATAGCAACCATCTCTGCATGGAGAACTAACAGATTATCATCTCTAATTATTCTTATTTACAAAGGAAAAATAGCAAACGAGACGTGCAACTTTTATGAGAACGGAAATAAAATCCTCATTGATTTTCCTAAGACTTGTATGTTTCAAAATAAAAACCAGCCTTTCAAACTTCTGTCATAGTTGGCCATAGGAACCCCAAACTCCAGGAGCACAGAATTAAACTAAGTTCCTCAACATCTGCAGAGTAAGAACCCTGATTTTAAATAACAATATCCAGATAAGGGGCACAGAATTTGCTGGAAAATGAAAGCCCTAAAATGGTTGGTCTTAGAGGACAAAATAGCCACAGTTTAAAGCATCTTTTTATCTCCTCACAAATAACTTAATGTCTCTTTACGATTTAATTGTAGGTCTTTTAGTTGGGAAATGCTTTTGAAATCAGTGGGAATCTTGTTATTTTAAAGTTAGAAAAGATTTTGGAGAGATTTTCAAGGTCATCTTTCAAGTATAAAGTATTTCAAGCCTTGGGGTTCCTAAATATAATCAACATTTTTATAAGCTTCTATATGTCTGCCTTTGCACCATGAGAAATATTTTATAGGTCCTGGTAAATACTTAACAATTAATGTATTAACTTACTGTAGGAGTAGCAGGAAGTAAAGCAGAGAACCGCTGCCAGTCTCTGGAGCCTTCGACAACAATTGGCAACTATTTCTAGCTTTACGTTTGTCCTAGAAGTCCAGTGGTCTTCATTTCATATTGTTTCCACTGTAAATAGTATTGAATTAATCTTATCTGCTGTCAGTCCAGACAGTGGGTATCAAAAAAGTAAAAACAGGATGAGAAAATGATAAAAATTCACCATCGTGCTAACATTCACCCTTCTTTACAGACCATAGAATCTAATATTCTCTTTATTCTATGGGGATATGACAAATCTCTAAAATAACTGGCATGCAACTTAATTACGGTATATACGTGCATGTTTAAAATGAAGATGGCGCCCCTCAGTTCAGGGGAATTGCTCCTAAGTTAGTTCAGGTATGTTTAGAGACTTAACAGGTTTAGCTCATGGTGCTAAGAAGGGAAAGGAATATTTTCCCCCCAGTAGTAAAATCTCTTTGCAGACTGTGCTCCACAGACAAGCTTACTGGCTGCTGCATTAAGGTTTTCCCAGCATCACATACCATGTTTTTCTTCCTAGGCATATTTGGAAACTTTTTAAAAAAAGACTGGATGCTGTTTTGTTGCTGATTTTACCCTGATTTTACCTCAAAGAACCTAGCAGCCCCTTTTCCGACTAGCAAGTTTTATTAAAGGCATCAGCTTTGGTGAGCGTGGGGTGATGAAGTGAGCTGAAGCTCACCAAAGCTGATGCCTTTTAATAAAACATGTCAGTCAGTCTCCTTTTTTTTTTTTTTTTTTACTATCATAGACAAACACGATTCTCCCTCAAGATTTTCTCTCAGGGATGATGATGATGACGATGACGATGATTCAGGTATGTGGCGCTGCGTTCAATGGCGTTCTGGTATCTTTTTAACAGATTTGCACCCTGCCCGGGGAACTGTGGCTGTTGATAGTGAAGAAACATTTAAAATCAAAATCAACATCAAGACCCTTTGTAAAAAGATGCCCCCCTTGATCTCCAGCAGCTGGCTTCTTCCAAAGAAGTTCTCAGTCTCTGCACCAAGGACTGGAAAAGAATGCTATCAGCAACTCCCAGGAGACCCAAGTCCCCGCACATCTCCTAATCTCTCAGCGTTGGATTACTGATTGTTCAAGGCAGTTGCACAACCTGACCTGTCTCTTGGCCTGCTACTTGAGATGGTGACAGGCCCTGCCAGCGGTGCCTGAGTTGTGAAGTTCTCAGGGTCAGGCTGATACCAGGTTTTCCTCGCAAGTGATGGGACAGCCCGTGGGTCAAGATCCTAGAGACCGACTTCTTACCTAAAGTTTTGTAGGAGGAAAGCTCAGCTCCTGGTTGACAAGTCCATGCCGTTTTCTTGATGCTGAAAGTAGCTTGCCATTGCCTCCCTCCTCCCCATTTTTAACTTCCCAGCCTTGTCTGGGCTGTCCTACTGATCTCCCATCCAAATCCTCTTCGGGTCCACCCTTTTTCGCTTTTTGAGAATAACTAAATCAGCTGCTGGTTACATGCCAGCAGCCTTGATATTAAGCTGTTTCCAAGGCTTCATACTATGTGATTCATGGGTCTGTCTTTATATATGACAAGAATCCCCCTCCTATTCTGAAGAGCATGGAAGCAAGCAAAGGATTTTCCTGTTGCACTCATGGAGCAAAGAAAAGCTTCCCCTGCTGAACTGCTGCCTAGTGGGAAGGAACCTGATTCCTCCCCCACTCCAAATTTAAGAAGAAGAAGAAGAAGAGTCAAATGTTGCTGCTGTTCATTTCCATTCGGCAGAATGAAGCAGAGCACGAATCAGATGATGTCACTGAAATCATACAAGTTCATTTGTTATGAAGCATTTTGCCAGCAATAAGGCAAAGTAACCTGTTCGGAGGTTTTGCCTCCTAAAATATCCTAGGCTTTCTCCAATATACAGATAACCATCCAGTTCTAGTGTGCCAGGCTGAGAAGTCCTTAAAAAAATCCTTGAAAAGGGCAGAAGAAACCACTTCTTTAATCCTGCTTCATAATTCAGGGTAGATCCCATGCTCTGAATGACAAACATCAGTTCCAATCCATGATTGCTCCAGATAACACTGGACTTAGGTGAACAGTGAGCGAGGCGTCAGGGGCATATACAGCTTGCTAAGTACCTTGAAAATGGCTTTAATAGCCTTTTTCTTCTCTCTTTTAAAACTTTGCATTTTAAAGTTTTTATTTTAGTCTAACTTTCTGGGCACCACCCTGGGAAGGCGCTGAGGGATGGGGTAATGACTTATTGTGTTTTGTTTGAAATAACTGTAGAATGACAAAAAGCACATTTCTTTTACAGGAAAAAAGGCTACAGAGCAAAAGCGATTCACTGAAATCTCTCCATAATCTATCTTCATATCCCATTTAGGGTTTCTGCAACAAGCTGGAAGTGTTCTCTCTTTTCCACTGTGATCCTTTGCATGTGTACTCAGAAGTAAGCCTGACTGATCTCAAGACCTTACTTCCAGGTAGAGCTGCACCCAACTGTAGCCTCAGTCCCATAAGCAGAGAGCAGAATAGAATAACAGGAACCACATCAGAAATCCACAATGCAATCTGGATACAAAACTTTTGGCAGATGGGACTCGCTTAGCTTTCCCCAAGTTACAGTATGCTGCATAGTATTTTATGACTATAAATAAATTTCATGACTATAAATAAGAAAATTATTTATTAGAGGACCCACCGCTGGTTTTTGTTGCTGCTGTTTTTAGATAGCTGCTTTTAAATTATGAACTGAGAATGTCAAATGCTCTGACTTTCTTGACCCCCCCCTCCACCAGCCACCACTAAAGCCATGATAGTTTATTTCTATGGGATGGCATGTTCTATGGATACAGCAATTGTGTTTTTTGAACCCAGATTTAGGGTTTAGCTAGTTGTGTGAGTTAAGCTAGCATATCGGAAACTCCCTGGGGCAAATGCAAGTTATTGCCATTCGACTGTGCAGAGAGCTGTGCGTTCAATCTTTTGAGTCACAGAGCAAACCCCACAGCGCAGGGAGAGTGCGCAAGCTTTCTGCACGCACAGGTCTCTACCCTTTGATCTTTGAAGAAAAGAATGGGAAAGGCCTCTGGCAGAGAAAGACGATAATGATAATAATGACGACGATGATGACGATGGTGATGAGGATGCGTGCTACAAAGTTGGCCAGATGTGATAGTAATGACTCCCTGTCAATCACAGGAGAAGGTTTAGCTTTACTGATTTGGGCTGGTACAAGGAATCAGCTTAGACATGAATTATTCCATTCTTCTCTGCCCATCCTGGGCAGCTGTTGATGACGAGGAGGATGAATGACTATTTTCACACCTTTTAATGTGATTGTTCTGCGTGTCTGCCAGACTTCACTAATCAACTGCCTTGTTATCTGCTTCTCCAAAAGGCGACTCAGAGCAGCTCTGGGGAGTGGGCCCGGGGTGGGGGTCTGACAAGTTCACTGGAGAGGAATCAGATTTCTATTCTCTTTCGTTTACTTGTGAAGCATTTCCAATCACTTTAATAAAATGACTGGCAAAGACCTCCAGCTCCAATGTCAGTTTGCCCCCTCCTTCGTTCTCACTGTAAAGAAGCTTTTAATGGAAATAAGCCACACCCCTTTCAAAGGGATGCATATGCCCTTGAAAAAACGACTATATTTACATCAGAATGGAATATAAAAATGAACTAAAAAAAGAGCAACCAATACATGATACAAGACTTCTTTATGCACAATTTTGGAAAACCCAGACACTACCAACAATGCAAGAATGGTTGTTAAAACGGATGGATATGGCAGAAAATGATAAACTGACTTGCTTATTAAAAGGAAACTCAACCAACTACTACCTTAAAGAATGGAAACCGTTGATGGACTATTTGCAAAATGCAGGTGGGGCGAAGCTTACATGGGGATTTGAAGATTAGATTATAAATGTAATGGGATATGCTTAGACAAAGAATTATTCCTACTAAATGCATTAAAAACTAGCACCTATGACATCCTTATTATTCTTAAGACCAGAGATAGATTGGAAGCTATCTATTTTTCATGTCTTTTTTCCTTTTCTTTACTTTACCTCACTTTTTCTTTTTCTTATAATTTGTATTTCAAATTTTCTTTTTCATTTCTGACTTTTAAATATGTATCTTTAAAATCTTAATAAAATATTATAAAAAAAAAAAAAAAGAGCAGCCTGGACATGAGAAGAGGTTTGCAAGCACAGCATTCCTTCTGCGCTGAGGATCCCCTCTTCATCAACCAAACCCAAAGCGAAAGGCTGTCTACAGCATATAGCAGCACTGGCTCGTATTTCCTTCCCCCAAATTTGCATCAATCAAACTTTTAGCGGGCTTGTTAGCGGGTATTATTGGGCTGGTTCACTTTAGAATGAACATGAATCACTTTAGAAGTCTCTTCAGAGTCAAGCTGAACCTCATGGACTCCATGTGGTTCTCTTGGGGACAAGATGGAAGTGGTTGATCATTGCTTTCATCTCACTGCCAACATAAATACACGAAGACGTTCCATGTCTTGTGCTTAATTGCATTTCACCAACCCTGCATCTGAAAACACATGGTTTGCCCTTGTTAAAGATAGTATTCTTTATATTAAAAGCTTGAAATCTCTGATTTCCATTCACTTCCAAGGATCTAGGTAATCCAGGTGCTTTAGAACATTTATCTCTAAGTTGAGAGAGAGAGAGCAAGTGTAGTGGTCAAAAGTGCTGAATTTGAAACCAAGAGACTGTGAAGAAAATGGCAAACCACTTCTGAAAAATATTGCCAAATGACTGTGTGGACTTGTACAAACTGTGCAAAAAAAGAAACCTAGAACTAAGTTATGTGCAAATGTAATTTCTTTCCCTGCCTAAATAACTGATTTAAAAAACATCCCTCAGTTTTTATTTTTCTTTTCAATGAAATAATATTCCCCTTCTAATGAATAATAGGAACGATCCAGATGGATTGTAATAGCACACGGCTTTAAAAATCAGGGGATTCAATTCGAACTTTTTCTATTTGACTCTGTTCAAAAAACTGAAGATACCCTGGATGAAACTACACCATATTTGTCCTCACAAAACCCCAGAGACAAAAGAGAGACTGGATCTAAGACTACCCGGTGAATTTCACGAGCGAGCGTGGATGCAACTTTAAAAATAAATTATTACCTTTCCCTATTTCCTTCATTTCAAATCTGACTCTTTGCTTTCTGCTACAGCACTCAATCAGAAGCACGAGTGATATATAAGGAAAGAGATGAGAAAGAGCAGCATAAAAATGGTCCATGGTGCGGGGGGGGGGGGGGAATCAGGAGACGTGAGAAATAGAAAGATGGAGAATTAAAGCTATGGAAAATTAAACTATTCCCACTAGCAGATTAGGGAATTTAATCTGATAATGTTAAACAAAAGATGAGTTGGCTATTTTATACAACCCTCAGATAGTTACACATAATTAAGAGGGAGCTATGTGGCATTAGATTAAGTGTTCATTTAAATAGAAATATTTGTCCTTAAAAATTTGCAGATCATTAGTTCCCAATCAACAGCATGATTTTTTAAAAAAGGACTGGAAAAAAACTGCAGGGCTTCTCTACTTGATTTACCTCCTCCATGCCCAGATTGCATTATTTGTTACTGTTCACTGCAGAGGTCAAATAAGTGGAGTTCAGCAGGTACAGATCAAACCCAGCAACGCTTTATCATGTAAATGCATGAAGACGTCCATGACGATTGGGCACTTAGCCATGCCACACTTAGCCACACCCACACGTACACATACTTTCCTGTACTTCTGCAGCCCATCCCCACGTCCATTTTTTAAAAACCTGGAAGATAAATTTCAGATCACCTACCACTGCATTACGTTTCACAATGGAGCAATATTTGCAACAGCCATTACCTAGATCAATGGTTCTGAAACTGGGGTTAATTTGGGCATATCCTGAACAATTTGTAATTGCTTGTTTGTGAGTTGACGATCCAGTTTGGGACTGCCGCTGCAGAGAGGCTTGTGTAAACCAACAGTCTTTTTATGTGGGGTGGGGGTGGTAATGACATCATTTGAGACCAGGTAATTGGGTCAAACAGTTTAAGAACCATTGACCTAGACCAGCAGGCACTGCTCTAAAAAATTTGGATGTGTTGACTGCAACTTGACATTTCTTATCCACCACTTAGCCACCTTCCCCTATGTCCTGGCCTTGAGGACACTTTTGAAAACTTTTCAAGTGGGTTTTAATGATTTAATGCTTAGTGAAGACCAAGGTTGGCCATCTGGTTTCATATGCATTTGGGGGTGCCAGTATTTATTGTTGCTTGTTGGGAAAACCATTGTCTGAGAGTCTGTTTACCACCCAGACTCAGTTGATTGGTGCAGCAAACAAATGTTGTACATAAATAAAGATATTTTATGTGCAATGAGCTTCTTAAGTTTGAGGATTCCGTTTGCATCACAAAGCCATGGTTGGTTTAATCAGTTTACAGGCTGAACCACAGCTAGCTGGTCCTACAAAGTGTGGAAAGTGATAAACCATGATTTGCAAACTACCCTGTGTTTACCCAGCACACTAAGGTGGGCTTCCATGTCAACATTTCAGACTGGTTGTCCTCTCTTTGCCTACATTTCTAGCAGGGACAATTATATCATACCCTTCCCTAAACATTCAGAAGAATGTTTATTTATAATTTTAACAACACCTCAACATTTTAGAAAAAAAACAGTTTCGCAAACATACATAAAATTGCAAACATTGTCAAACTGTTTAGCAATAAGATAAGTGAATGTCTAAGCCTGATTAGAAGAAAAGTTAAATTTATTATTGAAGGAATTAGCACAGATTTTGGGGTTTTATCCTTTTTCCTGCCTTCTCACTTCCTGAAGCTGTTTAGCATTAAGTTAGGGACTGGACTGTGCATTTCACCAGATGTGGAATACATGAGCTTTAAAAAAGCTTTAGTTAGCTGGAGAGGGGCATTTCTACATTTTGCACTGTACTGCTATTGCTAACAATTTTGCAAAAGGCACTGTCTTTTCAGGATAGCCCAGATTTTGCTCACTCTGCCCGATGGTAAAATTAGCCCAGAGAGTTTGGGCTTAAGCAAGATATCCAGGGCTGGGGAGGGCCACGTCCGTGAGCCTGCATGCAAAATATAGCATAACCACTGGATGGCTGCAAAGGGTTAGAATTTTCTGTGACTCTCTCCTCCCATCTACTGGCCATCTGGATTTTGCCATCTAGGGGTGAGATCTAGCCCTGTGAGAGGAGATTGATGAGACTTCTGTTATTGCAGTAAAAACAAAACAAAAACAAACATACATACATACAAAAAAAAAAAAAAAAACCCTGGGGGATAGAAAGAGAAGGAGGAAGTGGAAGAGGTTATATCACGGGTAAACAATTCTACCCATTCTGCCCTTCTCACATGCTGTGATTGTTATTGTCCATCAAGTCGACCCTGACTCCTGACAGCCACAGGAACAAGTCCCTGCAGTTTTCCTAGCAAGATTTCAGAAGTGGTTTGCCATTGCCTTCCTCCCAGGGCTGAGAGAGAGTGACTGGCCCAAGGCCACCCAGCTGGCTTCGTGCCTCAGGCGGGACTAGAACTCACTGTCCCCCACCTTCTAATCCAGTGACTTTAATCACTACACCAAACTGGCTGTCACATGCTACTGAAACTCCAAAAAAGGAAATTGCTACGAAAAAAAACTTCTCAAACTCTTTGGAGTCCCCTGTTCCCTTTTCCACTTGTTATCTGATACTTAACTTTTGAGGTGATATATTCCACTCATAGTTTTACATTTTCAGTTTTTCTCCCTTCATCATCGGTGTCTCTGTGGTTTAGATCAGTTAACATACATTTCTTTGTGTGAAACCAAACTATTTTATTTCATAACCATGCAACCTCGATTGTTTGAAGCCCAATGCGTGATCTTCTGTGTGGATGAAATACCCCAATAACACCCCCCCCCCCCATATTTCAAGATTTGGCATCCATATTTGAATCCATATGTGTGCAAAAGCATCTCTCAGAACCTGAGGTTGGGTGGACCATGTCTGTAAACTGGGTTTGAATGCCAACTCCAAAAGTAGGCCAGGAGGTTCAGTAATTTTAAGGAGTGAAAGAGGGCTCTTCATCCTCTGCAATTTTAGGGTACTTCCTCTGCCTCTTAAAAACTTTACAAGAGGGAGGGAAGGAAGGAAGGTTTGACTTACAAAGGGATGGAATATAATATACTTCTGATACCTCTGCAGTAGATTGTACCCCATATCCCAAGGGCAAACCTCATGCAACACATCAGCTCAGGGTCTCTTCTTCTATTCAGGTCTTGTAGTTTCTTCCCTAAATGCTATTCTTTGCATTTTGCCCTTCCAGCACTCTTTATCCCCAGAGATGGGAGCAAGGGAAGAGGGAGTTTCCCCAGGTCTTTGTAGCTTCACTCTCCATAATGGCTCTCATCCTTTCAACTTCCCTTTGATCTCATTCTTAGCTGGTGTTGCCTTCCTCCTCTGCTTTTTTATCCTTTTTTCCTCTCTTGCATTATTATCTAATTATGCTTTGCAACTTGTTTATTTGCTAGTTATTGTGTACCACCCAAATTCTGTCTTACAGGGCAACATATAAACAAGGTAGAAATCCCATCTTTTAAAAAGAGAACCCATCATTATAGATATATCCCACCCTCTCTAATCTGCTTCAGCTTTGTTGGCTGAGAATGCTGAAAGATGGAGAATTCAACCCACCTGAGATTCCTGGCTTAGAAAGACGGTCATCAGATGGAGGAGCTGATAGTGATGTTCTATCAGCCTCGAGGAGATCTTCCATCTCCACTCTTATACCAGGCATCCTTTGCAACACATTTTGGTGAGAATTATAATTACCCATTTATACTGGACTTCAATTCTCCACCAGCATAGTCAACTGTTAGAACATCTGGATTGCTAGTTGAGAAAGACCATGTGATAGCAATCATTCTTTCTCATGGGTGCAATCATGGATATCTGAAAGAAGAGAAAAATCTCTATGTGGCTGCATGCTCTTTTATTTTCTATAACAATATATTTTTAAAGAGTTCGTCAGAATAATGATTATTACTGTGACTGTTTCAATTTTCCTGCAATCACCAGTGGGCTGATTTTACTCTGAAAATAAATTTCTCTTAGACTTTTAGGAGTGTTCCTTTTCCAAACAACCAAACAACCAAACAGATCCTACTAAAGGGGCCAAGTTTCCATTGTCACCCAAATCAGTTAATATGTAAACTCTGAAATGCATTGTTGACCAAGGTCTCTGGATCACTGAGTTCCAGTGATCCAGAGTTCGGAGTCAGTTAAACATTTAGTAGCATTGACAGAGGATCTAGGCAGACACATCTAGGAATCTACCCATCCAAAGAATTTCCTGATGGATTATCTGAGATAAATCAGGATGAAACAATGAGAAAATGTAGGAGACCTGCAGATGGGAAGCAACGTTGTCTGGACTGGCATGTAAGACAACACAATTGTCACAGCTGCCTTGCCCTGGAAGTATCCTGAACCACCTTCCAGGTTATCTGAAGAGTGAAATGTGCATATTTTGTCAGAGCAACCAGAACAATGACTCACTGATGTAGATTTTAGGGCTGGGCCATGTTCCACTTCACCAATCTTTATGCAAAGAGCCCTGCTGGGGAGGGGGGAGGGTCCTTTGAAAAATATAGCAAAAGTGATTGCACAGCCTTCAAGTCACTCAGAAGCCTCATCTGATGGCTCCAGAGGGTGTGCACAAAATCCTTGACAAAATGCAGATCCATGTCTCACACATCCCCAAGAGATTGTAAGAGGCCAGGGGCCATGCAGATTGGAAACTCTGGGGTTTGCTAACACAGTAGAAGCCCAAGTTGGGAAAAAATGGCGTAAATCAGCCTGTCTGTACTTTGGTCCCCTATCTTGTACATCTGTCATAGCTATGATCTGCGGAGAAGGCCTCGGGGAAGAGCTGTCCCTAGATCTCAAACCCTGGAAATGTATTAATGATTAACAGTGTGGTTTTATATGGGTGTCCTCAGCAGACAAATGGGTGAGGTGCCTTGAAAGCATTACACGTAGTTTCCAAAGCTCCAAAATTGTCAGAAATTGGTAATAACCATCTCCTTCTCCTCCATTTTCCTCTTCTCCTCCTAAATGCTGTTTTATTCATTCAAAAGAAGATGACAGATGGAGTTATTATTAAATACCTGGGAAGGCATCTCAGTATATTATCTCCATTTATTTAATTAGGGAGCCAGTTTGGTGGAGAGCTTAAAAGCACTGGATAAGAAGTCAGGAAACTGTGGGCTAGTCCTGCTTCGTCTAAGCCACTTCCAAAAATCTGCTAAACAACCTGTATCTGAGGTCTCCAAGAGCCAAGGGGAACTTGACAGGCCATTGCAACAACATGATTAAACTTACAGTATATATTTATTTTATTTAATTATTATTCCAATGTATATATGCCGCCCATCTCACTATACAAGTGACTCTAAGTGGTGTTATAATCTAAGATTATATAGATTATACTCCAGTCTTTTCTACCTGTTTCTTATGATCATCCCTACTTTAAGAGTGCAGCCCCTGGTTCGTCACTAAGAAGTGCATTGACTACAGTAAAAGATTACTGTCTATATTTTGCTAATTTTCATTTAATGGGCTTCTTCATCCTAACATTAAGAAAGCAAGAGTTCTTTCCATTCCAGATTTCTACAAAAACATTAAAAGTCTCATGGCACCTTAAAGACTAACAAATATATTATCACACAAGCTTTCGTTATGCACGGCCCTTCATCATTGGTTTGATGAAACCTTATGCAATCATGAATTGTATAGTTTAGAATGATTCAAGATTCCTTTTTTGATGTTGCTACAAAAAACAGTCCCATTGCGAAAAAGCTGTCATATAAATGTGGCCCCTATGTGGTTTCTTAATGTCTGCTTTAATGGACACGCTTCATCTGCAATACAAGGACTGATCATTGTTCTGTTCAAAACAAGATTTCCAAAGTTTAAAATGTGTGCTTATCAGATTTTTATTATTATTATTATTGTTATGTTCCCCGGCATTGCTGACTGGGGAATTTTGGGAGTTGAAGTCCACACATTTAAAGTTGCCGAGGTTGAGAAACACTGGTTTAAGGTATGAATGAGATGGGTGGAAGGTTAGCCTTGCACACGCCTTCACTGGTCCCAAGTCAATCGCAAGGCAGCTGTTATGGGGAGGGAGGTAAAAGAAGAGAAAAATGGAAATGCCAGCCAACAGCGATAGGTGGGATACTGACAAAGAAACTCATCTGAACATCTGCTGGGGTTGCCCTGAATAAGTGCCAACACACACACAGAACAGTGTGAGAAGCAGGAAGTAAATAGGCAATCCCATCGAGCTATAATGTCACTAGGATGGCTCATAATCCTAGACCTAGGAATTCAAACCAGTGGCTATTTTGTATTCTATGGAAATGATGCTTTAAGGTAGCAGAACAGCGTAGATACCAGGGAAAGAAACAACATTGGGAAATTTACTTTATTTGCTTTTGCTTGCTTGTGTCATATCAGGTGACTTGAGGAGTCACGGGGGAGACATTCCCAAGGTTATTTATCCCACCCCTCAAAGAGGAACCTGGCATTTTGGCTCTCAGATCATGAGCACCATTATTCTTATCTTCTTTCAACTGATTATCTTTGTTTACTAAAATCTTCCTACTTAGTACTTTCCCACTGCCTAAAATAAATAAGTGTATAAAGGGCATGCCACATCTTTTTGATCCCAATAGTCTTTAAGACAGATGAAACACAGTCTGGCTTCTGATGGAGCAATTTAGTGCCTGCAGACTGGTGGGGTTTCACGGCTACCAGGTGGCTGGTTTGATTTAGGAAGAGACTTCAGTCCTTAAGGGATCTCCAACCCACCCACCATATTTATTTGTTTGTTTGTTTGTTTGGTGCCTTTGAGTCAGTTTTTGACTCTTGGCAACTGCTTGGACAAGTCCCTGCAGTTTTCTTGGCAAGTTTTTGGATGATTTGCCCTTGCCTCCTTCCTAGGGCTGAAAGAGAATGACCGGCCCAAGGTCACCCAACTGGTTCATGCCTAAGGCAAGACTAGAACTCAGTCTGCCAGCCTCTAGCCCAGTGCCTTGACTACTACACCAACCTGGCTTTAGTGAATATTTACATAAAAGGACCCTAAGGCGAGATTCAGGTTGTGAGTTATAAAGCCATGGAAAAATAGTCAACATAAACAATATTAGCAAAGGAAGCTAAAGTTATTCTCAGTCTTAGAATCTGAGACGTCTTCCTGAGTCATTTCTCAAAGGTGTGTGTATGTGTGTGTGTGGAGATTTTTCATAGATGCTATTTCTGAGTTGGTGTGGTGCATTTTGGTGGCTTGAGACACAACATGAGGCGACAATATAAGAGTCACTTAGTTATTGATGGCTTTCTAGGTAAGTGATGTCTCAATCTTAAACCCTCAGGATTCTGGGATTCTGTAAAATTTCTGGGCGCCCCTCAGTGATAGCTCCATAAAGAGCCCACCCATTGTAGCCTTGCCTTTTCTGCCTAAGACTGTGGAAAGTTCTCACCCTAAGTTCAGCTGAAATGTGGGACAGAACAGCTGCCTAATTTGCAAAGTAATTCTCTTTTCAAAAACACAATCCTGAAACCTCAATAAAGGTTCTCCTTTATTCAGGTGATGGAAATCATGACTCAGCTTGTTAAACTGATAAGAATCCATTCATGGAACACCCCAACTGGGAATGGAGGCAGCCAGGAACTTAGCCAGCCTCCTCAACCTGACTGATTTCCACATGTTCCCTTCAGGCTGATTGATCAGATGCTGACAAGCTGGTTCCCTGTTCCCCTTTGTGAAGCAGCTGGAAGCTGTGAAGTACTAGTTTCCTTTTCTGGTGGGGAATAACAATGTGTTCCTGCAAGACACCCAGAACCTCTGAAGGACACAGTGGTTCTGCTACAGATTCTCTATTCATCCCCTTCCTGCTTCTAAAAGGAGAACTTCCTTTAAGTTCAGTTTGACTCCCAAGGACTCATGAAGACCTCCACATGGAAGCAGCTTTCCACTTTCTTCTTCCAGTCTGGCCTCCTCCTTCCTAGAAGTCTCATGTTGTGACCACTCCTTGGTAAACCAGACAGGACAGACAGGTGTTCAGTTCAACTAGCAGAATTTGCCAAGACTGAGAAACACGGCTCTAGTCCGATGTTACATTTCTCAGTTACAGAGTCTGCCTGGTTTTGCCGCCCAGCAGGGACAACCATTCACAGTCCCTCATGAGCATGTTCCCAGTTGGTAGACATGTCCACATCAGTTCAAGTTTAGAGAGCCTTGCTCCCAGATGATCACCTCCATTTTTGCTTTAAGTGATATGACTCCCATTTCTTCTAGAAGGTGGTCAAGTCAGTGTGCTGTAGTAGTTAAGAAGCTGGCCTAGGAGACCCTGGTTGAAATCCACTCTCGGCCATGGAAGCTCCCTGGCTGGCTTGGTGCAGTCACTTTCTCTCAGCCCAACCTACTTCTTAGTACTGTTGTGGTGGGGAAAAATGAGACAATAAAGAGCTTATATATACTCTCTTGAGCTTCCGAATAAACGGTAGGATATAAATCTAACAAATAAATAGCTACATACACAAAGCCAGGAGGTAACCAAGGGTGGACAACAGCTGTCAGGATGGCTCGTTCATAAACTGTTGTCTCTGACACACTAGTCATCACTGTGTTGCCATCACCACTACCATGTAGGAATGCAGAGATAGCTGAGGGTCAAGAAACACTCCCAAGCTATACACTTTCAGAAGGTTCAACCCCATATCAAGAAGGCTGAACGTCAATTCCAGAATCTAGTTTCCTTTTGACTGACAGTCCTGCCGTCTTGCTTGGCTTGGATCCCATTTTGCTCATCTCCTCTAGCCCATTACCAACCATCAAAGACATAATTCTGCAGCTTCTTCTTAGCAAAAAAATTAAAAAGGGGGGGGGCAGCCTTCTCGTCCAGCTCCAGCCCCCTGACTTCCCACCCATTTTTCTCCTCCTGCGAGATTTGCCCCCCAGCGCATTCGCAGAAGTTCTGCCCCTGCTCAAAAGAGGCCTCGTCCCTGGGCTTCAGGGGCTGCGATGGAAGGGGGACAGAAGTCACTTCACCTGCTTAACTGAAACAAGGGCGGAACAGCTCTTTTGGGTGTACACTTGACTCCTCAAAGAATGGTTGATGAGCGTTGGTTGGCTGGCTGCCATCCCTTTATTTTCACACGTGCAATTCAGGTCCTGGAACGAACTCACACGGTTTAGGCCTTTCCTACGATCGCCTACCAGCCCTGCCAAAGTATCCCAGGTTTGGTCCCCTGCCTTAAAATGGGTACCTCTGGCTTCAGATTGTGCACCTTCTGCTTGCCTCTGTCCCCATATTTTGAATCTTTCAAGAAATCAAGCGTGGGGTGTTTTCCAGCGTGGGATGTTGTCCCAAGATTTATTACCCAAGATGGTATATTGGGTAACTATTACCCAAACATACACCCTGGCCTGCAGCAATAATATACTCGGTTGACATCTATAGTAAATTCAATGGTGTGAATGTGATGCTACAGGGAGGTTGAGTGAGGGGGAGTGTAGAATCTGGACGTTTATCTCAGGAACAAAAGGCCTCCAGCAACTTTGACCAAAATTGCTTGAGAAGTCCCGCACTCTGTTTTGTCCTTCATTTAACCTCTCCAAGGTCAAAAAGGAAAACCAACTGAAATAAATAAATAACGAAAGAAAGAAAGAAATCTTGTTCCAACAGAGGCACTTTTAAAAATCTGGCTGGATGCAAAACGTGTCAAAGCAACATTGCCCCCGGGTGCTCCTCTGTAAAACGGTCCCCGGGGCTCTGGGGAGGAAAGGCGAGCCGCGCAGGACGAGCCGCCCCGCGTCCTCCGGGGTGCGGAGAGCGAGCCAGGCTCGACCAAACCCGCCCGGCGGCTCCAGCCGAGCGCGCTGCCCGGCCCTGCCCCGCTGCACGGCTAGCCACTCCCCGGGGCCGGGCTGCCGCGCTCGCTTCCGCCGCCCGGGCAGCGCGCACGGAGCCGGCACGGAGAATGGCGCCCGGAGACGCCGCTGCCTATTTCCGCACCGTCCGGCCGTTCTGGATGGGGCTGATCGCGGCCGGCATGCTCTACTACGGCGTGAGCAGCCCGGAGGGGACCGGGCGGAGCCGGGGGGAGGGCGAGGAGCTTCCTCTGCAGGAGGGCGGCCGTGCTCCTCCCGCCCCCCACCTGCTTCTGTCCCGGGGGGGAGAAGAGGGGCTTTGTCTCCCCAGCACCAAATCCCATTGAGAGCGGGGAGCGCGGGTTGGGGAACGTGCCCAAACTCTGCCTTCTGTTGCGACATGGCATCGCTGGCTGGCGTGGAAGAGGCAAAGCGGGTCAGCCTTGGGACGGGGGACCAGCTGGATGGGAGGGCGAAGAAGCCTTGCCCGCTCCACTCTTGCTCTTGTTGCGAAGATAGGCAAGCGAGTTGATATGCCAAGCAGAAGGGGACTGCTGCCTTTCACCCCCTGGAAGGGGCAGAATACACTGGCTTCTTGCTGGGGCAGAGTGTAACTTACTTCTTTCCCTTCCCTTCCCTTCCCTTCCCTTCCCTTCCCAACACTTTCTGCCCTGGCAGAAGAAGAAGAGGAGGAGGAGGAGGAGGAGGAGGGGGAGATCTGGACCAAATTGCATTTACCCTGCTGCTGTTGCACAGTCCAGCTGCCCCACCTGGCCAGCCCCCCAACATGGCCCTCTTGAAAGGATGCCACTGCTGTCTCGGGAGGCCTTTTCAGCTCCCCCATTTGGCTGACAAAGCTGATGGTTCCTCCAGATCTCCCAGAACTTCTTCTCTCAGTACTCTGTGAATTTGGTTGTGGGGATGGGAAGGTGATTGGACACGGGAGTTTGAATGGTAGTGGATTCTGTGGAGAGAGTGAGGGGTGCTTAATAAAACGGGCCTTCTCCTCCCCCCCCCAAGTGGGCTGTCTTTGCACCTTCAACGATCCCCTATGATGTTCTGGGACCATTGGGAAGGTTCACAAAATACCTGCAGGAGAACCACAGAACCGCTTTCCACGCAGGGTAAGTTGAATTCAGCACCGCTTGTCTTGCTGCGTTGGGCAATGTTTTTGGGGGGAAAGCCGAGCAAGGGAGTGAGTGTCCTGTTGCAAGAAGAGAAACAAGAAACCGGACTACATTTGCCAACAGAAAGCTGGACCTGATCAGTCTGGGGCAATTTGCGACTCTCAGAATTCTTAGCAATTTCTAGACTTCTGGGTCTTGAAACCCAATTTTGGGAAAACTGGTTTAGGGTTATGGGGAGTGATGGAAATCAAAGGCTTCTCCCAGAATGCTAATGTTTGGAGGTCAAGCCATTCCAGCTAAGGGCGAATACAGAAATACGTTTTGTGTCAAAGGCAAGACCAAACATGGTGTCTTGGAAGTCAGCAGAAACAGAACGGTTTTCTGAGTCCCACCGAATCTGGATGGATCCCAGGGGGATTTTATATAGCACGTCTGGGGCACCTGCCCCCCTTCTCCTCCGTATACCCCCTTCCGGCCTCCCCTCCATCTTCTCAGCCCTTCCCTTCCTTTCCTGAACGGCTGCCCCCAACTGTCTGAACTCTTTTAATGGCCTGAGACCAAATGACAGTGCAATTCCAAAGGCAGAATAGGCCAGAAGACAGTATAGAACCCAGTGATGAAACATCAAGGTAAAACATCAAGGAACTTTAGTCTAGTCTTATATGCGGGATAGGATCGATAAGCATAACCGCATTAGGCCTTTTATAATCGAGGTTCTAAATAGCTAACCTCCTAGCAGAAACAGCTTTTGCACAAAGCTAGACTATCTTTTGGGATCCTTGAGGAACTGGTCAGCCAAGAGAAAACAAGTTGTCTCCTCATCAGAAAACAGTAAAACAACAAAGGGTTCATTAAGACAAACCAGGATGGAAAGGACAAGAGGGTTAAACCTGGCTAACAATTTCATTTGAGAGGGGCACAAGATGCTCCTTTATTCAAAATTAAATGTAGCATTGGAAATGAAATTAAAAAAAGAAGGAAGAGCATATCAAGGTATTTGTTTTAAGCTAATTCTGGTCTTAAGCTAAATTACTTGATATGAACATCTCCATTGTGTTCTTATGTAGCATGTGTGTGTGTGTGTGTGTGTGTTTTATATGTCAAATAATCATAATGCTTGTACCATTAATATCTGAAAGCGTAATTAATAATGACAGAATATCCATTTTTGTCTTATCTGTATCCAATATTCTAAGGCACCTTTTTAGTTTCTACAAATGTCACTTATTTAGTCACTATTCTGTATATTCTTTTCTGGTTTTATTAGCAGTGTTATATTTTTAGTTGTACTTCATATCTTCAGGTTGAGATATACTGTATACACACAAACGCATACACACATATATACACAAGGATATGCACACACTCGTATGTGGAGATGTTATTATAGCTACCCTCTGCTAGCCTAGAAGACATGAAGATAAGGAAGAAGGCCCTTCAGTGTGGCAGAATGATGGAGAGATACTTAGCTTGGAGTAAACGGTCTGGAGACCCCTCCTTATCCTACTCCCTTGGAAGATGATTCTTGAGGATGTGCTGCTTCCATTCCCCATTAGCTCCCTCTGGTCCTCAAGACCTTACATAACAGCTGAGAGGTCATGCTGTCTGAATCCTAGAACCCAAGAGGGCAGAAAAGCCAACAATCCGTGTGGGAGATTAATTTAATCCAGAACCTGAGCCAATATACACAGCCTCATCCTAGGGAAGCAAGTCCAGATTCCCACCACATAGGAGTTAGAGACGTTCCAAGTTGGAGAATCAGTCTTATAAATGCTTCCATGGGGGTGGGGTCTCTACAGAGCCAGATCGGACCCTGATGTACCTGCTCAGGTGTCTGTTCCTTGTGATGGTCTTAGCAAAAAGGAACAGGAAGACTCCCAACGTGGCTTATCCCAACAGCCCACCCAGCTCCAGATTTTTCCCTTTCCTCCTCCTCTCTCCTGCTCTCCTGATATCTGCTTGAGTCATCATCAGCATTTTCCCGTTCTTACTGCTACAGAATCAATCCTGCTTAGTCTAGTTCTGCTTTGGTCCATAACCAGAACAAAGGAACCTGTCTCTTTCTATGAAAGAGACGCAGATGTGTTCTGCGCATAGAA
This sequence comes from Liasis olivaceus, assembly GCA_030867105.1. Lineage (NCBI taxonomy): Eukaryota > Metazoa > Chordata > Lepidosauria > Squamata > Pythonidae > Liasis > Liasis olivaceus. Next base: position 6,371,225 of record CM061353.1, read on the forward strand.
GAGTTTGTTTCTGGGGCATTCTGCAATGTCCAAGTGCTGACCTTGAGGTGTCTTGCTCCAACTTTATGGGAAGTGTTCCAATATTGTTGGGGTGGGTCACATGCAAGGTTACAACATTTCTGGAATGTTCTGTGGCAACCTTGTGCACCTCTACACAATGTACGCACAAAGATTGGTATATTTCTCTTCAGTAAAAATACCTGCCAAGTTAGTTTAGCTGTGAGCCCGTGAGCCTTGTTCTAGGTAACCCATCACCCAACAGTGGGTTCTGACTCCATCAAAGCGCTTATTTTACATGGTGGAATTCAGTGAAAATATCCAAAAAGGTACATAGGGTAGAGTTCAACTTCCCAAATAGTTTGACTTTAAGATTTGGCTTTCTTTAAAACAATATTTTTGCTCCATATGGCTGCGCAGATGTAGTCGACAGTTCTTGAATAATTTCCCTTCAGTTAGCAGAAGCCAGAGAGATGGCTGAACATGATTTTGGGGTTGGGTGGCTAGATCTGAGGAGTCCTTTGTCACCTTCCTTTTGCCTTGGAAAACCCAAATCCTTCCAAAATGCTAAATGTAATAGATTATGGAGTTCTTTTAGGGGGGTCAGGAGGCAGAGCTGAACGACGGGGAGGGAAAGAGCCCAGCCAGAGTCTGGAAACTCAAGCAAGCCCACTGTGTACAGCATCCCAGGTGCAGAGCTCCACAAACCAGCTTCAGAAAAAGAAAAAGGTGAACAGGGATCTGATTGGGATTTGGGAAAAGCAAGTGCAAAAGCAAAAGTGGAGGAAGGACGATGACCCTTGGCAAGCGTCCAAGGAGCTTTGAGGAGCCAACCTTATTACCGGCCGGCAAACAAACTAAGATAGAAGATTTTTTTACCTCTAAGGAGGGAGCAGAGGACTCTATTGTTGGTGGTGCAGCTGATTGCTGTGAGTTTGTGGAGCTGGAGGGTGGAAATGTATCTGGGTTGGTGTTGGAGAAGCAAGAAGACACTAAAGCTAGTCCTGGGGAGGGGCAATTAAAGAAGCAGCATACATTTTTCTCTAACAGAGCTTTGGAGTCAGAGAAAACTGGAAAAGGAAGTTGGAAAGAGTCAGAAGAAAAGGAAGAGCTTGATGTGCTCACCTTTGAGCAGTCTCACATTGCTCTAATTGCTCAAACAGTGAAGCGTATCTTTGCAAACATAAAAGGAATTGAAACTTATCTTTCCAGTCTTATGACTGAGATGAAGAAGCTCCATACTAAAATTGCCCAACTACGTCATGATCCCCAGGTCTCTTCTCCGGCATTTAATCAAAGAGCTCAGCAATTATGTTGAGCTCCACCCGATTGCCAGGAGAGTGAAACATCTCGGAGAATTAACAGCAAACTAGAGATTTCGCTAGAGCGTGAAGTCTATACCCAATCTTTGGTATTACAACCAACCAAAGTTAGTTTAACAGTGTGTACTTATAAAGGGAAAATTCCAAGTTGGAAGAATAAATTTCAGGCTAAATCCCATCTTCACGTGCTTCTCCGCATTAGACCTCAATCGATTGATTTGGAATCAGTGGAACTCCTTAATCAGACTCCATGGGCACAAAGAATCATGTTAGTATTCCAGTCTGTCAGACTGCCCTTATTAATCCAAAAATACCAAAAGCACCTTTGGACAAAAGGGATTTTTTCAACACATGTCTTTGTTAATACAACAATCAAGGCCCTGTTCCCTAAGAGACCAACAACTAAGTCAGCCAACGACGAACCCCAATTAGAGCAGCAGGAGTCAATGCTCCCTCAGCTGGCAGTGACTGATACGATAGATGGAATTCTTTTGCAGACCTAACAGCCCTCAGAATCCATCGATGAACAGTGGACTCAACCTCAGAACAGCACACTCTACAACATTTTGGAAAACTCAATTGAAGAAGATCTTCTTTGTTCTTTTGGAACCCTACCCACCCCGGACCAACAAATGATTTTAGAAAGATTAGATCTAAGAAAAAACAGACTACAAAACATAAGAGATGATGAGGTTCCCTGCTCTGCAGTGAACAACAAAGAGTCTATGATCCTTTCTCCATTAAGTCCTTATGCGAAGCCTACCCCAATGATCCCTAAAGGCTTAAAGACCAGCCTGACTACTACTTACCCCCTGGAGTTATTGACTGACTCAAGCTTTATAACCACGGAAGCCATACCTTCTACCTCAAAGGCCATTCCCCAAAATGGTTGCATATTCGATGATCCTGCTAACTCTCTGAATTACATAACTGAGCTGGATTGACTAAGCACTTATACCCCCCCTGGTTCCTTGAGTTTGGTCTCTTGGAACATAGCGGGGTGGAGAAACAAAATGCATGACATGGATTTTTTAAATTTTTTAACCTCTTTTGACTGTCTTCTTTTGCAGGAAACTTGGTCAGCAAACCCTTTTAATTTAAATGGTTTTAGAAACTTTATTCTTCCAGCATATAAACTTTTTAGTAAAGGCTGTCATAGGGCTGGATTAGCAATTTTAGTGAATGCTAATCTTGATGCACAGATTTTATCGTTAGATCCATGTCCCCTTATAGCTCAAGCACTTAGGTTGGTATTACCTTCCATGAATCTTATTGTTAATGTTTATCTACCCCAGGCTGCAGAAGGTGGTGACTATATTGCCAATTAGGACAAGCTTTTTAACTACATTTTGTTCTTAACCAAAAAGTTTCCTGCAGATCAATTTTTTACGGCTGGTGATTTTAATGCTAGAATTGGAAATAGCATTTATGACTGGTTCTCAAAGTTAGGCTTCGATGATAAAGAGCTCCTACCGCCGATTCTTTGCTTACCCCGCTCATCTAGTGATGCAGCTTTTAACACTACAGGGAGAAAGATGTTAGACCTTTGCATAATGCACAATTTGATAATTCTGAATGGTCTAAGCTGCTTCCCTGACTCAAAGGGGTGCACTTTTAGCTCCACAAGGGGTCAAAGTGTTATAGATTATATGCTCTGCTCGTATAGCCTATTGCCTGATATTCCCTATTTTACTATCGAATCTCGCATTGAAAGTGACCATCTGCCTTTGACTATAGTTTTAAAATGTAACTCATCAAACCTTGCACACTTATCGCTTTATGATAGCCAGGCCTCCGATAATATCCTTAAAAGAATCAGATGGTCTGCAGCTTTAGAAAAGGATTTCCATGTTTTACTTGGATCTGAACCAATGATCAGCTTGCGAGTGGCTTTAACTAACTCAACTTCGGTTGAAGATGCTATTTCTATCTTCTCTTGCTTAATTAGCAAATGTAGTCTAAAAGCTAAACCTGTTGAGGTAGCTGTCCCAAAATCTGCCACTTGGTTTGATCTGGAATGCCACATCCGGAAAAAGAAACTGAGATGCATATTTAAAGAATTACGCCAGGCTGGGGACTTTAGTAAATATAATGAATTCTTAAATCATAAGAAAAGCTTCCAAGACCTTATCATTAAGAAAAAAAAATTATTTCTTCAGGGTAAATGGGACCAATTGTACAGGGCTATCAAATGTAAGGACAGTAAATCTTTCTGGAAACTTACTTCGAGCAATTCCAGTGATAACTCCTCTTTTGCCACCCCTGCTATTACATCTCAGCAATGGGTGGCACACTTCTCAACACTGTATGATGCCCCTGTAGCTCCCTACAATGAGGAAGATGATTCTACTGCTTTAGATTTACCACCGTGGCCTCCGGTGAGCACAGATGAAATCATTGAATTAATTGCCCATCTAAAAATGGGAAAATCGCCTGGCCCGGACGGGCTCCCAGCTGAACTATTTAAAAAATATGTTGATTGGTGGGCCCAGCCGTTGGCTTCCTTATTTACGCTCATTGATCATTACGGCAAAATTCCAAACACTTGGCTCAATTCAATAATAATTCCAATTTACAAGAAAGGTGGGTTTGACCAGCCCGGTAATTTTCGTCCAATCAGCCTTTTATCTATTTTAGGCAAGCTTTATGCTAAACATCTTGAACGCCGCCTACTAGATTGGATGTATACAAATGATGTAATCGGGCCTGAACAGATAGGCTTCTGCAAAGGAAATTCTGCGATTGACCACTGCCTCACACTGAACTTCCTAATTGAAAAATACATGATTTTAGGAAAGAAAAAGCTTTTTGTAGCATTTATAGATCTTAAAAGCGCTTTTGACTTAATTCCGAGGGATGTACTATGGTCTAAACTGAAGAAACAAGGAATAGACCTGAGGTTGCTGTTCCTATTAAAGAAACTGCATACAGACACCTCTTGCCAAGTTAAATATTCAACTAAGGGTCATTTAACAGAGAGAATACCCACGCAGAAGGGAGTTAAGCAGGGCTGTGTCCTTGCTCCTCACCTTTTTAATCTTTTCTTGAATGATTTGGCCCACTCCCTTAGTTCAGTTAATGGTCATCCCCCCAGTCTTGGCGGCCTTCCTACTCCTTTGTTACTTTATGCCGATGATACCACAGTTCTTTCCTGCTCGAGGGTGGGCTTATGAAGATATTTGGAGGCATTTTATAATTATTGTCAAAGTAACTCACTTACCATCAATTTTTCCAAATCAAAGGTAATAATATTTGCTAAAAGATGGCATCCGGCGAGATGGTCTATGGGCAGTATAGAAATTGAACAAGTCAAAACTTTTAAATACCTTGGCATTACTTTTAGCTATAATCTTTCTTGGGTAACTCATCGTAATACGTCAATTCATTTAGCCAATTGTTCCGCTGCCCAGATCAAACGGTTCTATTTTACAAGAGGCAACCAATTTGTACCAGCAGCAATTAGGTTATTTAAAGCCAAAACTCTCTCTCAAATACTTTATGGTATCCCTCTTTGGTTGAGAGCTTTTAACGCTAAAGTGGAAGGTATACAGGCCTCCTTTCTGAGGCACCTCTTAGGGGCTCCTAATTGTGTCTCTTATCCCATAATCTGCCTAGAAACGGGTCAAAATTTAATCGAAACTAAAGCCTGGATCTTAACAATTAAATATTGGCTCAGAATCTTATATAGACCAGCTCCTCGAAGTCTGTTATCATATCTCAAAGGAGACAAATGGATCTCGCTGTGGTCGCGACATATTACATCCAAGCTTAAGCAGATTGGGATTGCAATTGAGGACCTATACCTCTCAGATGAAAGCTATGCATTTAGCACTATTAAACAGAGACTTTTGGACTTAGAATACCATAAATTCAGACCAGCCCAACCTCGTGTATGCTCCCCTGCAATGCTTGGTATAGAAAATCAATTGGGCAAGATGGCGCATTATTTCAACGATCTCGTGTTACCTTCCCAGCGAAGGGCCTTTTTCTCGGCTACAGTGAATGCTTTTCCTTCTAAGGTGCTCCTTGGAAGGTATAAACACATTCCCATCCATGACAGGCTCTGTCTTTGTGGCAGCCCAGATACAATCCATCATATCATTTTTGATTGTTATTTATTTGTGTCTCTTTGGCATGATTTGCTTCTAAGACCTTTGCGGGGCAAATATCCTCTGAACGACGTGGATCCTGTGTCATCCTGCCGGTATTTGCTTTGTGATGCTATACCTGAGATTACCCAAATTGTCGCTAAGTTCCTGGAGGAAGTGTTCAAAAGGAAATGTAACCAAACTCTTCTTTGAGTATTGTTTTCCTGCTGTCATCCTTATGATATGCTAATTCCTCGTATTTTAATGTGTGCAATGCCAATAAAGGTTTGAATTTGAATTTGAATTTTAATAGATTATGAAGAAATATGCTTAATTAAGCCAATCATGTCTGTGTGTAACAATTTGGTTAGCATGGATTGATCAAAATCTCACTGTGATCAGTGGAAGATTAATTAGTGAGACATGAAGGACATTTTTGCGTTTTTCATTTTCTGAACTGATGTCTAATTTATTCTTAACAAACCTGGTGCTGTTTTTCTCAACTACAGGTATTTGTTGGCTTGGGTAGTTCACACTGGAGAAGCATTTTTGAGCCTCTGGGTGTGCAAGTAAGTTCTCCAATTTCTTCTTCAGGAGATGAAGGTGGAGCACCTTCAGTTGGGCTGGCATGTTAGTTTTCTGCATCAGGTTTTCTCTGGGCATGAGTGGGGTGCATTGCCTCCTGAATGTAAAAGGTTGCAGAAAGGACACCCACATTTATTGTGCTTTTCCCAGTTTGCATAGATAGATAGGAACCAGCTTGGGCTCTGTCGTTTGATTTGCTCTCTCTCTAAAACAAGTCAATTTGAGCCAGTGTGATAGGTAGTCCTTGCTTAACAACCATTCATTTAACAATGGCTCAAAGTTATGACGACCTCAGAAAAACTGCTTTGTGACCTGTACTCACACTTACGACCATTGCAAACTATCGCACCAACCCCCATCGTCACATGATCATGATTTGCAACTTTTTTATGATGGTCATTGAGCGAATCACTGCAGTCGCTAAGTGAATCATGTGATCATTAAATGCATCCTGGCAAAAAAGCCCATAGGGAAGCTGGATTCACTTAATGATCATGTGATTCACTTAATGACCATTGTAAAAATGTTCGTAAAATTGGGTCTGGTGACTTGCTTAATGACCACCCTGCTTAACCACCAATTTTCCAATCCCTATTGTGGTCATTAAGTGAGGACTACCTGTACTGGCTCAACCCAATATCTGCGTGTTCTCATTGTAGAATGAATGCTTTCATTAACACCTTCTGTTGATTCTCTATATTTGATAAACAATAATTAATACAGTCCCACAGAAAGGAATACATCTGAAAACAGAGTATTAGGAGTTAGTTTATACAAGGAGAAGCAGAAGAATCAGGTCAGAAATGCCTTTCCTGCATATTTATCTTCGGATCTAAAATAGTTTTTGTAACTGGGAACTGGGTTCCACGTTGTGAACAGTCAGGAAGGGGGATAGCAGCTTGTCTTTCCGATTCCAGAATGCGCGCAGAACACCGCACATCTTTATTGAAGCTCTGTCTGTTTTTCATTACCTAAACTTCATTTGTCTCTCTCTCTTTGCTGCAGGATCAAAGGCATCACAGACAGCAGGACTCAGCTTCAGTGGTTCACTCAAACGCTGTTCTTTGGAATAGCATCGTTGTATTTTTTGTTGGCTTACAAGCCACAAAGGAAAAGCCGCTGAAAATTGGAGCTGGGAGAGGGAAAAAAGGAAGCAGAAACCTGGTCCGGCTTTATGGTATTGCCCGTAATACCAAAGGAATTCTCAGCGTTTTGGCTTTTGATAGAAAATACCTTTCCCTGTTACCTGGAAAGACGTTGCCGTCTTTGGAGTAGCATCCTTTGGTTGTGGGGAAACCTGGTTATAAGCTTACAGTTGGAGTTGATAAAGGGGAAATCAGGGATATCGCATTTTCAATAGTTAATCAAAAGTTCTCACCTCCTTGCAGAGGGCTTGCTTTTCACGGTGGAAATAAAATGCCTCTGGTACAGTACTCTGGCTGTGTCATAATAAAACAGGCCTTTGTGTTAGATGACAGCTGTTATGTTGCTTATTTGGGGCAATAATCTCATTCACAAAACCGATCTGCGCAATATCATCGGTACGGCAGGGCAACAACCTCATTCCCGGATCGGCGTCTTCTGCTGTCCTGCTGGATTTTCTTTCCCTCGCTGCCTTATTCACTGCCGCAGGCCGATGACCTGACCGTGCAGAGGTCAGTGATGCGTTGGCACGTAGAAGTCAACCGAGGACAGAGTCCCTGTCTGACAAGAGCAGTAAGGTGAGGAAGGTGATCTGTACAAATGTGAGTTCAGAGGGCAGCCGTGCCTGGGAGAGAAGGGAGGCAGGGGGAGAAATCAGCCTGGCGCAGGCAGTTCTGCATTTCCACTTGGTGCCAGTTACCTGATCTAAACATTGGGTTCCTCCTGGGTCAGGTTTGCTTTTTTTGGGGGGGAGGAGTACTTTCCATGTCCCCCTTACTTCTAAGATTGGGGTCTCTTTGCTTGGTCCTGCCTCACTGCCCGCCCATCCCTGCTACTCCAGCAATACCCCCAAGTAGGAAAGTGCTTGTCCACGAGGTTGATCGGTCGCTGCTTGTGGCATCGCTTTGTGGTGATCAAAACACTTGTGTTCTGTTGAAGCTTCTGTCACCTCTTTGATGGGACGCAAGTGCTTCACCAATGCCAGCTGTTGTCTCTTTGCTTCAACAATAAAGATGCCTCATAGTTGCCTCACAGAGGCCTACTACGTTCCTTTCTACTGGACTCTTAATTCTTGTTTAATTTTACTGAAACAATAGAAATATTTCTTACGTGTTGTGTGTGTGTTTCATCTATGGATATATTTGGGTTTATTGTCAAGCCCCCCTGAAGACTGCTGTTTCTCCTTGTTTTACTCGAATCATTTTGTCAGCTCCAGAAACCGATGGGTGATCTTGGCTTTTCCCACATTCACGTTTGAATTATTGGTTTGCGTGGTGTTGGTGTTTCTCAAAAAGGAAGTATGGGGCAGGTTTTTGAGTGTTAACGATCTAGCATGCATGGGATAAAAAGGTCGGTTTGTTTCTGCATTTTGGATGCCCTCTCGTATCAATAAAAATCATAATGCGTCTCAAAAATAAAGCCTGTAATGACTTTGTTACAAAGGGGAGTGGGAGAACTAGATCCTATCACTATTAGCTGTGTGACTAAATTCATATACTGTACAATAAACCAATCAAATAATGCACTCATTCACAGAAAGGAGTTAACACTGTTGAAAATTACGTGGTGCAAACGTGGGCATGAACTCACTGTTGCGCGAACACAACCCTTGTCTGAAGAAGCGGGAAAAACAGCCAGCCCTGGATGTATAATTAGCTAACCAAACCTAGCCCTATACGTGGATTCGTATAATTAACAGAATCCTAGGCTGCGCTAGATTTGGGAAGGAAACCCTATTTTTGCATTGTGAAATAAATAATAGCCTACTTATGTTTTTAATTTTGTGGGGTTTTAAAATCAGCGTCTTGAATGCAGGAAAAGGAGATCCTAAAATGCAGCCACAGACTGCATTTGCCCCCCCCCCCTTTTTAAAAAGACCTTATGCAGTTTTAAAATCGCTCCCTCAAACACAGGAAAAAATAACATTTTAAACCACAGCAGCCCCAGAGTGATTAACCTAACCCTAACCCCCCAACTCATATCCTAAGTGAAGTGAAAACCACAGAAAGCATTACCTTTTGTAAAAACTAAAGACACATCGTTTGCAATTTTAACCTGAAATGCACATGTACGCACAAAAGGGTTTTGCAAAAGGTGTTAAGGATTCAGTGTCTCCCTAATATGATATATGGATTAGAAAAATTGATTTGGGGAGAAATGGAGTTAGGGGAGATAATCCTTATCCCTTATTTTCTTTTTACACAAAATAAAAAGTGTTTTATAGAAATAAAAAACCCAGTAAGCAAGGTAAGCAAGGACCTGGCATAAAAATAAAAAAATATTTAGTCCAGGAATATCACCACTGACCCAAATTGTAGATTTAGAAAAATTTCCAGAGGATCCTAAGGCAGGATCAATAAAAGACATCGCGCGAGCTGGAGTATTAAGATTGAAAGATTGGTTAAGTAAAGTTTCTTGTAGAGAGGATGTAAAGGAAATATTTGAACAAAGTAAAATATCTTGGTATAATGTACTGCAATTGGAGGCATGGACTAAGAATTGGGTAAAACAGTATGGGAAATGCAGACAATTAACAAAATTTGAGGACTTAATACACATGAAACAGAATGATACAGGCAAGGTAACAAAAGGATTAACAGGTAAAATATATAAAATATTGATAGAAGGTAATCAAGCAGAACAAGGAATGAAATTTAGTTGGGAGAATGATTTAGGTATTAATATTACAGAAAAGGAATGGTCAAAGATTTGGACGCAAAGAATTATGAAAAATATGTCTCTTAGAATTAAAGAGAACTGTTATAAGACAGTTTGGAAGTGGTATATGACCCCAGTAACTTTAAACTATTATAACAGAAGTAATTTAAAAAATTCTTGGAGGTGTAAAAAAGAAATTGGGATTTATTTGCCTTTATGGTGCGAATGTGAAAAGGTAAAAAAAAAAAAAATGGAAAAAGGTTTTTGTTGAGATCAATGAAATATTATCTATTAATTTGCAAATAACTCCAAAAACTGCATTACTGTTAAATTTTGGAAATATGAAACTAGAATGGCAAAAGAAAGAGATAATGATAATTTTTGTTACTGCCTCAAGATTAATAATAGTGAAAAAAAAAGGAAAGTAGATTCTTAATACGAGCTTGAAGATTGGTTTAAAGAAGTACGAAATATTGCTATTAATGACAAATTGACGTGCACTAAAATATAAAACATCTGGCGAAAAGGAACGATTTTGATGTTATATGGGGTGAATTTCTGGAATTTGTTTTTGTTAAAGAGAAGGGAGTAAAACCAGATCACTATATCTTCTTTTTGGAGAGGGGGGCTTATTAAAAATTATTAACATAAAAATCTATGATAATAAAAAGTAAAGAGATAAGGAGGGGATAAGTCCCACAGGTAATGGGTGCACATAGGGATTAAGTTTATGTGTGTTCTATTTTGGTGGTTTGATTGAATTATTTTATGCTTTTGTTATTACTGGTTTTGTGTTTATATTTAATAAATTTAATAAAAAAAGGATTCAGTGTCTCTGACGCAATTAGTTTGTGACGTCAACAACATGTTTAAAGTAGGGCGCATACGTGAGGGCTTCTGACTTATCCACTCTCCTGCATCATTTGCCAGCTAAGAAGACCCTTTTCAGAAAGGATGCTACTAACGTCAGTAATTTTAAGGCTAATTGTTGAGGTCCCTGTTAGATGCAAAATATTATTTATACATTTTCGTTTTGGTTGTTTTCTTTCATTCGAACGATGTGTCACACTCACAGCGTCTGAAAGCCTATGAAGGTATTCTTTTTTTCCTTTCACACAAACATCGCTAGATTTTAGATTCCTTTAAGCATTTCTGCAGTATCTCTGGCCCTCTGTCTCTTTTCTTTTCCTTCAAAATGGGAGGATGACCAGGCCTCTGCAATTTTTCCAATGCCCACAGATTCACAATGGGGTCAACATGTTATGGGGGAACCACCAGCCTTCTACATCCCATGCAGCACACAGGCAGTTAGAACATAAAGTATCTACAGTGTTTTATCCAACTGCAAACAGCTTTTAGAATCTAAGGGCAGTATTACATAATTACGAATGTTCTGTTATTTCTCTTGTTTTATCCAGAGCCATCCTACAAAAAAGTAAAAATGCATGGTGGGGGATTTCCTACACGCTCCTCAAATAGTGTTACCCGTACCGCATGGTCTGTGCCAGAATCTCAACCAGCAAAGGAGATAAACTATTCTATGCAACAGTTGTCAGATTCAGCCTAGGAAGCACACACTGCTAGCGCAGAGGTGTTGGTCAGTTTCACCACCTCAGGCAATAGGTGACCAAGGCAAGTAAACTACCGACGGGGCGGGCAGTTAACTCGCAGCAGGGAGTCATCTCGAAGCAGCAAACTGGAGCACAGCGGGCTCTCCAGGCGTCCTGGGCAACTCCGGTTTACAGCACACCAGGAGCACAGCAATCCAGAGGCAATCAGCGGGCAATTATAAGCCAGATTAAAACAGCCACTCCAACTCACCGTAAGAAAAGCTCCAGGAATGCAAGGGCAAGGCAGACAAAGGAAGAAGATTACAACACAACAGAGACCCGCTGAATCTACCATCAAGGCGAGGGGAAGGAAGATCGCAACAGACAGATGGGTAGCCCAGGGCAAGGGCAAGGGGCAGAACAGAGAGGTAACTGTGGGTAAGGGGGGAACCCTATAAAACTATTCAGGGGGCAGAGCAAAATGGCCACCGAGTGACAGCTTTTTTACTGAGCTCCTAATTCTCCTATTCTAGTTCATATTACCAAATATTAATTAGTGATCTTAGTAATTTTAGTTTCTTTTATTTGGAGTAGTAATTTTAGGAATTCAGACTTAGGATTAGATAGGATTAGGATTTTAGATTTTGGACTTGGGACCCGCTAGCTTTGGACACCTGCCGTTGAAGCGAGAGTACGATCTACAACTGAATACCACCCAAGGATGCAAAATCAGAAAGCAAAAACAAAAAAGAACTTGAAAAGAAAGTTCAAAAGGAGACATAAACTTGAGACACAGCCAAGAGGAAACCCTAAATAAGATAAGGTTGCAAGGACTTTTAAGCAACCCAAGATAAAGGACTGATTCCAGCCAATGGACAATGTAAGTCTCCTTTCCTTTTTTCTTCTCCCCTTGTAACCTCCACTAATAACTTATTCCACATAGGACTGGGATGTGGACAATTGCCTTTCCACTGAAAATGAGGATTTAAGGGGGAGGAGGTAGAGGGGAAGATATGGATAACATCAAAAGCAACATTAAAGGAGATCTGGATTTGGTTGCCAAGAACTGTCTTCTAACAGCACAAACAGTCCTTGCTATATTCGATCAGCTCTTGGAAGTTAATAAAAAGATAGAAAAATTAAAGACTCTAATGGGAAATTATATCTCCAAATTAGATAAGAAAGAAAACAGTAACTCCCATGCTCCAAATTTTATCCCTAACTTACAGACAGCACGGGTGGCATGGGGGCTCTTGGATAAAGAAGACATGGAGGAGAGGCTGGTTTTGCAGACATAGGATTCTACTCCAAGTTGCCGATACACCTTTGAATAGGGGTAGGTGGCATACCAGACGAGTAATACTATAAAACTATTGTACGAAAATGTGCCAGGCTAATCCTGGCTTTGTCTGTAACCACTACGCATTATGCCTGAATAAACTAGCTTTTATCCGAGCCTGTGCCTCACGAGGTTTCTGTTCAGCGGTGAATGCAGCGAATCTTACATAAAGCCAGGATTGTCCTTGAGCTCTACCCGGGGTAACCCTCGGGTAGAGGAGCGCTCACATTCTTTCACCGACAACTTACCAAGCCCATTTGACTTCGCGGAGCAATGGCAAGCGACAGCAAGGGTGCAAGTGGGTGGGACAGCGTGGAATTTGGACCAGACCCTGGAGGGGAAGGAGACGTCTGAAGGAAGAGGAGGATGGAGCCCATCCTACCAACACCTGGAAACATGAGGTGGTCAACAGGTGTGTGATTGGGGCCCAGGGGGGCCCAGAGGGGGGGCCCAGAGACCCTAAAGGAATGGATCTGGCTGGCAGGGATGGCAGAAGCTACCTGGGACCGGATCAAGTGGAGGACCCGAGCCCATAAACCAGCTAGACCTGACTGTGGCGAGGCGAACCCAGAGGTGAGGCGCTGGAGCCAAAGGCAGGGACCCGATGACAGAGAAGCCCGGCAGAAGGCAGGTCTATGTTACCAATGTGGAGGAAAGGGGTACAGGGCGGTGCAGTGCCCCTCGGAGTAGGACGCCCCAACGCGCCGCACAGAGGACGGGGCTCAGCGACCTCTGGTAACCAGACCCCCTAACCAGCCCCGATAGGGGGCAGTGACCAGTGGAGTAGAGCGTGGCAGGACTAGGTGGTCCACTTCAGAGTCCAGTTCCTTGGGGGAAGAGAGCAAGCTGGCAGGAAACGACGGTTGCCTGCACTGAAGCACGCTCCACTACAGGTAGGGGGTCATGGTATGAGGACCCGCTGGTAAGCGGGGACTGCTCACCCATGTGGGTGAGGGTCCACCTCAAGGGGGTGAGGTCAGGAGCAGGGGTGAACCTCAAGGCCCTGTTGGACTCAGGGTGTACCCACTGCCTCATCCACCTGGTGCTGGTGTCAGGACTGGGGCTCCGGGTGAGGAAACTCAGGGGGCCCATTCTGTTTACCCAGCTGGATGGATCAACGGCAGGGGCAGGGGGACTGGCACAGTATTACACTGAGCCAGTTGGAATGATAATCGGAACCCATCGAGAGGAGTTGTGGTTCATAGTTACCCCGATGACCAACTACGTACTGGTGCTGGGCCTGACATGGCTCAAGCACCAGAATCCGTGCATTGACTGGGCATCCAAGGCCCTGTGATTCGGCAACGCTAACAGATGGACAGGATCAGGCTGCGGAGGGGACTTGGCAGCAGAGGACCCAGCGGGGCTTGAAGCGCCAGTGAAGGAAGGGGTGGCCAAGGGGCAGCAGGCTGCAGTGGTGGCTGGACCAGTGGGAGTGGGACCCAGGCAACCAACCGTGGGCAAGGCGAGAGCAGTGACGGTGCCAAGGGCAGCCAGAGAGCGAGGGGAGACGATGGCAAAGGGTGTGACCGAGGTGACAACGGAAGCAGAGATGGCAGTGCTGGGATCTGAGGGGCCAGCAGCAAACCAGCCAAGGGCAGCGGTGGTGCTGAAAGCGGCGGCAGCAGCAGCGGCGGAGTTGGCGATGGCAGGAGCCGAGCAGTCAGCACCAGGCAAGCGGAGAGAGGCCGGCAGTATACCAGGTTCCTACCGCAACCTGGAGGCAGTCTTCAGCAAGGCGGAATCAGACCAACTACCCCCCCACCGACCCACAGACTGCACTATCGAGCTGGAGCCCAAGGCCAAACTGCCTAAGCCCAAAATATACTCCATGTCAGGGAAAGAGATGGCTGCCCTGAGGGAGTTTATTGAAAAGAACTTGGGGAGAGGCTTCATCCAGCTGGCAAAATCCCCAATGGCAGCCCCGGTGCTCTTCCGGGAGAAGGAAGATGGCTCACTGAGGTGGTGCATAGACTACCAGGGGCTGAATGCCGGAAAACAAGTACCCCCTCCTCCTCGTGAAAGACTTGCTGTCTTGAGGAGATAAGCACTCCCTTAGCCCCCAACAGGAGCATGGGAAGAGTAAGAAGATGAGACTGGCACCACCCTGAGGAATTCATGGTGTTTTGGCTTGCTGGCTTGGGAAGTTAGATTCAGTCTGGAGAGATTTCTGAGTTTGAGGTGGAAGCTAATAAACGCAACAAAACTGTATCTATACTGTCTTGTGGAGTTGCTTGGGCTGAACCTGACACTGTCACACCTATCCAAAGAGAAAGTGTTCACCAAACTGGACCTGAGAGAAACGTATCTCAGGGTTTGAATACGCGAGGGTGACGAATGGAAACTGCCTTTAATTGCCCCTTGGGCAGTTTTCAGTACCACGTGATGCTGTTTAGGTTAAGGGGAGCCCTGGGAGTATTCATGCAGCTGATCAACAAGGTGCTGCATGATTTCCTCTACCGGGGGGTCCTGGTCTACCTGGATGACATCCTCATATACTCAGAGACACTGGAGGGGCATGTGAAACTGGTCAGAATGGTGCTCAAGAGACTGCTGGAGGCACAACTGTACAGCAAGCTGTCCAAATGCGAATTTCACCAGGAATGCTTGGACTACTTGGGGTACTGTCAGGTTTAGCCCAGGAAACTCCAGGAGACCATACAGATTCAATCCAGCAAGGTTTATTTGGCTTCACCCTTTACAGAGAATCTTCCCAGACTGAGAGTAGTTCCCAGGGTCAATCCATAAACATCTCTAGCATTCCTCAGGGAGGTGCCAGTCTCATCCTCTTATCTCTCCCTCGCTGTTCGGGGGATGAGAGAATGTTCTTGACCCCTCTTGCCTGGCCTCTCCCTGCACTTACCCCCACAGGTACAGAATATCCAGCTTCAGCATGGAGATGGACCCAGCAAAAGTAAAGGACGTGCTGGGGTGGGATGTGCCACGGACCCACAGGCAGCTCCAAAGCTTCCTGGGGTTCACGAACTTCTACTGCCAGTTCATCCCCAACTTCATCCAAGTCACTCTCCCCCTAATATGTCCCCCTAACCCTAACCCTGGAGTAGGATTTTTTGTTTGTTTGTTTGTGTGAATGGGAATGAGAGCACAGTTGAGTTGCCTACATCATCAGCTCTGCTAGCTCAGGGTACCAAGTGCTCACACCTGTAGGGTGTGGCAGGTACATGACACAGCACAAGCCAAGGTATATAGCCCAATGTATCATGGGTGTTCGTTGCGGGGTGTTGGAGTGCTGGGCGTTGGAGTGCTGGGCGTTGGAGTACTGGCTGGTGAACAGTTGTAAATTCTGTAGACTGCTTGTAAATATTGTACAGTAAAGGTCTGTGTGTAGTTTTGCTACAACAGACTGTGGGCTGTTTATGTTTGTTGCATTGCACACGGAATGCCACAACACAGTGTATGTGCTTCCCTGACATAACGGACTTACTAAAGACCCGAGGGAGCGGAAGACACCCTAAACCGGGCATGAACCTCGTATGGACTCAGGAATGTCAAGAGGCATTCGAGGACTTGAAATGGCAGTTCACTGCGGAACCCATTTTGTGGCACCCCGACCCAGACAAACAATTCATTGTCCAAGCCAATGCCTCAGATGTGGCGACAGGTGCAGTCCTCCTGCAGCCAGGACCAGGGGGGAGGGGGGTGCTATCCACCCATGTGTGTATGCCTCTCGGAAGTTCGCCGAGATGGAGCATAGGTGGATGGTCTGGGAGAAGGAAGCCTTCGTGATAAAGAGGGCACTTTCTACCTGGAGGCACCTGCTAGAGGTAGCGAACCACCCGTTCGAAGTCTGGACCAACCATAAGGATCTGGAGGCGCTCAGGACCCTGCAGAACCTGTCGCCCAAGCAACTGCGCTGGTTGCAATACTTCACCTGGTTCAACTTTGAACTCAAACACATACCGGGGAAGAGGAACTTCCTAGTGGATGGCCTATCTGCCTACCCCAGCACAACAACCAGAGGGAGGAAGTGGTGGACTCAATTATCCCTGTGACCCAGCTGGTGGTGAAAGCCATGACCCGAGCCCAGGCAGAGAAGCAAAGGCGGAAGGCAGAACCGGAGCTAAGGCAAGCCTTGTTGGAAGCTGGCAAAAGGGACTCTTGGTTGGTGCTAAACAAAGAATCGCTGAGGGGGAAAGGGGGCTTGTGGTGGCATGAGTGGAAAATCTACGTGCCAGAGGGGTGCCATAGGGAGGTGCTGGAGAGGGGGCATGACGACAAGAATGTGGGGCATTACACTTTTGTGAAAACCCTCCATCTCCTGTGCAGGCACTTCTGGTGGCCCTCACTCCAGAAAGACACAGAGGCGTACGTAGCCAGCTGCCCAACCTGTGTGATAGCTAAAGGGAACAAGCGGAAACCCCGGGGACTCCTCCAGCCAGTGGCAAACCTCCTGCCAAACCCATGGCAAGAGATTGCCATGGACCTCATTGTTTAACTGCCGGAGAGCAGGGGTAAGACAGCTATCTGGGTGATCATGGACCTTTTTTCCAAACAGGCACACTTTGTGGCATGCAGGCAGGTCTCAACAGCTGAGAAGCTGGTGCGGCTGTTCATACAGCACATATACTGTCTGCATGTGGCGCCCAGGTGGATAGTGAGTGACTAGGGTGGGAATTTCATTGTGAAGTTCTGGAGACAGTTCCTGAAGTGGGTGGGGACCCATCAGGCAATGTCCTTGGGGGTGCATCCAGAAACAGACAGGGCCACTGAATGCCTTAATGCAGGGTTGGAGCAATACTTGAGATGTTATGTGAGCTACCAGCAGGACAATTGGGCTGAGTTGCTGCCACTGCAGAGGTAGCTTACAATAATGCGGTACACCAGAGCACTGGTTTCACCCCGTTCAAGGTAGCAACGGGGCAGGAGTTCGTGGCCATGCCAGAGCTGCCCCAGCCACCATCCCGGATAGGCTCCCTGGACAAATGGATGGCCCAAATTGGTGACACATGGCAGATGACCTGGGTGGCGCTAGGAGGAGCCAAAGTGGAGTACAAGAAGTACGCAGACTGCAAACAGCAACCCGAGTGGAAATGGGAGCTAGGGGACAAGGTGCACCTGTTGACAAAAAACTTGAAAACCCACCAGGTGTCCAAGACTTTGGGTCCAAAATTCGTGGGGCCATTCCCCATTAAGGAAATAATAAACCCAGTTATGGTAAGATTAGAGCTCCCCAAGGCATTAGGGAAGGTCCACCTGATCTTCCACTGCAGCTTGCTCAAGCAGTAGAAATCCTCCCCAGATTGGCGTGATGAAGCACCTCCCCCTTCGAAGTTAAGCAAATCCTGAATGCCAGGAAGTGCAGGGGCCAGCTGCAATTCCTGGTACAGTGGAATCCCAAATCCCACAGTGAGTGGGCCAACAAAGCCCATGTTGAGGCACCCAGGTTAGTCAAGGAGTTCTACAACAAACACCCCAACAAACCCAAATGGAGGGAGTCTCCCTTCAGGGGGGCAGTGTCAGATTCAGCCAGCACAGCACAGCCAATGCCGCTGTTCAGTTTCACTGCCCCTAGTCAATTTCACCACCTCAGGTGCAGGCAGCGGAAAAGAGGAAGTCAGGTGAACCACAAGTTAATTGCCGGCAGGTGGCGGCCATTGACTCAGGGCAGGAGCAGATATTTTGTATCACAGCCGGCTTCCCTCGAGTGCCCCGGGCAACGCAAACCCCAGCAGCTCGGAAGCGCGGCTATTGGTGAGCAATCAAGAAGCCCCGGCTTAGCCTACAGAAGAAAAGCCCAATGAACTCAACAACCCCACAAACAAAGGACAGCAATCAGGGAGACAAAGAAACACGTCTGAATCTGCCATTTGGGCAAGGGGGAGAATACCGCAGGCAACCAGTAACCCAGGCAATGGGGAGAAGCACGGGAATGGGGAACCTATAAAACGCTATGTAATCTGTGCCAAGCTAACCCTGGCTTTGTGTATACTTGCATTGCACCCGAGTAAACTTCTTTGCCGAACCTGTGTTTTGCAAGAGTTTCATTTGGCGCTGAATGTGGTAACTCTTACCTACGGTATGTCAGATTCAGCCTAGGAAGCAGATACTGCTAGCGCAGAGCCATTGGTCAGTTTCACCACCTCAGGCGATAGGTGATCAAGGTAAGGAAACAAGGAAACCACAGGTAAACTACCAACAGGGGATGGGCAGTTAACTCGCAGCAGGGAGTCATCTCGAAATGGCAAACTGGAGCGCAGCGGGCTCTCCAGGCGTCCCGGGCAACTCCGGCTTACAGTACACCAGGAGCGCAGCAATCCAGAGGCAATCAGCGGGCAATTAGAAGCCAGATTAAAACAGCCACTCCAACTCACCATAAGAAAAGCTCCAGGAATGCAAGGGCAAGGCAGACAAAGGAAGAAGATTACAACACAACAGAGACCCGCTGAATCTGCCATCAAGGCGAGGGGAAGGAAGATCTCAACGGACAGATGGGTAGCCCAGGGCAAGGGGCAGAACAGAGGGATAATTGCAGGTAAGGGGGGGAACCCTATAAAACTATTATAAGAAACCGTGCCAGGCCAATCCTGGCTTTGTCTGTAACCACTATGCGTTACGCCTAAATAAACTAGCTTTTGTCCGAGCCTGTGCCTCACGAGGTTTCTGTTCAGTGGCGACTGCAGTGAACCTTACAACAGTCAGAGGACCCAAACTCAATAAATACACAGAATCCGAGATTATCCTCAATTATAACACAACGGAATACTATCGACGCTACAGATTCATAAACCTCGATCGTATTAGTTTGTTCACAAATGCTATAGATGTTATTCATAATGACATACAGAATCTTTTGAATAATCTTTCTAGGGGGATAAGACCAAATTATTTTGTACAACTCAGAATGGATGCAGATGGTCAAAATCAACCTCTCTTTTCTATTAGGAGACATAGGGGTGATTTAAATGCTGATGAGTTCCTGAACCATGTTGAAAGCATGCTACCGAGCAATGTTGATGTGTTGTGGGATGGTGATTTACAATTAGTGGTCATCTTCATGAAGAACAGAGAGAGGGGAAGACTTAGGAAAATAAGCATGGTGCTATTCACCTGGGTCCTAGAGAAAAAAAGACGCCATCTGTTGATTTCAACGTGGAAGGGGAATTTCTGTGTTTTGCTAGCTGTCTGCTGTATTTGTTAGACAGTGAGCCATTTATAGTGCAAGAAATCATTACGAGAGCCAGGGGTCTCCACATCAGACTGGGTATTTCCACAGCAAACAGGGTTGACTTTTCACAGATACACATCTTTGAAGAGTATCTAGGTATAACCATGAAGATTTTGTTTTACAAGCAAAGAGGGTGGTGTTTGTTTGGTCACAGGTAGACCCCGACAAGAAAAACTGTTGTTTATATAGTTAGACAACAAACATTACTACAGAATCAAAAACATCAAGGGTTTCCTGGATGAACGCTATTTCTGTAAGTTCTGCCACACAGCCCACCACCACAAATTTACCCATGATTGCCAATACTTCTGTTGTGCATGTCTGAAGCATGCGTGTCATGAGGTGGATGTGGAGAAGGCAAGATGCTGTAAGTGCAAATTGTTTTGTGGCTCTAAGGCCTGTCTTGAAAGATACGCATAACTGGCAAAGGAAGGAAAAATGGATTATAAGAATGAGGTATGTGGTGTTTTATGTCTTTATCCCCCACAAAAAATGTCAGAAAAGCAAGTGCAGGCAGTAAGAAGGCTGAATGCTTGGAATGACATTTATGTTTTCTGCACCGGCTGACTCAACCAGAAATAGGCACGAGATACATCATTTATGATTTCGAATGTTGTCAAGAAGTGGGTTCATATACCAAATTATGTCTGTGCATTGGCTAAGCTGGAGGAAGAGGATGACAAGGAAGTGATGAGGTGGGAATGTTACAGTGTTAGGTGTCTGGATCAATTTGTGGGGAAATTTATAAATCAGGAGTTTACAGGATGTACTTTTATTGCTCATAACTCCAAGGGTTATGATGGGTGCCTAATCCTAAAACAACTGATCCGTGATAAGGTCCAAGTTGAACTGTTAAATCAGGGTGGTAAACTGCTATGTATTTCCCTGCCATACTTTAAGATTCAGCTTATTGACAGTCTCACCGTTTTTGCCCCTTAAATTAAGCAAACTACCCAAAGCTGTGTGATTTCAGGGCAGCAAGGGCCACTTCCCCCATTTGTTCAACACAATGGACAATCAAGACTACATGGGGCCACTCCCTGATGCCAAGGATTACAGCCCCGAAACCATGATGACCGGTGCGAGAGAAGAATTTCTGACATGGCATGCTGCTAATACAGGTACTGTGTTTAAACTAAAAAAGGGCTGGCTTACTACTGAGGATGAGATGTGGAGATAGGGAGGGAGGCTTGTAATTGGTTTAGGAGGCAAGTGATGAAAATGACACAGCGTGAGTTTCGCAGAGGGAGAGAGGGAGATGTTGCTGAGGTGGCAGATTCGGTGCATTGACCCCTTCCGGTATGCTATATTGGCTTCTGTCTGCATGGCTCGCTACCATTTTATGTATTTGGAGAACACCACCATCACATTTGTCCCTTTGGACAGTTTACCTTCAGACTCAGAAAAGATATTCTGTACCCGCCATTCAGTGGCTAATGTATATAGCATACGCTGAGAAACTCAATATTCAGCATACTCTGCAAGGAGGTGAAAAGCAAGGAGGTAATTATTTTTTGGGTGGCTTTGCCATCATAAATGGTACCCCTGCAGCCTTTGAATTTAACGGTCTGCTCTTTTGCAAAGGATTTCAACAGCTTCCTTGATTCAACCTATGGGGTTCTATACAACCGTACTAGGGTTAAAGAAGAGTACCTCAGGGGCCAGGATTATGCTGGGTGCTGCATCTGGGAACACACACGGGATGCCATGCTGGAAACTGACACATCTTTGAAGCAGTTACTCGTTGGGAAGACGCTCCCAACTCCCAGACTTCCGGTGGGACAATGGTGGAGTGAATAGTTCCCTTTGAAGTAATCTTTGAAGTGGAACTGTTGACGTGGAAATTCTGAGGCTCAGTCAGGAACCCTTGAGTCCGAAGAATTCTCCAGAGCTAAGGAGAATCCTAGAAATTGACCCGTATGTCCTCCAGACAGCTGTTCCTGGCAAGGAGATCACAAAACAAAGGTTTTTGTGATCGTCTTGTGAGTGAGCAGCTGGGGGTCGGGGTTTCCATCAAGTTCCAAGCTGCGCCAAAGCCTGAAAAATGGACACTAAATCTGACATTCCCATTTCTTCATTGCTTCTAGTTTATTAGTTTTGGTTAAAAAGAGGCTTTCTTTGGCTGCAGAGGATTATGTCCTTTTGGCAATTAGAGGTATTTCTTGGGACTATTGATTTTTATTGAATTGGATATTGGGCTCTGCTTAATACATAAGAAGTAACGGAATTTGGATTGTTGCTGAAGTTTAAAGAAACAAGGGAATGTTTTAATGGATTTTTTTTTTGGTGAATACCCTCTAGTTCTGACTGATAACTTTTCCTCTCCCTGGAAACAAGCGATGGAGCACAAGCTGGCTTTATATGGGCTTTCGCCATTGTTCTTAAAATCTTTAGATTACGATCAAGCCAAGCAACTGATTATCAATAGAATAAGGGATATGGAGTTCCAGTTAGAAGCTAAAAGGATACCTTTTCACAGAAGAAATTGGATAAGATGGGGTACACGGGAACTAGCAAGTTATCTGAAAGACCTAACCTTTCCTAAGCTTAGAATAGCACTTTTTAGAGCTAGATTTAATATCGTCCCCTCAGCACTTCTGCAAGGCAAATATAATAAACCCCCCTTATCAGAGAGAATTTGTACATGTGGCAACAAGGAGGTTGAAAACATTTCACATGTTTTATTACGCTGTAAATATTACAGGGATATTAGATCAATATATATCCATCCTCTAACAGAAAGATTTCTAGGGAGACTAGACAGTTTTTACGAGAACCATATTCTTCAGGACTCAAATTCAGCCATTACCCATGCAGTAGCTGAATTTTGTGCTGCCACAATGATAGTAAGGCAAAATCGGTTAAAGAAGTAAAGATTTTTGCTCATATTTTTCTCTCCACCAATATCTTATTTAGTTATCATTTAATAAATTTTAGAGAATATATATTTTATAGCATAGTTTTAATATATGGGATCTATTAATGTTTAGGTAAATAAATATATCATAATAGGGTTTTATAGATGTACTATAATTGTTTTATTTCACATAAATAATCCTTTTATATTATTGTTGTTTACATACAATTGTACTCATTTGATTTAGTCTGATTCTGTTATCTTTTATTCTGATTTTTATTAATTTTGTGCTGCTGGTCATTGACCAAATAAACATTACTTAAACCTTTTGGTGAATATGCATTTGTTGTATTAAATTTTGGACTCTGAGTCTCCGTGGGAAGGTTGATTTTTCTTTTTTTAATTTACTTTGCACTGATTGGGATAGACTTGTAAACAAGATAACTGGAGGGCTTTCTGGAATTCATTACAAACTTCCTTTTGTAATTTATCTATTGGAAAGAAAATAAGTTGCAATTTGTATTTTTGGCCATTATACTATTGTCTAATTGGTTCACTGAAAATTTTTTTGGCTGATCTACTTGAAACATGGCATCAAAGGGATTATACAGGAGAGGCTTGGGGGATTTCAATTTTTTTTTTAAACAAATGTTTGATGACTTTTCTACCAAAGTCACCCAAGCTATAGAGTCCAAATTTGAAATGTTAGAACAAAAATTGGATTAAAAAATGGAACGGGTTGCTGCTAATGTAAAACAAACAAATGACAAAGTAGAGGCATTAGAAAATAGAATGGATGCTCAACTGCCTTTAAGAAAATTAATTGTGGAAAAGCACCTGGTCCAGATGGTTTATCAGCAGCTTACTATAAATATTTTGAGGAGGAGCTTTACAAATGACTATGAATTCAATTTTAGACACAGGTGTAATGCCAGAAACTTGGAAAGAAGCCCATATTACCTTGATTCCAAAAGATCAACAGGATTTGACCTTGACAAAGAATTATAGACCAATATCTCTATTGAACAATGACTATAAGATATTTACAACAACACTCTAGCAGAAGGAATGAAGAATATTCTTGTAAAATTTATCCATCAGGATCAAGCAGGATTTTTTACCAAAAAGACAAATTAGAGATAACATCCAAAATGTTTTGGATATATTAGAATACCTGGAACAACATTATGAAAAACAAGCAGCTTTGATATTTTGGATGCTGAAAAAGCCTTTGACAATTTAAATTGGCCCTTTATGTTTAAAGTCTTGGATTCTATGAAATTTGGGGAAAACTTTGTTAAATGGATTAAATCAATATATATACCACAAACCGCAAAAATAATTGTTAATGGAGACTTTACTAAACCATGTGTCAGGGAAAAAACCTCATTAAACATGGGAGGCAGACACACCAGAAACTAAGTCACTTCGAAGTTCTGAAAGCTTTATTAAATGTTAGTTCAATAAGCAAGTAAAATTCAACCAATAGCATACAAGGTACCTACTTAGACTCACATTGCAATGCCGACCATTCACTTAGATTCACACCGTAATGCGGACCACCCACTTAGATTCACATTGCAATCCCGACCAACTTGACCGAGCTGTCAGGTAGACAGCTTGACCAAGTAGGTACCCCTTGTTGCAATCCTTTTCATCCTTTAAAACCACAAACCACAGACATGACTCCTAGGTTTAGCAACTGAACCATAACTTCCTTGGTGCTAATTTTACCATACTTTCCTGTTCTATTCATCCCTGTCACTTCTTTTCCCATCAGCAGTTTGTTTGGTCTTGCAAGTTTACTTATTTCCTGCTATTGCCCTACAGGTCACATTTTAGCTAACTTGGCTTTATTAAATGCAATCAAAACTAACATTAAAATATATAGAAGGCTACTAATAATTTTCCTCTTACACATGTGAAATTCAAAAAGGTACGAGACAGGATGCCCCTTGTCTCCATTATTATTCATATTGGTTCTAGAAGTTTTACTTAGAGATATTAGACAAGATGATAACATTTTGGGAATAAGAGTTAAAAAAGAAGAATATAAGTTAAGAGCCTTTGCTGATGACCTAGTCATTACTTTAGAAAACCCACTGGAAGGGAGTCGAATCGTTAATGCAAAAATTGAGAGACTTTGGGTAGCTAGCAGGGTTCAAAGTAAACATACGAAAAACAATGGTTTTAACTAAAAATATGGATTTTTATCAACAGAAAAAACTGAATGAAATAACTGGATTTACAATAGAGAAAAAAATAAAATACCTGGGAGTATATTTGACATCTAAGAATGCAGGTTTATTTCAGAATAATTATGTTCCACTCTGGACAGATATTAAAAAAGATTTAGACCGATGGGAAAAGTTACAATTGTCATTACTAGGAAGAATGTCAGTGATTAAAATGAATATTTTGCCGCGAATTCTATATCTTTTCCAGACAATTCCAATATTGACTTCAGAAGCACCCTTTAAACAATGGCAACACGATATTTCTAAGTTTATATGGCAAGGGAAAAAAACCAAGAATAAAATATAAAGTTTTGCAAGATGTGAAAGAAAGAGGTGGTTTGGGTCTTCCTGATTTGAAATTATACTATGTAGCTTGCTGTTAGTATGGCTTAAAGAATGTATTACCTTGAGAAATGAAAAATTATTAAATTTGGAAGGTTATAATTTGAGATTTGGATGGCATGGATATTTGTAGTATGATAAAGTTAAAGTTAATGTGGACTTTAAAAACCACTATATTAGAAGATCTTTATTAAAAGTTTGGACTAAATGCAGACCACTTTTATGCCCTAAGATGCCGATGTGGACCTTATACAAGAAGCTTTCTATAGAACTGAAACAAGAGATAAAAACAAATGGATGAGATACAAAGACTTATTACAAAAAGAACAAGGAGAATATAAAATCAAATCAAAAGAGCAATTGGTTTTAGAAGGACATACTTTTCAATGGCTTTCTTATATGCAATATAAAGAAAAAATTAAGATTGATAAAAAAGAATTTGGATTTGAACAGAATAAATTGGAATTTGAAATTCAATTATGTGAAACAGATGAACACTTAATAGCAAAAATGTATAAATTATTGTTGAGAGAAGAAATGGTTGAAGAACAAGTTAAAGAATGCGTGATTAAATGGGCAAAAAATATTGGACATAATATACATATGCAGCAATGGGAAAATATGTGGCCTAAAGGATTAAAATTTACTTTGTTATAATTTGAAAGAAAATTTTTATAAAATGTTGTATCGATGGTATATGACACCCCAAAGACTATCAAAGATGTATGGGACAATTTCCAACGTTTGTTGGAAATGTAACCAACAAGAAGGGTTGTTTTACCATATGTGGTGGGCATGTAAAATTGCAAAGAAATTCTGGACTCAGATACAAACCTTGATGCAAAGCATATTACAAATACAGATTCCATTTAAACCAGAATTATTCCTCCCGGGGATAATGGTTTTTCAAATTGGAAAGCATCTTATCAGAATTACTCAATATATGATTACCGCAGCAAGACTTCTTTATGCACAATTTTGGAAAACCCAGACACTACCAACAATACAAGAATGGTTGTTAAAACTGATGGAAATGGAGAAAATGATAAACTGACTTGCTTATTAAAAGAAAACTCAAATAATTATTACCTTAAAGAATGGAAACCATTGATGGACTATTTGCAAAATGCAGGTGGGGTGAAGCTTACATGGGGATTTGAAGATTAGATTATAAATATAATGGGATATGTTTTGACAAAGAATTATTCCTTACTTAATGCATTAAAAACTAGCACTTATGATACTCTTATTATTCCTAAGACCAGAGATAGATTGGAAGTTATTTTTCATATCTTTTTTCTTTTTCTTTTACTTTATCTCACTTTTTCCTTTCCTTTTCTTTATAATTTGTATTTTCAATTTTCTTTTTCATTTCTAACTTTTAACTTTGTAACTTTAAAATTCCAATAAAATACTATTTAAAAAAAAAGGAAAATAGAATGGATGCTAAAGATACAGAAATAGTGAGTTTTGGGGATGGCTGGTTCCCTAGTCCTACCTGACCAATATTATCTGGTCAGAGGCTGCAACAATACCACCATCGCTTGGATTTTATCATATTTAATAATTGTACTTTATGCTGTACTATTTATGTTTTTATTGGTTTTAAATTGTTTGGTTGTGAACCGCCCAGAGTCCCTCCTTGTGGGGGAGTTGGGCGGTGATATAAATTTGATTTATACATAAATAAATAAATAGAAAGAAAGAAGCTTGGATAACTTTGCTTTGCTTGAACTCAGAGAAAATGAATTCTGCTTAAGATTAAGAGCTATTCTAGAACGTCCTCAGGAGAATATTAGACAGGTGGTTGTGAGTGCCTTGTCTATTAAGCTGGAAAGGAGATGGGATGGGGGAGGAAGTGGACAAGGTATATCGTATAAACTCATGTTTTGCAACTGTTAGAAAACTTCCTAGAGATGTCATCGTTTATTTTTTGACGAGAAGAACAAGAGAACAAGTATCATAAAATCAGTTTGATTCAAGATTAAAAACTGATAACACAGATATTATTGTACTAAAAGAAATTCCTATTAGGAGTTTAAGAGAAAGGAATATACTTTTTTGACAGAAATTTTAAAAAACAAAAAGATTCCATTTTGCTGGGATAAATTAGAGGGCGTGATTTTTACTTTTCAGCAATGAAGATTTAGATTAAATTCTGTTCAAAAGGCTAAACATTTCTTGGCAAGATATGAATCTGATTTACACCAGGAATCAGCTGAAATGGACACACAGAGACAGCAACAGTTAGAAGAGGAGGTTGGAACACAGATTGTGGAGATGGGTGCCACAGCTAAAGACTCTGAGAAACTATTTTCCTAATTATGGATTACAAATACTTAACTTGGAACATTAATGGGTGAATGTCCCACAGAAAAGATGAAAAATCTTTCATATTTTGAGAAAACTAAATCAGAACATAATTTGTCTGCAAGAAACACATATTTAAAAAAGGGATGAAAAATATTGATTTATAAAACTTTGGGTGAAGAATTCATATCAGCAAATGTAAAAAAGACTAATTGTGTTGTTTTATGCATTAAATTATATTTGAAACCACAGCTTTTATTATCTGATGTACATGGTAGGTATGTTGCAGTGGAAGTTGAGATGCAAGGAATTAAATCTATAATTGCTAGACTGTATATTCCAAATGAAGATAAAGGAAAAAAAATATAAATATCTTATGGATCAAGTGATAACTTTTTGATAGGAAAATTGGTGTTTGATGGGAGATTGGAATGGAGCGACTTCACCTCAAATGGATAGAACTTCAGGTAAGGGAATTAAACTTGATCAA
Source organism: Liasis olivaceus (assembly GCA_030867105.1). Taxonomy (NCBI): domain Eukaryota; kingdom Metazoa; phylum Chordata; class Lepidosauria; order Squamata; family Pythonidae; genus Liasis; species Liasis olivaceus. The sequence continues at coordinate 6,399,329 of CM061353.1, forward strand.
GGGAAAATGCCCAAGTCCTTTTTTTATTCCATTGAAAATCTGACTTTGACAGATTCTTGGAGACAGAAAAATGGAACCATGCTGTAGTGTTGAAATGTCTTTTGCTCATGGAACAAAATTTTAGCATACCAAAGCTTTATTTTTTATTTTTATTTTTGGTGACTTCGAGTCAGTTTTTGACTTCTGGCAACTGCTTGGACAAGTCCCTGCAGTTTTCTTGGCAATGCCTTGACCACTACACCAACTTGGCTTTAGTGAATATTTACATAAAATGGTCCTAAGGTGAGATTCAGGTTGTGAGTTATAAAGCCATGGAAAAATAGTCAACATAAACAATATTAGCAAAGGAAGCTAAAGTTATTCTCAGTCTTAGAATCTGAGAAGTCTTCCTGAGTCATTTCTCAAAGGTGTGTGTATGTGTGTGTGTGGAGATTTTTCATAGATGCTATTTCTGAGTTGGTGTGGTGCATTTTGGTGGCTTGAGACACAACATGAGGCGACAATATAAGAGTCACTTAGTTATTGATGGCTTTCTAGGTAAGTGATGTCTCAATCTTAAACCCTCAGGATTCTGGGATTCTGTAAAATTTCTGGGCGCCCCTCAGTGATAGCTCCATAAAGAGCCCACCCATTGTAGCCTTGCCTTTTCTGCCTAAGACTGTGGAAAGTTCTCACCCTGAGTTCAGCTGAAATGTGGGGCAGAACAGCTGCCTAATTTGCAAAATAATTGTACTTTGTACAATTGTACAAAATACAATCCTGAGACTTCAAGGTGTTATACAAAAGGGTCTCCTTTATTCAAGTGATGGAAATCATGACTCAACTTGTTAAACTGATAAGAATCCATTCATGGAACACCCCAACTGGGAATGGAGGCAGCCAGGAACTTAGCCAGCCTCCTCAACCTGACTGATTTCCACATGTTCCCTTCAGGCTGATGGATCAGATGCTGACAAGCTGGTTCCCTGTTCCCCTTTGTGAAGCAGCTGGAAGTTGTGAGGTACGAGTTTCCTTTTCTGGGGAGGAATAACAATGTATTCCTGCAAGACACCCAGAACCTCTGAAGGACACAGTGGTTCTGCTACAGATTCTCTATTCATCCCCTTCCTGCTTCTAAAAGGAGAACTTCCTTTAAGTTCAGTTTGACTCCCAAGGACTCATGAAGACCTCCACATGGAAGCAGCTTTCCATTTTCTTCTTCCAGTCTGGCCTCCTCCTTCCTAGAAGTCTCATGTTGTGAGCCCTCCTTGGTAAACCAGACAGGACAGACAGGTGTTCAGTTCAACTAGCAGAATTTGCCAAAACTGAGAAACATGGCTCTAGTCCGATGTTACATTTCTCAGTTACAGAGTCTGCCTGGTTTTGCCGCCCAGAAGGGACAACCATTCACAATTCCTCATGAGCATGTTCCCAGTTGGTAGACATGTCCACATCAGTTCAGGTTTAGAGAGCCTTGCTCCCAGATGATCACCTCCATTTTTGCTCTAAGTGGTATGACTCCCATTTCTTCTAGAAGGTGGTCAAGTCAGTGTGCTGTAGTACTTAAGAAGCTGGCCTAGGAGACCCTGGTTGAAATCCACTCTCGGCCATGGAAGCTCCCTGGCTGGCTTGGTGCAGTCACTTTCTCTCAGCCCAACCTACTTCTCAGTACTGTTGTGGTGGGGAAAAATGAGAGGATAAAGAGCTTATATATACTCTCTTGAGCTTCCGAATAAAGGGTAGGATATAAATCTAACAAATAAATAGCTACATACACAAAGCCAGGAGGTAACCAAGGGTGGACAACAGCTGTCAGGATGGCTCGTTCATAAACTGTTGTCTCTGACACACTAGTCATCACTGTGTTGCCATCACCACTACCATGTAGGAATGCAGAGATAGCTAAGGGTCAAGAAACACTCCCAAGCGATACACTTTCAGAAGGTTCAACCCCATATCAAGAAGGCTGAACGTCAATTCCAGAATCTAGTTTCCTTTTGACTGACAGTCTCCAAGGTTAAAAAGGAAAACAAACTGAAATCAATCAATCAATCAAATCAATCTTGTTCCAACAGAGGCACTTTTAAAAATCTGGCTGGGCTGCAAACTGTGTCAATGCAGCACTGCCCCCTGGTGCTCCTCTGTGAAATGGACAGGCCTTTTTCCCATGGTTCTTTCAGCCAGCGGAAATCCTAAATTTCCCTGGAGTGCAGATTTAAAGCTTTTAAAGTGTCTAATGGCCAAGACAATTTTTTTTTTTTTTGCTCCAAATTTGCAATACTGTAGCCTCAAAAATGAGAAGCGAATTTGTGCAAAAGGAAATTCTCCACTGGTGAATAAAATTAATGATTTTGTCGGAGCATGAAACGAAACATACCACTTCCAACAAGCCATGAAACTTTTATCCTATTTTCTTGCCTGTTTATAAGCCCAGCAGGCAGATGGGGCAGCTTTTCTCTCATCCTCCAAGGAAAGCACTTCTATTTTGAAAGGCTAGAAAGGGTGGGTAGAAAAAAAAAACGGGTAAAAATATCAAGCTTGACTAACGCAAACGCTACTACATGGCATGGCAGGAGTCTCCAGCTGCCCATTTGGTGGAGGCTTTCAACAGATGGCTATAGACTCAGTTTCCCTCAAAATTCCCTCCAGATTGTCCAGGAAAATGAGAGCAATTTTTCATGGTAACCACAGCAAGACAATTATATGCACAACAGTGGAGGAATACTGAAATTCCCACAACGGAGGAATGGCTGGTGAAGATGTCGGAATTGTCAGAAATGGCGAAAGTGAACTGTTTGGCTGGGGATAAAACAATAAGTAACTTTAAAAAAAAAAAAATGGAAACCTTCTGGGAATTTTTGCTGAAAATAGAGAAAAGTGAAGTGATGACTGAAAAAGGACCAAACAACAGGCTGATGGTATTTTTGTAATATTGAGGAGGAAGGTTGGATAATATGTTTGCTAACTGCTGTTGCAAAGAAGGTTGGAAGTCACTTATTTTTCTGACTTTTTGATCTCTTATTCTCTTCTCTCTTTCCTTTTTATTTTGTTCTGCACTTTCTTTTTCTTCTCTTTCTTCTTTTTTCTTTTAGAGTTGTCCTTTATTGGTTGAAACAAATCTATCATAAAATCATTTTTATTAATATATTTTTATAATTTAATTAAATGTATTATAATTATAAATTATTATGATTCATTGTAATATACTTATAATAATTGAGATTTTTTTTTAAAAAAGGAACGGAACAGGGCTCCGACTTTGCTGTCCCAAACTGGTCGTTTCCACAAAAACAATACTTGGGCAGAGAGGTCATTGGGTGACTTGAAGCCAACCGTCCCTACTCTTCCTGCTACGAGGACTGTTTAGAGGCTTCCCACGACTCAGAGGTTTGATCAGAGCAACTAAAACGACCCCGCAATGCCATTTCACAAGGGGGGGGGGATGCAACATTCTGACACACACAGAAAAGGGGTCTGAAAATTTTTATTTGCATTACCAGTTAAACAACCAAGATAAATGTATTTCTCTAAAATACATTTATCTTGTATTTAGCCACAAACGTTTGCCAATAGCTGTTGATGTTAGTATAAAACAAAGCAAAATTATCCCCTATGTATTTTTATCGGTCAATGACCGAAATAAAGTTTCCGTCATTGGAAAAGGGGTCAGCATTGCAAGGCGATGCTGCCATGCTGCTAAAGCTGGTTGGACCCCTTCATCCCAGTCAGGCTGGTATTATTCAAAGCTCACTTTCTTTTTTTCACTCTGAAAACTCAACTTCCTCCCTGTGCGACGTCCTTGGGAAGTTGGCTGGATCATCGCCACGCGGCCACCTTAAGCACACAGTTCTCTTTTTAAATTTCATAGAGAAATAAAAGGGGGGAGAACCTCCTTCCTCCCCCCCCCGCCCGTGCTCCCCAGGGCTCTGGGGAGAAAAGGCGAGCCACCCGGGCTGTGCAAGAGGAACTGCCTGGCATTCTCTGGGGTGCAGAAAGCGAGGCAGCGCCCCAAGCCCGGCGGGTCCAGCAGAGCGCTCCCCCGGCCCTCCGAGCTGGCCCTGCCCCTGCTCCCCAGCTGTGGGCAGGGCTATATCATGGGCAGGGCGGAGAGGCTGGCGGCTGTTCACTCCCTGGGACCAGGCTGGCCGCGCTCTCCTTTGGCCACCTGGGCAGTTTCGCGCAGAGCTGGCCCGGAGAATGGCACCCAGGGGCCCCACCACCTACTTCCGCACTGTCCAGCCATTCTGGATGGGGCTGATCATGGCCGCCTTGATCTACTACTCCGTACGGAAACCAGGGGGGACAGGGAGGAGCCGGGGGGAGTTGGAGGGGGAGGGGGAGGGGGAGAAGCATCCTCTGCAGAAGGGTAGCCATACCCTTCCTGCCCCCCATCTGCTTCGATCCCAGGGGGGAGAAGAGGGGCTTTCTGTCTCCCCAGCACCAAATCCCATTGAGAGTGGGGAGCGCGGGTTGGGGAACGTGCCCAAACTCTGCCTTCTGTTGCGACATGGCATCGCTGGCTGGTGTGGAAGAGGCAAAGCGGGTCAGCCTTGGGACGGGGGACCAGCTGGATGGGAGGACGAAGCCTTGCCCGCTCCGCTCTTGCTTTTGTTGCGAAGATAGGCAAGCGAGTTGATATGCCAAGCAGAAGGGGACTGCTGCCTTTCACTCCCTGGAAGGGGCAGAATACACTGGCTTCTTGCTGGGGCAGAGTGTAACTTACTTCTTTCCCTTCCCTTCCCTTCCCTTCCCAACACTTTCTGCCCTGGCAGAAGAAGAGGAGGAGGAGGAGGAGGAGGAGGAGGAGGGGGAGATCTGGACCAAATTGCATTTACCCTGCTGCTGTTGCACAGTCCAGCTGCCCCACCTGGCCGGCCCCTCAACATGGCCCTCTTGAAAGGACGCAACTGCTGTCTCGGGAGGCCTTTTCAGCTCCCCCATTTGGCTGACAAAGCTGATGGTTCCTCCAGATCTCCCAGAACTTCTTCTCTCAGTACTCTGTGAATTTGGTTGTGGGGATGGGAACGTGACTGGACATGGGAGTTTGAATGGTAGTGGATTCTGTGGAGAGAGTGAGGGGTGCTTAATAAAATGGGCCTTCTCCCCCCCCCCCCCCCAGTGGGCTGTCTTTGCACCTTCAACGATCCCCTATGATGTTCTGGGACCATTGGGAAGGTTCACAAAATACCTGCAGGAGAACCACAGAACCGCTGTCCACGCAGGGTAAGTTGAATTCAGCACCGCTTGTCTTGCTGCATTGGGCAATGTTTTTGGGGGGAAAGCCGAGCAAGGGAGTGTCCTGTTGCAAGAAGAGAAACAAGAAACTGGACTACATTTGCCAACAGAAAGCTGGACCTGATCAGTCTGGGGCAATTTGCGACTCTCAGAATTCTTAGCAATTTCTAGACTTCTGGGTCTTGAAACCCAATTTTGGGAAAACTGGTTTAAGGTTACGGGGAATGATAGAAATCAAAGGCTTCTCCCAGAATGCTAATGTTTGGAGGTCAAGCCATTCCAGCTAAAGGCGAATACAGAAATTCGTTTTGTGTCAAAGCCAAGACCAAACACGGTGTCTTGGAAGTCAGCAGAAACAGAACGGTTTTCTGAGTCCCACCGAATCTGGATGGATCCCAGGGGGATTTTATATAGCACGTCTGGGGCACGTCTGGGGCACGTCTGGGGCACGTCTGGCGCACCTGCCCCCCTCTCTCCCCTTCTCCTCCGCATATCCCCTTCCAGCCTCCCCTCCATCTTCTCAGCCCTTCCCTTCCTTTCCTGAACGGCTGCCCCCAACTGTCTGAACTCTTTTAATGGCCTGAGACCAAATGACAGTGCAATTCGAAAGGCAGAATAGGCCAGAAGACAATATAGAACCCAGTGATGAAACATCAAGGTAAAACATCAAGGAACTTTAGTCTAGTCTTATATGCGGGATAGGATCGATAAGCATAACCGCATTAGGCCTTTTATAATCGAGGTTCTAAATAGCTAACCTCCTAGCAGAAACAGCTTTTGCACAAAGCTAGACTATCTTTTGGGATCCTTGAGGAACTGGTCAGCCAAGAGAAAACAAGTTGTCTCCTCATCAGAAAACAGTAAAACAACAAAGGGTTCATTAAGACAAACCAGGATGGAAAGGACAAGAGGGTTAAACCTGGCTAACAATTTCATTTGAGAGGGGCACAAGATGCTCCTATATTCAAAATTAAATGTAGCATTGGAAATGAAATTAAAAAAAGAAGGAAGAGCATATCAAGGTATTTGTTTTAAGCTAATTCTGGTCTTAAGCTAAATTACTTGATATGAACATCTCCATTGTGTTCTTATGTGGCACGTATGTATGTGTGTGTGTGTGTTTGTATATGTCAAATAATCATAATACTTGTACCATTAATATCTGAAAGTGTAATAATGACGGAATATCCCTTTTTGTCTCATCTATATCCAATATTGTAAGGCACCTAAATAATAGGATATTAAGAATCTAAGTATATGATATAAATATTGTACTGAAATAATGTATTAAAACTGAGAAGAGGCAGCAATTGATGATCTATATGGCTAGATTTAATAATGGATTAAAGGACTGAACTCGTTCTATATTAACACTTTATGGCTATATTTTTAGTTTAGAAACTAGGTTAGAACATTTCTGGAATGTTCTGTGGCAACCTTGTGCACCTCTACACAATGTACGCACAAAGATTGGTATATTTCTCTTCAGTAAAAATACCTGCCAAGTTAGTTTAGCTGTGAGCCCGTGAGCCTTGTTCTAGGTAACCCATCACCCAACAGTGGGATCTGACTCCATCAAAGCGCTTATTTTACATGGTGGAATTCAGTGAAAATATCCAAAAAGGTACATAGGGTAGAGTTCAACTTCCCAAATAGTTTGACTTTAAGATTTGGCTTTCTTTAAAACAATATTTTTGCTCCATATGGCTGTGCAGATGTGGTTGACAGTTCTTGAATATTTTCCCTTCAGTTATCAGAAGCCAGAGAGATGGCTGAACATGATTTTGGGGGTTGGGTGGCTAGATCTGAAGAGCCCTTTGTCACCTTCCTTTTGCTTTGGAAAACCCAAATCCTTCCAAAATGCTAAATGTTATCAAATAAATTATGAAGAAAAATGCTTAATTAAACCAATCATGTCTGTGTGTAACCATTTGGTTAGCATGGATTGATCAAAATCTCACTGTGATCAGTGGAAGATTAATTAGTGAAACGAGGGACATTTTTGCATTTTTCATTTTCTGAACTGATGTCTAATTTATTCTTAACAAACCTGGTGCTGTTTTTCTCAACTACAGGTATTTGTTTGTTTGGGTAGTTCACACTGGAGAAGCATTTTTGAGCCTCTGGGCGTGCAAGTAAGTTCTCCAATTTCTTCTTCAGGAGATGAAGGTGGAGCACCTTCAGTTGGGCTGGCATGTTCTGCATCAAGAAATACTCTTTGGGCGTGAGTGGGGTGCATTGCCTCCAGCATGTAAAAGGTTGCAGAAAGGACACCCACGTTTATCGTGGTTTTCCCAGTTTGCATAGATAGATAGGAACCAGCTTGGGCTCTGTCGTTTGATTTGCTCTCTCTCTAAAACAAGTCAATGCGAGCCAGTGTGGCATAATTGTGAACTTGTTGGACTAAAACCTGGGAGGCCTCGATCCAGGTCCATTCTCAGTCATGGAATCACTGGGTAACATTGATCTAGCTGTTACACCCATTTATTCCAATCTTTCAGGTTGGGGTCAGTTTACTAGATATTTTACGGGATTATAACTTATAGTTGCATTGTACTAAAAATGTGTGTTTGTTACAGAAAGTGAGACTTCAGAGGTTGTCTTTGAAGCCTCATGTCATTAGACGCAGAACATTCTTTGCAATGTAAGGAAACTGGGCTGTCTAATCCTTGTTCTTGGCTAATGTTGGTCTGGAGTATAGAGAGAACTGTGCAAATGTCTCCAGGTTATCTGCTAGAACAAGGAGCACATCCTCTTGTAATAAAGAGATGGTATTCGATGCAGAAATTCAAAGCTGATTTTGCCACAGTCTTAAATCTTCACTTTAAGACTATGAGACTCCATGCATTTATGAGTACAACTCATTCATGCTTAGGATACCATATATCCCTTGCTTGGGTGCAGGACAGGGTTCCTCCAGACTTCCATTAGGGTTTTACTGAATACTTTAATTGCAAGCTTGGACCTGTAAACAAAATATTGTGAAATAAATTATAACATTGCTCTGGGTTACACGGAGATTGCCCAGAGAGGAAACAGCAGATAGCTGACCTTGGCTTAGGAAAGCCGCACCTGTCCTGCCCAAAGTCCCTTTGGGAGGGGCAGCCTGCTCAGTAGATGGTGGAGTATAGGAAGTGCAAGAGGCAGAAGAAACCTTTGCTTGACTTCACAACCCTCCTTTGCCACATTATGTTCACAGATATACATCATGCGGTTCATTTCCTTCCATCATCCTCATAGACTGCCTTTTGTCCTTTATCTGAGCAAAAATAAGCAGTGATAGGTAGTCCTTACTTAAACATTTGTTTAACAATGGTTCAAAGTTATGATGGCCTCAGAAAAACTGCTTTACGACCTGTACTCATATCTACAACTATCCAAACCATCCCACCAACCCCCATGGTCACATGGTCATGATTCACAACCTTTTTATGATGGTCATTAAGCAAATCACTGTAGTTGTTAAGTGAATGATGTGATCATTAAGTGAATTCTGGCAAAAACATCCATAGGGAAGCTGGATTCGATTTACGACCATGTGATTTGTTTAATGACCATTATAAAAATGTTTGTAAAATTGGGTCTGGTTACATGGTGACTTGCTTAATGACCACCCTGCTTAACCACCAATTTTCCAATCCCTATTGTGGTCATTAAGTGAGGACTACCTGTACTGGCTCAACCCAATATCTGCGTGTTCTCATTGTAGAATGAATGCTTTCATTAACACCTTCTGTTGATTCTCTATATTTGATAAACAATAATTAATACAGTCCCACAGAAAGGAATACATCTGAAAACAGAGTATTAGGAGTTAGTTTATACAAGGAGAAGCAGAAGAATCAGGTCAGAAATGCCTTTCCTGCATATTTATCTTCGGATCTAAAATAGTTTTTGTAACTGGGAACTGGGTTCCACGTTGTGAACAGTCAGGAAGGGGGATAGCAGCTTGTCTTTCCGATTCCAGAATGCGCGCAGAACACCGCACATCTTTATTGAAGCTCTGTCTGTTTTTCATTACCTAAACTTCATTTGTCTCTCTCTCTTTGCTGCAGGATCAAAGGCATCACAGACAGCAGGACTCAGCTTCAGTGGTTCACTCAAACGCTGTTCTTTGGAATAGCATCGTTGTATTTTTTGTTGGCTTACAAGCCACAAAGGAAAAGCCGCTGAAAATTGGAGCTGGGAGAGGGAAAAAAGGAAGCAGAAACCTGGTCCGGCTTTATGGTATTGCCCGTAATACCAAAGGAATTCTCAGCGTTTTGGCTTTTGATAGAAAATACCTTTCCCTGTTACCTGGAAAGACGTTGCCGTCTTTGGAGTAGCATCCTTTGGTTGTGGGGAAACCTGGTTATAAGCTTACAGTTGGAGTTGATAAAGGGGAAATCAGGGATATCGCATTTTCAATAGTTAATCAAAAGTTCTCACCTCCTTGCAGAGGGCTTGCTTTTCACGGTGGAAATAAAATGCCTCTGGTACAGTACTCTGGCTGAGTGTCATAATAAAACAGGCCTTTGTGTTAGATAACAGCTGTTATGTTGCTTATTTGGGGCAATAATCTCGTTCACAAAACCGATCTGCGCAATATCATCGGTAGGGCAGGGCAACAACCTCATTCCCGGATCGGCGTCTTCTGCTGTCCTGCTGGATTTCCTTTCCCTCACTGCCTTACTCACTGCAGCAGGTCGATGATCTGACTGTGCGGAGGTCAGTGATGCGTTGGCACGTAGAAGTCAACCGAGGACAGAGTCCCTGTCTGACAAGAGCAGTAAGGTGAGGAAGGTGATCTGTACAAATGTGAGTTCAGAGGGCAGCCGTGCCTGGGAGAGAAGGGAGGCAGGGGGAGAAATCAGCCTGGCGCAGGCAGTTCTGCATTTCCACTTGGTGCCAGTTACCTGATCTAAACATTGGGTTCCTCCTGGGTGGAGTTGTGCTATTTGCAAAAATCATTGTAAATAATTTATAGTCATTATTGAGTCATGATATTGGTCTGTAATTTTTGGTTAAGTTTAAGTCCTGTCCCTCTTTGGGTATGAAAGTAATATTAGCTTCTTTCCAAGACCATGGCATCTCATCTCTTTGTAAAATAGAATTCACTGTATTTTTACGTGGCTATAAAATTTCACCCTCAAAACATTTATAGTAAGACCCTGGTAATCCAACTGGCCCAGGTGCTTTTCCCAGTTTGATCTTTTTTAGAGCTTCTGAGAATTCCGTTATTGTTACAGGTCCATTAATTATTTGTCTTTGTATATCTAAGTCGTGGTAGGTTCTGCAATTTTAGATAATCCTTTTTTCCAGAGAAATATCTTGTCCTTTATACAAATTGGAGCAATACTGATGGAAAACTTTTTGTATAGCCAAATTATCAGTTAAAGCCATATTTCCCTCTTGGAGTTTTTTCTTTAGCATTGAGGTGTGTGTTAACACAATGCCAAAGAGTAAAGACATCAGCAGTGATCTTAGAGAAGCAATTGTTGCTGCCCATCAATCTGGGAAGGATTATAAGGCCATTTCCAAACAATCTGAAGTCCATCATTCTACAGTGAGGAAGATTATTCACAAGTGGAAAACATTCAAGACAGTTGTCAATCTTCCCAGGAGTGGACGTCCCAGCAAATTCATCCCAAGGTGAGACCGTGCAATGCTCAGAGGAATTGAAAAAAATCCAAGAGTTACATCTCAGACTCTACAGGCCTCAGTTAGCATATTAAATGTTAAAGTTCATGGCAGTACAATTAGAAAAAGACTGAATAAGTATGGTTTGTTTGGAAGGGTTGCCAGGAAAAAACCTCCTCTCTCTAAAAAGAACTTGGCAGCACGCTTGGGTTTGCAAAGTTGCATCTGAACAAATCACAAGACTTCTGGAACACTTTCCTTTGGACAGACGAGACCAAAGTGGAGATGTTTGGCCATAATGCACAGCGCCACATTTGGCGAAAACCAAACACAGCATATCAGCACAAACATCTCATACCAACTGTCAAGCACGGTGGTGGAGGGGTGATGATTTGGGCTTGTTTTGCAGCCACAGGACCGGGGCACCTTGCAGTCATTGAGTCGACCATGAACTCCTCTGTATACCAAAGTATTCTGGAGTCATATGTGAGGCCATCTGTCCGACAGCTAAAGCTTGGATGACATTGGGTCATGCAACAGGACAGTGATCCCAAGCACACCAGCAAATCTACAGCAGAATGGCTGAAAAAGAAAAGAATCAAGGTGTTGCAATGGTCCAGTCAAAGTCCAGACCTCAATCAGATTGAAATGCTGTGGCGGGACCTCAAGAGAGCTGTGTGTAAACAAATCCCCGCAAACCTCAATGAACTGAAGGGAGGTTGTAAAGAAGAGTGGGCTAAAATTCCTCCACAATGATGTGAGAGACTGATAAAGTCATACAGAAAATGATTACTTCAGGTTATTGCTGCTAAAGGTGGTTCTACAAGCTATTGAATCATAAGGTGTACTTAGTTTTTCACACATGGCCTCTCCAGTTTGGCTTTCTTTTTGTAAAATAAATGATGACATGGTGAAATGTGTCATGTGTTGTTCATCTGAGGTTGTATTTACCTACTTTTGAGAACTGCTAAGGACCAGATGATTTTTATTATGTCCTGATACGTAAAACGTAGAACTCAAAAGGGTGTACTTTCTTTTTCACGTGACTGTATAAGAAACTGGAACTTCGGGACTTTTCTTTAATCCAAGTGTGCATGCTGGGGCAAGAACATACAATACTGGCAATCAAGCAGCCTCTCAAGGACACCAACGTGCAAACAGACTTGAAGTCTCTCCCCAAAGACATATTTTTCAGTAGCCCTCATACCTCCTACAGATATGCTAGCTCCTTCAACCAAATCACTGTTCTTAAATTAAGGCAGGCCCTTAGCTTAGCATGGTTTAACACATGTCTATCAGCAGTTTTAGAGGGGACAAATTCGAATCCCGAGTCTGCCCATGTGGTGAAGGAGCCATCAAAGATGCCTTACTGTAATGTCCACTTTATGCCAACACTCGCTGTGAGCTGCTAATTCCACACCTAATTCAATATCCTAGTCACTCTGATCAGTTCTATTTAAACTTCTTACCATCAGATTCAAATGTCTCTACCTTTTTAAGTATGGTGAAATTCTGACACACAATATGTAAGATGTGCAGCAGCCTGACCAACAAATCTGTTCACCTGATTAAGTAATCAATATTAATTTTATTTATTCAAGTATTTTATGCACTGGTCATTGACTGCAATAAAGATTTTGTTCTGTTCCAGCTCAGCCTGTTTGGTAAAAATATGGCAAAGAAAAAGAAGATGATCATGTTGTAATTTCTCTGGTGGGACTTAGGTTTGGTTTCAGAACCAAAGAGCAAGACAGCCTAAACCTGCTAACTGTGGGGGGCAAGTGGCAGTCAGGAGGAGACCCACCCCAACTGTGCTGTCCCAAGTCAGGCAGCTGTCATTGTCAATTTCCTGGAAGTTCCAGCTCAGCATGTTTGGGATGATCCAAACCTACCAGGGAGAATTTGGAGTCTCCATGGAGGTCCCCAAACACTGGACCCTTGGAGGAAGAACCAAGAAGAGGGTCCTCTCCCCTCTCAAAGCAGCCTCTTGGTAATTGGACTCATCACCCTGTTCCTGAAGAGCTCCTTGAATGGAGATTCTGGTGAAGCATCTGGCTTTGGACATCTTCCCACTTGGCCCTAGCAGGACCAGCAACATCATATGCCAGAGAAACCATTGCATTTCATCTCCAGTGTTGGCCAGCATCAACAATGGCAATTTCAGGATCGTCAGCTGAGATACCAGATCTCTTCCCCACCCTGTTACTGACACCATGATCCAGCTCTTAATGTACCCAGTGTACTGGAAATAGTTGGGCCCCTAAAACTTAGGCAGGTGGCAGAGAATGAGGCACAGATCTCCTAGTGTGGAGACACCCCTAGTTTGTTAAAGCAGGAATGAAAGTGAAACAAATCTCAAAGGACAGAAATGAGAACATGGTTTACTTTCATAAAACTTTCTGAATGTAAGGATTGATTGTAGAAATGAAATTATGATTTTTCAAACCATATTTTAGCAAAATAAGTGAAGGTAGTGATAACCTGAATATTTCTGAAGTTTCTCCATGAAGGGTTTTCAGGAAATTATGTTCAAATGTTTAGCCTAGATGTACTGCAGCCAGCAGCTCTTATGGATGGTCTCCTTCCAAATTTGGGGTCATTGTAACACTATTTAAGCACCTGCTGAAAACTCATCTTTTTGCTTACGTCTTCCTATATTTTGTGGGAAGGATTTTCCCTCCCCTTTTATTAACACTGTAATTTCCATATAGGTCCTAGGTTTGATTCAAAATGAAAGCGTAAGGGAGCCTAAACCTGCTAACCATGGGGGGCAAGTGGCAGTCAGGGAGAGCCCCACCCTGACTGTAGTCTTCCAAGTCAGAAAGCAAACATTGTAAATTTCCTGGAAGTTCCAGTGAAGCCTGCTTGGGATGGCCCAAGCCTACCAGGAAGAAGTTACAGTCTCCTTGGGTACCCCAAATATTTCAGCCTTTGGGGAATGACCAAGAAGAGGCTCCTTTCCTACTCAAAACAGCCTCTCTGCAGTTGGGCCCACCGTCCTGTTAGTGCCGTTAGCTCCTTAGACTGGGACAGTGGTGCACCATCTGGATCTGATGGTTTATGAGGAGTAGGAGCTAGACTGCAATGTAATCAAAGCAGAGGAGCATATGTTTGGACCACAGAAGGTTTGCAATGACAGAAGCCATTTTTATTGTATCATTCACTAGGACACAAATACTCACGAGGAAGTAATCTGACATCTCATTGTACTTGAAAAGTTTCAATCGTTTCCCAGATTTGGAATGATGGTCATGTTATTTCTCTGGTGGAATTTAGTTTTGGTTCCAGAACAAAAGAACAAGACAGCCTAAATCTGCTAACCATGGGGAGCAAGTTGCACTCAAGAGAAGACCCGCCCTGACTGTCTTGTTCCAAATCAGGCAAGAGACATTGTGAATTTCCCACACATTCCAGCTCAGCTTGTTTGGGATGATCCAAGCCTCTGAGAATTTGGTGTCTCCGTGGAAGTCTCCAAACACTTCAGCCTTTGGGGAAAAACCAAGAGGAGGGTCCATTCCCCCTTCAAAGCAGCCTCTTCATATTTGGACCTGTCATCCCATTCCTGCAGAGGGCCTTGGGTAGGGACATTGGTGAAGCATCTAGCTCTGAGCATCTTCCCACTGGGCTCCAATAGGACAAGTGATGACACATGGCAGAGAAACCATTGTAGATCAACTCTAATGTTGACCAGTATCAGCAGTGACTTTTCAGGATCTTCTGTTGAGAGGCTAAATCTCTTCCCCATATTATTGATACCCTGATCCACCTGTGAACCTACACAGGGTACTGGAATAATAGGTATCTTAGCCATAGGCACCTTAGTGAATCTTAGCCAAGTGGCAGTGAACGAGGCTCAGATGTCCCAGATGTTATTAAAACCAGGAATTAAACTGGAACATACACATCTGAGAACATGATATGCACCCATAAAACTTTTTGAATGTAGGTATTGTTTGATCATGGAGATAGAGATTGTGATTGGTTTGCTAGGCAGAAACTGCTAATCCTGCCCTTTTGGGAGGTTTGGGGGGTTGAGGCGAGATTGGAGATCAGACCGGCTCCCTCTTCGTTGGTCTTCTGAAGCTTCTTTTTCTTTCCCAGAGAGCTTTGGCTTGACATGAATGTTGCCCTCTTCATTGTTATTTATTTTTTGTTTAAATTGTCTGGCTTTTTTCTATTGCTTTTGCTTCTATTGTCTTACCAAGGAAGTTTTAATCTGCATTTTTATATGTTAGCTGCCCAGGATCTCTTGAGTGGATGACATAGAAATGTGTTTAATAAATATTCAATAAATATACTTGCGTATAACTTCCACCATTTTGCCCTACTGAACCTGGAGCTCTGTAAATGCCTTCTCAGTTACTAAATCACCCTGATAACTTAGTATCCTACAAGCCATGGTAGGAGAAATGGTCCAACCCTTAAACCTCTCATCTGAAGATAGTTCAGCTGGTGACTCCCACCTGAGCATCTTACATACAGAGACACCTTTGTCTTTGCTGCTAGAAAGCTTAGCCATTCACTTTTAATTCAGTCAAATGATAGGAGAGGAGAGGAGCTGTGAAGTCAAAGGGTCGTCACCCTCCATTCCCCTCTAACTATCCTGTTTACCTAGATAGCACCCATTACTGTATCTTGCCAGCCTCCATTACTTTAGAGCAACTCCATCACATTACACAGACACAACAGATCTTCCAAAAGGCATTTCATTTTGCGTACTGGAGATCTTTTAAATCTGCCTTTCTTTAAACAAGGAATAGGAACCCTTGCTTTTTAAAATGTCAGTTAGTTCATAGCTAATCTAGCCCTACAGGATAATGGGAATAGTTCTCTTCTCCTGGAGATGATACTGTAGATAGATATTTGGACCTATGAAATCACAAAGAGTCAATCCCAATTTGAGTGCATTTCCCCCCTTTTTTTAAACCAACACACAAAACTAAAATCATTTACACCCACATCAATGTCTACAAAAACAAAATTAACAGCAGATACAAGAGGAAGCATGAACAATCTAGAAAGGCAGAGACTAATTATTTTGCTTCTGTTCCTCAAAACCTTTTAAAGTTGATAGACCATATTTCATTCCAGTTGTTTATTCTTGTCTGAAAGTATGTTCAACTCTTTTGATGGCTATGGAATGGACAAAATTTCCATTTGCTAAGAAAGGGCCTAAATAGCTTCCATCAAATTTTGTCTCCATTATAAAAAGTTCTTACTACTACATTACTACTACTACTACTATCATGTTTCCCATACCTCCCTATCTTTGTGGAGTGGGATTAAAAGAAAAACATCTGCCCTCTTTAACCCAGGTTCCTGTTTACTTCAGGTGGCCACTGACTATGAAGCAGGTAAGTCACTGAGCTGGTAGATTAACCTGTTTTCTGAAGGTTTATCTCATTGCTGTTGCAGTTTACCAAGAAGGTTTCTTCAACAATATTTCTGAGTGGGAGAGTTTAAAATTCAGGTATGACAGAAGGATCATTTTCAATCAGTTTCATCAGCCCACTTGGACTTGTGAGTCAGGTTTTACATGCTTTCAGTGCTTCTTTCTCCATAAGGGTTGCGCTCCACATTCATGTGGATACTGTGTTCCCATGCTCAGGACTCTGTTACTACTCTGAATAAATAACTCAGATTAGTGTGATATTGCTTAGGGTTTCTTGATATCTGACATTAAATTTAAATCAAATTTAAAATACTCCTTGCACTTGAGGCAAGTAGACACCCATAATAAGCTGGCAGGATCTTTAACAGAATCCTAATTTTCTCTCCACTTTTCTTCTAAGCTGCCACCTCATCACATCATCATGAGAACTACTAATATCTAATTACATATCTACTAATAACTACTAATGCTACTAACATCTTTGAGGTTGGTTGGATCCATGTGATCTCAGTGAGGTTTCACTTTACTGTATTTTCTTAAGACTCCTTTTTCCCTAGATAACCACTAATTATTAGCAATTTATTATTATACAATAAATTGAGTAGCTGACTGAGCAAGGCGAAGATACACATTTGACAAAATTTATGAAATGAAGCATCTGTGAATACATTTAAAAGTTGGCTTTAGTCCATCCAGTTCAATCTTAGCCAGTATTTCAATCTGAGATTCAACAAAAAGGCTTTGCTACCAACTCCATGTTCCTTTTTTTTAGACCAGCAAGATATTGAAACCAATTATCCATCCCTTGATTTAGGAGAGCGCTAACCCTAGCATATTTTAACACACTTTATTTTATTCTGTTTGGATGCTGCCTGACTCTGACTGGGCTATTTCCAACAGCTGACCTTGAAGGAAAGCTTAGGAAAATCCCTTGTGGGGGTGAAGGGACAGTTGAAACTTCAGTCCATACATCGTTGCGCTGCCCATTTTATAAAAATGCATGACTATGTTTCATATCCCATTTGCTAACTAAACTTCCAGATCAGTCAAGTTTATTTTATGCAGTTGTAGTTAGTCGACAAGCATATTCAGTTTCTTTGAATGGAGCCAAATGTTTTATTGCTTGTAAAACCTGCCCGAACCAATCATTTCTTTTTATTATTTCTTCTCTCTTTTGGTGCAAGCTGCCTA
Source organism: Liasis olivaceus (assembly GCA_030867105.1). Taxonomy (NCBI): domain Eukaryota; kingdom Metazoa; phylum Chordata; class Lepidosauria; order Squamata; family Pythonidae; genus Liasis; species Liasis olivaceus. Next base: position 6,416,745 of record CM061353.1, read on the forward strand.
GAGTCACTCTGGAGTGAAGCAGCCTCTAAATCTCATAAAGCAATAAAAGTTAAATAGCTAAATAATCAATAGTTATTTTATTTGGCAAAAACTTTTAATTTATCTTCTTTAAGTGGAATTGTGGTCATTGGCCCTAATAAACTGACTGACCAATGCTGTGGAGGTTCCAATGTATCTGAAGGACACCCTATCTCACAGAGTTACTGTTAGAGGTGAAGAGGTAGTATCAGATATCCTGCCTTGAACTCCTACACGAAAGGCAGAATATGAATATAACGAATAAGTTACAGCTCCCATTCAACTTCAAAATATCCTTTTTACAGTAGAAACAGGTTTTTTAAAAAAACAAACCCCCCCCAAAAAGCAGTTGAAATCTAGAAAACATTTGCAATAAACACTGTTTGCATCTTCTCAGGACCCCTGAATGTACTATCCAGACATTATTTAGGCAGAGCATGATTTTAGAAAGCCCATATATATATATTTTTAAAATCAGGTTATGCAAGTAAGTGTGACCTTTAGACAGAGAGAACCAGAGATGGCCCGGGAGGGTATGGGAACAGGTTTGCTAAGTGGCCTCAAGCAAGACTCAATTTCTCAACCTCAATTCTCCTTCTATAACCTGGAAATAGTGACAAGTTCAGCAATGCAGATAAGCAAGGAACGAGCAATGAACATGATAACAAAAATGCTTTTTTACAGCTAATTTACAGTCTGGAGCTACCAAGAAATGACTTCATGCAATAACAAATCACTGCCAATGTACAGTAAATTAACAGCAAGTCTTACAATTGACTCAACATGTTTAACTAAAAATCCCTAAAACATCCTTCAGATAACAGATCATTTTTCCACTGTAGCTTATTTATGTAAGTGTGGATTATTTATTATGAACTACGAAAGCCTTAAGATTTGTTTTGATTTAAGAATGGAGGAAAAAGCCATGTTATAAAAATGGTAAAGATTGAGTTTTGGTCATTTGTTGAAATGATTCTTCAATGTTTAGGGCAAAAACAGTATTTCCTTTCTACATTTTAATTTTTAACAATATATATGTAGAAAAGCACACTGATATTGATTTAAAAGACTGACCTATTAAAAAATGAATGGGGTTATAAAGCAGTGCCTACCCATTATGGTGAATGCAAAGTTGTGTTTTCCTGTTTCAAATCAACCTTCTTACAAAATACAAGATAAAAGGTAAAACCATTTTCAAGGTGAACTCAACTATTGACAACATGGAACAATCATGCAGGGATTTTTGGGGGGGGGGGGGCAGCATGCAAAAGTGATTTTGCCATTGCCCTATAATTCCAAGATTAGTCTAAAATGACAGCATTTCCTGGTAATCTTCCATCCAGTTACTAACCAGCCCCAACCTTGCTTAGCTTCCAATCCAGAGAAAGTCAACCAGTTGCTACCGCCAACTAAGCAACAGAAGATACAACAAGCTTATTCAGGTATCTGTATATTTGGAAACTACACTACATTTTGGCTTTCTGTGATGAAGAACAAAACATAGGATGATTACAAATGACTGAACTCTTCAGCAAAAATAAATGACTGTGGGATGCCTAATGTGACAGCCTTCTTAATGGGCTTACTTATTCATTTCCTTCCTTAGTGTAATCTCTTCCAACTAGACTGAAACACATGGCAACCTGCATGATTTGAATCCCTAGGACTAAACTCAAGGTTTGAATATATTTGACTTAAAAACAGGGAACGGGCTCTGAAGGGAACTGTAACCCAAAGGGTTGTCCAGTGTTCCCTTAAAAAAAAAAAAGTTTAACTGAGCCATGGCAAGGCTGAGCCCTAATACAAGTACTTGCCAGATCCAAAATGATCAAGATCAAAGTATTAAAACAATTCAGATTTGGAAAAAAATGTTTGCAAGATCAACCCTCCTGAGGAAATACTGTCTCTAGATGACTAGCTGGTGAAGCATTTTTAAGATGAAGAACAGAGGTTGGTCCTTTTCTTCCAGACTGTGTACCACAAATTACTGATATGCCTACTCACTGTTAGTTAACATTTAACTTGTATGGACTGATAGTGTAGCAACATGGCATTGACCCAGCGATTATGCAGCGATTATGTCATCAAAAAGAACATCTACAGGAATATATCAGTTCTCTGCACACTGAGGAAGATAGAACTATGAACTGGAGTTCAATTTATACCTTTTAGGGTTCTGTACAAACACTCTCCTGAATCGTAAAAAAAAAAAAGTTACTTATGATTTTGCAAGATTTATGATTTTAGAAAACTTAAAGCTATTTACTCCTTATTGATAGTTGTTTGAGATTGCAATCTCTTGGGGCAGGCATATGTCAACTCTGTTACTGATGTATCACAAAGTATAAAGAAGATCTAGAAATAAATGCTACTTGCAATATATTTAGCTTTCCATTTTTTTTTTTTTTAAAGTGGAACTTCTTGATCAGCTGCATTCATCTTCACCGTTCCATCCATGTTATTGCTGGATAGCGCTCTGTGAGGATCTTTTTTAATTGAGTGGTATGGATTCTGTCTCTGGTTTCTACAACACAGCTGACCTGGAGAAAAAAAGTGTATTAAAACCATTACACTGATTATAACAGCACCAGGGCTTTAGGAAACAGTCATACCACAATCAATATCCTTTAGATGTGAGCAAGTCCACCATAGTCACCACTGAAGGCCCTCTCCAACATGGCTGCCGCTCAGGTATGTGGATTTTAATTCCCAGAATCCCCTAATCAGCATGACTACTGCTGATAATTCTGGAAGTTGGCTTCCAAAGCAGTAGAGGATAGCAGAGCTCTCTCTGCCAGCAATGTCAGCGCCACTTGTTATTCGAAGGAAATTATTGTTCCTCAAAGCAATTTGGGTTTTATAGACATTACAATTGTCAGTACAGAATTGCAAATTCCTTCTCGGGATGGTTTTTAAAGTCCAGGTAGGCTTATGTAAAATGGAGGCGGAGGGGTAGAAGAGATGGAAATACAGAGAAACGCACACTTTTCAAAAATTAAAATATGCGCTAAAGGATTTTAGGCTAAATAGAAGGGTATATTAGAAGAGTATTGAAGCTGGTAAGATGCCCTTAAATTCTCTACCCAGTCACTTGGCAAGAAGTCCTCATGTGTGTAATGTCCCTTTATTCTCTGCTCTGCAATATTCAAACTTGGTTCAGCTTTCAGTCAAATGCAGCACAGTTTGATGCGCTCAACCCTTCTCAGAAAATAAACTACATTTGTAAGACAAACAAGCTATGCTTATCTACAGCTCCTTCTGGGACTTCATTTCAATTTCTCTCCAATAGCTCAGAATCCCAGGGCTGTAAGTTAAAATAAATCTAGGAGATGGGTTGATCCATTGATTATGTGCCACCAATGTCAAACCACTTCTGTTCTGTTGCTAGGAGTGCTGAACGGATATATCCATGAAATCACCAGAAGTTAAGCACAATCTGAAGGAGACTTGACAATGTAGCATAGCGGTTAAGATATTCTGCTAGGACCAGAGAGACCCAAATTCAAAGAAAAAAGACATGTTTCCTTTATAAAAGAAGAACAGAACACAAAACTCTTAAAGAACAACATGAGGAGGCTTTTGTGTGTGTGTGGGGGGGGGGGGGGTTGCTGCAAGCTCTAGAAGTTACTCTTTGCTTTCTCCTGCTTGTACTTTGATGGGGGAACCATTCTGGCTATTTTGTGGACTTCTTGGTCACCTGCTCCCTAGACTTTCCATCTCAGTTTGGTGGAACTCACTGTCACGGCAGCAACAGTTGTGATTAAGACAGCCAGTCACAACTATGTTCATCAGTGACTTCCAGAAGGTGTTAAGCACTGGTGTTATATCAGAGCTCACTGCAAATCCTGCCATTCCTACTCACAAAATCCAACAGAACAAACCAGGTTGCTCCTTACTCTACAGCAGCAACTCATCCCGCTGAAAGCAATTCTTGGGGACAGCACTGTCACTCACACTCTCAGGAGACTATAGCAATATATGAACCAGTGTGTGGACATGACAGAAACAAGGATGGTTTGAAAGGAAGATCTATTGATGTTGGTGTACACTAGAATGAAGTTAAGTTTCCTTCCCCCCCTTATCTCCTGCCTTTATTTTTCCTTATTACACTTTTCCTGCACTTCGTGTTGCTTATTCCAAAACAGAATATTTGTGTGATAATACACAGTATTTTGGAGAGTTCCTTGACCTTGCCCATGATTAGAAATATCTTGTAGCAGTGTAATCATTTAGAGATAGAACGCTATGTTTTCTAGCATGCCAAAATAATATTGTTATATTATTGAAATATTTTTAAATGTCAAAACTTTGTACACATTAAATAGGACAGCAGGAAATGTACATTCTTCCTCCCCCACCCTGTCAGGGTATACCCTGGAATAGGAATTTTTTGGGGGGGGGGTTGTGAGTGGGAATGACAGCACAGCTAAGCTGCCCACATCAGCAGCTCTGCTAGCTCAGGGTACTAAGTGCTCATATGTGTGGGGTGTGGTAGGTACATGACACAGCACAAGCCAAGGCATATAGCCCAATGCATCATGGGTGTTCATGGCAGGGTGTTGGAGTGCTGGGCACTGGTGAACGGTAAGTTCTGTAGACTGCTTGTAAATATTGTACAGTAAAGGTCTGTGTATAGTTCTGCTACAACAGACTGTGGGCTGTTTAGGTTTGTTGCATTGCACATGGAACACCACAATGCGGTGTATGCGCTACCCCAGACCTGGGCAAAGTGCGGCCCACGGGCAAAGTGCGGCCCGTGAGCCGCTCCTGTCCGGCCCGCCCGTCACTGCTGAGTGAGCCGGAGCTCCGGCTCCGGTCACCCAGCACGGCACTAAGCAAAACTCGCGAGATCCGACGCTGGGATCTCGCGAGTTTTGACTGTTACTCTTGAGCCACAGTTACTATTGTGCTTGTGTTTGTTTGCATAGCCAGCTGCTCCTGGCCCCCCAAAAATGTGTGCTCACATTAAAAAAAGAAAAGTTGATTCCGAATGCCGCGTTTTCAACAAGACATGGACTGCTAAATATTTATTTACAGAAGTCAAAGGTAAAGCTGTGTGCTTAGTTTGTGGTACAGTGGTCGCTGTGTTGAAGGATTACAATCTGAACCGCCACTATGTGACCAAACACGAGGATAAATATAAGAACTTATCTGACCAAGAGTGCGCAAAGGAGTCTGAGGCTTTGCTAGCCAAGCTGCAAAGTCAATGAACGCTTTTTACAAAACTTAGCACATCCAGAGATACAGCTGCCAAGACAAGTTATGTCATATCTCATAAAATAGCTAGAAAAAGCAAACCGTTTTCTGAGGGAGAGTTTATTAAGGAGTGTTTGGTGGACTCTGCTGCGCTAATATGCCCAGAGAAAAAGGGCGCATTTGAGAACATCCCCCTCTCCCGGCGCACTGTAATGAGAAGGGTTGAGGACATTGCGGAAAATCTGGAGTTTCAGCTGAAGAACAGAGCAGTTCAATTTTACTGTTTTACACTGGCTCTGGATGAGAGCTGCGATGTATGTGACACTGCCCAGCTACTCATCTTCTTACGTGGGATCACTGCAGACTTCAAAATAACGGAGGAGCTGGCAGCCATGCAGTCAATGAAAGGGACAACAGGGAGTGATTTCCTAATGGAGGTAGATGCATGTTTGGACAAGTTGGGACTGAAATGGGACAAACTTGTAGGTGTGACAACAGATGGTTGTCCAAATCTGATGGGGAAAAATGTTGGACTTTTGAAGAGAATGCAGGATAAAGTGACAGAAATCAACCCTGAGCAGAAATTAACATTTTTGCATTGTATTATACATCAGAAAGTGTTGTGTAGGTCAGTATTAAAAATGAACCATGTTGTTGATGTTGTAACTAAAACAGTTAACTTCATCAGAGCAAGAGCACTGAATCACAGACAGTTTGTTGCACTTTTGGAGGAAAATGAGTCTGAACATCGTGACATCAGCTACCACTCAACTGTCAGGTGGCTCAGCCTGGGAAAAGTGCTGAAAATTTTCTGGGACTTGAGAGAGCAGATCTGGGAGTTCAGTGTGAAGAAGGGAAATGACATCCCTCAGCTTTCAGATGCAGACTGGCTGGTAGACCTTAGTTTTGCTGTAGATGTGACTGCTCAGATGAATGAACTGGATGTCAAACTGCAATGCAAGGGCCTTTTTGTGCATCAAATGTACAGCGCAGTGAAGGCTTTCATGAGAAAGTTGCAGCTTCTCGCAAGCCAAATGGGGAACAATATTCTCACTCACATGCCAACACTAAAGGAAGCCACACCATCAGCTGATCACCTCCACAGGTACTCATCCATGTTAAAAGCACTGCATGGTGAGTTTTCAAGGCGATTTCAAGACTTCAAAACACTTGAGAGTGAAATGAACATGGTTTCTTCTCCCTTCACTTGCAGTGTTGATAATGCACCTAGTGATGTTCATATGGAACTCATTGACTTGCAGTCTGACACACTTCTGGCAGAGCACTTTAGGTCAGTCCCACTGCTTGAGTTTTACTCTTCACTCAAAGAGGAGAACTTTCCACACATGAGGAGACATGCTCTGAGGATTCTAGTCCTCTTTGGATCTACCTACATATGTGAACAGACATTCTCAGTCATTAAGTTCAACAAATCCAGATACAGATCCTCTATCACTGATGAACACCTCTCAGCTGACCTTCGCATAGCCACCTCAGACATTCAGCCAGATTTCAGTGCACTTATTCAAGCCCAAGACAGACTGGATTTCTCTCACTGAACAAGTTGAACATCAAAACCATTTATAGCTTTTTGTCTAAAGTTGATCAGTTGCTTATCTTTAACATACCGCAAAAAACCTCTTTAGTATTTGTGAAGATTAACAAGTTTAAAATAAAAACAATCATAACATCACTGTTTCATTTTATTTTTAAGTAAAGTTGGTTCGGCCCCCGAACACAGTTCATATTTTTCATGTGGCCCCCTATAGAAATTAATTGCCCACCCCTGTGCTACCCCGACACACCCCAAACAAAATTAACCTTTAAAATAATGTGACAGATTCTTGAATTCTTTTCTGGAAAACACCTTTCTCTAGAAAAGTAAATTTACAGCATATATTTTAACATAGTATGCATCCCTGCTGGTTATGAAAGCTTCAAAACTGAGACCAATTGTGAACCTCTATAAATATTCTTATGTGGCATGTACCCAGCAAAATAAAATTTAGACCAGTAGAAAATTTTAAAATTGTAGAGAGCTGGCCAAAACCATTTCATTGGTATTGAGCCAACCAGCCAAGTGAGCTAATGGATGACTTAATATTCATTCGAAAGTTGGCATATATGAATTTGACTGTTGGAAAGAAGCCAAACATGGCATTCAACCCTCATCAACTTCAATGACTATGCTAACAACATCACAGAAATGTGCAGACAGCATTCTCTTTTTCATTTCACAATTTATGAAGAAATCAGGTTGCACAACAAGATCTTCACAAACAAGACTACACAGGGCAAGGACTGGGAAAACTTGCTGACATGAGGTCGCTTGACTGAATTCATGACAAAACAATGTTTGCTTACAGTGCAAACTGTTATTTCAGTGTTTGTGCAATTAGCCTCCATTAAAAATACTTGACCTATTAAGCAATTTTGAGATTTGTGCAAAGATCTCAAAATTGTTGAAGCTCAAACAGACAATCTAGTGAAGTGACACCACTTAGGGCAAAATAATAAATTACAAGCCAATTAAGGTGTCAATCTGATTACTGATGGAGGTGTGCAAGTACCCAAAGTAGTTATCAAAGCTGATTTATTCCTTGCAGTTAAATCAGGTTGCTCTTCATATATCTTTGAATAGCCTTAACTCCAGTAGCTGGGTCTCCAGAAGAGCAATTGCAACTTTTTTGGGATAGATTCTTCATTGCCACCATTGGCAAATAGATTTGTGTATGGTTGAGTGGCTTCCAGGTTTGTCCGGCAGTAAATGAATTTTGCTGATTTTTAAGCAATCTACTAGACCACATATGTTGCTTAAAACAAAATCCTTTCTTGCCATGCTTCGGATCATCCCAATCAGAGTCTTGTGTGACGGAGGGGTAACTCTTTTACTCAGCTCTGCCACTTTTGATTCACACGGACTGCCAAACATTAAGCCTGTCATTAATAGTATCTCCATTCCCTGCTTGTCCTTGGCTAAGCCAGGACAAGGGAGTAAGATGAATATGCAAAATGAGGCTAAGTTTGATATGGGTGAGGCTGCTCTTATCAGTGCTTTTGGAGACTTGCTCAGGGCTGAGCAAGAAGATATATCACAAAGGGTGGACAGTCTTAAGAAAAGTCTGCTGACTACTGTTGTCATTGCTGAGTTACTTCTTGAGCTTGTAAGACCTAAAACGTTGCATGAGGAGGAAATGGCTGGAACAGACATTTCCAGATGACCAGGGGGTCAAGTCATTAGTCCTTTGTAATGATGCTGAAGAGGGTCCTTTAGATTCTAGTAAGCCACTCTATGGAAGCATAAGCTCTAAAATACAGGTGAATTTACTCTGGAGAAGTAGTTGTTTGCTACATCATCTACTGTAGGTTTGAGAGCAAACCTTCACCATTCCCCTTGATGCTTCCTGCATGAATCACTAATATAAATCACTGGAGTCCTCAGAGCAAGTTTCTTTACTTGTGTAAAGTGTATGAAACCACAGTCCTGATTTCTTGGGAATAAGTTGCATTGAAACCAGTAACATCCTTTGAGTAGCTACACAGAGAATCACTATAGTAAACACAATTAGGTAGGAATTTATGGAATGCCTATACCATAATCATAATTCAATTTTATGGGTTGTAACCATTGCCAATCTGCATTCTGTCACTGTTCCCAGTTATTGCCAGTACCTTGATTTCTCTCCAAGAAAATGGATGAAGCCTAATTTTACCACCTTGAGGTTTTTTCTGTGTGGTGTTGGAAAAAGGGAAAAATACAGACTTCATACCTGTATACCTAAGAGCGATTTAAGCCTTCTCACTCATAGACAGGATAAAAAGACAATATCATGGGGACAAGGAAGAAATTAACTACTGTTAGGGTATGATTGTGGCATAGTTGGGAGTAAATGGGAACTTCCTATACCATTAGTACTGTCCAATTTGAACTCCACCTTCCTGTTTTTGTAAGCATTCAACAAAAGCTTATGAAAACAAAGCAAAATGCAAAATCTAAAACCAAGAACAAAATCAATGCAATTAAAATCAAGACACCTCAAATCAAGTTAAGCAAAAAATACTGGATTCAAATATATATAACGAGGCAGAGAATTTTAAAACTTAATTCTCAGTTGGAACCAGAGCTTTTTTTTACTAGGACTTATGGATAGCCAACTAGAAAAGACTCAGGGACTATTAGTTTTATATATGGTAACTGCAGCAAGGCTACTATATGCACAAAGGTGGAAAAATACAGAAATATATCAGGATTTTCCCATGGGAAGAAGGTCATCCCGTTTAGCTATACAAAACAAGTGTTGAGATTACAAAGTATCTTGTGATGTTATGATTTTCACTGCCACCTACTGTGTGTGTGTGTGTTAGTTATTCAGTGGGGGTGTTATACTAGCAATATATGGGGGTGAAATGCCCAGTAGCTTGAGAGAGTGTGTTTTACTTTGTTCAGTTAACCATGTAGGTTTTATAGGTTATGTAGTCTTAATTAGTAACCAAGTAGTGAACCTCTTCTCTGGAAGTGTTTTTTTAGCTAGAGGCTTTGTAGTGATAAGTCTTGGAAGCTAATATGAGAAGAAGTCTTTGTTATATTCTATATTTTGTATGCAACTTGTATTTTGTAAAGTTTTGCATTTTTATCAATAAAGACCAGTTAGTTTATATTTTCTGACTGGATTTTCTTTGGAGAACAAAATATGGACATTGCATTTTGCAAGCTCTCATGCTGATGTGTAATTTTTCCTGAGAGCAGGAGTTATGGGATTTTTTGCTGCACTCTGTGCAACAAAATACCCACTTGGAGGAGTAGACTTGAAAGGTGGTAGAAACTTGCTGAAATGGTTAAGCTGACTTGTCTGGTTAGGGAAGGAACACAGTTACTTTAACAAAAGACTGGAAACTTTTTATGGACTTTTTGCTGAAAATAGACAAAAATGATTTGATGATTTCAGGATTTACTGATTAAAAAGGATTGTTTATGGGAAGAAGGGAACCAAGGTATGTAATTTGGGAGCATGGAAATGGTAGTAATCATGTTTGTAGCTGCTGCAAAAAAGTTCGGAAATGATTTAGATATTTTCTTCCTTCTTTTTTCCTTCTTTCCTTGATTTACTGTTTCTCGCTTTTTCTTCTAATCTTTATGTTTCCATAGTTTTTAATCCTGTATAAAACTTTGTTATAATGTATAATTTTTATTGAGAAAGACACCTCAAATCAATTTAAAAGCCAGATACTATCCCTGGTCATGTGACAATGAATTCTACAAATTAACAGCACAAGATGAAGCTTCCAATTTGTCTCCTAAATCCATGGCCAATTTATTTAACTGGATCTGGGCTGAACTGCTAGAAAGCCAGCTCCCTGCACAACTCAGAAGCATTCCATGCAGATCTTGCCATAGCTCCGTTAAAATAATGAAATTCGACTACAGGCTTTCCCCCGCCTTCCTTACCTCACTGGTGAACAAATCAGCTCTCATGTATGGGTGTTCTTGTCTGATATCCAATATTCTGGAACAAAGAGATTTTTATGTAAGATTGTAGCTAGTTCAGTCTCAGTTGCACACCAGATCCTTATGTTGCACTGTTTCCACTGCTTAGACAGGATTTTTTTTTAAAAAAAGCATTTCTTGGTTTCTATTCTTCTTACACGTGGAAACTTTAAAAATATGAAGTTGCTATGTTTATATGATACCTTAAATTTTGTTTTACATTAGTGACAGGAACTATAGCAAGTAAATTAAATCACCTTTTCATCTTAGTCCATTGGAAAGGAAATATTGCATCTTATGCTTAAGTGTATTCTAAATATGGAGGATTATCATGGGTAAGAGTACTTGGCTTCCTACCACATCAACATCTCCACTAAAGACAAGTAGTCAAGACCACCTCAGTTCCTGGTGACTATATGGACACATCCAGGGAGGTTCCCTGGTGATAACAGTGAATATTCTTTTGTTTCATTTCAGTCCTTTCATCCTAATATACAGGCCGGTAGATTATTAAATTTTTACGTCGCCCATCTCCCCCAGGTTATGTTGCCCATCCAAGTGAGACTGCACTCATTCTAGACTACCTGGCTTCCTCGCGAGCCAAGGTCTCCAATAGCTTCGAAATATCTCCTGGACAATCAGAAACCACGATAGTGAATTTGCATACTCTGTTATCAAGAGTAAGAGCATGATCCATACACTGCCTCATCAGAGGGAGTTCCATGTTTCCACTGCACACAGCAACAGCCACTCTGAAACAAGGAGAAAATGAAATAAACCATTTTTCCCTTTGGGAGAATACATTTCTTAGCTTGTTTTATATACTTAATAGGATCAAGGATTAAAATATACCATATGGTCCCCTTTTGCCACTCATAACATCTTTGTACTAAATGCACATTTTACAAGCCTCCAATATTTGTTGATCTTTGTCTCCATGTCTACACAGCTCCTTCCATTCTTCCACATTTATTGGATGATAATTCCCATCAGCCTGGTCCTGGTGGGACATGGCCAGTCTCCAAATACTGCTCATTTCAGAGCCATCTGGCCCACCTGCCACTAAATCAAGGATGGAGAAAGTAGGAAGCATTTCCAGCATTTTTCCTACAGAGTCCAACTAGAGAGCAATTGTCATAGGAAACTGCTTCCACGCACTTCAGAGCATCAAGGCAGTCCAAAGATTTAATTAATCCTTTTAGGACCAAATCTCAAGAATCACAAAGCCTTAAGGTAGGGTAGATTTCAAGGTTCTGTGAACTTGGATGGGGGAAAAAATGATAACTTGATTTTTACAATTTTATTCTATGCATTTAAATAGTTATTTCTGAGAATGATCCATAGGTTTCATCAGATTCTCAAAGGGGTCCATGTCACAAAAAGGTTAAGAACGCCTGCTGTAATAGATTTTTAAAGGATTTCTAACATACAGGATCTCAATAATGCTAAAACTAAAGGATCATGTCTAAGATATACACTCAAAAAAGTATTCCTGAAATGAATCAGCAGGTAGACTTCACATTTCCAAACTGTTTTAAAATGTTCCCAAACCAAAGTCATTGCTTTGGAATGTCCGATCAAGTGGGCAACTACAATGACCTAAACTCAGATGTTTTAGGCTTCATTTTATGAAATCAAGAAAATCTGAGGAAATTAGCTAGCTTTCCTCCATCAACCTCAAGAGAAGCAGCAGCTTGAAGCAGAAGATGCATTTCTGTTGTCTTGGACATAAATGTCCCTTTTCTTTCTGGATGTTGAGCTTGACAACCAGAGTCTAACAGGGTGTGTCCAAGCAGTTTTTCTGGTGAGATATTTTTTGATGTCTGAGACTTCTTGGTAGTCTCTCAACCAAACATTGGCCAAGCCTGGCCCTGCTAGGCTTTTGAGATCAGCCAAGGTCAACTAGGAGTTGCCAACCCAACTGCAGAAAGAAAAATCTCCATTGAGTCAAACTCAACTCTTTCTGGGAGGTTTTTTCAACTCTGCATTCTAGTGTACAGCTTTGAAATTCCTTGGGTGGTCTCCAATCCAAGTACTAATGTATCCCAAATATATCAATAATATACAAAACTGAACTTTTGGAGAATTCTGTACCTTTTGCCCTTTAACTCTGGTAGCTGCCCAGACACTAGAGCAGCCAGTCCAATGGCTCCTTCTGCATCGACAACAGCACGTTCATATTCCAGCAACCTCAGCATAGAAATTAAGACGTCCTCTTCTCTGAAGGAGGAGAGCAGCAGTGTCAAACAGAGGGCTGCAAGCATGGCACCCGATTTCTTAATTATTCAAAAGTATTGCACCAGAGCAACAAGTGAAGAGACAAGGCTAATCTTCGCCTCGCCTAATATCAAAAGGTCCCAGCTCTTTTCTGTAATTTTAAATAAATGGATCTTGCTTCAGTCATGTTCTGCCTATGTTTCTCCTTCATTCTGTCAAGGATTATTCAAGGGTCTGCTTCTTTGCTACTGAATGTGACACATGGACTCTGCCTGTGTCACAAGGAGCATGAAAAAGCTAATCATGATCACATTCAAATTCAAATCAATGGGCAAATTTAGGCCTTAGTGAAATTGTTGAAGGCAACAGGACCAACTCAATGTGAGCCTTTTGTTAAAAAAGTGGTTCTACTGAATTACATCTTTGGCTTTCCAAACTCAAATTGAAACACTTAGAGCAGATCTATCTGGAAGTTATTCCGGTGAGGTTTGGAACCTGGTAGCCATTTACATATATAATCCAGCCATTAAACATCTAATATGGATACCTAAAGCAGCCTAGAATGAAACAAAATGTAGAAATCTAGGAAAAAAATAGTTTTAAATACAGTTATCTAGATGGCATATGTGGGGAAAGGAGAACAGGCTGGCTTTATATGAAAGGATTTTTCCAAAGAGTTTTACTGAACTAGTTAAAATAGTTTAAGCATTACAGAACACTTGGGCAAACACTTCCCAACATGTCATGAAAGTCTCAGACTACAATCAAACTTATCAAGAAATACACTTATTTCACCTTCCATTGTTTGATAATCCAATCTTTATTAAATTGGACCGTATGGTTTACATCAAAGGCACTTGCTGGCCTTTGATTACAAAAGAGTGGGGAGGATTCCTTCTTGACTGCCTCCCCCTGCCCCGGTTAATTTCCCTACACTGTTTGTGTAGGGCAGGATGGGGGTTGGCTTCATTTTCCAATGGCCTTTTGGGGGTGGGTACATTTTGCACAACTTGTCTGCACCTGGTTTAAGACTTAGCAGCTGGCTGGCTTCTGGCTCTATTCCTAAATTGGTTTTTCAGATTTGGAGGAGATGGGGCTTCATTCCCACCTCCACACTTGAAAAATAGATGTCCAATTGGAACCAGAGGTTTTCCTTTTAGGTATGATGGACAAACAGACAGAAAGAAAACATGGGAATTTATTTCTTTATACTGTAACAGCAGTGAGACTATTATATAAGCAGAAATGAAAAAATTACAAATACCTACAGCTGAAGAATGGATAGTGAAATGAATGGAACTGGCAGAGATGGCAAAATTGACTAATTTAAAAAAGACTGACTGGCTTTGTTTCTGTTTGGAAACCACTCAGACTCTTTACTTGAGACGGAAAGAAATGAAACTTTAATTTTGGGGTTTGATGACCAATACTTTTCATAATTATAGAAATACTTGATATCAATAAAAGATAATACAAAATAAGTCTATTAGTTTATTTTAAACATTAGAATAAGAGGTGAATGTATTCTATATCTGTGCCTGCACCAAAGAGAGTTCAAAGTTCTTTTCTGTCACTGATTTTTTAAAATTTCCTTTTCTGATCTTTTGTTTTCTTATATTTTACTCCTTGCTGAAATTTAATAAAGTTCTAAAGAAATGTACCAAAAAATGCCACATTGGAAAAAGGCTTTGTGGTAGTAAATATCCTTCAAGAAGCTCCATGGTTTGCACTTAAAAGAATTATACTCATGTATAGCATAGACAGCTTGCAATTTCCCAAGTTACAAAGGAGTTTTATTTATTATTATTTATTCATGTTTATATAGCTGCCCATCTCCCAATCCAGTGAATCTGGGCAGTGTACAAACTTAAAAATATACAAATTAATATTAAAACTTTAAAATTATAAGACACAAAACTAAAAACAGAACAAAAAAGCAATTCAGAACTGAGACTCAGATGTGGGGTACTCAAAGTTTAAAGGACAAATTACATAAGCAGGATGCAACTAACCATAGATGGCATATGCATACGTAAAACGCAAGGTTTTCTTGCGGTAACTAGAAAAAGGCAGGGACCTTGCATTTAGCAGGATCCAAACGCACCTCTCAGGGCAAAGGGAAAACTGCCAATGTTCTGTTCCTTAGAACCAACAAATCCTTTGTTTCTTCTCACTCCAATATTTCTGGATATGAATCAAGCATTTCCCAGTTAGAACCTCCCTGCTGTCAATTTCCTCCTTTAAACTCAGATCTATTTTGTACTCAAGCCAGAAAATCCAAACTGACTTGGCTTTTAAGATCACCTGGAGGTGCCCAGGAAAATAACCATCTCAAATACTAGTTCTTCTCAAAGTAGGCATTGCCTTTACATACCTCACTGTTACAACTTTATCAACCCCGTTCCCCGTCAGTTGCGAAGAGTTGGTGCCAAAAGAATATCCACTCATTTCTGAAAAATGAATGATGCAAAGACAAACAAGGAATACCACTGGTTATAAATAAATGCTAAATCAATGCACAAGGCTTGACTACTTTACAATCTATGTTAGAATTCAGGAAAGGTTTTTTGGAATGTCAAAATAGGGCAAGTTTCTTTCAAGGTGTTGCTGGTTATTCTACCGAGACCAAGGATAACGACCAGTCAAAAGAGTGACACAAAGCAGGACATAAGATGGGGTGGTAAGGCAAGAGGATTAGAAGAACCAGAGGGGTAAAAAGATGTAAGCCCAGAAAAAGGAATTAAGATGGAAGAAATGGATACAGCTGCCTGAGGATCACGTTTTGAAGCAGCCACCAAAAGTACTGCTATAAGTCCATGGCATCAACATTAATGCAAAATATTCTGACTATATTCCTTGGAGTGATGACTTTCACAGTGGAATTTAGTGCTTTATAAACTATTTTCCTACTTGTCTTTGAGGCACATGCACAGGGGGAGAAGGGGCTCTTGGGAGAAGAGACTAAGCCTTAAGACAGATTGAAAGAACTGGACATGTTAAACCTTGTTTGAAGGAGACAGAACCCTCTTTAAATCCCAGATAGAAGTCACAGGATGTATCAATTATAGCTCTAGAGTGCAGGACATAGGAAAGCAGATTCCACTGGAATATTATGAGAAAAGAACTTTCCAACAGGAAGAGCAACTGCAAGTGGAACTATTGCTGGAAAACTATCAGTTGGGGTAGTTTAATTAGATTCCTGCACTGAGCAGGCACTCCATGACCTAAACAGCCCCTCCAAACCAACTTTGGGTTTCTGTCATCCAGCTGCAGCCCAGGATAAGCTGATGAGTTGCAGTTACTAAAAATGCTACATCCTTACATGCTGTGCAGAGTTCATTTTCCCCATTTTTATCTTTTGCATGTTTCTATATTTAAAAGCAATCTCAAATAGGTATCATTAAAATAGGGCAATCAGCTTTTCTTTTTCTTCTAGTTAATTTTTTTTTTTTTACTCTCAGCAGGATAAGACACTAACAGCCTATAGAGGCTCTAATCAAGAATTATCCTATTTCATTTTTTTAAAAAAAGATGCTATGGAAATGAAGTGCCTTATATGAAGTACTGTAGTACAGAATGTTTTTACTTTTCTTGCTGCAAAAGAGTAAATAGGTATCAAATCAGTAATATATCTTTTAGCTCCCTGCCTAATTGGCCTAAAGTGGTGGTTAAAAATCAAATTATCACTCAGACTAAAGATTGCTATGGGGAATGACCAGTTTCTACAAGTAAAACCAGCATTTACTATATGAAATCACTAGTGCCTGCAACTCTTTCTGGTAGGAAATCAAAAATCTGAAACAGATGCTCTTGCCTTTCAACGAAGAGTTTGCAATAGGAAATCTCTCTCTACAACTCAAGCTAAAGTTTGCTATAGAACATAACAGAAAAGAAACTTGTTTTCTCCTTCTTCACTATACTTTTCCTTTTCTTTCTTCACTATATTTTTCCTTTTCTATTTTTCCTTTTCCATTTTTCTGCACTTATTTTTTTTGTAGCTCATATTGGTTTTTATCTGTATAACTAATGCTTCATAAAATTTCTATGTTAAGCTAAGCTTCCACAGCTCAAACAAGTATTTGATGTAGAAAAATCACAAGTCTGTCCATTTTAAACAAAACTTCAGCTTCTGCACTCTAAGGAAAGATTTACTGTCTGAAAATCCTGCCTTCCTAGCCCACCCCCCTCCCAAGCAGCATTTCAACACACACCCACAAGCATCACCCTACAGTGTTTCTCCGCTCGCAGGCTCGAGATTTATATTTGACGGACGACGCCCCTGGTCTTCACCGACCAGTCAGGGAGCAGCCGGGGCGGCGCTGCATCCTAAGGATTTTCAGCTGGAGAATTCCGCCCCTTTCCCTCCGCGGGGCCGCGCTTCTTGCGCCCTTTAAGCGACAGCGCGATTTCTTTGAAGGCTGAGCAGAGAGAGGATGCATCCGGAGAAACTCGCTCTCCCTTTTTTTGAGAGCAAGGGACTGGAAGATGAAATAATCAAGCAGCCTCTCTGCAAACTTTTTTTCTCCCACCAGTGTAACTCCCCAAAAAGTTGCTTCGTGTTTTTTAAAACAAAACTGGATGAAACTGGCGATTCGTGACTTTTCTCGTGGCTGCAGAAAATTACAACTTGCCTTTAAAAATCCTTCTTTCGCCAAAAGAGTAATTGGAAAGTTTTGCTCTGTTCGTGGCGTTGTATTTATTGATACATTTTTCTGTTAATTGGCATAGCTAATTTTTTTGTTTTTTAAATGCTGCCAACCAGAGTTTGTTTTCAGGCAGACGGCTGCCTGGCCTCCCTATTGAAAAACATTGCACAATTTAAAAAGCCAGTTTTTCCTTCTTAATTGCTCTAGTGTAGAAAGAAAAAAATAATAAAGGAGGGAAAAGCAAGATAGTCTAACACGAGCAGAAGTGCTGTTGTGATCCAGGAAGACCAATTGTCTAATAAACACCTTGCAAGGGCATCCACAGTGCTTTAATCACATGATAGCTGCTGCCATCTTGACTTTTTTGACTCCCACCCCCAAGGATACCCTTGTAGTTTGTTTAGCCTCCCAGGGTTGACAACCCCTCGCATTGTCTTTTTTTTTTGTGGGGGGGGGGGGGACAATCTCTGCTAAGAGAACTCCAGCAAACGCTAATGCATTTTGCTGTTTTTGTAGCAACCAATTTGCAGATTCGTCCTATAATCTCTGTTTAAAAGATTATAAGAGATTAAGAGATTAAAAATCATGCAATGGAGCTTCCTCTTTGCAGAAGATTGAACTCTTAGATTGATAGGCTAGGTAACATTTGTGCGACAGAAGCTCCTTCTCTGCAAATATCAATGCAGAATATATATCCGTGATCTAATGTCAGTTTTTTGGTATACGCCAGAGACACTGTCAAAGGCATTTTTTAAAGAAAGAAAAACTGTGGCTCAGCTTAGCAACGGTTGATCCTATTGTCAGATTTCAACTGTAGGAAGCTAACATCAGAATTACTCCAAATATTAGTTATACATACAATTCTTAAATCTGTTGCTCCTGTTCCTTTTATAACATAGTGTGTGCAAAAGCTTTGCCAGTGGCAAACTGCATTAAAAACGACTCTGATGAATTGCTTTGCCTAGCCATCTCATCATGAAATGGTACCATCTTTTATGACTTAGAATGACATGATGTACACCAGCTATCTTTAGGTCTTTCTCCACTGCTGAGCTGCAGTGCTCTTCGCCCATCCTTCAGCTGGCAAAAATCTCTACCTGCATGAAATCTGCTTTCCCAGTTGCCAATTTCTCTCCAGCCTCAGTTGCCTCTCTTCCCAGTCACTCCAGTCTCCTGATTTCCCTCCAAAGTCATGGGGAACAAAACCTAACAAAATTTACACACCTTAAGACGGTCCTTGGATGGGGCTGGAAGAATAGGGAAAAGTCTGCATAAATGCTGTTGAGCCTGTCTCACACATGGATTGGGGAGTGGGATGAAGACAAAGTTGTGTGGACACAAAAGAGGCTCTCAGGAAATATTTGCACAATGCTTAAGGTCAAGAGGGAAAAGGCCCAAATCTCTTACCTCTGTAAAACTGAAAGCAGCTATAGGCCTGTTCTTTAACAGGTTGTCCCTTCTTTAATGACTGCTGTTCTACAGGGACGTTCTCCAGTTCTACACCCTGAGAAAGAGGAAACAAATCGGGATGGTGCTTGAGTTGAGCTCATACCTATTGCCTCTGCAAACCTCAGTATCGTATTCATTTCCACAGGTTTCCAAATGTTCTATATTAAGAATACTCTTTCCTCTTCCAATCTGGCAAGGGACCTCTTTGGGTCTGCTGCAGGAACTCTGCACTGGGCAGAAGACAGTGGGAGATATTTGGGGGTCCAGGTCTGCACAGGAATAGACTCTGCATCATTACAGGTGAAATTAAAGAGTATTCCAAAACACAACGAGCATTTTCCTGCTGCTGCACATTATAAGGGACAACCCTTACATAGATAGCATTGGTTTATATTTCTGGAAAGGAGAAGACATTTACGGTATGAGGAAGTGTGGTGGTTCCCCGACACTAAACCACCAAGACAGAAAGAAACCACCAAAAGTCATAATGAACATACTGTAACTTGGCATATTTGCAAATGCATTTGCTAGACTTTTTAGTGCTAGTGTGGTGGTGCAGTCAAGGTGCTAGACCACCTTGTGGAGATCCAGATTCATCTCCATCCTCTGCCATGGAATTCAGCAGGATCTATGAAGTCAGGACTTCTTTCTCAGCCCAAGATATCCCTCAGGACTTTTGCTGTAAGGATAAAATACAGTTACTATAACTGGGCTGCAAAACTTGGATGACCATAGAGGTAGCAAACAACTTTTTGTTGCCATCTAGTGATCTTCCAGATTTTTGCAGTCCAGATATGGGAACTCTAATCAGGAGACCTGTAAGGATGGAGTGCAATTTTCCAGAAACACTGTTTTGTTACATTTTCTACAAATGGACATTTTAAAGATTCCCTGTACAATAGTCAGTTCTAAGATGGCATCTTTCTCTCAGTTCCCTATGCTTGGTTGCATCTGAGAACCAGTGTGGGGTAATGGTGAAGGTTTGGGACTAGGACTGGAGACACCCAGGTCCAAGCCTCTCTTCAGCCAGGGAAACTCACTGGGTGACTTTAGACCAGTCACTGTCTCTCAACCCAGCCTATGTCACAGTGTTGTTGTTGAGATAAAATGAAGATGTTCTTCATGGAAGCCTCCTTGAGGTCCTGGAGTAAAAATGGGATGTAAATTTAATAATAAATGTGTGCAACTTGTATAAACATGTCACATGAGCACAACCACTTTGATCCATAGAATGAGATCTTTCAAAGATATTTTTCAAAGATGCACACATCTGCATACTCACCATTTGAGGATCAGGAATTTCAGCAATGGTTTTGCAGGATCAAAATAGTCTATACTTCTGGGGGCATCTACATTCAAGAAGGTTATTTAAGAGATTCCCATGCTCAAAAACTGGGGAAATCTGTTCTAGCAGTTCTAATTCCTTGTTTTAATCTTGTGTTCACCAGCCCATATTGCAAGGAGGTGAAGGAAAAGAAGATGGCCCTATTTTCCATTATCCTGTTGAAGTCTAGTGTTTTCCTATTCCTTGGTTCAGTGAATGAACTGAGTTTGACCCAAGACTGAAACCTGAAGTAGAGATTTCAAAATGCATACACAAAGAAAGCAAAGTTGTACAGATGCTTACGACCACGAAGACTTGTTGGTTCAGATGTTTCAAGGCAGCAGAGTTGCTGGCCAGCAATCCACTGGGACTCCCTGCTGGTAATATCACTGCATCCAGTTTGGGCACCTGTTCGTAGATCTCCAAACCCATGGTACCCAGCCCTGATAGATAGATAGCATTATCATCTCTGAAGACACAAGCAGAAAGAAAAGATTTGCTATTTAACAAAGAGCAGTACTCCATTATTTACCTTCCCAGTGTAGTCACCTATTCCCTTAACCCACCTCCTTCTGCCTTTCTTCCTTTTGGTTCTTTCTGCACAGATGAGGGCACTGATGTGGTATGTCTCACCAAAACCTGGTTGGGCCCAGGGGCAGGGGGTTCCTCATTTGGAAATGTGCCCACCCAGGTTCTGGGTTTTGAATCAGCCAAGATCCTGGGGGGTAGGGGTGGCTATTGTTATCCATGAGTCTTGTGGGCTCTCAGAGGCTCCACTCCACAGATAACCAAAGTGAGGTGCTCTAGTTGATGTTGGGCCTAAGGTTGTGCTGGTGTACAATCCTCCCTGCTGCAAGGCATCATCCCTGCCTGAGCTGCTGGATTCTATCACTGGGCTGGGGATAGAGTCCTCAAGGCTGAGGATTCTGGGGGATTTCAATCTACCATCTAGTGGTATTGAGTCTAAGGAGCTTAGGAGTTGTGGCTTCCCTGGCAACCATGGACCTCTCTCAGATACTAATTATCTGGTTTTTGTCTTGAGGTAGTTGCAACATGATCTGGTAGTGGAGGACGCTTAGTAGTGGACGGTTCACTTATCTGATTGCCTTCCAGCTCACTTGTGTCACCCTTCCCCCTGGGGAGACATGACCTATTTGACTGGCCTGAGAGGCAGTTGATGGACCTGGAGAGTTTCCAGCAAGAGTTTGGGATTTTCCCCAAGGATTTGGTGGGGAAGCCTTAGTCACTACATGAAATAGGCAGGTGGCTGAGGCCCAGGACCACACAGCCCCTAAGTGGCTTCTCCTTATGCACTGATCCTGGGATGGATCTTGGTTTACTAAGGAACTCCTTCCTTCCTCGAAGGAAGTGAGTCTGACTGAACACAGGAAAGGCCCCGTATTAGGGATTATCTTATAGAGATCAGGGCAGCAAAACACTGATATTTCTCTACCTTTATCCACTGATAACCATCCAGCAGCCCTATTTAGGTTGACTCAGTCCCTCCTGGGCAGGTAGGGGCCCCAGAATCATCTACTGGGCTGATGCAAAGAATATTCTGACTATCTGGCAGATAAGGCCACTCAGATCCATCCCAACTTGGACTCCAACTGGGCAGGTCTGGGCAAGATGCCTACGGCCCGGGCTTGTGGTATGATCTGGGATGAATTTGAACTGGTGACTCCCCAGGAAGCAGACAGGGTTCTTTGTGTTGGTAGTTCACCCCCCTGTTTATTGGAAATGGGCCCCTCCTGCATCATGAAAGCAGCCAGGGAAGTGACCTTGGTTGGGTCCATGCCATGTGTTGACCATGAGGATGGGGTGGTCCCTTTAGCCTTGAAAGAGGCAGTAGTGTCCCCTCAAGAGGCATCTTTGGACCCAACAATTTTAGACAACTATCATCCTGTCTCCAAACTTTTGTTTTTAAGGAAGGTTGCTGAGAAGGTGGTCAGACTGCAGCTTATGAGAACCCCGGAGGAAGGGGATTACCTAGACCCATTTCAGCCACATTTCAGACCAGAATTCAATATGGAGACAGCCTTGGTCATGTTTGTTACTGACTTGTGGTGAAGCAGAGATGGGGGAGGTGTATCCATCCTTGTGCCCCTTGATCTCTCAGCAGCTTTCGATACCATCAAACATGGTAATGGAATGTGAGAATGACCTTGGAAGATGGGGGGAAGAGATGCTCCCTAGGGAACGATCAGACAAAAGGGGGAGGAGCCTACAACTGAGAAATGGGCAGAGAAAGAAGCTTAGAAAGGATCTGACCTAACTTTCAGTGGTAAAAAAGAGACAGTATAAGATTTGAACTTTCAGACTTGCAAGATTCTGTTAATGTAGCCTTACAATAAAGTAGAATTAGCTCATCTTGTGTTTCCTGCCTGGCCTACTTGGGAGGCTGACAGTATCCTTTGGATTGACTCTGGGTGCTGGGAACAAGGGGCCCATTTTTATGGTAGTTCTCGTCCTTCCTCCAGGGCCAGTTCCAGTTGGTGTCAGTTGTGGGGAGGGAATGGGTGCTTTCTAGTCCCCTCTTTGCAGGTGCCACAGGGATTGATGCTTCTCTCCCACATTTACATGAAACCACTGGGAGAGGCCATTTGTCATCTCTTTGAGGAAGACCGGATCAGGAAACAGGCTCCACAGGAAGGCTAGAACTATACTTTACTGAGAGTAAATAATACAATAACGGGTGAGCCTGATTGTGCTTTATCACCCCTATCTCTTATCTCAGGGAGGAGCCTGCCTGAGTCTGTTCCAAATATTATCTTGTTTCCCAGGACTTACGGAATGTTTCAGCCCTCCTTGCCTGCATTATGATTCTTGCCTATTTCCCTCAAGGTCCTTCCCCTGATTCTCCATACATTTACTGGTTTGGGATTTGGTATCATTAGTATGCTAATAGGTATATCTTTCGACCCTGGGCTGGCCAAGAGACTGTCGAGGTTCTGTCCCAGTGCCTGGAGGTTGTGTGGGTCTGGATCAGGAGGAACCGTCTCTAACTCAATCCTACCAAGACAGAGTGGTTGTGGATATTAGGGCCACCTGGGTCTGGGGATATTCCATCTCTATCCTTGGGTGGGGTTGCACTTCCCCATTCATGAGTGGTGCATAATCTGGGGGTCCTCCTGGACTTACAGCTCTTGCTCGATGAGCAGGTAGCAGCTGTGGCCAGGAGGGCCTTTGTACAACTTCATCTGGTGTGCCAGTTATACTCTTTCCTAGATTGGGTGGGTGGGTGGGTGGGACTCTTCAGACAGTGATTCATGCCCTGGGCACCTCACAGTTTGACTACTGCAATATAGTCTACATCTGGATGCCCTTGAAGACCACCCAGAAACTTCAGCTGGTCCAGAAGGCAGTGGCATGGGCAGTGATGGGCCTGCCTCAATATGCCCAAGTAACATCTCTGCTTTGCGACTGCACTGGTGGTTGGTTTTCTTCTGGCTGTGATTCAAGGTGGTAGCTATTACCTATAAAACCCTATATGGCATATGGCCTTGTTACTTGAGGGACTACCTCTCTCTCATAGTATCTGCATGGCCAGTTGGTTCTGACAGGGTCGGCATGATCTGGGTTCCTTCAACTAAATGATATCTGGACTTTGGAAGCAAGACTTCTCTGTTGTAGCACCTGCTCTCTAGAATGAAGTTCCTCCGAAGATCTGGGTGGCCCTCAACCTACTCATGTTTGCAGGGCCTTGGAGTTACTGGCAGGCTTTTGGCTATGGTGGTTGAAGCCCCTTTTGAGTCGTATGTGTATGCTTTCATTGTTGCCCAGTTTTGCCATCTTTATAGAGAATAAAGAGGATGCCCTTGAGGGAGAGAGGGAGAACCAGTACCAAAGAGATGAAAAGGAAAACATAGATTAAGTCCAGAACATGTAGAAAGTATGTGCGAATGTCTCAAACAAAAACCTCCCAATTTCACATGATTATAGAAGAGAGAAAAGGGAGAGGAGAATCAGAATTGCAAGATTATGTTACTATAGCCAATCTAAATAAAAATAGTCTTTAGTCTTCCGTGGAGTTTATTTCTTGGTCTGCCTCATAGGGTTGACAATTTTTTGCTCCTTTGTGATTAATTAATTTTAATTAATAGTTAGTAATTCAATTAAAGTAAAATTTGCCTTGCTCTTTATGGTAGTGTGGCCTCTGTTATGTACAGTATGTCTACAATTTGTTTGTATATTATATTTATACCCTACCTTTCATTTAGGAGCTCAAGACAATCTATATAGCTCTCCCTCTTCCTATTTTTATTTTGTTTTTACTACTTTAGCTTATACATCACTCAATTTTCACTCCATTTTTATATATTAAAATGTAAAATATCAATAACATAACAGCAGGAAGCCCCTGAGAGGTCACTATTTGTGCAGTGAGACCTTCAAGTTCCTGAAATGCCTTCCTGCATAGCCATGTTTTCACAACTTGTCAAAAATATTCGAGGGAGGGGGTGATCTCTTTATATGGGGTAGACTGTTCCATACGTGGGAAGCTGTCCCTGAGAAGGTTTGAGCATGAAGGTCAGATTTGGGATCCTCAGCAGGCCATATCTACTAGATCTCACTGGATTAGAGAAGGTGGTCTTGGAGATCTCCAAGACCTGAACCATGTAGGGATTAGTTAGCAACTTGTATGGCAACTAATGTGTACTTCTCCCCACTCTCCTTGCTAGTTGATATCCCTCTTGGAGGTGGTCTTAAATCTTCAGGGTCATCTTCCTTTTGAAAAATATTTTTCCTGCCAAAGGCTACTGATTGTGAGCTTTTCTTCCACATAGGTCAAAACAGCTTGGGTGGTTTTTGATGTGCATCTGTACTTGACTGGGAGAGGAACACAAAGCTCCTCTTAAAGTTTTAACTCTCAAGAGCCCCCCGCCACCCAGTTCTACAATCTGAGGAACTGTTCCATTTCATTAGGCTGAGACAATTCTACATCAGCGAGTTATAGCCTACCACTTTCAAGATTATCATGGGGAACAAAGTGACTATTAAACTGAGTTGCAGATTTTCATATACATGTAGATGTGTCCAAAGTCTACTTTTTCCCTCTTCCAAATAGTTTGTGTGCTTTTCTAATTTTGACCAGTCACCTCTATGGGCATAACACCAATACAAACATCAAGCATGGTATAACAGAGAGTTATGCATTCTTTAGCAATTGCTCTTGGCTAACGCTCTCTCTCAGTCCCTCCCTCTTTGCTGTTATCCAAACTGCAAGCAAGAGAAACTATGCTATTTTCAAACTCTTTCTATCATTCCAGTTGGAGAGTAAAGGCAGTTTGGCATGTAAGGTATCCAGGAATTTATAGGAAACAAGTTTAGCCCATTTCGCAAGTAAAGTTTGGCTACGCAATTCTTTCCAGTCTGCAGAGCCAAAATCTGAGGCTTTTAACTTCTATCTCTGAAGACTTCAATCTTAACTGGTAAAAAAAGGTTCAGTGAACAGATTATGAATAAATACTAGGAAGAAGGTTTCAAGTTGGGATAGGTGGGTCATTCTGGGAAATGTTAGAGGCTATTTATAAAACAAATATTCTCCTGCTTTGGTGTACTAATCTGGAGGATGACAAACTGAGGGGAATTTTGTATAAAAGAGCATTTGTTTCATTTGTTCCATCAAATGGATCCACCAAGCCAAGATCCAGGCAATTATCAGTGTATGTACAATGACTGCCAGAAAGGAAAACTCTCTAATTCCAGATTATCTCAACAGTTGAAATGTTACTGATTGGCTGTGTTGTATTTTCCATTCACAGAATCCCAAAAACAAATGATTTCCTCCTTTTTATACTTTTGCACAATGTGACTTTTGTATAACTGCTGTAAAAATCCTGTAAGAAACCAATTGGAGCCTTAAGCTGTGTGAGGTTGGGAAGATAAAACATTAAACTTGTCACTAGATTTTGTTTCTGGTCTTTGCAGGTAAGGCTGACGTATAGAAACATAACACACACCTTTTATGTGGGTAGAAGGCAGACTAATCTTTCTTCCTGCCCAAAGGTGACCCATGGTTTTAAGCAGTGCATAGAACTTCCATTCATGTTTGATTTAGTCTAGGGTCCAAATTTTAAGATACCACATACAAAATCTGTATTTTAGGGGGTGTGTGGGTTTTTTTTTTTTCCTTAGAAGTCATTGGCCAGCAAAAACCATCAATGTGAATGTCAAACAACAATATGTAGTGAATATTCTTCCACTATAATAAAGTGACAACATATGTGAGAAAGAGAGAAAAGGAATATAATGGAGAAGTGATTTGAATACAAGGAGCCCAAAGCTAGATGAAGACAAACACTCAGATCCTGCTTAGTTTGGACCAATTTCAGGTTAAAGGTAAGGTAAAGTCTCCTAGGAATGTGACTTCTGGTGGCTTCATGGACACATCCATAATGCTTTTGGGCAGCAATATGGGGAAGTAGTTTGTCAGGGCCTTCTTCCAGGGGGCTATTTTTGATTTCCCAATCTAGCCAACAGCCTGATATTCTTTGGTGGTCTCCTATTCAAGTCCTAATCAGTTCTGAGCGTGCTTAGCTTCTGAGCCTAACATCAGTCAGATGCTACCACCCGCAGGTCAATAAAATTGCTACTCAAACTCAAGGTCTTTTGCTGGGCTCATTTCAAGGGTGGACCTTGCAATCGTCATCTATAAAATAACAACTTACTCTTCAAGGTATAAGTAGTTATTTTCTTGTGCTAGCCTCTTGGCATGCAGCTGAGAATCTCTGGCAGTAGAACCATAGGAAATGACCATAGCACCATACTCGCGACACATTTTCACTCGGGTTGGCAGGGTGCAAGTGGACATGATGACAAAGACAGGAATGTGGAGCTCAGAGGCATGATACGCTACAGCCATGGAGAAGTTGCTGTCTGAGGCAACAATCACACCATTTCTTTGCTGGTCCTGGAGAACGTGAACCATCAAATGTAGGACATTGGTTAGAAGCTGGATGCAAGCTTCCCAATCTAGAGTGTTAAAACAATTCTTTGGGGTCAGCAAAATTAGGACAGCAAGGCTAACATATTTCTAGCTTTTACATATTGGCATCCGAAAAGGGAAAATGCAGGGAGGAAAGACAAAAGAGAAGCAGGTGAGGTTGTCTCATCTCTGTATGTGTTTTTTAATCAGCTCTGCTAGTAAGACTTCAACAGCAATTTGGGGGTGCTTCCAAATGACAACCCTGGGCAAGGTCAAAAACAACTAGACCTTTGTATTTCCACAAATGTCATTTCACATTACATGTATGGAAATATTCTAATAATGCCAAAGAATCAGTAATGAAGCTGGGCTTTACATCACCCCAGCAATGGTTGGGTGATGCTAAATTACTGGTGTTTGACTGTGTTCAAGAGCTAAGCAGACTTGTTTGGCTAAACAGCTGCAGTATATATGAAAGCATGTAAAACTATTCTTTAAGATGCTGTAACTCTGTAGAGCTTATAAGTAGTCTGTTCCCCCATTTTTAGGGTTCTTGCCTTGCCATTCTTACTGCTTCCTGGGCTTCAGGTTTTCCAAGGAGAAAAGTGGCTTGATGGCTTTCAGCTACTCCTCATAGGAACCACTGGGATTTTGTTGCATGCACCAGATAAATGAATACAACACAAAGTAATATTTCACCCAAATGAAAAGGCTTCACGGAACTGGCAAGTTCAGAAACATGAGCCAGTGGACAAGTGTGGGTTAATGTATGAAAATCCTGCTTCATATTCCAGTTCAACAGCAACATTTATTATGGGAATTTTTCCTGGGGGGGAAATTCTCTCCTTGGGAAATGTTGTAAAAAGATAATTGGAGAAGTTGGAAGCATATTGTGAGGGAATGGAATTATGAAGGCCAGACTCAGGGAGGGAAGCATCCTCTTTCGTCTCCTGAGGGGCAAGGAAGAGATAAGAGGATTAGGCTGGCACCTCCCTGAGGAATTCACTCTGTTTTGACTGGCTGACCTTGGGAACTAGTTTCAGTCTGGGAAGATTCTTGCTAGAGGTTGTAGCTAATAAACATTGCTGGACTGAATCTGCATGGTCTCCTGGAGTTCCTTGGGCTAGGCCTGACACATATTGTCTTTCAGACCAGCTTAGCTTACTTTTCACAGTTGTTTCAGAATTTAGCAAACAATTAATTCACTCCGATGCTCATGTTTCGCTTTTCTGATTTTCCTACCTCTCTTAACGACATCAAAAGGTAAAGGACACCTCGCTCCTTCACAGTTCCTGTATATTGAAGAATCTCTTTCTTTAGATATATGTCCATTCCATATTGCTTTGAAAGCCTAGAATACTGAAAACAATGGAACATTATTAAATAACTGTATTTACTCTCACAAACACGCATACAGTATATAACATATATGACACAGTAAGGGAAACTACATTAAGGTATGGATTAATTTATTTCTGGTCTATACCAGTTTTGCTACAATTCACTTGTAAATTCATTGTCTTCTGGCTTTTGCATAGATTTTACTTACCATACCATGTGCATTCTTTCTTTCTTTCTTTTTAACAGTATTTTATTGAAATTTTTAAGATTACAAAGTTAAAAGTTAGAAATGAAAAAGAAAACTGAAAATACAAATTATAAAGAAAAAGGAAAAAAAAGGTGAGATAAAGTAAAAGAAAAAGAAAAAAGACATGAAAAATAGATAGCTTCCAATCAATCTCTGGTCTTAATAATAATATAAGTGTCATAAGTGCTAGTTTTTAATGCATTAAGTAGGAATAATTCTTTGTCAAAGCATATCCCATTACATTTATAATCTAATCTTCAAATCCCCATGTAAGCTTCGCCCCGCCTGCATTTTGCAAATAGTCCATCAATGGTTTCCATTCTTTAAGGTAATAATTATTTGAATTTTCTTTTAATAAACAAGTCAGTTGATCATTTTCTGCCATTTCCATCA
Source organism: Liasis olivaceus (assembly GCA_030867105.1). NCBI lineage: Eukaryota > Metazoa > Chordata > Lepidosauria > Squamata > Pythonidae > Liasis > Liasis olivaceus. The sequence continues at coordinate 6,445,989 of CM061353.1, forward strand.
GTTTTAACAACCATTCTTGTATTGTTGGTAGTGTCTGGGTTTTCCAAAATTGTGCATAAAGAAGTCTTGCTGCGGTAATCATATATTGAGTAATTCTGATAAGATGCTTTCCAATTTGAAAAACCATTATCCCCGGGAGGAATAATTCTGGTTTAAATGGAATCTGTATTTGTAGTATGCTCTGCATAAAGGTTTGTATTTGAGTCCAGAATTTCTTTGCAATTTTACATGTCCACCACATGTGGTAAAAAGACCCTTCTTGTTGGTTACATTTCCAACAAACGTTGGAAATTGTCCCATACATCTTTGATAGTCTTTGGGGTGTCATGTACCATCGATACAACATTTTATAAAAAATTTCTTTCAAATTATAACATAAAGTAAATTTTAATCCTTAGACCACATATTTTCCCATTGCTGCATATGTATATTATGTCCAATATTTTTTGCCCATTTAATCATGCATTCTTTAACTAGTTCTTCAACCATTTCTTCTCGCAACAATAATTTATACATTTTTGCTATTAAGTGTTCATCTGTTTCACATAATTGAATTTCAAATTCTGATTTATTCTGTTCAAATCCAAATTCTTTTTTATCGATTTAAAATTTTTCTTTATATTGCATATAAGAAAGCCATTGAAAAGTATGTCCTTCTAAAACCAATTGTTCTTTTGATTTGATTTTATATTCTCCTTGTTCTTTTTGTAATAAGTCTTTGTATCTCATCCATTTGTTTTTATCTCTTGTTTCAGTTCTATAGAAAGCTTCTTGTATAGAGGTCCACATCGGCATCTTAGGGCATAAAAGTAGTCTACATTTAGTCCAAACTTTTAATAAAGATCTTCTGATATAGTGGTTTTTAAAGTCCACAGCGTGTGCATTATTTCTGAACATATTATTTTTGAGTTTATTTTCCATCGGACATTCCTCTAAATTATATACCTTAGTTTTAGAACTGTACCACAACATTCAGAGAAATATGACAACTAAAGAGTAACTAAAGTGGTATCTGCATTAATCTGCAAAATAGAAATAAGGGCATTCCACTTAACACTGCAAACAGTGAAATCTTTGAGTATCATTCAGAGCGAATGCTATCCTGAACAGATGTGATTTGTCACTGAAAAGTTCCTTCGATTGATTGCCAAGTGACAATTTCTATTTGCTCTAAGCAATCACACTGATGCTAGCAAACACAACACAGGAGAGACCATAGGTTAACAAAAATCCTAGAGATCTTCTATGGACAGATGGTCTTTTGGAAGTGATTGATGTCATGTTGTTGCTAGATGATTTATTTGGCTGATTCTGTCTTATCTCTGTGCTGGTTGCTTCCTGAGAGATTAGGGTTGTTGATAGCTAGGTGATGGGATAGATCATTGGGAAGGCCTAGTTCTTTTGCTGTGATTTTCGGAGTTGGGTTTGGGTTATTAAGTTGATAAGGCAATGGCTCTAGTTTATCCAGGTAGTGGTTGATTGCTGTGTGGCAGGAGAAATATTGTGTACTGAGCTGATACAGTAATATTGGGGCCTTGCTTCTAACTTTTGATAGCTCCCTAGGTAGGGTGTATATGTGTGTTGATCACTACTTAGCTGAGTGCCATGTTTCTAGGAATTTTCTTGCATTCCTCCATCTGGCCTGTTCTAAGATTTCTGCTGTTTCTCAGTTATGCCTGAGATTATCGGTGTGGCAGGAGATTAATGAACCGATGCTGTGTCTTTTGACAACTGGTTGTTCTTCATAGATATGTTCTGTTAATCCTCTGCCTGATTGTTCTATGTAGGGTGTCTGCAGTCCTTATATTTAACTTTGCAGGTGATTCTTATTTTGTGTACCTTTGGTACTTTGGGCTTGGTTAGTATACTTTGTAAGGGTTTTGTTAATTTGTGCACTATGGGTGTTCCAAATGGTTGGAGCAACGTGCTAATGGGCTCTAAGTTGCCTTTTATGGAGAGGAGAGTTTGAGGGATGCAGTGTTGGTCTTGCTGCTGGGATGACATTTCCTTTCAGGTGAAATTTCATGGGGATACATTATGTTCATGATGTTACCTGCACTGAAGATGCTACCTAGAAGGGTAAAGAAAGGTCTACAACCCCCAAATCAAGCTTGGAGAACTCTAGCAATGCAATACACCAACCCTCTCAGAGCCTCCCAAACAAACATAAACAAGAGATAAGAACGGTTTGGATCTGATTAGAAGTTTAGTTTGGAATTGACAGTAAACTATAATCTCAAATTAACAGAAGCGTGTTGTGATATACAGTTCTGACTTCAGCCTTTGAAAAAAGGATATCATTTGCTCATGTCAAGGTTTCTGTTTATTGTAAGTAGAGTTCCTTAAATTAAACATTTAAAAGCAAAACTATAATTGAGCAGCATGGAAAGGCAGGAAACAAGCTAAAATAAGTTCTTGGTTCGTCTGCAGTTTCTCGCCTATAGAATAAGCAAGACCGCAGTACAGCACAGTACAATAAGACTGCCTTTTAAGAGACTAATTGGTGGAGATGGCTTTCCTTACTTCCCCAAAACCCATTGAATCAAACCCAAATGATGACATTTGTGTCATTTGTGTGTTGAGGTCATCACACAAATGATGTCAATTGACACAGATTCCATCATCTGAGTTGCTTCATGAGGAAAACTGAGGTTTCACTATATCTCAATCCCCACCTTTCGTAGTCGGAGAAAAATAGAAATCATCGCTAACCGCACTGATCAGAGATCCATGTGAGGTGATGAGCAACTTGGTTAAAAGATAGAGGTCCACCACATGTAATATCAACCTGGTGTGATGCAAGTAAGCAAAATATCTGGCTGATTCTCAGCTACAGGAAACCAGCTTCTTCTCTCCACCCCACTGTATTGGGGGGAATGTGTTTGGGGGCAGAGTTCTCTCACGCTTTATTTCTTCATTGGAAATACAGCCAGTTACCCTTCCTGCCTCTGAGCAAATTGCTCAGTCTGATATAGCTCCATTCCTGAAGTGGCAATTAATGAGAACAACCTTCAGGAGAAAAAAATGGAGGGATATAGAACACATTACAAAGGTTTGCAAGATCACAGGGGTTTGTAAATAAAGCTGAAGAAAAGGGGTTCCTCTTGGATTTATGCTGCAGAGGACCTTGTCTGGTGGCATCTGCAGGGTGGGAAAGGGATGTCATATGTGCCATGATGTCATTGCTCAAGTGGTGTAAATTACTGTATGCCCCAGATGCCTATGATCTTGGGTAGACAAGAGCAAATCCAATCCATAGGGTCTACAACATAACTTTTGCAATCGGCCCAGTGGCTTGCAAGTCACTGGTTTCTAAAATGGTTTGGAACTTCATTGGCATTGAAAAACAACAAAGAACAATACCGTGCAGGGGGTTTTCAGGACTCCATGCTGGATTTTGAACGCTGCAACGCTGATATCTTCAATTTTTTTGCAGTTACTGTAAACTGGCGTGCTAATCCCATCGGGACAGGTGGCAGAATCATTCGTCTGTTCCTCATCATGGCTAATTATCTTCATGTCCCATGTCTTTACTGTCCCATTTAAATCCTCTTCCTCGCCAAAATCTTTCAGTCTCTCTGGGTGGATGGACGGTCTCCTTTGCTCAGCACTGCCATTTCTTACTTGCCTATCCTTATACCAATGAAATTCAGAACGCACAGGTGCCTCTAGGTCTTTTGCATTACTTTCATCCCTAAGGAAAAAGGAAAGTGGGAATGAAATGTGTTATGAAAGATTCACCAAGTTTAAAATCCAATCATGGGAGATATGAGAAAATTGTGTACTCAGGGCCTAGATTTTCACTCATGTTCTTCATTGGTTCATTTGTCACAATGCACACACATATGCATGCAGGCAATGAGTCGGTTGGTTGGGAGAGATGAGTACTGTATGAGAAAATTATGAAAACAAAGTGCCACAGCTTTAAATAAATGAATAAATTACATGCAGCAAGGTAAAAACATTTTATGAGAGCTCCACCAAGAAAAGCTTCATTTTAAATTGTTGATCAGTTTCTAAGTAGTGGATTAACTTCTTCTCTTTCCAGTGCTTCAGGAAACTTCATGGTTTGCAATTCTCCTTGAACTGTATATGTCAATGTTAGAGACCAGAAAGATATGTTGTACAGCTAAGGTCAGGGTGTTTAATTTTTGCCTTTTCTGCCCAGTTCCTTTGACCCTTGTTTGAAGTGAGTAGGAAGGACCTGAAAAAAAGAAAAGGCTTGAGGACCATGTCTCTGCAACGTCTGCTCTCCATGGGAGAACCAACAGGCAGGTTTGGGGAATGTGAAGCTGTAGAAGAACATTTAATGGTACCTTTAGGGTTAAGGCCCCTCCCACATGAAGGCATAGTGATGTTATTACAGTTGCACGATCTTGCTTTACCCTCATTGTTACTGAGGGTAGGGAACTTGCCACCATGGAAGCAGCAAAGCACTGCTTCCTTGTGCTTGAAGGTTCATTGTGGGCTCCCTTACCTCCCAAGTTCCAGAATTCCGGTGCGGTGGCATTGTGTGCTAAGGCACTGAATTACTATCTAGTAAGCAAGCACTGATTAGCCCTCTCATGATGCAGAGTCACCTACCTCTGGTAGGTGGGTATCTTCCTCTCTACCTTTCAGCCCACCCAAAAGCAACACAACACTCCAGGGAGGACTTTGCCCAACTCTGTTCCTGGTGGCCACATGGCCATAGGAGGTTTTTTGGCAAGAAAACAGAAGTGTATAACCTACAGCCATGGGATTTCCTGGCCTCCTATTCAAGTACTAACCAGGTTCAACCTTGATCCTCCAGGTAGGTTACAGACTGCCATATACATTGCTTATCTTTGTATATTTATTGCCTCCCTTCTGCTGAACTTTATTAATACTTACTATTGGACCGGAATCCTGTACGTTTCAACATATGCTAATAGTGGGATTTTTATACCTATTCAGTGGAGCTCATTTGCAAGTGATTGTGCCCAGAATCACAATTTGAGTTATTTTCTACATGCAATTAGAATTACATGCATATTTTTCATATGTTATATGGAACAATTTTTTTAAATTTTATTTTAAATGTTAACAACATTTGACACACACACACATGTTTGCATTCTAGCTTTAGTGGGATTAATAAGCCAAGCAATGGGATTTTAAAACCTACTTTTTTGCAAATAACATCTTTCCAGAGCTAGGGACAAAAACAGAGAAAAGCCATTTATATATTTATATAAAAATAATGACAAAATAAAATAAACTGAGGAAATAAAACCAAATTAGCAGTCACTCTTCTTCTCCTTGTATATATCTAACAAGATCCAAAGATGTTTCCACACAAGAGTACCCTTTTAGAACTAATGAATCATTGCTTTATTTATTTAAGAAATAAACAGGAAATGTTAAAAAAAACCCAATTAGAGTCTGTATGTAGTATTTAATATATTATTATGCCCTCTTCCAGAAATGTTTTTTTCTGTGCTCCTGATGTTTTCACATCATAATCAGGGTGGGACATTTCTCATTTTCCTCCCAGGAATGTACATTCTCTCTCCTTGAAATCTACCCATTTCCTCTAGGAAGGCTTCTACACATGGGGGGGAAAAAAATCCTGCATTTCCTGCTGGAAACATTCCCTGTGATTTGGTGGAGGCACAATACAAGTGACAAATGGAGAGACAGCTTATTTTCCTTGTGGATATCTCAAGGAAAGAGAAATATGCTCTCTGGTGCATTTCTGGTGTGCTACTCCTTCACTAGAGAGACTTTTCAACTACACTTTCCACCTCTCTGTTCATTCCGAAGTAGCTACATTCCAGAAAGCATACTGATGAGAACAGCTTAGAGGAAAAGAGAGTTTAGTCTACCATGGCTTTGGTGTACATCATAGTTGTGATTAAGGATTCATAATTCTGCAATAAGCTTGATGTTCTTTTTCTTTTTTTAAGAGAGGGTTGGTGGTCACCTCTCAGAACAGTGAATTCTTTGCTTGTTTTTCAGAAGAGGGTGTGAGGGAATGTATCTACGAAGGGGAGGGTGATGTGGGGGATAGAAGCAGAGAGCAAGGCTATCAGGAAGGAGGGGGTGCATTCCTGGAAAGGAAAGGAAAGGAAAGGAGACAAGAGACAACACAGTCCACAGGAGGAGCATGGGGAGCGAAAGAGGTTCAGGGTAGCCACTCCCTAGAATCTCCCAGGGTGTATCCACCAGTTGTTGTAGGATAGATTTAGTCTGGCAAGATTCTGTCTATAAAGTCTAAGCTAATAAAGGAACTGGACTGGACTGGACTGTTTCATTGTTGTTCTTGGGCTGGGCCTGGCAGAGGGGGAGATGAAGATTGGGGTTTGGGGCAGATCAAGGACCCATGTGTGCACAGATTCAAGATGGGAGGGACTTATGGACAGGTAGCAGTGACAATCATTGACTGGCCAGCTTGGCTAACAAATGTCTTGGTATTTGCCAACCATTGAAATGACTAGGACAGAGTTTTATGCATTCTGGAGTAGAGGCAAAAGCATTACACTATTAAACAGGTGGAGTTAACCCTATATTTGCAGTATTAGCATAATGGAACATCTGGTCATCCAGAAGTATTCCATGTCAGTTTTCTCCCCAAATCCTGGTACCTTTTTGGATTGAGCAGCAACTCCTATCTGCACCAGCAACTTGGTCAATGCTGTCTTGTTTAGTGGAAGCTGGCAGTTCAATGCATAATCAAACAGTATATTTTGTCATTCTTATGCAGTATGTGCACATTGGCAAGGTCCAGGATGTAACTAGGCATGTCAAAATTGGATCTGTCATTACAGTAGAAGGATGAATTATTAATTTCCTTTGAGAAAAAAAAAATCTACCATTATCCATCTTCTCTTTTTATAATAAAATAATGGTAAAAGCTACTTTAAAAAAACATGTAATTTGATAGTGGAGAAATGCAAGGGCAATTAATAGATTATTTGCTCGTCTTATTTACTAACATAGATAAGATAGTCAGAGCTTCTCTGGCATTAAGCAAAATATACTCCTCGGCCGGTTCAGCTCGTTTTATTGCTTTCAGTCTTGATATCTGATAAATATTTCTCTCTCTTAACATATGAAATTCGGTCATAATTATTCCTATTTTGTATAAGCTTTATATGGTGTAACGTTTGCTGATATTTAAAAACTATTTTATTGATTACTGACTCAGATTGTAGTTATTTTTTAAAGGGTTGTATTGTTTTATAATATTATCAGAACTGTTGCTTTGTTATCTGCTAGAAGAAGAGAGGGTGTGAATGCATTTTACAATGTCAGGAAGGAATGGAATTAGTCAACCTGGATCCCTTTGTTGAATATAACTAATTTATGATTTCTATTATAGAATATTATAGAACTGTCCCTGGAACTCATACAACTAGCTTTGAGTCCAGTCCATAATCAGTTGTCCAAACAAACTGCATCTCCTAACATTGATACAGAACTTTAAGGAATGCATGTAAAACACATAACCCATGAAATAGCTCCTTGTTTTCATTTCATTTGCAGCAGGATCTTTGCATCAAGAAGGTAGAAGATACAAACCACAGAAACTAAGAGGAAAATCACATAAAATAATCTACGGCATTAAACCAACAAACAACAGATCTAACCCCTGGGAAATGCATCTAACAATTTCTTTGGGAAGGAAGGAAGGAAGACAGATTTTAAATGGATTTTATCCATTCTTTGCAATATTTGGGCTATCTGTGACTTCACAGAAATGAGAAGCAAAAGAGGTTGATCATCATATAATGGTGATTACCTATAAAGTATGGCAATGAAATAAATAAAGAAGCGAAGTAGTATTCTCACTATTGCACTGAAAGAAGGCAGGTAGGATCCACGGGAGGTAACAGCCAGTGATTTGGCTCTAGGCACAAGCTTGGCACTGTCCATAATTTCTAAAGGAGGAAATGCAACATTCTATGTTCTACATCACATACTCCAACCTTTGCCAGAACGGATCGTATTCTTTTTCTTCTCGGATGCCTTCCCTGAGAAGTCCATTTTTTAAAGCTCTGGAGTAGAACAGCTGTGCAGCAAAATTCATAGCAGCCTCTTGGTTATCCCTGAACGGCAGGATTCCCGGGGAATTTTATTTTATTCCCAGGAAAAAAATCACTCTTCAGAATGCTGCCAGATGGGCACCAAAGGCCCAGAGGGTACCTGGTAAACTGTCTGGCTGCAAACTGTCCTCTGACTTGAGAGCGGACAAAGAAATGACTTTGAAGATGGGCATCTGCTATATAAAGAGATTATTTCGCAGCTCAACCTGTCCCTGTCAATTTGAGTCAGGGCCTGAATTATGCTTCGTTCTGTGTGGCTGACTGTTTATAGCTTTAGACATTCCTCAGCTACTCTGTTTGGAGGTAAAGTGACACTGAAACCTAACCCAAACATCACAGCAAAACAAGAAGAATGATTCAGGCTCTGTAATCTGTTCACCCCCTCTCCAACCCTGACTTTAGGAAGTGAATTCAAGGGATGCCTGACAGCGATTCCCCATATTACCACAATGAATTGGGAGCTAGATAAAACAACTCCCGTTCTCCATGTCCTGCCCTAGAGCAGATCCCGCTGTTTTCTCTGCCTGCTGTGAGAACAGGACCAATGTGGCTTGGGTTCTCTCCTACCTGCGTAACATCCGACCCCATCAAAAACTGCTGCATAGATTCACACTAATTGGGCAAGAAAGCCACCCCTCATCTGGAATTGGGTCCTTTCAATGCCGCAGCCAAGCACTATCTGGCCAGGGGCTCTATCACCTGAATGGAAAAGGCAAAACTTGTATAGAGGAAGCCTGGCAAACCCTGAAGAAGACAAGGAAGAAGACAGGCCCAGGCCCAGGGCTTCCATGCAGAGGTGATCAACAAACACAGACTGAGAGCCAGAGAGCATGCAACTCTTTTGCTCCAGGCTAGAGTTTTTCTTTGTCCCATCCTGCCAAGAATGGGAGATTTGATGGCACGCCAGGTACAACAAGTGCTTGGGTGTGATCAGCCGTAGGGCTGGAAAAAGTGTGCAAGGGAAGGCGGGGCTGAGAAAAAGAGAATGAAGGAATTTTGAAAGGAAATCATTTTCACAGTACTGTTACTTGAAGCCTTTCTGTCTAAAGGAGCTCCGGTTTTGGAATGAAGTGGGTGCACAGATGTTCTGAAGATTGCATTTCTATCTAGAGTTTAGGATAAGTAGCCTGTACTTAGGACTGTCATATCTGGGGTGTAAATAACCTGATTAGTATTAAAAGACAGCAAAGGGGGGTTTCTGTATTTCTCTGCTGCCCACTTCCAGTCATTCAAAATCAATTACAGCCAGAATTTCAATGAGCTCTTCTTTCACATCTAAATGCAATTATCTGGGATTTTTAAAAAAAGTAAATTCCACTGCCTATTCAAGTCACTTACAAGTTGAACAGAGTTTTCAATTACTCCATCATCACCATCACAACAACAACAACAACGCACCCTCTAGTTGAGCTTGACTTCTTCATCCATCGAGTCTTATTACCATATGGACATTAATTGTCTTTGTTGTCTTTTGGGATTCTTTTTTCAACTTCCCAGTCTAGCCTGATGGCCTCCCATCCAAGTACTAATGAGGGCCAACCCTGCTTAGCTTTTTGAGATCAGACCAGGCCAGCTAAATACTGCCCTCTGCTGGGACATTCCAGAATAGCATCCTTAAATCCTTTCCTGCTTTAATCTTGAGCCCGTTTCTGCAGCCCCTATCAATAGAAGTCAACATTGTTACAGTATTCATAAGTCGGAGACCCAGCTCTTGTTTGTGGTCTCATCCAATCAAACTGAATTACTAATGGAGAGCAGACATGTTGCCTGTGAACTCTGGATAGAAATTAAGCCCTGTAGATCATGGATGCTCTAGGTGCTATACAGAGTTCAGACTTCTGAGATTTAGTTACTTAAAAAAAAACAAAAAACAAAATACAAAGATCAGAAAATAAAACTAATGGTTGTGGAGAAAGATAGTAGAGTCAATTCCCTTCTGTACTCCATGAGCTTCATCTTCGATTTTTCAAATTTATTTATTTGATTTACGTAGCTGATTTATATAGGTGTACTGTAGATACAAAACTCCATTTGAAAGGCCACAGATTGAATATCCTTGAAATGGCCAGAAGAACTGTACAAAGGCAATCAATTCACATTCCTTTTCAGCAGAAGAACTTTGAGGCTCAGAGGTGGACATTTTTTCATACTTCCACCCCCATCCCCATTGTTCTTGCTTTTTTTTAACTATCAAGAAATAGAAACCTTGGCTGATCTACCCACAGATTCTGCTCTAGCTTTGGCCGAGTGGGGAGGGGCTGTTGATGTCTCCAGTAAGCTTATTTCCACTTCACCATGCATCTATTCATTATTTCACATTGAATCATCTCATTATGTAGCCGTCGAATTCTTTCTTGAAGAGGTACAATTCAAACCAGTGTTCATGAAGTTCAGTAAATGTAGTGGGGTCCAGTCCTCCTCCTTCCCATTCTTTCAGATATCATAAAGCATCTCTTCTTTTAAAACAGATATCAAGCCTGCTGTTCTTTAGACATGCTGGATAATAACACCCATCATCCCCAGCCAGCCTGTCCTTGTTCTGTACAGCTGAAAACTAGGGAAGGCCTTGGGAGTGTGAAGAGAAAGAAGAAACATCTAAAAGCAAGGGATTTGGTGAATAAGACTTTTCACAGAGTATTCCTTTTCATGATACAGTGAAACCTCAATTTAGTGAACCTTGATATAGCAGACTTTGCATACAAACGTTCAGATTTCCACAGCAATTTAAATTGTTCATATAATGTTGTCACCTGGTCACCATGCAAGAGGCATCATTTGCTGCAAGTGATGCGATTTGCATCATCTGGGTCATTTTAGCATCCCCTAAACGATGCCAGTTGCTGCAATGATGTGCTTTCATATTTAACAGCGACACACCCTCTCCCAATTAGTCCATTAAAAGCAGGTTTCATCCTGTTCTGTTTAAGGAACATATAACTGCTTTTAAAAATAGAAAATAATCTATACAAATTAGGGGCCCATCTACAAGTCTAGCAAAGTAGCAGTGCGTACACAGGTTACAAAAGTTTTGGCACCTGTCCATTGCCATCTGTCAGAAATGTGTCCTGGCAACCTGTTTTATTCATCCTCTTTTAATGGTTGCATTTTAACCTTTGTATGCCAAGAGTCGCTGTTGTAAGATGGGTGGCCATATACATCATTTAAATAAATATAATGTCCCTGTGATGCTGTCTTCATCCTCCCCAGCCCATAAGAGAGAAGCCTTACCTAAGTGCACTTGTGCTAAAGTAATGCTTCCTCCTTATTTCAGCATCATCTAGGGACAGCCTCAAAGTGTGTAAAATCTTAGCACTGTCACCTGCTATATTTGGAGGGAAGTCAGCAGACTGGCAGCAACACAGAGGGACTCAAGGCAGGATAGGAAAGGGCAGCAAATTTAATCTTGTATAGTTTTCTGCTGACACAAGGATGGGTGGACTGCATTTCAATTCAACAGTGAGAAAAGGCTTTCTATAGTCTAGGGACTATAGTCATGGCTATCCAGAGAAACAAACATTTTTTTGGATAGATTTCTGAGAATCTAAGAGCACATAAAAGGTCACAAGGTTACATTCAAGCTGCAAAAACAACAAGAAGGTCCTGCTTTTTAGTAGTCATATTTCTCTCAGGAGCCAGGTCTGGTCCAGTTGCTTGAAGACCAATGACAGTATGAAGGAAACCCCCAAACAAACAGAGACCAAGGACAAGACCACCGTTCATCAGTTCTGGAAGCAATTTAGTGGATGTTGTTAGGCAAGTCTGTCTGCTGTGGCTCAAGGCTACTTCAGATTCCAGTTTTTCTAGAGATAACACAACTTGGAGACTTTCCCAGGACATGAAGTCTCCCAGACAAAGTGATTTTAGATAAAACCCTTGACAAAGTTTAACTATGGTGATAGCGATTAAGCTGTGAAGAGTAGCCATCCTTGGTTTAAAATTAACTGTGCCTGGGGTGAGAACTGTTTAGCTTCTTAATATGGGATAAACCGGAAAAGGAGCTATTATTATCCTAACTCTTATTTCCTTCCACGGCTGCTAAGAAATCCTCTTATTTTGTTCCAGACATAGCTTTTGTAAGTCCTGAAAAGAGAACATTTGCCCAGCATAATGATTAGCATAATATGTAAGGACACATCTTAGATTTGCAGCCTAGAAAGGCAAAATAGCCTTCTTTTTATTCTATGGCACATTGTTAAATAAAATCCATCCTCTTCTTCATTGCCATACTCCTGACTCTCTCTTTCCCTTACTCTGACCTTCTAATCATTTTCAATCCTCTCCTCTGTCTTCTATATTAAAGAATTAACCCTGACTTTCCCACTGCTCTTTTCTTTTACAGGCTTTCAGCATCTTCCCTTGGTTGCAAATGGATTGCTGTCTGATTACCCTGTTGAAGTTTTGATGGCTATCCAGGAACCTGATTTCTGATGCTGGTTCCTCCTTGTCTCCTCTCCGCAGCCTGAGCAAACTTCTTTCGGGCCCTGGCTTGTGCATTTGGCAAAAGCAGAAGATTGCATTGATTCACTCACTTTCCAAGTTCCTAGATGGGTAGGAAATGCTGGGGGCAATTTTACTTAGCAGTTTTCCTAATATGGTGAAAATATGAGAGACTTCTTGTGTTTTGGAATAGCCAAAGTACAAAGTAAATCATGGAGCGGAAAGAAAGCAAACATGCATTAAAACAGTACAAATTCCTACCCAACAACCGTTGTTCTAATTCCATCCAAAAGAACGTTAGCAACATTTTCAGTAAATTCTAAATCAGTCGTTTTCTGTGCTTTGCTTTCATTTCTATTGCAAAAACTGCGTCTTTAACCCAGCTGGAGGTGGGACCCAAATTCCAATGGCTTGAAGTCACTGCTGGCCAAAGAACCCTTAATCAGGATTATACAAAGAATGAAAGAGGAAGGTTCTCTTTCTCTGTAACAAGAGCATTCTTAAGATAATATCACCTTGTAAATGGACTTGCAATTTGTACTTCTGTATTTATTTATTTGCCTCAGCAGGTGGCAGCACCCAGCTGATTTTATTTGGATTTGGAAGCTAAGCAAGGTTGGGTCAGGTTAGCATTTGAATGGGAAACCAAAAGGAAATCTCGGAGTTAGGAAGTTAAAAAAAATCCTAGAAGAATGCAATAAAAATTACTTCCATATCATTGCCAAGGGGGGAAAAAAATATGTGGACATTTCCTTGAAGTCACCATGAGTAAAGCTCAACTTGAGGAAGACTATACCTTTGTATTCTTCCCAATCAAATGGAATATCGAAATGTAATTTTGTAAAGGGACTCAAGTCTGTGTCTGTCAGTCAACAGGATAACTCTCCAAAAACTGAAAAGAATGATGGGACCAAATTTGGGGGGGGAGAAGAAGCTGGCAAAAAAAGATCAGAACTGAAAATGGGTTGGATCCATCTGGGGAGGATAAAGAAAAGAAATCCAGATAAAAAACACCCACTGCATTGCTATGGGAGATAGAGTTATTTGAATACTGCCAACAACTCCATTCTAAACACCTTTCTCTTTTCCCTCTTGATCTTGTGATCCAGAGTGCAGCAGTTTTTAAGGGCTGGAAAGAATCTTAGAAGACACACTCTGCAGGCCGTCCTGCCTGCCTGCCTGCCTGCCTGCCTGCCTGCCTGCCTTCCTTCCTTCCTTCCTTCCTTCCTTCCTTCCTTCCTTCCTTCCTTCCTTCCACTTAGTTTCTTCTGGGAATTCCAAGATCTTTCTGTTTTCATTCATAATTATTAAGACTCTAGCAAGTAATTATTCTCTACTCTGATGAGCTCAACAATCTCTTATATTTAGCAGTTTCTTACTGGATTTCACTGTTTTGTCAGAACATTCTGAATTTTGAGTGAGAGAACTGAGTGGGGTTAGGGAGTAAGAGACTAAACCTAAAACAGCAAGTCTCTAGTTCAGATTTAGGTCTCTGGTCCTCTTGAGATCTCTCGACTAGAACTTCCATAATGTTGGTTGTGCCTGACTGGGATGAAATTAATCACATTCTCAGAAAGTGAACATGCAGTTCATAACGACAGAACTATTTCAAATTTCAATGAAGGGACCAAATCAGTTGAGGATGAAAGGTAAACCATAATTATCAACTTCATCTGCATATTCATATTATGGTAATATGGTATTATGGGAATAATATTGATCTATCCAACAGGCTTATAGTAAGAAATCCAAAATGGTAACATATATATGAAAAAGGGAAGTATTTTATCAACATTTTCAGGATTAAATTAGGCCTGAGAATTGGCCTGAGGTCTCTAATCCTATATATGCACTTATCTGGCAGTAAATCCCATTGAATTCAATGAAGCTTACATTTTTAACTTCTTAGGTGGATAATGATGACACTTTTGTTCCATTCAGACTACAGCTCACACTGAATTCTTTTCTTTGATATTTCACAGTGTATTGAAGTACATGCATTTGCCAACTCAGCTAACATGTGAATCAGCATCATTGCTTTTTCTGATAATTTCTGCATTTCACTAGGAGAAGATGCAGCATCTCCAATATTTGGATCTGCCAAGACATCAAGACCTGAAGTTTTTCATGCATGAGGACATATAATAGAACACTGAAAAGATAAATCCACCCCCAATTGCAGCAACAGACCATTGATATACTTTGTTGATCAGCATTTGAATGATGTTTTTCCCCCCAGAGAGGGCAAAGAAAAAGACTTGAACATTTTTAACTTTACTCTCAGCCAGAGTCAGGCAAGTGGTTCATTCAGCAGTACATTCACACCTGTCCACTGCCAAGCATCCAGATTTGGGGTCATTCTTTTCCTCTTAGTAGATTTAGCCATTTGAAGGAAGACATTTCATGTCTAATAACCTTCTGAACTTCCCAAAGACATTTTTAAAAGGTTTAAATTTTTATAGTCTGCCCCTTTCCCCTACCCACAACCTGAAAATACACCCCCCAACTGAAAAAGATTCCCCTCCTTTTTTATTTGTCCACTCTGATTTTATTTTTGCAGCTAAATTGTTTTGCCCCCTTTTGCAAAGGAAGAACATTTAAGCATTCCCAATTTTCTTAATTAAAAAAAAAAGTATGTTTCTCCTGTTGTTCACGACTATGCACGCATACTCTCAGCATTTTCTCTGCTGACATGTAAATGCCATATATCAAGTTTGTGAGGTATTCCATTTTGGTATCTGGCATGAAACCCTGGAATTTGATGAGATCTCTTATTTATATGATTTCACTGATTCTCAGGTTAAGACCATAATGGGCCAAATGAGTGTCTCTCCCAGGCCTTTTCCAGAGACATGAAGGGAAAGGTGAAGTTACTGAATAGCTCCCATCCCTGAAGAATCTTTTTGGCCATATGCTTATGAAAGAATCATTGTATGGGTTAGATCACGACAATCATGTTTTTCCCTCTAATAAACAAAGATTCAAGGAAGATCCAGCAGATAAATGCATTAATGATTTCTTAATATAAATGCAAGTTAAATATTTACATGTTCTCGTCAATCAAATCTGGAAAGGTCATCTTTCTTTGACCAGGCATGACATGGATTATCTCTCTGCAGATCTTAGGTACATCCAACATCATCCTGATGCCTTTAACAGCTTTTTAAAATCCCCACCTATCAGATCAATCAAGATTTTTAAAAGCCATTCCTGGAGAATTTAGATGTTACTCAGAGTTAGATGTGAGTGGAAGGACTCATCTAGGCACAGAAGCAATTTTTCATCCTTGAAAGTGTTGCTCAGAATGCAGCAAAAGTCCCATAAATCCTGCTCTCAGGAAAATAACACATCAGCACGAGAGCTTGCAAAATGTAATGTCCATATTTTGTTCCTCAAAGAAAACCCAGTCAGAAAATATAAACTAACTGGTCTTTATTGATAAAAATGCAAAACTTTACAAAATACAAGTTGCATACAAAATATAGAATATAACAAAGACTTCTTCTCATATTAGCTTCCAAGACTTATCACTACAAAGCCTCTAGCTAAAAAAACACTCTCAGAGAAGAGGTTCACTACTTGGTTACTAGTTAGGACTACATAACCTATAAAACCTACATGGTTAACTGTTCAAAGTAAAACACACTCTCACACTGAACACTGGGCATTTCACTCCCTTATAGTGCTAGTATAACACCCCCACTGAATAACTAACACACACACATACAGTAGGTGGCAGTGAAAATCATAACAACATCACAAGATACTTTGTAGTCTCAACACTTGTTTTGTATAGCTAAACGGGATGACCTTCTTCCCATGAGAAAATCCTGATAGAAAGTTCAGTTAAGTAACAAACAGAATGAAAATGCAGAGAGATGTTTGGTCACTCAAGGCACTCTACACTTTCTAATGGCCTTTCCTGCTGCTGAGTGGAAGTGCTTAATGGCCAGAAAATTATACAAGCTTCAAACTGGCCGTCTGCACTGTCCATCCCTCTTCTGCCTCTGTTGTCTTGGTTTCTAGTCCCTGCAGCCCCTTGACGTACCTCCAAAGTCATGGGTGACAAAGTCTGGCAGATCTTACACCCCTTGAGGTTGTCCTTGGACAGTGCTGGTAAAAGGAGAAAGACTGTTTTACAGCTAAGGACAACTTCAACCTGTCTTACTCATGAGCTTGGGATGAGATGAAGGTCCTAAAGTGCATGCTGGGTCTCAGAAAAAACAACGAAGTGTAGAAGTATTGAATGTACATCATTTGGTGGCTGAGGATATGTTTGACGAGGGCCAGTTTGGCACAGTGGTTAAAGACACTGGTCTAAATCCAGGAGAGTTTTAGCCTCACCAGAAGCACAAAGCCAGCTGACTTTTGGGCAAGTCACTCTCTGTCATCTGTAGGAAGAAGGCAACAGCAAACCACTTCCAAAAACATTGTCAAGAAAACTGCAGGGACTTGTCCATATAGTCACCAGGAGACAAGGTTGACTCAAAGGCAGAAAAAGAAATTAGATGTGGCTTAATATGGCCCACTTCAAGGAAATATGGTTCCCAAGCATGCACATGTGTGTGTGTAGGCATTTACAAGGTTCCACATTCAGGCGTGACATTTTGGAGTAAGGGAGAAATGACAGCAGTCTGAAATTCTGGAGCGCCACTGTTAGACTCCACAAACAATGCAGCAGAAAGAACCAACTAAGCAAAAAGAACCAACCCTGAGAAACCCTTTTAGAGTGATCTGTACCAGTCCTTGCTCCCATTGCAATATAAACCCCAAATAATTTTCGGGGTGATCTCTCCCTTGATTACCAATTTGAGTGCACCAATAGGCGTCTGGGCCTCGGCACTGGCCATACTGTACTTCTTTGCCATTTGAGAAAAGTCCCTGATGGTTGCTGACACGGAGGAAACTTGTTGTGGCACCAGCCGTCCCCGTACGGGGAAGGGAAGAGCTTGGGAACCAGGAGGCAGGCTGAGTTCCAGCCAATGGGAAACCAGTCCAGTCTCAGTCTCCGAGCTTAGCATCTCAGTGTTTCCTTGTTTTTGGTACATGAGACAGCAGGAAATCAGCTCAGCTGTCCAGTGCAGGAACAACACACAACGGCAGAAATCCCGAGCCAATTTGGGAATGGTCCAAGTGCCCTGTGGGGAGGGGTCCTCTTTTTGCACTGCCGCGTTTTGCGATCTATAAAACGATAGCCGTTCTGTGACCTGGCTAAAGTTTGGGGGATGGAACAGGATCCAAACAGCAAAGCCAAATCAACGGATACTGCAGCAACAGAAGGTTTCCCTAAAGCCTAGCTCAGCTCCTAGTAATGGCTGTGCTGATACTTCGCCCCTTCTTTCCCTGCCTGCTAAAAACGGCACGAATAGCCCAGTGTGGCTGCTTCACCCTTTTCGATGCAGTCAGTAGAACATTTTCAGCACATTCCATTCCTGAGCAGCATAAATAAGTAACAAATGCCGTGCTCCTCACTGTAGCAGACTGGGCTTAGAACAAGCTTGATGGATAACTGGACCCAACATAGAGTTTGAAGGTGGCTTGGGGTGGGGAGGAGAGGGGAGGGGAGGGGAAGAAGGAAAGAGGGCTGCGTAAGACATTTGGCTGAGCTATGGACTCTTTCCTCCCAAGTCTACAGCTACCAATCCGAGCCATTCTGCCAAGAGTTGATCGGCGTGTCCTGGGAAGAAAAGCTATTTATTTCTCTTCATCTGCCAAAGCAGGAGAAACGGACAGAGGCTGCGAAACCATGCTTTATACCGTGACTCTGCTGTTACTTTTAATACTGAACCATCAAGGTCTGGGTAAGTGTTTCAAATGCTTGCAACACTCAGCATTCTTTTCCAAAGGTGAAATAATTTAGAGGGTCTGGGATAGATAAAAGAGGGTGGCTTGAAATTGGTGGTGGGCCCTTTACATAGCTGAAATTCCTAACAGCAAGGATGCATGCAAATCTGCTCTTTAGTTAAGCGGAGGCTATGTTTTATAGAGGAAAACAAATACATTTAGGGAGCTCTCAAAGATTGGCAGGCAGTTAAATGTTGCCCAAATCTTAGAGTGGTCTTAACAAGACAGATGCTGAGTTAGAGGATTATCCCCCTTGTAGATGCAAATGTCATTGCTGGAAACACATTTGGCTGTGAAGGGTTTGGGGACAAGCTCTGTTGATAGGAAAGCCTCAGTGGTCCAAGTAACAGGGAAGTTAATAAATCAATTTCTAGCATTTTCCTTGATTGATGCAGTAAAAGGAGTTCGCTTGCACCACGCGTGCCTAAATAAACAGCAGGACAGCCACGGGGGATAGTTTGCCAACCGCTGAATCTGATGCTTTATGTGTAGGAATGCTTTTCAGGTGCATTTGTGTCAAATAATTTTGAACAGTTGCAATCTAACCAAAGCCAAACGTTAGGAAGGTTTCAAACAAAAGCTCAAAGGAACATTTACATTTCTCTCAGTAGGATATTTTGCAAGATCATAAATGCCTCACTGAAATGACTCACTGTATATACACACATGCAAACGCACATTTATATAACATTTCAACATCTGTTTTCTCCCCAAACAGAACATTTCTAATCTTGCTTGGAAAATTCTATAAATGTAATATCTTATGCAGCCTACCCTTAGACAGGTATGGCCACTAGCTACAGCAGTATCTCTGGATACAGGAGGAGGAGGAGGACGATGATGATGATATTTTATCACATAGTTGCAAGCAATAAGATGTAAATGTTCCCTTTGAGTCAAGTCTGATTCTTCATGAATACATCTATGTGGTTTTCTTGCTTGGGAGTGGTGTGCTGCTGCCTTCTTCTGAGATGTGTTTTTGGGAGGTTCTTGATGGTCTCTCATCCAAATGCTGGCCAAGGTCAGCTCTGCTTGGCTTTCTCAATCAGCCAAGGTCAACTAGATGCTGTCCCTTAGTTGGCCTGTCAAAGGCGCAAGAGTCCTACAAAACCTTTGCAGCTCATTCATCATGCCCAAGGAAGTTTTGAATTTAACATTTCTCTCTGCCAAATCAGTTTTTGATGTCCTAAATCCATCATCTGTCTTTACAAAGCTCAGAGCTATACCCCAAAGGCCGAGGCAGCAAAATTATATGTTTAAATCCAGGTTTGCTCCAATCTAGGTTTAGAGCAAAAGCAAGCAAACCTTTTCATCAGTGTGATTTTTCCCTTGCTATTTTTCCCTGTGACAAACATAAAAAACAAGGAAAGCTTTGATCACACCATTGCAGCTGCCGTCTTGATTTTTTTGACTACACCTTGACTACTCCCCCGTACCCAGACATGACTATGAAGTCGCCAGGATCTAAGCTTGACTTTAAGTTTCCTTCCTTCCTTCCTTCCTTCCTTCCTTCCTTCCTTCCTTCCTTCCTTCCTTCCTTCCTTCCTTCCTTCCTTCCTTCCCATCTTCATTTTATGAACTTGTAAAGTTCTACCATTGTTTTGTTTGAAGCATGAATTGAAATTTGTTCATGGAGCTGGGAGGGTGTCACAAATTAATTTAATCATTTTAGGAGGTCCTGGCATTGTAAAGTTTGAGAACCCCTATAGAAATCCATCTCTTTTCAGCCAGCTCAAAGGTTTATCATCTTGAACCACAAAAGTCTTCTTTACAGTGTATTTGTATTTTAGGCTTAGACTGAGAAGCAATCAGAAATGTATCTTAAAATAACTTCATGGGAATATTCACAACTCTGCTTTTCTGAGATGGAGAACATATTTTCAATGACCAAACACAAATTAAATTAGGGGTTATCACTGGGAACCTGTTTTGCTTACCAGACTTCTATGCTTAAATATTTAATTGTTCTTTTAAAATATTTTAGGTAGTATGTAAGGAGCTGCAAACTTTTAAAAAATTGGATTCCAAGGGCAAGCTATAAATAGACTTCTATTAACAGATTGAGGGAGAGCTCTCACAGAGTTGTTGGAAGAATTAGAGTAAAATATAAAGTGTTCAGAAAGCTCACAATAAATTAAGGGCAAGTATCATTATCCCAATAGGGCACATTAATCCAATGCTCTTAAAAGTATGAGAGTGTCTAAACACAGATTTATTTTCTTTCTGGGCACAAGCAAGCATAACCACAGCAGACACTTGATTAAGCCAAGATCATTTTTACTCCTCTGATGTAATGTATTGGACAGAGGAAGCGTTCTCCAGTAAACAGACCAGAGAGGAATAAATTATAATCGTATGACTGTGCTTATAACAATAGATGTGTGATCTGTTTTCAGAGGAACTCTGGTGCATTCCAAATTGGGGACACAGGTGTGCTCTAGGCAAAGTTTTCATTGTGCAACTGGGAATCAGGGCAAGCACAAATGTACATCTCGGAGTCCTTGCTGTTCCTCATCTTCTTTTTCCACCAAAAAAATAACTATTCTAAACTGGGAAAAGAACAAATTGCACCAGACCCCATTTGGATAGGTAACCTTTTTGGACTGGGGATGCAAAACATGCATTTCCCAGAAAGTGAACTCACCTGCCAGGGTATTCTTTTCCATCCTGGGGCAAATCCCAAAACCTTACTATAAAATAATACGTTAGAAGTGGCTGCTTTCTTCTGCCACATGCTAGCTTTCTATGTGTTTGTTTAACAGTTTTGTTTTAAAAAATCATCAGGCCAGGAGCAGGGGGTTCTACAGGGGGAGGGGGGTCAGAAAATTCAAGATGGCAGCTCTGGTTACATGGTGATGGCCGCCATCTTGACTTTTTTTGACACCCCATGGATGTCCTTGGTAGGGATCCTAATGGTTACTAAGGAACAAGGTGTGGGTACTTTGTGTTTCTGAATACTGTATTTGCACTTCTGGTGCTAGGAAGTAGGGCATGTGCACAAATATTTGAAATTCAAATTGCTTTGTATTTGAGCAAAAAGCACCCCATTCAAAGTTAAAACTAGGTTTTTTGAGGGTGAAACATTTTGCAGACTTCCACTAGGGATGATTTTACTTTATCTGGGAATGAACGGACTGTGCTGCCAGTCAATCTGTGTGAAACAAGAATCCATTCAGGACTCCAAGCTTCCATAACAATTTTTTTCTTTACAAGGAAAGGAGCAAAACTTTTGGAAAACCTATACATCGGTGTTTCTCAAATTTGGCAACTTTAGTCCACACATCTTAGAGTTGCCAAGCTTGAGAAATGCTGCTATACATCATAACTCATTTTGTCACTCAAGAAGCCCAGCGAGTTTCCTAGGAAATGCCACAGTTACTTGGCACAGAATTTCACTGCTGAGCATTTTGAGAAAGAGTTGCCTCGCCTGGAACAAAATCGGCTCTCTTCTCAAGAAATATCCTCTGTAGGAGACAGTGATCTCAGCAGCCCAATTCTCTCATCCGGAGTCACAGATTTCTGACAAATATCCGTTCTGTTCGTTCCCCATTCTTGGCTGTGATCCACTGAAAACATTGTTTTATGAGGCCCAGAGCAAAGCCTCATTTCATTCTGCCCCTTCGGAAAACTAGCTAACTTTCACAGTGACCTAACCCAAAAGGACCCTCCTTAGTTCTCATGAAGATAAAGGGAGGGAGTGGGAAGCACCTTCCAAGATTCTGTTACTATAACCTTAAAATAAAAGTAGTACTAGCATTCATAACTCTGGCTGGCCTACCTTGAAGGGCTGACACCAACATTATTAGCAATCGCTTATGAAGCCATGAATGGCTGTATGGATCTTTCCTCTAATCATCACTTTTGGAGCACCAATTCTGGTTTGTTCATGAAAGGAAGGGAGGCAAAGTTGAAGCATTCATCATGGGTGTCCATGGGAGGGAGGGCTAGGGAGACAAATGGTACCTTGACTATCATTTGCTTGAGGACGTCATCACGTATGCAATGTCCTTGTGGCTTCTGAAGGACAACTTAAGACTCCTGGTTACATCAAATGGGGTAAAACAAGCCAATGGTGTTACATTCAGACCAGTCTATTGGTAGTTTTCACCATGAAAAGGAAAGTTTCTGGATTTCATTGTATTCATGAGGTTATTACTTCATTGCACAAGTTGATTAAAAAAAAAAAAATCAATACAGGCAGATGTTCTATCTCAGTGAAATACATCTCCCTTTCCGCCTGTCCTTGATAGGTGAGATGCTCAGATTTTGAATTTGTAGATGTTTCATCAGCAGAACTGAGTACAGAGGTATTTTAATCAAGAGAAGTCACCGTGAAGTCAGGAGGGTGTGCCGAGTAAGAATTGAAATTGGCTTGCTGTATTCTCAGTGGCCCAAGAAATTTCAAGCAGATGTTGGGAACTCATGTGGAAAGAATTATTAAGTTTGACTGGGCTCTCTCTTCTTTTGTGTTCCACCGGCAGGAAAGTTTTCTCTTGTTGGCCATAACTCAGATTATTACATGGTTTGAAGGTTAATTCCAGAACCAAAAAAATGCTATTTACCTTTTCCTCCATCCATTTCTACCACCAAACAATTTGTCATCATCTTTCAGCCTAGGCTCACCTAATGTGGGCACATCAGTGTATGAACAGAGCATCTCTTTGCCACTCTCAGAAGCAATTAGCCTTTTTCCAGGGTTGTGTAACTGGCCTCTGCAACCCAACCTGATGTTTGACTTCTCTCAGAGCAGAATTAGGCTCTGGCAAAGTCTAATTCCGAAACTAGAAAGATGCAATTGCCTTGAAAACCGCTAGGGGGTGGTCACTGCAGGGTCAGTAATGACTGTTAAGCAGATTAAAAAAAAAAAAAAGTAACCCAAATCTAACCAGGAAGTTTTGAGTCCATAGTCTGGGAAGTTGGAGGAACAACCCAGAAGAAAGTCATGGCAAGCCATGCTGATGTTGTTGCCAAGAAAAAACAGATATGTCCATGTAGTCACCATGAATTGAGTTCAATCTGAAGGAGACCTGACTTGATCGTGCCTGAGGGCCAAATATGGGAAGTTACACACTTAGTGCCAAGTTATAGGTTTGGCACTCTGCATTTTTTACACTCATAGAACTTGTATTTATTTTATAATGACATGCTGGAAAAAAAATCCTATGTAAAGTGGTTTCTTTCATTTTCAGGAAAGGCTTTGTTGAAAATCTCTCCCCTCCCTTTCAAGTTGCAAAACCTTTCCTAAAGCCCTAAAAAGAATAGTTTTACATCTGCTCTGAACCCAATTCCCTGACAGTGAAGCCAGCAAGATGGACATAGTTTTGGTTTGCCCTTGTCGTTCTCAAGTGGGTGGGGACTCCACTACAAACCAGATTTTGGGCTTGATGGATGTCCAAGGAATTAGAAGAGGGAGCTTTTCTTGCTTTTCAATCACAGCTCATTATTCTTCCTTAGTGGGGAACTTGTTCTGCCTTTAAGAGGCAAGACCATAACTTTGTAGGGAAAAAAAGGAGAGGAAAAGCAGCATTAAGGAGAAAACAAAGAAAGCAGTATTTCCGAGGTAGACTATGACAATTTCACTTAGAAAAAGGACTTACAGAGCTAAGACTCACTAAATGGGTTGAGGTTTCATCACTAGTGATGACCCATCAGATGTTCAAGAGGGACTTTGGGAACTGTAGTTAACACATCATGAGATGGGTTAAAGAAGACTGATGGAGCCACTCATTCCCTATCTAATCTGGGGTTGCTGACCATGACCAGAGCACCTTTCCAGGGTTCCAGACAAGGATTTCTCCACCCTTCCTTTACAGATGCTGAAGCCTGAAACTGGGTTGATCTGCATTTAAAGCATATCAAGATCCCCCAAAGTCACGCTTTGTCCTGGTGACCTCTCAGAAATACTCACGCAATCTCCTGCAACAAAATTCAGAATTGGGTAGCTATTGTCTTTTTAAAAGATGCCCAGTCTTTTAAAGGATACTCAGTCTAGGCTATACCCCTGAGATTTCCTGGTGGCTTCCCTTCCAAGTCCTAACCAAATGTAACCCTTCTTAGTTTCTTCAAGATCACATATATGCTGCCACTTGCTGAGTCCTATCTAAGACATGGTCAAATTAGTGTGAATCCGACCCTTTTATTTTTATTTATTTACAAGTAAGTATACAGAAGTGCTGTGCAGCTCTAGATTGACTGCATACAAAGACCTGAACCTTCTCCTAGCTGATTCTTAGAAGGGAGGAGGGAGAGCTAAAAGAGAAGTGGAAAGTCTTCCAGAGACCTCTCTCTTTTTAATCTGCATGGAGGTAGTTGGGGAGGGAGATTTAAAGTTCTTCTCTCTACAACTGTGGTCCTGAACTGAGCCTGGCTGGTTAATCTCAAGTAAATAAAAACAAGAGAGCCAATTTAGTATAATGGTTAAAGGCACCAGGCTAGAAACCGGGAGACCATGAGTTCTAGTCCTCCTGTAGGCACAAAGCCAGCTGGGTGACCTTAGGCCAGTCCTTCTCTCTCAGTCCTAGGAAGGAAGCAAGGGCAAACCACTTCCAAAATCTTGCCAAGAAAACTGCAGAGTCTTGTCCAGGCAGTCACCAGGAGTCAAGACTGATTCAAAGGCACCAAAAAAACAAAAAAATAAAACCCCAAAACAAAACCAAGGACAGGAAGGAGCAGCTGTGGATGAGCCAAACTGACAAAAGTAAGTTCCACCTAGAGCTTTAAAGCTGTGAGATCATTTGCTTTTCTCCCTTTCTAGTTACTGCTGATCCTACTGCTGACCATCAAGGAACCTTAGAGCAAGATGACTGGTGTGATAATCCCAGCACTATTCACAGGCGCTTAGATACTATCCAAGAGGTAAGAAGATACAGTAGCACAAAATGCAGAATGCTTATTGCCACTTCTCTGCAAAGGACTGCCCCAACTCTATGGGGGTGGAAAACTGGAGTTCTGGAACTAGGTTGCAAAAATGCAAAATAAAATGCAAAGGTCTAGAAAGCTGTAGTTTGGCTATACGGAGGCGGTGGCTGGAAGAGGGAGGTAACCTTCTGAGAATTTTTCTGTACACATAGATCATTTGCAGATAATGTCCAACTGATCCAAACTGTCAAGTCATGTAACTATGGCAGTAAAAGCATCAATGGGACATAATGGAAGCCTGCATTGGGTAGAACTGTGTCGGAAGGAAGGGAGGGAGGGAGGGACTTAAGCACCTTTACCTTCAATCCTGGAGACCTGCTGTATGATGAAATAGACAAAACTGAGTTATATGATCAGTTGGCCAGAAGTATTAGAAAAGAGCTGCATATATTGTCCAGCTCAGATGGTGACTCCTAGCTGACACTAATTGTGAAAGACGCTAAGCAGGGTCATATGTGATTAGCACTTGGATGGAAGTCCACTAATAAATCCCAGGGCTGTAGACTAGATTGGGAAATTGAGCACACATCCCAGAAAAAAAGTCACAGCAAACCAGCTGCCATATCGTGCTGCCAAGAAAACTACATGGCTGTGTCCATGAAGTCACCAAGCATGGGGATCAATTTTGTCTCTGCCAGATTGCAATCTCTTTCTGTGTATCATAAGGCAGCACAATGATCAGAAAGAAAGGGTACACATAACCTAAACAGAACATTTATGTTTGCTTCTAGGAACCACTGAGTAATTGTTAAAGTGCCCCAAATGGTGAGCAATGGCTAAGAACGCTTTTTCCATTCAGAATTAATTCAGAGTATGTTGATTCCAAGCCACATGTTATCCAATGATGCATCAGTCCTGAATTTAGGACTTTCTCCTACAAACTTCAAGTGGAGGCTTGCACAAGATAATGCAAAGAGTGATTCTTACTTATTCTGGCCTCTCTGACTATTCCCCTTGACAAGCTACTTGAGTAGAAAAAGAGAGGCTTTTACTATAGACTACAGCTTGGAGGTTGTGTGGTGTTGAGCAAGACTTACTTCCAATGTAAGCAATCTGTTGGCAAAAGCAACCTCCCCCATAGCTTTAATTCTCATTTTGCTTTTATTTGCAATTAACAGATTTTTGGCTCTATTTATACAACTCTTAACCTGGTTCCTGAGTTAACCTATTTTCTGAGTTTTCACAATAGATTGAACTAGAAGCTGACCAAACAGGCTGGGTTTCCACAACACTTTAAGCCACAAAGAACCCTAACCAGGTTCAACACTAACCTTAGCATGTTGTGTGAATGAGTTACTAGGTCTTAAGCTTACATGAACAAGGCCAGTAAGTTGTAGAACTCATGTTACTTCCCTCAATTTCTTCTCTCCTTCCATTAGCAACTGGAAAAAACAGTTGATCATTTGGACTCCGAAGTCAAGTCACTGCTCAATGATGTTAGTGAAACTGCATGGACCAAGCCTCTTGCTCCTGGAATCCCACTGGTAGATCTCTTTGAAGGTAGGAAGTGGAGTCAAGCCTGTTGAATTTCACCACCCAACCAATAGGTAGAGAAATGGGGTGCATGAGTTCTCAGAAGTTCTCCAGGCAAGAAGTTCTCCAACTATTTTGAAGGCATGACTCCCCTTTTTCAGGAGCCCTGCTTCTGAAAAAAAAAGCCTATGGAAGGGTACCACTACCGTGTCTTCTCTTGAGATTGAAGGGAAGCCAGGGAGGCTGCAGAACACAGAAGAGAATATTATAAAATGAAAGAAGAGATGTTCACATGCACCCTCAGGCATCTTGTAATGAACTGCAAGAAACTTGCATTCCATCCCAGAAGAATTTCTCTGAAATTCTCTTCCCCTGTGAGAGAATGTCTAAAGCAAACACTGTTCCATCAAACTGAATGACCTCTTAAAGGAGAAAAGGGCAGGAGAAATGTCTCTGCCTAACAAAAGTAGAAAACATTCAGGGATATTGTTTAGCATGCTTTAATGAGTTGTTACTTTGTATTAATTAATTATGGCTTTCTTTTCTGTCCTTTTTGTATGTCATCCAGAGTCATATGTATGGGTGAGGTGGCCATATATATGCAAAAATAAATAAATAAATGTTTTATGCAATTTCCTCTTCCCCAACGATGCTCTTCAAAGGTGCTGCTTATTACCTCCAGCAGCAAATACAACAATTGTGTATGCCAACTGGGAATGGGACAAGAACATCAACACACGAGGGTACCACCAAGCTAAGATTGAGCGCTAAATTCAATTTACAATCGAGTATAAATACATTGGACCAGATGGTTCTCTTATTTCACAATTCTACTTCCTCCCACACTCCCTTTGTGGTCTCCAAGTGGTTCCATTTGGTTCTGCACCAAATAACATTTGGGAAATTTTATTTATTTGCTTATTTATTTATAGGCCACCCCAATCTGTTATGACTCTGGGCAGCTTGCAAGATGGAATAAAAATACTGGAAAAACAAAGCGCCATCCAAAAAAGGCTTGTTGAAATAGGACCAGGGTGCATTATTACACTCCTGTCTAACGTAGGACTGAGGTGGTGGGAACATACTGGCTTCTTTATCCTCAGACCAAAACCATTATATATTGTTATATACTATAACATTAAAGTCTGCATTCCTCCAACACTGTCTTTTTGTGTATTGGGAAAAAATATCATTTAAGAACACATAACTAGAGAGGCTGCAATGATCCTTTTTTTCAAGCTAGCCAGTGACAGTGAGTCACGGGCCTCCTGTCATTGTGGACAACAGAGTTCTTACATAGGGTTACAGAAATTAAAGATCAGCATGCACAAACATTTGACAAAGAATTGTTTATCTGGGCTTCTCTGTATCCACATGAACCCAGGATAATGCAGGATAGTTAGTCTTTGAAAGCATGATTGCCAAAGTGCCGATTGTTATTCTGACAGTTTGACGCTGCGTCCAATTTGGATGGGGACAGTTGTAAGCTCACCTGTGATCAGCATCCTTGAGAATTTTGCAGTTTAAGGAGACGTTCAATTTGTGAATCAAAGATTGATAGAGCAACTCTGGGATATGTCATAATGGCATGCATTTGAGGAGATTGTCAGCAATCAAGGCTATTGTGTTTAAATACATTGACCATAAGCTAAATGGGGACAGGAATATCCAGGCACCATTAAATACAGGGATAGGAACATAAGAATTCCTTCCCCATTCCATGAATGAAATGTCCTTTGATAATAAAATAACTGATTTTGGGCCCAGAGGCTATGCTGGGTCACACCTATATTTGGATAGAAGACTACAAGGAATTCCTAGCATTATAGGCTAGACTGGAAAGGTGAAAGAACATCCTGGAGGAACACAATTGCAAACAGCTTCTACACTATTGCCAGGATGTGTCTATGTGGCCATCAGGAGTTGAACTTCACTTGACGCCATCTTTTAAAAAAAAAAGGTTTTAGCAAATGGAAAGATACGAGGGCTGATGTTCATTATGTTGCTTTGCCTCTGAAAATCTGCTTCAAAAAGTGGCTGTACCTCTGGGATAGCACGCAAAGTGGGTGGGGAGGAAAGAGCAATTGGCAGAAGTCACCCCTTTTTTTTTTTTGGTTATTGGAAAGGCCAGACTGAATGTAGCCTATTGTTCTCTTTTGTTAGCAATTGTTGCCTTTTCTATGTCTGAAGAAGTTATCAACCCAACCTCTCTTTCTCTTTCTAGATCCTAGTTGAGCTTCCAGATGATGGACTGAAAACTCAGACTCTGAACTTAACACACCACCAGAGTCAGCCTTCAAGTTGCCCTTTGTTGTTGCATCAACTTTGAAACCAAGCCGGTCTATAAAGTGTTGAGATGGACAGCAGTGTTGAGTACACGTTTTGTCATGTCAATGTCATGTCATGTCATGACAAAAGTGTCAGCAGGTGGTAGCAGCACCGGCTGATGTTTTCTGGGCTTGTAGAGTAAGCAAGGTGGGGTCTGGTTAGCCCTTGGATAGGAGACCACTAAAATTAGACTGGGAAGCTGGAAACAAAAAATCCCAGAAGATGGGATTGGTAAAATAATTCTGCCTTTATTCAAAATGCAAGGAAAAAAAAAAAGATAAAAATGAGCTGCAGAAGAAAGTCTTGGATTCAGGTCAGAGGCTAACAGGAAAATATTGACACCAATCTTGTTAAAATTGTTCAAACGGATTTTGCTAGAAAGCCAAAGCTTCTACCACAGAAACTAGAATGTTCTTGGCCCAAGATGGTTGAAAAGGAAACAAAGAGACAGACACTTGGAATTGCTGAACTTGGAAAACATTCCCCTGGTTGGCCTTTGGACAAATAGCCATTTGGGATTGGCCAATATTGGTTAGACTGCCTTCCCTGCATTGCACTTCTATCTTTCCTAGTGTGTGTGACCTTTTCATATGCCTTAAAGAGCTATTAAAATATTACACGGGTTGTGCAAAAATGCAGGTACAAATTCACGTTCCCCCTTGCTCAGATCTTACTAGTCCATACTTTCCCTCTTCCAGAGCATGTGGAAAGCCTCCCCCACTATCATCAGGCTGGCTTCTAGGCTATTGCGTTCCAGAGGTAGCTGGTATGTAAAGTGCTTCCGCCACATCTCTAGAATGCACACCCAGATCTCAGTCCATTGCTTAAATCGGAGTATTAGTTGACAGGGCACATTTGGGAAGCTGCTGTGGTCTTCTTCCTGGAAGCATCAGACTGGCCATGGTGGAAACTGGCGTTAGCAGACATAAGTTCTTCTGATTTTATTCTGGGTTTGGGAAGAGTAGCTTTCTGCTCCCGAGATACATGTGGGTCTCTGCAGGATCCTGATCCCACTGCTGGGGAGTGAAGAAGGGGGACTCATAGTAGAATCTACATTTGTACAAAGACATTTTGTCTCTCTGAAATGTTTGCCTCCAAATCATAGGCACCCATTAGTCAATATTTGGCCAGTCGATTGACTCATCTCTCTCTCAGAAAGGATATAGAACATGGTGTTGAAAGTACAAGGTCAACATTGTCCACTGTCCATAATGTCCACTGACGTTATGAAAAGAAGTGGTTTCAGGGTCCTCTTCTTCCTTACTGCTCCATAAGTTATTTCTTGACTAGAGTCTTCTGGTTGTGTCGGTCTACAATTCACACAAGCAACAGCCTTGATGGCTAAGAGTGATGGGAATTGGAGTTCAACACACATGGGAAATGCCATTTGGAGAGAATACAAAGAAGCATCCAATCTGAATGATTTATTTGGTTTCTTGAACCTAGAAGTTCTTTTTTTCAGGAAGCACCATGTGCAACATTGTGCCATCAGTCTAAGGTAGTGAGTGAGGCTAAATGTTCCCCTTCTTCTTGCAGCATTGATCGAGATCTTCACCAGACCCATAATGAATGCATCATGATTGAACGTTCATTGTAGCATGGGTTCTGCACCACAGAAGTCCTAATCCAATAGAGGACTCGATAGTCAGATGCTTTAGGCCTTTCCTCACGGATGAGCTGAAGAACTCTCTGCCCACTCTCAGCAGAAAGCTCCCCCAGTGCAAAATTTGCTGCCCCCATAGCCGATCTCTCTCCTGCCTCTGTTCCCAGTCACTGCTAGTCTGAGCACAGACCTAGTTTTGATCTCTGGCTTGCTTGCTGTTCCAAAACAGCTAGGTTTGGCCAATGATGGAAGCAGGGTCATTTTTAGGCACAAACAAAGAAAGGCCCATTTGCCTGTGTTTTCATCTCCCGTGCTAGATGGGAACAGTTTAAAAATGAGTAGCACCGAACGATTTGTTTGCTTGGCCAAAGCAGCATGAATCCCAGCTAGATGCCAATGGCATTCTTGGCAAATAAGTGCAAGGCACAAATTCATGAAAGCAGCAACACTCTTTAAGTACGTTGTTTTGCTGTTTATGCTCTTCTTCTCAGAAGCATCCAGATGGCCTCTGTGGGGAACTGAAGCCAAACTCTGGACAAGATGGAACATTTCATTGGATCAAGCTGTTTGCAAACTCAGCATGAACCAGAAGCACAAGAAAATTTAGAGCACAAGCTACAGGGTGACCTTAAAGCAACATTTTCTCAGGCCCTGGCTTCCATTTATGGGAGTGTTGGCCAAAACTAAGTTTGGCTGCCTCTGGGTGTAAGTGTTCTAAAACAGCTGGATTTGACCAACGCTGGAAGCAGGATACAGAGCCATCAATTGGCATTTCAATATTCTGCTCCAACAGACTTGGCCTTTGCCATTTTTCTAAAGTGGGAGTGCAAGGAGAAAGCAGATGGAACCATCATCAGCCACAGAAGAATTACTCATCTGTGTGTCATTTCTCTTATGCAAACCGAATTCTGCTGCAATATTTATTTGGGAAATGGAAACTCTATCATGATATGCCTGTCAGTCCAAAACGAGAGCTCATAAATGGCTTAGCCAGAGTAACAAATGAAGCAGCCCAATTAAGTGTTGCAACAGTGCTGTCATGCGAGAATCTATGTCCCTGGATACATGGCACAAATAAGTGCTGCAACAAACTGAGAAGGTAGATAGTTTTATTTAAACAAATATGCTTTTTTTAAAAAAACGATTACATATATTTGATTTTAAAGGAGTAACTCAATCACTGATAGAGAAAGGTTTGGCACATGCTCCTGTAGAAAGCAGGCAATGAATTCTAGCACAATTTGAGCAACACTTAGTCCATAAGGAAAGAGAGAAAGAGGCAACTGAATAGGGCTGAGCCCTAAAATCAAGGGATATATTTTTGGGGATCTATTTCTGTGAAGAACAGGGTGGGGAATGCTCCAGCCCCTCTTCAATGCAGACACTCAGTTCAGATCCTATTACAAATTATTTGCAAATCCAAATCCCTGCAAGTGGAGTTGCCTGAACAGTAGGATTTCATAACCAACCTGTGTTCCAGAGAAAGCACTCAATCAAGCAAGAAATGAATGAATGGGTTACTGGACTGGAAGACTTCCCAAAGACTTCATGTGCTGTTGATATCTCTTTTAAAAAACTGATCAACAGGATGGAAGATAGAAGAATTTTTCCAGCATGCAGGAAGTGATTTAACTCTTCTTCCCTTTTCATTGTCCCAATAAAAATGATGTCGTCCAATACTGATATTAATATCAGAAATAAAAGCACCATTGGCATGCTCCAATGAATTCTTCAAATGATGCATAGGCTTGATCAGTGATCAAGCTTGGCCCTGAGTTTGCCACTGGCCAAATTCCCTTCTCTTTTAAAGTAAAGGGGAGATAATTGGATTAGGAAAATCCCACATTCCAATGAATGCAAAAGTTATTTTTCCCATGCCATCAACCAGATGCATTTCTTCCCCTAGGACAGTAATAAAATAAAAACCTTTGAGAATCAACCCCATCACATTTCAGAGCAGGCACTTTTGATTCAGATTAATAATAAAAAAAACTCCACACAGT
Source organism: Liasis olivaceus (assembly GCA_030867105.1). Classification (NCBI taxonomy): domain Eukaryota; kingdom Metazoa; phylum Chordata; class Lepidosauria; order Squamata; family Pythonidae; genus Liasis; species Liasis olivaceus. The sequence continues at coordinate 6,478,661 of CM061353.1, forward strand.
TCACAAACAAACAAAAGTTCATACAGATAGAGAAAAAAATTGCACACAAAACCATATAGAATCCTTCTGTACTCTAAAGGGGGCATTTCTCAAATGCACCATTTGCATAGAAAGAATTTCTCTAAGAATGCAACAAATAATGTCTAGCTATCCACTGCAGCAGCCTTTTCTCTATATTTTTTTTCCTGTATTTGTTATATACCTTTAGAGAATGGGATATATTAAGAAACGGCAACTCAGTCCGATCCAGCAAATTGACAGCTTTGTGAAAGGAGAAGATAAAGCCAGCGGAGACTGTGAAACAAACACTCTACAATTCCAGATGCTCTGCCTAGTCATTCCCGCCACACAGCTTGAGTAGGATTTTCCGGTAGTCCCCTGAAGTGTCACTCTGAGAATAAAACAAAAACAAAATCCCAGAAAGGAAAGGGGAGGAAAAAAGAAAAGTGAGGCAGTGGAACAGAATTGCTGGCCAGCAAACAGATCTCTTAAAAGCAGGATTTGCTAAACAGGAATGGTAAGAAAGATGCAACTGGATACCAGAGTTACTAGCGTGTTGCTACCTTTCCTTTAGAGATGGGAATAACAATGATCTTGTAATCTTCAGGCACAGATGAAGGCTTTATATACAGGTTAAACAAGTCACACAGTGATGCCACAAGCAAACACATTCATATTTTAACATCTCCCCAATTATACTGTCTACACCTGCAGCCTTACTTATGGCTTCCTTTTTACTTTTTTCCCTTAGACACTAATATGCATAATTTCTGTTTCACTTCTACACTTCTGCATTTCACTGTGATTCCCAGACAAATCTCCAAATACTACCAGATATATTTTCATCCCAAATCATTTCACCATTTTTACTTTTCATTCCATTCTGTTCACTTTGATGGAGACTCCACCTGCTGATTCCATAAACATACAGCTGCATTATAAAATCAGTCCCACCCACCATATTTTACTACTGCAACTGGAATTTTGTGAACTGCCATTCTAACATCAGGTCTCTTCTAGCTGTTAGCGTTTTATGTACTAGAATCCCCAAATCCCAACACAACACATTTTTACTGATTAATGAATTAAATCCATTTTTCTCAGACTGCCCAATATACTGAACCATACTTTTGTTATTTATTTAAAAGATTTGTACGGCCACCCATATTATATAACTAACTCTGGGTGGCTCACAATAGATAAACAAATAACAATACAAAAACTGAAAAACCCTCTCATAGCACCAAGTGCCATAACAGTCCCATCACAAAACTACAAATGCCGGACTGCTCTCCATTCCAGACCCAGAGCCTGGGGAGAAATGAGCTTTTGATGGCCTTCAAGAAGGCAAGGAGGGTAGAACAGCTTCAGCAGGGAGGCTGTTCCACAAGAGAGGTGCAATTATGGAAAAGTCTAATTTCCTAAGTCCCATCAGATGACAGCATTTAAGGGAGAGGACCTAAAATAACAAAATGGGCCAAAAAATAACTAATCCAGGTTAACATTTACCACCCAATTATAGAATCATAAAATTGTGGGGTGGGAAGGAATCACAAGGATCATCTGATCCAATCCTCTACAACGTGCAGGAAAATAGAACCACCCCTGAGAGGCGGCCATCCCTTCTCTCCTTAAAAATCTCCACTGACAGAGAAGCAAGCTTGACCTATTAAATGCAGCTTCTGTATCTTTTCCTGACATTTTAAGCATATTGTGTGAACACAGCCAATGTGTCTTCGCTGTAAAAGGCAGCCTTTCTAGTTAAGCAACTGATAGGTTGATATTCTAAGCTGCCACTCAAAGATGGAGTCTGGATGGAAACTTGACCCTCAAAGCCTTACCGCAATGTCTGTGTAGAGAGATTTCCCATACATTCTTTTGTATTCCTGCCGTATATCCAGCAAATCAACTTCACTACGTGAGACCATGATGCGTATGAGAGTCCGGTCCTTGGTTCCTGCTCCCTGAGAAGAGAACAGAAAGGGCCAGATCAGTCCTGTTCCAAATGTGAATTGGAGCTGAACTGGATAAGATTCACTGCTCTCCTGCTAACCAACCCAAGGTTTTTTGCTCATGAACTTAAAAGATCTGTACAGTCACAGGTCCAACTACAGACCCACCTTTCCAAACCAGTGTTTTCAAGACACATTTAGACTAGACCACCCCTCTGTCCCAACAGGCTTGCTAGCCATAATCGGAAATCGTTGCGTATTTAATAGTCAAATATTTTGAGATCTGGGGAAGAGTTCTTGGGGATTCTTCAGTGGGGAAACTTGACTGAAGTATCCACTCACCTCCTAGAAGCCACAACAAATGGTTACTTGTTTGACTTTACCCAGGACTATATACTTTTTTTATCCTTAAAAAAAAAAAGAAGACCACCACCACCACCACTGAGCTACAGTGACAGGTATTTGTAGATAACCTGGCCTTAAACCTGCAAGCCAAGCTCAAATCTCCATTCCACACCCCTGCAGTAAGCTAAAATATTTTTTTGTGGAGCCTGGTCCCCTTGAACCTTTGAGCACATGAAATTTTTTTTAAGTGTTTTGTGTTTCCAACTTAGTTACCTTCATGGCCCTGTGCAGCCTCTCTGCAAAGAAAGCCGGTGTGTTTTTCATGCACTTAACTGCAAAAAGAAATTGAGATAACACATTAGTGACACTTAGCAAATTCATATAGGAAAGTACAGTAACTTCAAATGAAACAGGACACTTAATGATGTCATTTCCCATTTATGCAACATTTTGATTGATCAAAATGCTCTAAATGGATTCTATTGTAAGTTGTATAGTAACTCTGAGAGTTAAATCAGTTGTTTTATGCTTAGGGTGGGGAACACCCAAGGTGAAGAGGACAGGCCATGCCTACAAAGGAACTTATGTTCACGACACAAATCTCAAGAACTTCTAATTCAAAGTTAAGTCTTTGCTAGGCAACATCAGCTCTAGCTTCCTCTCTTATGATGACTCCCAGGCAGAACAAAGATTTTAAAAAAGCTTGCCATTAGGAAATAGGGAACATTATAATTAACCCAGGAGTCCTAATTTTGAAAGTCTTGAAAGGATAAGGAATGACCTTCTGCTTTGCCAGTGAATCAGCCATGGGACTAAGTTAGTCATCAACACTTAGAATTACATTTAACTACATCTAACCGACAAATCTGGGCATTTTTGCACAAAAATGCAATTGTATCCCACAGGGCAAAGATGAAGAAGTCCCAAGAATTATCTGTACCCTAGGAGCAACAAGATGATTCTTAATGTGTGTGGATACTCCTATCTTTAAGCATCTTCATAGCATCACCCAGCCATCACGAAAGTAACAAAACCTGCCCTCATATTTGTTATCTTGGCCCAACTCTGACTGGATGATTCTAGAAGACGCCATCAATGCCTTGTGCACAAATGGCCTTAACCCCATTCTCTTTTTCAACAAAGGACAAAGCAAGATCAGCCAAACATATGGAGAATTTCAAAGGACCTTCCCCAATTGGGAGCTTTCCAAATGAGCCACAAAGCCAGCACCAACCTGCTGGTTGTGGACAAGAGGGTCTGTAGCTTGATGCTCCTGGATGGGAATCAGGCTGGGCGGAAGTGAAGGAAGGAGAAGCTGAGGTGAGCCAACGAATCAAACTAAAGAGATGGATATGCAGAAATATGCCAAAAAGGATACGAAGAACCATCTTTTAGGTCAAGGTTTCTCAGCTTCAGCCACTTTAAGATGTGTGGACTTCAGCTCCCAGAATTCCCAGCCAGCACTGGGAGCTGAAATCCAAACATGGACTTAAAGTGGCTAAGGTTGAGAAACGCTGTTCTAGATGGTAAACACACGATCATGCATGCAAAGAGAGACTCTTCAGCTTCTCCCTTTTGTCTGGAAAATGTTCATGGAAATGGAAAGGACCAAGGCAAATATTCACTGCAAACATACACAACAGCATGCTCCTTTTTCATGAACCATGTTGAAATGGATCATATAGATGAAGACGGCACAGGTTTAACTTCCACACTAGCTAATGCTAGAAATGAATTCAGCCACTGCTTACAATTACCAGATACACAATCCTTAATGAAGCCAAAGAAAAGCACAGATTTTTCATTAGATTCAGTAGGCAGGGCAGAAAAGCAATGAAAAACATTGTTAGAGGACAATCATGGAGCATTTATATAACATATTTCACATGTCCCAAAATGCTTCATATATAATATTTCATTAATCCATAGGGAAGTCTTGTGGGGTCACAATTATTATACCCATATTGCAGATGAGAGGTGGAAAACAGGCAACTTTCTTAAGGCTAGCACTTCAATGGACACTTCTTGATTTCATGGCTTAAATCACTTTCCTAGATTCAAGTAAATTCTAACTCATGGTAGAATGCAAAGGAGTATTACCAACAAAACAATTATAGCACAGAGAGCCTCAGAAGTCAAATTGCAAATCAAAATTATAGTTACACAAATGTCACAAAAGACATGATCATCTACAGAATCTACCTTCTGGTTTTCTCTCTTTACAGAATGATCAGAGGAAGATTCCCTTCTAGAACCTCACACGTCTACAGTGTCTTTCTGCTTTGGTGCCCTGAGATTTTGGGGTTCATCATTTCATATTTAAGCACTTTTTTATTAAACTTGTTTCGAAACAAAACTGTTGCTAAGGCAAAAGGTTTCCTGCCATCCAAGAAAATACCCTTAGTACAGGGGGAAAACAACAACCCCCTATGCAGCGGATTTTTCTGTTTATAAAAAGGAATGTTTTATGTTACTTTCTTCCCTTTTATCTGAATGGTCAAATATGATTCTCAACAGAGCTCCTGCATCTCCCAAAGCATTCTGATCAATCAAGGAAGTAGTAATCCTGAGTTATAGGTAGAAGCAGTTGTGGGAAAAGCAAAAAACACCCTTTGCAAAGGTTTAATGGTTGTTCTGTTTTCCTCAAGAGACCTAAAGAAAGTGGAAGAGGATGCAAGGTGAAGGTGTCACATCCTTTATGACTCTTGTGCAGTGCGAACCTAGCATTTTGATACTCTTCAGTGCAATTCGATTTTTGAATTGTATTGGTTTTATATTTATTTTATTTATTGATCTGATTTGTCCCCGCCCATCTCCCCTACAACGGGGGACTCTGGGCGGCTTACAGTCACTAAAATCACAATACATCATTAAATTATAAAAAGTTTAAAAATTATAAAAGTTACAAAAACTAGAAATTTACAAGAATAGAATAGAAATAAAAAGCTAAAAACTCCAAGAGGCCAATAGGGCCCCACCAGGCCGCTAAGGGGCCAGCCAACCCCATTTCTGATGTCCTCCCTTGTTTTAAGTAGCCCAGAGTTGTTTTAAGATGGGCAGCTATACAAATGTTTTAATATATAAACAAACACCCTCCCCCCACCCCATGGCTTATATTTGGCTCTAGCCTTGTATTTTAAGCCATCAACTTTACGGGGTAGACCAAATAGGAAATATGACCAGATCAGCTAATTCTACTTTATTGTAAGGTTTCATTAAGAGTATCTTGCAAGTCTGAAAGTACTTCTCCCTGCCCCCGGCATCCCCTTTACAGCCCACAAAACTAGGGAGGGTCCCTTCTGAACCTCTTGCCCTGCCCACATTCCTGCTGTGGGCTCAGCTGCCTTTTATCTGACCGTTCCCTTGGCTGCGTCTTGTTGCCCTGTCTCCCAAGGTCATTCCCACACACCATTACATCAGCCATCACACCGGCTGGTTACCCAAGTAACTGAAAATACACCTTTATAGGCATCCTTGTTCATTTTTCTCTTGCAAAAGAAAAACCGGAAAAAAATCACCCTGGCCAGGTTATGGAGGGGATATGAGTTATAGTAGAGACAAAATCTAAGGAACGCAGGATAACTACCTTTGCTGTGATATGTTAGAAGCTTTCGGATTTTTCCTTCCATCTTCCCTCTTCCCCTAAGAATTCATTCTGAGACAAAAGGGTGGCTTTCTGATCCCTGAAGGGCATGAAATTAAAGTAATAGATCTGGACCACCCACCTACTGCCAGCATCCCAGATTCAAGATCACCAGACATTTCTCTGCATATGCTCTTCTCAATATCTCGGTTACACATTCGCTGGTATTCACTGAAAACTGCAAAAATAGACAAAAAATTGTCAATATTTGTTCAAAGCGAAAGCATTTTGGCTACAAATCTCTGCATGTTGATTTGGGAGTAAATCCTACTGAACTTAGTGAGGCTTATTTCTGAATGGAAATGCATAGAACTGTGCCACAATTTGAGTTTAAAGCTTGGTAACCACTACCCACAGAAAATATTACAACAGAGTTCCACAACAGACTACTTTACATAAATGCTACCTTCCCTGTAACCCTGTGACACCAGAAGTGGCATCTTTCAAAGCTCTCCTTATGGAACTCTTAATAAGGAGATGGAGGTTATAGAGCACCATGGCATACCATATTCTGCCTGAAGAATCCCAATGATCACTAGATGGCAGCAAACTGATATAGAAAACTCTATAACTCTTTGCTGCTATCTGGTGGCCATGTAGACACGTGCAGTCCAGGAACACCTAATCATGCCCCATGAATGAAAACGTCCCTTGATTTGTGTTTTTTTGAACAGAAAGGAAGTACATAAATGCCTGTATGTATATAGATACGTGGGTATGTGTGTTTATGTTTCGTGGTCCCTGAATTGCTCTGAACAGTAAAGCTAAACTAATAAAAGAGGGTTGTAAAGGAATAAGACTTCCTTGCCCGCTATTTTGGACAGTGATGTTATGATTCCATCATCCCTTACTCTCTTCTCCAAAAGGTCCCCTGACACCCATACTTTCCATCTGGGGTCTGTGAAATATTAGATTCCACTCCAGGGTTTTCTGAGAATCATTCTGAGAGTTCTTTATGGACTGAACGCTTCCAATAAACTTATTCAACTTCATACTTGCCATTTGTCTTTTGTAGCCAGAACTTCAAGATACAATTTAGATAAAAACATGTTGAGAGGCATAGCTGAACCCATCTCAAAAGAGGTGGGTTCAGAGTCAGCTATTCTGAATAAACAGTCTGCATCGCCATTAGCATTTGAGGCTCACGTGCTCTGGAAAAGCAGTGAGAACTGCAAACAAGCACGAAGTCGTAAGAAGTAAGCAAAGAGCCCAACAGGATAACAAGGGTGGCATATAAATTTAATAAATAAATAAATAAATAAATAAATAAGTAAGTTGCAAAGGAGGACAAGCCCCCCCCCTTAGATTTCTATTAGATCTGTAGAAAGAAGGGGTTTCAGCTGGTACAGATCAACTGAAGCCATTTTTCTACAAATATAGCACCCTCCTTTTGTATCTTCTCAGAGTTGATTGCCAATTTCCAATAAATTCAACCAAACTACCAAAATGTCCTTGCCAAAAAAAAAAGGTCATCCAACAGTAAAAAGGTGCCCATTTAAAATGGTAAAATGTTTATGCAGAAGCAGAAGAAACCCAGCCCGACTGTGGATTTCTAATGACCTGTTTGGAGGGACTGAGAGACTAGGCAAGTTACCTGCTCTCAGGTGAGTTCGGCTTCTTGTGCACAAGATCGCATTGAACTTGGATTCGTCAGTCCCAAGTCGACTTTCTCCTGCTGCATAGAGTGCCTAAAAAGGGCAAAGCAGAGGGTTATCTCATTATCCCAACCTAATTCATTGCTCTTCTTAATTGAGCATCCTTTTGTTCTCCTGAAATTTTGAGATTAAGGCTTACTTCCTTGAACTGTTAATTGGGACAACTTTGGCCATGAAGAATGGAACTACCCGGGTAGCAAACTTGAGCTGTAGCCCAAAGTAAATGAATGGCAAAACCAACAAGATCTGTGTTACGTTTCCCCATTTTTCCTCCATAATATCCAGTAAAATTTGCATTCTGATGTAACCTAGCAATGCAATCTTCTGTCCCTCCTTCATGTCACTACCTAGTTCAAGTAAGAAAATGCTTAGCACCAGAGCATTAAGATTTAGAACTGCCCCTGAAAATGGCAGCCTTGTGTTTTTACTACTAGTGTAAAACAGTTTACTACATTTTCACAAGCATGCTTTCTTCATGGGAAATGGAGCTTGGGAAGGGGTGAGTGTGTAACTATCTAATTTTCCTGCCTTACTGGCTCCCCCCAAATTGGCAGGCTTTTAAGTTTCAGTGAGGCACATTTCCCTACACCATCAACTAAAAAGGCTGCATGCATATTTTAGCTGTTTACAGAATGCTTACAGTTCTTTGTAAATATGTTCACAAGCTATCTAGTTATTATCTCGGTTATCTCTAGATCAGGTAAGTTAATACAGAGAATGGACAAAACCTTTTTGAAAAGCAAGAATTGGTGGCCGAGGGAACAGAAGGCAAACTGATGTTGAGTTCTACTTAGAGAAAGGGGAATACACACCATTAAAACTGGTTTTAGATTTCATTAAAGGAAGAAATATTCAACACAAAGAGGAGCTTGTGTTTTTTTTAAAGAATGCTCCACTTAGTAAGTGTCAGCAATTTTATTGTGCAAATCCTTTTAACTGTAAGTGAGAAATGTATATCAGCTGTGTACAAGCACTAACCTGAACATCACTCTGGACAAGCGACATGTCCACATTGGTACTTTCATCTCGGTTCCCCTGGAAAATGTTCCAAAAATGACGAATATTAAGACACAAACTACAACTTAGAACACATACACTGTATGTTCACACACAACTCAGCACACTGTTGCTGAGATTGCTGGTCAAGCCAATGGGTTTACACTGCCAGAACATTATCCCATTTAGCATGTGTATCTGTTTCTGTGATGATCCCATCATTACACAGTGAAACACTGAAAATGCATTTTTGCACATACAATCAACATACTCTGTCCAGTTCTCAATCTTATCTTGATCAAAGCGGAGGGAAGGAGATACTGTAAAGTCTTAAAGAAATAAGCCCTCAGACAACCAAAATGTCACAATCAGGTTTAACTGAAAAGCAATTAATTGATGCATTACAGGTAAAAAGGTGAAGGCTCCTTCAAGTACAGCTTAATTCTTACACAGACCCATGCATGTAATTTTCTTGGCAGCAAATCAGAACCATGGATGTTTTCTGGGATTTTTTTTTTTTTACTTTCCATCCAGCCTCAACTGATTTCCTGATGGTCTTCCACCCAAGTACTGCTTAGCTTTTTCAAGGTCAGTGAAAGTCAACTAGGAGTTACCAACTGCTTTGACCAATCCATGCATTAGGATTATGAAAAAGATTCAATTTGAGTCTCAATCAGATTGCTTCCTGATTTCATTGAAACAATATATTGTCGTCATTCACCAGAACTTCAGTAAATTTAAAATTTGTCTGAAACAATACATGATCAGAATGCTTTGGCTAATGCTGGCTAGAAAGTCAGGAACATCATTTATCATTATGTCCTCAATGGATCTTAATGTAGCTAAAATGTATTCAGCTCTTAATTCTTGAACTGGAAGTTAGATCCCAATTTCTAGTCCATAAGTTTGTAAAGTTATGCATCTGTCAAGATGGCATTAGGCAATAATAAAACATTAGCTAATAATCCTATACCTACCTGAGAGAGTGAGATTAAAAGTCTTTGGAAATGTCCAGATGTGTCACTTCTAATGGCTTCTTCCAGAGTTTTTTTAAATTCTGTGAAAGACCAAGGAGACTCAGTTTTAAATTATCATTTTTAGGGGTTTTATCTCATCTCAGAGAATAAACAGGAAATGAGAGAAGGAGAAAAGAGTAAGTGTAATACATTTATAGACTAAAACGCAGCTGGTTTAGGGTGGAAACACCCTATGGACTTATTTATGTATTTTATATTCTACCGTTCAAAAAATACTGTTTTTCCAAGGTGATGAGAGAAGATTATTAAGGGCATTTCCATATGGAATTTCTCAGTAGTCCCCCCCATGACATCACACTCTTATGTTCACATAACAGCATCATTGTCTTTGAACAGTGGAAGCATTTTCTTCCAGTGAACTGTAATTGTGGAACCTGGAAACAAGCCATTTTCCCATTTATGAGAACCCTTGGTGCCTCCTTGCATCTGAATTCAAACTTTTCTAGCAGATTTCACAAACTGTTCAGTGAGCCCGATCTACTCCATTTCGCAGTCCCTGTAAAACGGTGTTGTCCAAACTTGGCCACTTTAAGGAGTGGACTTCAACTCCCAGAATTCCCCAGCCAGCATGGCTGGCTGGGGAATTCTGGGAGTTGAAGTCCACTCATCTTAAAGTGGCCAAGTTTGGACAACACTGCTGTAAAAGAACTGCCCAGCTTGAATTTCTCTTTTATATCAGCAGTGGGGAACAAACTCTCATCTTACCCTGCCTTCCAACTTCTGGGTTCAAGGAAGCCATTACTAACTCCTTCTCTTTCTTTCTCACCTACACGTTCTACACTACAATCCAGAACCTTGACTGTAGCTGTGCCTTTGCCACAAATATACCGTGTTACACCAGGAAAAACATTGTCTTGAGAACTGAGTAGCATTCCTCTCATACCAAGAACTTGGGGCTTTTGAAAAAGAGGTAGGAAGTGCAAACACAGCATCCCTGAAAACATAGGGATGGGAGGTGGTTGCCCTTTCTATGTGGAGCAAGGAGATCTTTATTAGTCCAGGAACTACTGTAGCTCAGGGGGCAGGGCTGGCTAACCCTTTTCACACACTGATTAGTTCCCTGCAAGAGCACTGATTGACTCGTGGGGTTCCCTGCCTCTTTTCTAGAACAGTAAGACATGAAAGCAGGAGCCAAGGAGATCCAATGGCCAGTTTCCAACCCCCTTGGGAGAGCTGGCAGGTAGGAACTTCTGCATGGCAGTGTTTCTAACAACAACAACTGTAAAAATATGAAAAAGGAGGAGTCTTAAAGAGCAAAAATAAACCAACAAAAACCCTACATTAAGTATAAAGGATGCTGTAAGCATTGCTCTGGTCTACAAGCCACTAAATTGTGCTTCCTGTGGACAGATCCCCCAGATGGACTTCAACGGATGCAGAATTGCCCTTCTTACTGTCTGTAAAACCTAGCTTGAGAATACTTTTCCTCCTCCCATGGAGCAATGGAAGGCTTGGCCCTTTCTTTCTCTTGTGCTTTTGCTCAAGTTATTGGCAATGTCTTGTTACCACTCTATCCATAGCAGCTTCATGGAAAGGGAGTATCTGTGCTGGATATTTGGAGACGTGAACTCTGCATCTTGGCAATCAGCCCAGAAGGAGATGGAGAACTGCCCAAGGCACCACAGCCCTACCCCACCTTCAGGAGAATTCAAGACTGATATCCAAAACTCAGTTTTTCAGACCTCGAGGTGCCAGCTACTCTGCTGGGGATAAGATCAGTGCTGCCTCTGAGCTATGACACTCACCTATTTTGTATGCTCGGCTGATTTCCTGAATGTGCTTGTTAGTGCGCGATGACAGGATCTCTATCAAGCAGGCTTCATCTGTGCCAGCACCCTGAGCAAAGGAAGAAAGCCTCTTCTCGTTATTATGCAGGAGGTCACTCACTAGCTTTTGCCCCATCCACATACAAGGGTTGCCCCAACCCCTCTTTTAAGTCTTGTCTGGGCTGAAGACATTCTTCCTGTATGGCAGCATTTGGTCAATATGAAAAGCAGTGACAGATATGAAAGGAACATGCAGTGCCCTTGTTTTCTAACTTAATAAGTAAGGGCTCCAGAGGAGATTTTAAACATTATTTATAATACAAATATTCCAGAAACCACATCAACAAAACCCATTTTAAGAGACACACTGCCTCATGTGCAAATGAAGGCAGGACTGTCTCTACAAAGATCTTGTTGTGTATGTTTTCTCAAATGTTTAACCAATTATTTAACAAACAAAATGAAAGTAATAGTACTGAAGGTTTCTTGCACTGTGTACCAGGCACACCATGATGGTTCCATTCCAATCTCCATCTAGGGAACTAGGGGTAAAGACGGGTCAAACAACAATGGAAGTCTGATCTTGAACCCCAGGAACTGAGATTTGGAAACACTGAAAGTCAGTTTCTATTTGCTGAAGCTAGAACAATTTGCAAGTATCTTGCGATATCTTCTACAAGATAGGACACAGGGAAAAGACAGTTGTTGTGTGTGCGTGTATACACAGACGCCATTAGGGATGCACAAAACATATGAGACTGAGTCACAGTGAATTCAGAAAACCCCACTCTGTATTCAACAAGTTAGTTTTGCATTTGGGATGGGGCACTTCTCACCTGAAATAGGGCATTTCAAATTCAAAACTAGGACTGAAACATTTTGCACATCACTATATAATACCTTCAATAACTTGAAAGGGATCTGGGGCAGATATAGAGAAGCTAAGCAAACACATGACTGAATGCAAGGCCTTTCTGCTGATAGTCAGCAGAAAAAGCCAAGAGAAAAATTATTCTGAGGATAAGTTTGGAAGGAGACAGGAAAGAAAGACAAAATGAGCATTTAAACGGGCAAAACATTGATAGAGGCACAGCTTTCCTTTAAATACAAACCTTGATCGCATCTTTTATTTCATGAACATCAAACAGGACAGGTGTTTTCATCATTGCCAAGATTGTCTTCTCAAAGTTTCCAGAGAGCTCTGACTTCAGGTCCTTGATCAAATCCTAATTTTTAGTCAATCCGAAAATGGAGAACAAAGCGTGGTTTGAAACTGTAGTACAGAATCTTAAATAAGGACATTTAGTAGAAGCGAGCCCCCAAACTATCAGTTTCTCTAGCAAATATTTCTGTTTCAGGGACACGAAAGGCCAGAGATAAGAGTCCTATACAACAGGGGTGGGAAACTTTTGTGGGTTGGGAATCACACTCACTATTTGGAATTATTTCTCGCACAGTGGACAGGGCCTGTGTGGAAAAGTGGGCAGGGATGAAGCAGGGATGTTCTTCACTGCTACACTTGTTAATAGAGATACTACTTTGACTGTTAGTACTAGTAGTATAGCAGTATCTATATGACAATTGTTGCCACTATCAGTTAAACACTGTAATATGTTAACCCACTGTGTTTGTTGAGACCTTCTGAAATTGCCTGAACCATTTGATGTACATATGTGAGTTCATATATATATATATACACACAACCATAATGAAGGTGGTCCATCACGACCTTAGACATCACAAGCAAAACCGTAAACGTGACTTGGTAGACCAATGTTAGCAAGTGCCATTGTTTCAACAGAGGGATAAGATGTCCACAGCTGGATTCAGCAACCTGGATGGCACATTCTACACCAGCTGCAGGTCCTCAACCAAGCAGAAGGACAGCTGCAGGTAGAGTAGATTGCTTCCTTCACTTTGGCCTCAGCTGCTCTCTCATTCTTCTCTGCCAATTTTTATAGCTATATTTCCTATCCAAGTACTAACCAGGTCGGACCATGCTTAAGTTCTCAAGGTCAATCAAAGTTGGCTAGATGCTGCTATCTAGCAGGATGCAGATACAGATGGACCTAAATAGGCAAATGACCAGTGGAATGCTTGTGTGTCATTACTTCATGTGGGAGAAGTGGTCTTACCTTCCCGTAAGCTGTTTTGAATGAGAGCATAATCTGTTGGCGTTGCTTGCTAGAGCGGCTTCCAAGGCACTCAATGATGGCCTGCTCATCAGTTCCTAAACAGGAACATAAAATAATTATTCCTCCAGTTTCATCCAAAGGTATCAGTTGGAGAAACCAACGGTGCGCAGTGCTGGCCGTCCATAATAAAAAGAAAAGAGGCCAGCCCTGGACTACTCACCAAACCCCTTCATGGCTTTCCTCAACACTTCTGCATCCCTCAGGGGATCGAATGATGGTGCATCATAGACTGTGCCTCGATTTCCAGACTGTAGTAATGCAAGGAAAAACAAATGTTTCTCATTCCACAACCAATATTTGACAACTAGGCTATTTCCTGTCACGCAAGGCAGCAAATATTAATTAATCAGGTAATTAATACCTGATACACTTGAGGGACTAAAGCTAGCTAGGTGTGGCTTGTTGCGACCAGTTAGTTTATCACTTGTATAGTTCTCTTGTCTTTACCATTAGATAAAAGTAAGAGATAAACCTAGAAGTCTGACCAACCCAAACTTGAAGCTCAGAGCAGAATTAGTTACTCAGGAGCACATTTTCCTTGGCATAGGCTGGGAATCACCCCTGGTGGCAACAAGGAAAGTATCCCAGAGAATATAAAAGATATACTTACAGCATCATGTAAAGCCATTAACAACACCCCCCCCCCCCGCCAATTTATCAGTTTATATGGCTGCCCACTTACCAAGAAGCTCTGGGTGGCTGATGAGGGTTAAAACACTCAATGCAAAGAAAACAATAAAAAACATAAAACTTAATAAAGTAAAACAAGGATTAAACACACAACTCCCAGCTCCTGGGGAAGACCCAAATCTCCCGGGCCTTCTTAAAGGCTGGTAGAGATAGGGCCAATTTAAGTTTGGGCAGGGGTGGGGTTGTTTATTGGGCAGATGCTGTGACAGAGAAGACACGTCTCCTAACTCCCAACAGGTGACGCTGCTGATGAGACCCAAAACATGCAAGCTTTGTTGGACTGAACAGGACAGAGTGAACTGGAGACAGACAGACGCACAGATAACCAGGTCCCATGCCATGAAGATCTTTACAGATGACCACCAGCACATGGAATTGCAGCTGGAACCCTACTGCTGGCCAATGCAATTCACCCAGCAGCGGTATTGTGCAGGCAAGATGTACCCACTCATGCTGCCATATTCTGGAGCAGGCAGTCCTATGTAGGGCACATTGCAACAATCCATACAGGATGTGACTAGAGGCGTGAGGAAGTCCCCAAAACCACCACCAGTCTAGGAAAATCAATCTCAACAGACAAAGCTGCACTGTTCTCATTTTGATGGCTAGGAGGCTTGAAGACACTTACTTGATGTTGAGACACCATAATGTGTCCAGCAGCGGATAAGTTATGCATTCCATCTCTGAACCAGAATATCCACCAATGAGCCCAACTTTTTTTTTATTTATTGCATTATAAAAGAGGCAGTAGAGAACAATTTATGTCTCTCCTATCTCATACAGGTAAATGCACTGGTCCACAGGTGTTTTCTTCTTTTTTTTTATGTACATACATACATACATATTATCAAATAATTTTTTAAAAGAATAAAAATACATATTTTGAAAGAAAAGAAAGTACAGTAATAAGTAAGTAAACAAAAAGTGCAAAGACAGAAATAGGGGAGGGGAGGGAAGGGAAGGATGGTCCACAAGTATTTTCAAAAGTTTCCTTTCTAAATACAACAGGTGGACCATTAGAAAATGCAACCAATAAAATACCTTCATTAAATATGAGCTGAAGAGGCTGGATAGAGAGATCACTACATGGTAACATTTGCATCAGGATTTGTCACAAAGTTACTTCATCACTGTCATAACTGTGAATGGTCACTAAATGAGGACTACCTGTATGTATGTATGTATATGTATGTGTGTGTACACACACACAAATATAAATATAAATATATTTTCCTTGTCCCAAATCTTTAGTTCTTCCAATGCAGGCAAGAAATATCTTAACCTGATATAAAATTCCTCATAACTCATCAATTTCCCACCTGGTGATGTAAGTCTGAAGTTATATTAGATATTTACCAGGAAGATTATGAAGCTTCTGAAAACATTTAACTATGATAGGTAGACTCACACAGGCAAATACTGTAGTCTGCTACAACAACTTTTATTTTCGTTTGATCGTTTTACTGTTTTATGGGTGTTTTATAGTTACTGGTTTTACTGTTTTTGTGAGCTACCCAGAGTTCTTTAAGAAGGGTGGCCATATAAACCTTTTAAATAAACAAACAAACAAACTTGTGGGAGGTCCAAGTTATTCCTCAAGAATTTATCCTGGACTTTTCTTCAGATTTACCTCCAAATCTTTGCCTTGTAAGGAAACTGTTAAGATTCCTTCCAGCAAGGTTTCCAAGATCAGAACAGAAGTTCACGGCACAAAGGCTGAGAACCTCCGACCTTGAAATGATGCAGAATGGAAAGTTCTTGCAAGGGACAAGGCAGAGATAGAGAGGACAGGCTCTGTCATACTGCACCTTGCATTTTTCATTGATGTTCTACCGCACTTACGACTTTCATCACCCTATAAAAGGGACTGTCCCTTTCACTTTACAACAATTTGATGACGACTAATGTTCCTAGAAACTAAGTCTATGCTGCCAAGATTTAGAATCTGCCCTCTTTCCCCTTCCCACTAAAAGAAGAATGCCAAAATATACACAAAAAGGTCCTTACTACTCCAGGGGTGATGGTGGGCATGGCAGAGCCTGAGTAGGATGGCATGGAAGGATTAACAGCTGGGCCCGATGGATAACTTGGCATGGGCTGCTGCCCAGGATATGGCACTGGTTGAGGCTGCTGGGCTGCTGGAGGCATTGGACCACCTGGGTACGATGGATAAGATGGCATCCCTGTTGGTGGGTTTCCTCCTGGAGGTGGCGGGTATATCCCATAAGATGGCTGCTGTCCCTGTGGTGGTTGTCCAAAACCCCCTGGAGCTGCAGGGGGATAGCCCCCAGGAGCTGAAGGATACATTCCCTGTGGCACATTGGCACCCCCAAACGTTCCCGACAGATTGGAAGCCTGCAAAAAAAACACCATCAAATATTCAAAGAATGAAGATCATTTATATCACAGTACAAAGTACCAGCAATCGTTTCAACCATGGAGGGCAACATTATCTGGGTAAGTCCAACCACAGTAGGAAGGAAGGGGAAAGGGAAGGAGATGAGATATTTGATTTCTCTTGATTTTATTGTGCTGAGAAGCTGCTTGGGTGAATTTCTCCACATAAGTATGACACAGTAGTTAAGATGCAGGGCTAGAACTGGGGGCAATCCAGCCCACCCTCAGCTATGGAAGTTCACCGGGTGACTTGGGCTTGTCTCTCCCAGCCCAACCTATGTCACAGGGCTGCTGCTGTGAGGATAATATGAAAGGAGTTTCCCGCATAAGTTGTTCTGAGCTCCTAAAGGAAAGGCATAACAACATGGATTTGGGTGGCCAATAACTTCAGATCATGATGATGATGATGATAAGACTATTGTCATCTGCATTGCAAAACTATAGGCAACCACCAGATGGTAGAAAAAGGCATTTTCTGAACCTCTTGGTTACTATCTAGTGGTCGGTGGCAGCCCAGATATGACAGCCCTAACAATGGCCAAATTGCAGGATCTAAAATTATTGTTCCTATTTATTTGTTTGTTTGTTTATTAGATGTAGAGGCTACCTAGCTCCATAAGACTATGGAGAAAACCAGAAGGCAAAATTGTAGACAACAATCTCCACAATTTGCTCCAGCTGAAATGTTAAGATGCTTCATCTGCAAACTGGAGTTACTCACCATGCCTGCCATATAATCCGGATTAAACTGACCCGCATAGTTTCCAACGTTTTCTAATCCAATTGGAGGAGGGTTTGCAGGGGGGTAGCTGGGGGCACCCCAGGGACTACTGCCTGGAAATTAAAACACACAAACCAATAAAAACAGACAACCTAGCTGAATATGAGTTGAGGACTATTCACGGAAACTGTGCTAGCCCAAATAGCTGTTTTGCTACCTGTTGATGAAACCAGATTTAGTCCTTCTTCCCTAATGATTTACTCTCTATCCTGAGCTGTTCCTTTTCCTCAAGGATAACTAACTGGAGCAAGAGATGCTCCAGGATAAGTAGCAGATTGAGCCACGTCACCCCTACCCAGAAGCAACTGATAGCAGGAAAAAGAAAGGGGTCATCACATACACCCCTGTGATATAGTGAGATATTTGTTGATCATTCTCAACTGTAAATACCCACAACTAAAAATATACAGAATGCAGTAGTCTCCCTGGGTGATCTAGCAAAGGAACTCACTGTACTTGAATGAAGAAGATTAACTCAGTTTTGCTCTTTTGAGGTATTTGGGGAAACAAAGGCCTTTCTGCATCCATTATTCCCTTTATTTATCTCTTTCGCTATTCAGTTTCCACCAACCTGTTCTAACAACCACACCTTAAATGAAAAAAGCAAACTTACCTGGAGCAGCAGGTGGATACGCACTCGCAGGTGGATATCCACTCGCAGGTGGATATCCGCTTGCAGGTGGATACCCTGGATAACTCATCTTGTAAATCTGGAAGAAAAGAACATAAATATGCCTACTTAATAGATGAGGATAAAGTCATCTTCAAATCAAGCCCAGTTCCTGTGACTTTACAATCAGGTCCATGAAGTTTTCTTGATAACAATATAGAATTGTACTCTGTGTGTGTTGATTATATAGTATAACTGCCCAGAGTCACTGGGAGTTGGGCAGCATATAAATTTAATAAATAATCATAATTAATACATTAATTCCCTAATATACCCAGTATCTTCAGAGTTGTGATGGAATGGAATTATGAAGGCCAGGCTCAGGGAGATAAGCGTTTTCTTATTTCACCGCAAGAGCGTGGGAACTTCAAGAGGATGAGGCTGGCACCAACTTCCAAAGAACTCCAAGAGACAATGCAAAATCAGTTCAGCTATGTTTATTAACTGCAACCTCTAGCAAGAATCTCCCCAGACTGAACCCCATCTCCCAAGCCAGCCAGCCACAACACCGTGAATTCCTCAGGGAGGTGCCATCACAAGAGTGAAACTTGAATATTTCAGAAGCAATGTAAAAAAGCCACCCCGACTTCTGCAACAATGGACTCTTAAGACCAAGGCATAAATTTGGTGAAATCCAAGAGCAATGATGGCCTGCTTAGGGAGTTCAAACACTTTTAAAATATGCAATGGCAAATATGCATTTATATCATGACTGCATGGAGGAAACACAGCAATTGTAGTGCTGTTAAAAATCTATCTGTGTACTTTAGACATATATTTAATCCCGAGATACACATGCCTGCTGCACGTATGGATTATATGTGTGTATTTCCTCCTGAACATACAAAGCATTTTAAACACCCATGTTAAAGTAGCTCTCTCTCTGGTGAACTCCTTCAGCAAACAATGATTCTGCTGAGAATCTCATTTCTGTTCTCATTAGATAAAGTTTCCTTTCTCCCAGAAAAAAAGTCAAGTCACTTTGCTATTTTTTTTTCCAGAGGAGCAGCTGTTTAAAAATTATTCTGCTTTTCAAAGATAAGATTTACATATGTAACTTTTTTTAAAAAATGATAATACACAGACTATACAAGAGGAATCTGGTGTTCTAAGTAAATTATCGTAAGACACTTATTGATTGCGCCATAGAATCAAGTGCCTGTTAGTGAAGAGGAATAAGGAACATCAAAGACTAACCATGTTGGGACTTAGCAGGTAGCTAAATGTGTTGAGCCTATCTGAGCTTGAATGAATTGTAGCCAGTAGGCTATATCCAACATCAACCTTCCAATATTTGGTTAGATCCAGGAACTATATGAATATTGTAGCTTCTGTTAATTTCTGTCATGATCAGCAGTTATGGTTAGATAACATTAGAGGAATAATGGCCCAGCAGAACACTTCAGCTAGTTCTACTTTATACATTTCCAAAGGACATATAGGGAAAAATGATGGGCACAACCCAATAATTTCTTTTAACTTAACCTCAAGACAGACATTTCCCCTATCTAGGGCTACTATTCTGAGCGGTGAAGATTCTGGGTGACACCAGATGGCAGCAAAGGGTTAGAATTTCCAGAATCTCTTTACTGTCACCTAGAAGAGCTTTGCAGCCAAGATACGGCAACCCTGCTATTTTTTCCTGGTGCATCCTCCAGGCGTGTTCTATTTGCAACTCCTGGAATTCCATACCAGTTCGATCTTCAGCTGGATAGGAATTCTGGAAATTGTATTTCCAACACATCTGGAGAAGACCTGGTTAGGGAATGTTAAGTAAGATATAGTATTACATACAGGTTATCTGCTACTAAGTCAAATTCATGATGATGAAGATTTCCCTAAGCAAGAGATGGGCAACACTTTCTGGTAGGAAATGGCTACACATTGAGAGGACTGTGCAAGACAGTGATCTGATGACCTCACACAAGTGAGCCAGGTTCTATTTTCAGGAAAGCTGTTGGGGGCAGAGACTGAAAGGTTATTAAGGAATGTGAAGCCAATCGAATGGATAATAGGCGGTTGTTTTTGTTTTCAGTCCAAAATGGGTAGGAAACTGCACTGTTTGTTGGCTTGAGGGCCGCAGATGTTCTAATCAGTGCCTTTAAGCATGTGAGATACAAATAAAGAATGACTGATTGATTTTTGAACCTTGCTGAGATTTCTCTTTCCTTTTCCAGCTCAGATTAGGTTTGCCCCAATAATGCCTGACTCAGTGGTCCAGCAGAATCCACAATCAACCATCTCCTCTCCTTTTTTGGACTTTTAGGAAACCTAAACAAGCTCATGAATGGTTCCTGGTTTTGTCCTCTGCAAGCAGCATTACCTGAACTATTCAGAGATCCTGAACCTTTGTCTCAGCTGGTGGGAAGCGAAAGGGAAAAAAAGAAAAAAAAGAGAAAGGAAAAATAGCAGTTGTCATCAACAGGATGCCAAAGTGGACATTTAAACTTTAAAGCTCAGCTTTTTTCCAGAGCCAAAGAACAATTTCCACTTCTAGCTTCTAAGGGAAAATAAGAGGAAAAAACAGATGAAACTCTCAAACCTCTAGTCTTGCCATTTTCCCAGATTAAAGCACAAAACAAGCAAACTCAGGATGCAATTTGACAAAGCAGGGCAGTAAAACAAAATTGGGCAAGTCAGGAAGGCAACGTTGAGTGTACAGATGGTAATTTACCAGGGATTTGCTAAACTTCTTGCTCCAGGGCTAAAAAAGGAACAGAGCTATTAAGCCATGTGCTCATTCGCCCTCTCTGTGCACATCTGTAATTACATTTTAGAATGCCTGAAGACATTTCCACACACATCCTACTTCAAGCTGAGCTCCAAGTGACTTCATGGATGCACTCAGGTTTGTTTCTTGGCCACAGAACAGGAATAGCTCACCACTGCTTTCTTCCTGGAAGTTTTCTGACTTCCTGGAAAGGATCTCCCATCCAAGCATTAACAAGATCTGATCCTGCCCAGTTTCTTGACATCAGTCATAGCCACTGCAAAAGACTTGAGATCTGCTCCTCGCAAGGAGACTGCAATACAGCAGTCTCCGGAGGGTTTAGAGCTCTGGGAGATGAGGGAATAACCACCTTGCTCAAACTGTGGTTGGCACCTTTGAAAGGACACTAAGTTTGCATACTTCCTTTTCTAATCACTTCTGGAAATTGCTCGTTAACTGCTTTTCAGCTATTAGAAACTTTTAGATCAACAGGTTTGACAGCACCAGGTGAGTTTCCATCAATTTTTAGCGAATGAAGTTTTAACTGCAAGTTTAAAACCTTAAACAATTTTTTTTAAAATAAATTTTGAAATAAAATTTTGGAATTAATTATAAAGAATCCTTCCTGTGGGAAAATGCTTTTATTCTGAATTAAAAAATAATAAGAGAAGATTTTAAAAACTGGACCCTAGAGGGAACTAGAAGGAACTAAAGATTACAATTAAAGGAGAAAAACACTTAAACTCGACTTACAATTACAGAATGAGGCAAAATATTTTAACATTGGACATATTGAAGGATATTTTTGAACAATGGACCCAGAAGTTAACTTTAAGAGTGTCTGCCTCTGTAGATAGAGTGTATCTAAATGAAGTTATGGAAGAGGCACAAGTTCTACCTGACAAGATCAACATGGGAAAAGATGCTACCTTGGACATACAGAAGAAACCGACTGATGTTTTAATAATTAAAAGGGATATACAAACAACAAACCAAGAGAATGGACCCAGAAGTTAATTTTGGATAATTTTTGGATAATAACTGGACCAGAAGATAGTTTTGGATTATTTTCCTATATTGGATTTACAAAAGAGGCTTGTTAAAGTTTTGAATAATTTTGTGAGAAGGGACAAAGAAAAAATGAAAAGAAACCAAGTTCTACAACATTATTCAAAGGAAGTAAGATTAAGATTGTTAGAAGTAAAAGGAAGGAATATAAAGTTGGTTTACTTGATCAAGGTTACAACAGAAATGTTATTATCTCTGGTAACCCTTAATGGACTTTTGCTGACATGAGGGCTGAAATGACAAGTCTTTATGGATTCGTTTATAGATAAGAAATGAGATATGGGAAGAAGAGATCATTTGTTGTATTTTGAGAGAAGGTGATAAGTTATTAAAATTGTTTATACTTGTGATGAAAGTGGGAAGTCATTTATATATTTCTTTACTGTATTTTTATTTTTAATTTTTCTATTTTTCCCTTTTTTCTTTCTATTCTGCACCTTCTACTCTTTATTTTTATTCTCTTTTTTTTCAATTTGTATTAGCTTTTACTGCTGTAATTATAATCTTTAATAAAATTACTATTAAAAAAAAGATTTCTGGAAGTGGTTTGCCATTGCTTCCTTCCCAGGGCTGAAAGAGAGTGACTGGCCCAAGGTCACCCACCCTTCATGCCTAAGGTGGAACTAGAACTCATGGTCTCCCAGTTTCTAGTCTGATGCTTTAACCACTACACCAAACTGGCTCTTCCTGTCTTGATGAGCTCACAAAAAATGAAGGTGCTTAGCGTTTCCAACGTTCTGTATTTATTACAGACTAGCATTAATGATATCTTACTCAAATCTATGTATTTCTCTCTGCCAGACAAGATGCTTTACATGGCAGTCTCTGTTGATTTCATACCTACAACAAGCTTGTAATATGGGTTGAGCTCAGGCAGTCATTGAGTGAGTTTCATTAGCAGTGGGTCATTATCCTGAACCCAGGTCACCCCACTCCCAGTCCAACACCTCAGCCAACGTGCCACACTGGCAAAGCTGGATACATTTTGATGTGAAATACTTGTGAATATCTAGGCGAATTAGAGCAAACTTGTTTCATGCAAGTAGAGCTGTTTGTACCATGTTTCTGCTAAAGCTAAATATATTTGCAGTTTGAGTCACAGGGAAATCTCATTGGCATAACCTAGGTAAGGGGACACTTAAGGGAAACTTAATTTTCATGGCATTGTCAGCAAACTCAGAGGTGTGGACTTGCAAAAATATGCCAATATATATTCCATGAAAAAGGAGGATGTAGGGGAAAAAAATATCACTGGAAAGTATGAGGTAGAATACTTTTTATTTCCCACTTAACGCATTCTTGTAGGACCTCTAAAAATCCATCTGCTAGTAGAAATCACAGTCCATACCTGATGATTATCTAAGGTCACCTCCAAAGCTTTTTTATTAATTGACGGCTCTGCAATGGAAGTGATGCAAAGCGGCTAAGATCAGCTGCCACTGTGATGTTCCACAACTGCCTAGATTAATGCTACATCCAAGGCACTATGGGAAACAAGACGGAAAAAGAGCTGGCCAACTTTGACTTAGAAAACTGTTGCCACCCACCACTGTTACCGTTTATCAGAGCATTTTCCCTAAAGGCCCCTTAAATATGATGTTGACTGGGGCCAAACAGGCAGGAGAAAGTCCCCCCTTGCTTCTCCAATGTAGAGCTCCTAAACATATATCCTAAGTTTTCATACAGAAGCCTTCAATCAACTTTCATTCATTCTTGCATCTTTTTTTCCTGAATCTCAATTGTTGAAGAGCAAGTGGACCAATGGATTTATAAGTGAGCCTCCCAGATAAGAGAGGTTCTGCATTTGCTTTTCAAACCAACAGAAGAAATATCTAGTTAAAAACCAGATATATGCAGCTTTTGTGGTTGAGGACCTCATATCCTGTTCTGAAACCCATGACAATCATTTGACATCTGTTAGACTGGAAGATCATTCAAGATAATTCTTGATTACACCCTTAACTTAAAGCTGTTCAATGACAGAAATCAACACTTTTTCTCCTTCTTAAGACAGGGCCAATATGCATAGACACTTAGTCTGCTTGGATTCAACTCCAAATCACTCTTGTTCATTATACCTGTATGTTCCTAGACCAGTTTGCAGTATTATCCCTGTGTACTGATTTCACTTTAACTAACCTTTTTGTTTCATTGACTTTAGGCATATGTAACAGTCTGTAAAATGGGCATAGGTCCATGCACTCCAAAATGGGTGAATTTTATGTATAACTTTTTAATGATTTGTAGGTATTATGATTCAGTTTCCTGAATGCTTTGTTTGCATTTGATTAATTTCCCTCTGTTTATACAAACAATTCTTGGTCTTCCTATTGCCAATGAAAAATGGAATTAATAGTTGAATTCGTTTGCATATACTAATACTGAAAGAACTATCAATCTTCAGGCAATAAGACTATCATTTTTTCTCACTATGCTTTTGAAAGCTGTGATGATCCTGTTAATTAAAAAATACTGCTTTCTCATTACCAGCTTCCTTTTGAAAAGAAATGATTAAAATATATTCATAAAAGAATAATAAAATAATGAAATGTTCATATAGAAAGCAATTATGAATCACAAGACAAGGCAAACACATGGCTGGATGAAATTATTAAACTGCTGGCTAGCCAATTTCAATTTTCCGAAAAGCAGCACAATTTTCTTATGTGAGAAGTCCCTTGTTAAAGGATAAATAAGGCCTTTACATCAAGGCAGCCGTATGAATAGAGGATTTGTAACCATTACAGTGTTTTAGAAGTTTGCCCTGTTTCTGATGCTGTGGCATTAATAGGACCACTTTTTTAACACTTCAGAGTTCCTAACATACAATTTTCAGCAATTGCTACAGCCATTCAACATTTAATTGTCTAGCAACTTCAGTAATTTGCTTTGGAAGGTGATTTGCCCTTCTTTGCACATTTTATTACTCCCTGGTTGTCTTAATGAAAGATTTCATGTCAGGAAGTTCCATCAGTACCAAAATATCACTGGAACAGGCTCAGCCACTGAGGTTCTGAAAGCCACTGACCCCAAATCTTAGATACTTGGTTAACTTACGGACTTCCACAAAGATCTGATGATGGTTACCGTCTTCATGTGGAAGGCTTTAAAACCAGCCTAGAGAAACTCATGGAGATGGTTATAGCTAATCAGCAAGACTATATATTGCACTTGATAATAGAGAAGGGATGGTTATGAATACAGCTACTGGAAAATACAAGTAGGTAGGTGATGATTTCCTTCTGATGTTCAGTGACAGACTAAAAGTACCCTTCATCTAGTCCAGCCAGGCTGTGCAGTGATCCAGATTCAAAGGGCAAAGTGAGATTTGAAGAGTGCATGGATACATACAAAACTCTGGTCATGCGCACCTTAAAGGAGTTGCATCTTTTCCTAGGTTTGCATGGTCACCACCTCCAACTGAAGCATGATCCAAGGAAAAGGTCATTTTGTTTCTCGGAGTGCACTGCTCAAATCACATTCTAGCCTTTGTGTAGCCCTATGACACATTTTCCAACTCTTTGCAAGAAATTTTATACTCATATTTGGCAAGTGTTGGATTGGGTTGGCTCAACCACAGAAACTCTCTCCTAGCCTATCTATCTATCTATCTATCTATCTATCTATCTATCTATCTATCTCTCTATCTATCATCTCCTATTGTTATGGAAATCATATGAAAAGAGATATCTATGTAACTTGCTTCGTGCTTCTGGGGGAAAGATAGAACAGAAAGCCAAGAAATAAATAAATCTTGTGCTTTTTAATAAAATGTGTTAATCTGAAAAGGTGGTACCAGACTCCTTCTGAATCAAAGACCTAACTATCTTTCTCAGCTGCTATACTTGGGTTAATGAACTTTCATAACTGCAGAAGTTCATAAAAGGCTAACTTTCCATAGCAGATTGTAAGAATTCTAGCCCATTCTACTTCTTAGAAAAGGCAAACCTTGGTCATCACTTAGTTCAATGGTCAAACTCTTGTTAGCATTACTATGCATGAACTAAGCTTTTCCCCACTAGCAACTAACCAAAGTACACATTTCTGCTTAGCCCCCATGATGCTGCCTTTATCCTATCTCCAACCCACGAGTGAGGCAACTTTAAATCATCCTTAACTGTACCACCGTTGAACTAGTATTTTCCCTCTTATTCCAACAACACCCTAAGGAAGCCTGAAAGCATGTAGAATCTATTACCTTTGGCCCCCACTAACTCAATGAGAAATCACCTGACTGCAGTGGCTTGAAATACTGACCACAGAGGATAAGGGACAGCAAACCCAAGGATGCAGAGAGGCCAACTCAGTAGTGAGGAAAGGCCCTGAATGTGCCTTTTATGGTTTCCAGAACTGTCTATAATGCAAAAGCATTCCATAGCAGACAAGTCAATTTTTAAAAGGTTCCCTAAAAGTACAAAATCTAAACACTGCTTGTCTAAATATAACCCAAGGATGACCACCTTCTATAGCCTCAATGCTTGCTCTGTGTTCAGGCTGCTTTCTGGATACTAAATGTGTTTTGCGCAATACAAACCAACCTTCTCCTACACAGGCAGGTTTTGTATTTAAGTTGGCACCATCGTATCACATTTATAATTACCTAAAACATCTATTTGAATTTAGCATCCATCTGCAAGAATCCTTCACCAAGTTGGAATGTTTGGTGTGACTTTTGCAGCTGGATCCTCCTCTTCCTCTTCCTCCTCCTCCTCAGCTGTGCCCTTACTTGCTATGATGTATTGATTAAAATTTGTTCTGGCTGGCACGGACCATAAAGTTTGTTGCATTCCGATACTGACCCTTATTCTACACTGTGGATTTCCTCCCTATTTACACTGACAACCTATTCCCAGTTCTCAATTCCCAGTTCTCTTCAAAATCCTAATTGTTTTCAGTAATTTCCTTGAATTGTGATACCTCGAAACTGTGACAAAGTTTAAAAGGGCTTACTAAAAAGGCTACAGCCAACTCCTTAAGACAAAGTCAATATTTATGTAAAGTCACTATTATCTGGAGCACATCATGTACACATTCCAAGGAGGAATGGGGAGACCAGCTAAAGAAATACCCAAGTGACAATAAATTAATTAGCATTGGCCTAGCATCTAACAAACTATAGAAGAGTAATTAAAATCAAGCCTCAGCTGAGAATTCTTGTTTGGAAGGGATTCCCCACCCCACCCCACTCTTGCCACTCTTCTTTTAGACAGGCCCTAGGCCCTGAGAGAATGCAAATGAATGAGAGAGAGAGAGAGAGAGAGTGAGTACAAAAGTGTGAGGACCAGGGTGTTTGACATTCTAAACCAGTAAAGCTTTATTGTTGCTAAAACTCAGTGTGCTTGCTCCTCACTGCAGAGTCTAGCCACTTCTGAATGGAAATCCAAGAATGCTAGAAGGAAAAGTTAGGGAAAGGAGTCCTATGGTTCTTTATTAAATCCTGACCTTAACCCTTTGACCAGAGCTGTGGTCAAATTTTCGGGGTGCTCAACTGCAGTCACCTGTGAACGGTTCATCAAGGCAAGTGGGAAATGCTTTGAGCAGGTATTCAAAGAGGAGGGTGATGAACTAGTAAGTGGGAAGCAAAGTAAAGCAAGAGGAGAGTTCATTTTTAAAAGGCAAGCTGTGCCTTCTGACCAACGATGGAGACATTTAGCCTTCTCTGAGAACCTCATCCAACTAAAGGAACTGGAGGCTGATTTCTTGCATTTTCCATACCAATCCCTAAGGAGGTCATAAGCCATACAGAGGAATGGCTGTTTGCATAAGGTTAAAATGCACAAGGAAACGTGTGCTTGAATTAATGAAGAGGAAAAAGGACAAGGAAACGGGACTTGGTAAAGGCATTTTGTTCCCCTCTCACCTACCAAGCAGATATAAATTCTGCTGCTACAGAAGCCTTTCATCAGGCACAGTCCTCTCCTGATTGAATTAAAATACTGCAATAGGGGCTCAGGCCAGCCAAAAGTTCTTTCAGCCAAAGTGCTATCAGTGTACAGAGGAGACTCGTGTGGCAAGGAAACCTTGTACTCAACTGGGCCAATTTCATTAGCTTGACTTGGAGACCATAAAAATCCTTGAGCAATCTTGGCCTGGCCATCTGTCTTCCATGAATAGACATGGGATAAACTGAGGATAAAAATAATATCAAGCTCCCATAAACTGCATGAAACTTTTCTACCTCAACAGATTTGCAAAGATTTCAGGCCCTAAATGGGGGGGGGGGGGAGCCCCCTACGTCCCCTGCCTGCCTGCTAATCTTGTTTCCAAGAGACATACAGGACCAGGAATACCATGTTTTCCCCATAATAATTTGCTGGCTTTAAACTCCCTCTTCCAAAAGGCAACCTCCAAAAATAGCCACTGGATACAGTAGCAGCTGGTATCTGATGTGCAGGAAAATGACATTAGGGAAGTGGATTAAATTTATTTATTTATATTTCAAATTTGTCACCGCCCATCTCACTGGAGCGTGACTCTGGGTAGGGACAACTTTGAAATTTACTTGCAACAAAACCAGCCCAAACAGGTAGAAGTAACAATATTATGAAGATCTGCAGAAGATATGGACAAGCTGTCCTAGAAAGAAAAGGGGGCAGGGAAACACTGCAATAGATGGGAATCCCCTCGGATTCAGAGAAATGTTTCAGGCTGTTACTGTAGGCCTCCAGGAAATAAATATTTTTATTGTGCAGGAGCAAAAGCTTAGGATAAATGAGACTGTGGCATTTGAACTGAGCTGAGTATCTGAAGACTGGGGAGCGCAACGTGGACAATGTCACAGAAGGCGCAACTGCATTTTAATAGCAAAGGGACTCCGCTGCCATTTAAAATATGTATAACAGCCTATTTTTCCTCATCAGCCTCAACGCAGTGCCTCGCTGCCAGGCAAAGTTGAATAAAAATCTCTACGTCCCCCACCCCACTGTTGCTGTTCATCAGCAACCTTGGCTGAGCTTGAAAAAGGCCGAACCTGATTAATGCTGGGATGGGAGACCACCAGAAATCCCAGGCCTTTAGGCCAGAGCTAGACTGAGAAGGCGGCGATGGCAAACCCACTTCAGTGTCCTTGGAGTAAGATGGAGATGTCCAGATGGTCACCTGATCTAAAGTGAATGTTACTTTACTTCTCCCTTGAAAGAGTCCTGGGGGCAGAGACAATTTCCAAACTCCATCTTTGCCAGTATGGCAGATTCCCAAAGTTCTTGGCTCGGCTAGGAGAAAGTAAGTCTGACCTATTCACAACGGGGTCATGCCCCCTTACCCCCGTCCCCACCCACACACTGCCCCAATGCAAACCCAGATCCTTCTTCCGGGATTCTCCTTCCAAGCCAAGCTCCCCATTACCGTTGCACCATCCTTCGTTTGCATGTCGGGATAAACTTGGTTACGTTTCTTTTTTCGCACGTTGGGCGAACCCCGCTCAACCGCTTCCGCGTTCTTGTCAAGAAGCCCAGCGAGGGATGTCCCGAGTCGCCCGGAGCCCGCCCGACGCCAAACCCGAGGAGGAGGTCATGCGGCACCCGAGCGCAACGCTCGGCGCCGACGCAGCCCGCGAGCCGGGGCGGCGAACTCCGCGGGACGGGGGAGACCTCGCGGGCGCGAGCTGCCAACCCCTCGCCGCGCCAGGCTCTCGCGGGCCGCCCTTCGCCCGGGAAGGCCCGCAGGAGGCCGCGGCGCGGCAGGATTCCGGGTCCTTGTCAGGAACAGCGCAGAGAAACCCGCGCGGGCGAAGGCCGAAGAGCTCGCTCCTTCCCCGCCCGGGACTACGCCCAAGGCTGGCAGCGCTTCCTCCATGTTTGCCCGTCGGAAGCGCCCCGGCCGGGGAGAGGAACGGAGGAGCCGCCCGCGCCACGAAGGCGCGCCGGCCCCAGCGGCTGCCCTGCCGAGCGCTTCGCCCCCGGCCCCGGCCCCGGCCGCGGCCCGGGCTCTGCCCAGCCACCGCGCCCCGCGGGGCCGGCCGCGCTCGCCAGCGGCAGCCCGCCTCCCGGGCTCCGGCGTCCCGCACCCGCACCCGCTCCCTACCTGGCAGGCGAGGCTCCGGCCGCGCGGGCGGCGGGGGCAGGACGGGGCGCGGCGGCGGCGGCGGCGGCGGCGGCGGGCGCGTCTCCTCGGGCGAGCGCGGCGACTTTCTCAACCCGGGGCTGCGCGGCTCCTTCCCTCTTCCGGAACGAGAGCGGAGCGCGGCGGGGCCCAGGGCGGAGTCTCGCCTTCTCCGCCTCCCTCCTGGGCTGGAAAGGCGGGCGGAAGGCGGCGAACAAGGCTGCCGTTCAGAGCGGCGCCGGGGAAGGAGCCGAGCGCGCGGCCGGCTCTGCTTCCGCCTCCCCGGCCTGGCCTGGCCTGGCCTCTCACCTGGGCGAGTGGGCGGGCGGCGCTCGGGGGCCGGCAGGACGTGCGCACCGCCCCGGTCGATGGCACGGCAGGTTGCCCTTTCGGAGAGCGCACGGCCCTCGCTTGTCCGATGCAGGGCCGTTAGCGCAGAGCCCCCGGAGCTCCCGAGCAGCCTCCCCGACCGCCCGGTTAGGTCGGAGCAGGTCACAATGGGATGCCCTTCTGACGCGCGCGCCCCAGGGACGCTACGAGAAGGGGCGAAGAGTCCAGACCCTGCCGCGTTTCTGGCATCTTTCGCGTGCCGGAGTTGGAAAGTGACTTCGCGCACACCCGGGGCAAAACAACAGCCTTCGTTGCCTGGAGATGCTGTGTTGAAATCAACAGCCTGGCGGCCTTCCGGGAGGGACAGGGACGACCTCGCCTACCTTGCCGACCTGTTGGAGGCTAAAGAATGTTCTTCTTCTGCCTTTTGATGACCCTGCCCTTCAGCGTCCCCTCCGGGGAAATCTGCCAACTTCAGTCTGGGATCTACTACAGTCCAAGCCTTTTCAGCAATGTTCCAACACACTTAGGTGTGGTTCCTTCCTGCGGGCAGCTGCCCCATCAGTTTACAGGCCGTTTTAAAGGCCCCCGAGCAGCCTCCGGCAAGGGAAAATATGAATGGGTGTGTGCGGAGTATCCTTCTTCCGAACAGCAGCTCCTCTATTTCACTTCAGAGCCTGAGTAGTCTGACGTAAAACCACACCTTAGAGCGGCTTCTATTTAGGAGCACACAAACTTCACCCAAAGCAATAGCTGTTCTCTGTTATTAGCAAACAGCTAATATGTAAACACTCACCAGCTTATGTGTCATTCTGTAGTTGGAGCGTATTTGCAAAGCAAGAGAGAAATTTCCCTGTAGGAAAACTCAGTGAAACACACCAGGCCGTGTTGTTTGTTTATAGGATAAAGGTAATGGATCTAGTTAATAAGATGATCCTTTTTTACCATTTTCATTTGATGGGTTGGTTTTACTTATTACATTTCCGTCACCTTTGATAGCCATGACTTTCTAAGTGATTCACATTCACATTTTTATGTGTTTGTCTGTTTATTCAATCTAGAGGCCAACCAGTTTCATAAGACTCTGGGCTGTTGACAGCATTAAAAGCAGGAAAATGATAAAAGCGTAGATCGTGCACGTCCAGAAGAGGACAAATACAGAACATAAATAGATAACATTCCCCAGGGTTTCCAACAACTTTTTGAACATCGTCAGGGTGGGAGCAATACATGCAGGAGGACATACAGGCAGTTCCAGACAATAGGAACAGTGATGATCACATTTTAAATGGAAGGTTTGTTTTAAAAAATGTAGACTTTGCTTCTTTATTCTTACCCATCAGATCAAAATAAGAGCACCATTGATTTGAGCTCAGCTCCTGATTTTGAGTGCTATTAAATTAACAGCAGTGAGAAGTGCAGTTTCAATTGATTTGAAAGGCTTTCTTATCGTCAGTCTATTTACCTCAATTTTATTTTTATTTTTATTTTTTGCTGTACTTTCTAATGATCTAATGGTCTTTACTCGCTTACCCAAAGATGCTAAATTCCCCCAGAGATCAGACTCGCCCTGACCCTGCTGGCTTTTCGCAAGCCCTTAAAGAGTTGGCTTTGCCATCAAGCCTGGAACCCTTAGGATGTAAGTCAGCCGGTTTCCTGGTTGTGTTAACTGGGATGATTGTTAGTGTTGTAGACTGGTTGCTCGGCTGCTATTTATGCTATTTATTATTTGGTTTATTGTTTACTGTTTTTAATTGTCAGCCACTCAGTGTCCTGTACTTAACATGGCTGGCTGTGTAAATTAAATAAATAAATAAATAAATAAATCTGAATTAAACTTTTAAAATGCCCAAAATACTTGCTTTAGAATTGTGTTTCCTTATAGTGGTCCCTATCTGACTTCCAAGTCTCGCTGAAAATGTCTTGGCAGTCTCCCATCCAAAGACTAACCAGATTGGATCCTGCTTAACTTTTTTCACATGTAGCCCACAGCAGATGTCCTTCAGGGGGGCTCTGGATCATCTGGGGTAGCTTGCAGACATGCCAGAAAGGCTGAGGAAAAGGAAGAAAGGATTTGTTCCTTTCTGTCTGCTGCTGAAAGCAGTTCTTTCTGAATAAATATCAACCTGGTTTTAATTTCTTGATACAAATTAAACACTGTACTCTGTGTTTTCATGATGGGACAGCCCCCTCACTCTGACACTTGACACCTTCTATACGACAAAGTGACTGATACTCCCCAAAGTGCTGAATTCAGTGCACAGAAAGTGATGAGAATGTGCCATTTGGGGACTGGCCATGCTTCAAACATCATGAACCACTTCCTATACTGGTAAATTTACTTCCAAAAAACCATCCAGCTACATTTGAAAGGACTGGATCGTCTCCGTAATGCCAGATACCCCCAGCGGGACCTTTGGGGAAGATTGTCTCATTGGATCATCTCAATGTTATCCCCAAACATTTTGTCCCCTGAATGGTGAGTTTTGTGCTCCTCTATCACTGGATGCAAAGACCCATCTCCCCTGAGAAGTCCATAATGCTGGGAAAAGTGGAAAAAAACAGAATAAGACAGACAGACTCAATTACAATGGTCATGGGTTCACCCTTCGAAGCCCTGAATGGACAATTAGGGACAGATCATGGAGATGATCTATCTACAGTATATGGTCACTAGGAGTTGACACTGATTCAATGACACGTAATCAGTAATCACCAGATGCTGCTTTTACCAAGACTGTATACCTTGCCAAGTCTTCTCTGCCCTGAAAATGACTCCAGGACGAACATTTTTCATATCAGGGTTCCAACCAACACTGGGTGGTGAACAATTTCCTCTTGGATTACAACAGAAAAAAATACAGTCTACCAATCAAACCATAACATCACAATATAAGACCCAGGGGACTGGTGCAATACATCCAACTGTCAGAAGCCTCGGAATCAATTAAATAGTTAACCAGCTTGCTTGCTTCATTTCTGCCATTATGGAAAAGGGGGAGAGGGAGAAGGAACCGTAAGGCGCAGGTGGACTGTTATCAGGTTCCCAGAGACAACCAAGGTCATACCAGCCTGAGACCCAGGAAGAGCTGAGATCATCAAGAAGAAAGGGATGGACTGGGGAAAAGGGGGGTGACAGTAAGGGGAAAGAAAAAGGGTTTTGGCACGCGGGGGCTTTTAGTCTTGGCAATGACTTAGAACTGTAGACTACTGCTTAATAAAGAATTCTTCTGTTTTGAAACTAACTAAGGGTTCAACTGAGAGTTTCTTCATTGGGATCTGAGTCTGGGAGATTCTGACACCAACCCACATAAAACCTAGAATAGGTTAGCTAGATTCACCCCCTCCCCCACCAAAAAAAAAAAATCAACTAGGACTTCATGTGTGCAATGCCTGTGTCCTGTCACTTAGTACTATCACTGCTAGGTCTGTAAAAAAAATGAGGACTAGTTCCCTTTGGAAAAGGAAAGAACCTTCTATTACAGCTAGAAAAATAATCCTCTTTATTTAACTCTACACTTGATCAAGTGTGCACCGAAGCTCGTTGCTGGCATTCCAACTTACCATTAATCCAAGCCCCACAATTACTCTAAGTAGTTCAGAGGGAAAAGGCAGCACAGTGTATCTCTCAAGCATCCGGTTTAGCAACCAGGAACATGTCTTCAGCCTTTACTACAGCTCCTGAAACTGGGTGTGACGTCCAGAAAAGTGTGGTGGATTTCACAGATATTCCACGCTGCCGGCATATGAGACTAAGCTGAAGCTTCTTGCTCAGCCTGTACTGCTTCCATTTGTCACCCGCCTGCAAAGAAGGAACTGAAACTATATACTCGGCTGCTGGAATGTTACAGCAATATTATTAGGGCAATTTCATTTCAGGAAGTGTCAGGCAATCCAGGTTATTCAGCCAAAGTCTGAGCGTAGCACCCCTTCATAGCTGTTTCAAGGAGCAAGGCGGACCTCACTTCTAAAGCGGAATGAATCAACCAAGCTTTGTTATGTCTCTTCAGCTTCATCTGTTAAACTGGGAGAGCAAGAAAGGGCTTTGTTTCTCAGGTGCAAAATACTCTCAGATACAAAACACAGACACTTTGCATGCTCCGAGTTTTGAGACTGAAGCTTCTTTGCCCACCCTGGTGTGTGACCTCTACTGAGGAAGTGTGACCTTAATGATGACTCTGGCACTAACTTGAATTCCTAAAAGTGAATTGCTAAGAGCTGACTATTCCACCAGGCTTCAGCTTCCCTCTTGGCCTTCCATCTTTTTTATAGCTTACATAAAACCTTGCTCAGATGTCTGGATTGATGCATCACAGCAGCAGCTGAAGTAGGTAGTGAAGAATGTATGAGTGCATGTTAGCAGAGGAAGCGGGATGGATGAGGGTGAACAAGTTAAAACTTCATTTAGATCCATTGTAACTTGGTTCCTCTGGAGAGCCTAAATTGCTCTAGATGGGGTTGGACAACACCTGAGAAATCAGGTCTTCAGTCTGGGGATTCTGTTCAAACCGGCAGTATCTATGGTGACCAGGTATTCTCAGAAGGCAGGACTGCCTTTTGTCAGCTTTGATGGAATCCCAAGCTAAGACTCTGTCTTGAGAAAGCAGGAATAATCTTGGCTGGGCATGGCCTGAATGTATTTTAGATAACAACAACAGTAATATTCTCTTTGTATAGCTGTCTTTCAAGATATCTGCAAATTTCAGCTAGATCAATATGCAATTATTAGGATGGGAGAACCTGACCTTGAGAACTAGTCAGTTTGTGTTCAAAGCACTGCAGCTGACCTGTGTCCCAAATGGCTTCCCTGCACCTCTGTGAATCTACCTGAACCTTAATGCTATTTTGGAGGCCTGGTTTCTGAGTCACTAATAGGGAGGATCAGATTTGCAGATACAAAGGTAATTCCTGAGCTGTGACTCCTTATGTTCTGTCATAAGGCTTTTTTAGAATAATCCTGTAGTGGCCTATAACCCTGGAATTTTCTGAAAGTCTCACCTCCAAGTACTAACCAGGTACAATCTTGCTTAGTTTTTCCAAAGTCAGCCAAGTTGGCTACATGCACTCTTGCAATGCTATGTTCTGGGCACCATAGTTCCAAAAGGACAGTGACAAATTAGGGTAAGTTCGGGGGGGGGCAGTTACCAAGGTGCTTAGAGATCTGGAAACCAAGTCCAGCGAGGAATCTACAGAAGAGATGACTGAGGGACATATGACAGCAGTTTTCAAATATCTCATGGGTTGTCACATAGAAGATGTAGTGGGCTTCTTTGATATTGGCAGGACCAGAACCAATGGGTTAAGTTTACAAGGATGCAGGTTCAGGCTAGACTTCAGGAGAAGACTTCAGGCTAGACTTCTGCCTGTATTAGCTTTCAACTAGTAGGACAGGCTGCCAGAAGAAGTGGAAAGGTCTTCTTCACTGGAGGTCTTCAAGCATAGGCTGGTTGGTTAGCTGTCTGAGATCCTCCAGCAGATCCTATACTATTTAGGCTAGATGACCTCTCAAGTTACTTCAGCTCTAGCATGCTATGGTTCAAATATACACCACTATGTTATGACCTTAAAAGAACTAATGTGAGATAAGAATATTAAATCACAAATCTGAAATCAGGAAAATTACATAAGTATGGGAGAGCCAGAATATAACTTTTGGGTTCAATTCAAGGTGTGTGGTTTCTTCTAAATCAAGGTTAAGTAGCTTATGGACACCTCCCACTTTGCTGGTTGACACTGGAGCTCTAGTATCACATTTGCCAAAAATTAGCAGTAAAACATAAAATAAAGGTGCATGGCCTTCTGTACTTTTTGCTCAAAATTAGAAACCAAATAGGAATGTAAAAGTTCCAGTAGGCCAATCAAAGGAGCTTTCATGTAGCAAGGCATTGGCTTCATTCATTTTAGTGTCCTTTTCCTTCCAACAATGAAGAAAAATGCCTGACGCAGTTGAAAAATGAAACATATGTGCAAATGTTCTTGAGCATTTTTCCTTTGATGTTGATAGTCTATAGTCTAGCCTATAGTCCTGAGAGTTTCTGTTGGCCTTCCACCCAAGTTCTAACCAGGTTTGATTTTTTAAAATTGTTCTCAAGTTTTATAGAGACGATACAATTCCTAACATTTAAAACAACCGTATATGTAAATTATAACACTCATGTGGGAAATACTATATGGATAAACAGAGAAACCTTAGCAAAACCAATTAAAAACAGAGGAAAACAGAAAGAAGGAAGGAATCCCCCTAAACATGTCAGAGCAAAAACAAATAAAAAGGGATCCAAGATGTTGAGATTTTACCACTTTCCCTAGCTACATTAGTCTTAATTGTGTATTTATACAAAACACTATGGTTCACATCTGAAATAATGAATTCAACTTTCCCCCTTTAATATATTCATTCTAAATACATACTTAAGGCTAACATACTGAAAAAGAAAAAAAAAGTTTAACTCAGTAACAGGTTCAATCCTGGTTTGTTCTGGAGATCAGAGAAGGTCATCCAGATGGTCCTACCATCTATAGACGCTGGCCACAGCAAGAATCAATCTAATGTTATCCACACTTCTGGGAACCATGAGTCATACACCCTTACACAATGGTGTTTCCCAGACTGGGTTCCACGGACCCAGAGATCATAGATAGACCCTTTGCCCCATCCAATCTCTTTATACTTTCTCCCTGGTTGTGACCTGGAGGCTGAATCCTCGCCTCACCTCCCTTCACTTTCTGGCTGGGCTTAGAACATCGAGTGTGACCAGAGATTCTGAGTCAAAGATGAATGAAACCGAAAGAAACCTGCAACACAGCCAGAATGAAAACTGACTCACACAGATCTCTGCTGCCATCGTATGGTAACTTACTAGTGGCCCACCATTCCAGCAAGGAGATCTGAAACTGTGGTCTTAGAATGCTGTTTGTAATGCACGGGGAATGTATCATTCATCTACATGTTTTGGCTGCTGAAACAGATGAGAAGTTTATACTCTTTTCATTGCAGATTGCGGCTGTCAAAATGAAATGTCCTCAGGAGAACCGGATTTTGAAGCAGTTCACCCCCAGAGGGAGCCTTTTCTTTACTTCCTTAAAATGGAGAAATTCTTCATCTCTTCTTCCGCTGTGTGATTAACTGCAGTCCAGCGATGACAAAAATGGAGTAAAGTGTTTCAGATGGAGGAAAGGCAGGAAGAGTTAGAGTGCATAATTCTATAAAGGCATCTGAGGCCATTCAGATATTTTGGAGTCAGTGAGAAAAACAGTTCTCGAGTGCATTTGGAGTGCTTCAGAATGAACGCAGCCCCCATGGGAATGACACACCTACAAGATCAGCCTTCTACAGATTAGTGTCTCCCACACATCTTAGATCCCAACTCTTAGAAATCCCAGCCACCACAATGGTCCAACCTAATGTTGGGAAAGGCCTGAATAAAAATGCACCTTTTTTTCAGTTGTCCTGGCACATACTGAAAAGCGAAGGAAATTTACCAGATTTGGGTTGCAGAGCTCCAGACCAGCAGTAAATGGCAGCAAAGAATTAGGGA
This sequence comes from Liasis olivaceus, assembly GCA_030867105.1. Lineage (NCBI taxonomy): Eukaryota > Metazoa > Chordata > Lepidosauria > Squamata > Pythonidae > Liasis > Liasis olivaceus. The sequence continues at coordinate 6,516,474 of CM061353.1, forward strand.
TTCTGTGGTGCCATGCTGCCACCTAGTGGCCATCCGAAGGTCTGCAGCCCCTCTCCAATAACTAGGGAAAGTGAAGAGTGAAAGAAACCTGTATCTGCAAACTTTTTTTGAGCCTGTTTCTCCTCTGCTGTAAAACATTTTCATGACTTCTGACGGGGAAATTATTCATCTGACAGCAGAGGCTAGAGCTTCCATGATAACAGTGCACATGGCACGATTAAATGTTTCCCACTCTAGCACTTCCGTAAGACAATGGATGAAATTGGTGAACATCTTCAACTTTTACCAATTTCATTTAGCACTTCCCTCCACTCACCTTATGAGGCTCTTCTCTAGTTCAATCACTATTTTAAACTGATTTATTGATTTAATGTATGCATGTATCATTTCTCCTTGAAATAAAGCAAGAAAATGCTTTCAAACAATTTTATCCATTTAAAAAAAGTTATCTTGTTTATCATATGTGAAAAGTCTGTCTCTTCTTGGAGTGTCAACCCTACTTGTAGAAAAGAAGAAGGAAGGGCTATAAGACCTTTAAGCCAATTGGAGTTCCAAACATTTAATTGCTTATACTTTTTTGGACTAACTCTGGTTTTTTAGGATAATGAGGAAGATGGAAGAAGGAATATCATTTCCCTTGATACCGATTTTCATGCCTGGGAATCACAGGCCAAGCATGCTGTCCACACACTGACAGCTAAATACAAAGGAGCATCAATCTATGTAATAAATGGATGATTGCTAAGTCTCCTTGACTGAGTCCAACTCTTGCTGACCTCATGGGTGTCAACATAATTTTCTTGGCAACAGTATGGAGTGGATGGCTTATTCTGGGTTGCTTTTTCAAGTTCCAGTTCTGGCCAACATTCCTGGGATTTCCCGATACTCTTCCATCCAAGTATAAACCAGAATAATATATTTTTTTCTCACCACTGAACATTTTCAAGAAGGTCATTGTCGATGAGCATCCGATTATTGGATGGCTCAGAAGCTTGATCAAGACAGCAGAGCGGGTAGAGAGCATTCTGACATGTTATCACTTTGCCTTTGCCTGCTATTTAACCCTGTAATACATACTTAGTTGGAAGGGTGAGCAAAACAATAAACCAGGATTATGTGACAATGGATAGTAGCCCCTGGCTTATTCTCTGAACAACAGCTTTTGAGCAAGATCAATTTACCTGAGCAGAAGAAACCCAAATATCTGCAAGAGTGCTTTTAAAAGCAGATATACAGGACTGTACTTTTAATTTACCTACATGCTGGTCCTTGGAAGATGTTTCTTCACTAGTCTCAGAAAAAAAAAAATGTTTTGAAAGTTGTGAGGACTTGTTGAATGGTTTAATACAGTGTTTCTCAACCTTGGCAACGTTACAATGTATGGACTGAAACTCCCAGAATTCCCCAGCCAGCATGCTGGCTGAGGAATTCTGGGAGTTGCAGTCCACACTTCATAACGTTGCCAAGGTTGAGAAACACTGGTTTAACAACAGGATCCATTATTTTGCTTATCAACCAATACCCTTCAAAAGGGTTCAACATGATCCCAAACTGAATAAAGAAATCATTATCAGGATTGCAGCTTTAACCATTCTTTTTACACTTTGTAAAATTTGCTGTGTTTACGAAGTATGGCACTTTTTAAGCAAAACAACTAGTTCTTTTCATACAAGCTGCCCTAAGTAGCAAAAATATGAAATGAATATACTCAGCTCACTACAGAAATTGAGAAATTGGTTTCTTAATTTCTGTAGTGAGCTGCGTATATTCATTTCATATTTTTGCTATGAAATTAAGAAACTAATTTCTCTCTGTGATTTCTGTGAAAGTTAAACTGCTTCATATGACATCTGATGATGGATAGAAAAGGAAGACTTACTCTTTTGGGGAAAGAAAAATTTCAGACAAGAAGAAAAATCATATTTCTTTATTGTATCTCTTATTTTGGCAGAGACCGGTTCATCCTTATCTTCTCCTTACAAATACAGTATGGACTGTACCCAATATTCCTTTTAATTTAAAATGCAATCATCAAAGAGAATTCAGTGGAGTTTAACTGCCAATGCATTTCTATCCAATCTTTTCATTGTGTAAATGGGAAGGTCAAAAACCCCAGAAACCTTATCTGCATTTCTGGAAGTTGTGGGTTTTGTTTTCTGTTTTGTTAACAGAGAGCATCTCTAACAGAATCTAATATTGGTGTCCAGAAGTCCTGGGCACTCAGATATCAAAGTTGGCACCAAGTCTTCTCCGTTAAGTAAAACATAACTTCTTTTCCCTTACTGTAGTTAAAATTACTGGGATGAGAAAAAAAGGAAGATAGCTAAATCTAGTTGACGTTCACCATACCTCTCCATATCTTTCTATCTTTGCATCCCATTCTTGCTTCTACCATATTTTTACACTACTCCACACATTCACTGAGGTCTCTATTTAGCTGAAGGAAGGAAATGGTTCTTCCTGTAGGAAGTAGGGAAAAGTCCAAGAATATCAGTGTTCCAATCAGGACAAAGCAGAACAAAGAGAAAAAGTAGAAGAATGAGGTTGTTCCTTACTTGCTTTGACAAACAGTCAGTATTTCTAAAGTTGTATCACCAACACTTTTGAGGCTAGGAAGGAATTAAAATAGAGTATCCTTGAACTGACCTGGTAGGTTGGACTTTTTCCAAAGTCTGAGTCTTGCCCTTGAAAGATATTAGACAGTCTGCAAAGTCTTTGTACAATACTGGTTTGTATCACGTGGGCTGCAAGTAAAATTGGCATCCATTTTTTTTTACTCAACATGATGTTCTAAAAACCATGCTAAACTCTCTGAAATGTGTCTATTTCTATGTGTAGTGTAAAATAGGGTCCCTTGGTGCCCATGAGCTAGGCTGAACTATAACTTCCAATGATCTTACTCAACATGGTTGCTCATAGTGGGTAAAGATAATAAGAACCACACCTGGATGGTGACTAGTTGGGAATTTTCCACTAACTGACTTTGTAAGGAAGTGTGTCTCCCAGATATATTTATTCCCTTCTTTCTGCAGGAAGGTACTTATTCCCACTTTTTTGCAGGACAGGAGACTGAGGCTGTGCGTGGCTCTCTCTTTTTCCCTGGCCATTTTAACAGGATTACTTTATCTACATTTTAAGTAACCTTAGTTTGGAATTCCTTGATTGGTTCAAGTTCACCTGATTTGATGTCAGGTGGGGGTTGGAATCCAAGTTCCCCAGTCCTACTCCAACATTTTAACTTCAAGAATTAAATAAGTCCCTGGAAGTTTCTTCTCCTAAAGCTATGATGACTCTCAATCAATCAGTCAATAAATATCAATCAATATTAATTATGGTCAATGATCAGTCCTTTCCAAATCTGGAAATCAGTCATTTCCAAATTAAGCAAATGAGCAAAATGATGTCAAGCAGGTGTTTAAATTCAAGAAAATGCAGAAAACAAAGGAGAGAAAAATACTTGCTAATGTGAGGCATAATTATCTAATATTTAAAACATTGCCATTTCACATTTAGTTAACCTAAATCTTATTTTAATTAATATTTGGATTCATATACTGCACGTTGCTGAACAGAAGCTAGCAACATTATTTGAGATGTCTGCATCTTGATCTGGGAGCAGCAGTAAGCTATAAACTCAGTGGAGCTCCCTGGATAATTCTTTAAAAGAGGTAGACCTAACTTCTGACAAGCAACATGATAAAAGAGAGAACGCAGAAGTAACAGATCAGTGATCTTTGCCTTCTGCTCATTACAAGGCATACTCATTTAGTAAGAGAACTCCTAACAGCAGACTTCCAATATGGAATTAACATATTTTGGATACATTGTGCAAAGACCCAGCTCCCTTAAGATGTCAACGATGCTGGGACAGAGAAGAAGAGAATGATTAGCAATGAGGTTGATGGACTTGATTGTAACAGTGACGGGTGCAGTGTTGGGAGACCATAAGGAGCAGGCCAAGGACAGATCATCCTGGAGTAAGTCTATCTGTATGGTTACTAAGAGTCAACACCGATTATGGTGCATGAGCAAATCAATTAAAATTTTCCAATATGGCTTAGAGGTGTACATTAACTTGAAGCTTGCAAATGCCCTCTCTTGCTTTGCTACTATTATTTAGTTAAATAACTTGTTGGCTTCATTCTGATATTTTTCATCTTCTCAGCATTCAGCTGGGATGGCCCACAACCCTAATTGTCAGTAAAGTCTTTATGCTACATGGAATTTGTGGTATCTAAAAAAAATAGAGGATAGTATAGTGCTTGAGGCCCAGCATTAAGCAGGCCCTTGCTTCCATTTGAATAGGCCAGCTTCTCAGTCTTAGAGCAAAGACCTGCAAAAGTGGATCTCAAGCATTTGGCCTGTTTTCTCCAAAAAACAGCCATCCTAATAAATACAAATTTTAGAACAGTGTTATCAGTTGATCAGTTGCCTTTGCTTCAAATATTGCTGGAATATAGAGTACACTGCTAAGCTTCAGATGTTGGGACATATCGTACAGTCCTCCTGTGGTCTTCACATCACATATTTGCATTTCTTTGTATTTTTCACACATTGTATTGAACGTGAGCATACCACACATGCTGAGTCGGGGGGATCTTTTGTTGAATTGCAGATGGTTCATGGTAAGGTCCTCCTTAATCAATGTTGGACAGACTGTTCGGGAATAGCACAGATAAGACCTTTGGTTACTTGAAGTAGTGAGTAGGAAGAGGTTAATTTTTCTTTTCTTTTCTATGAAAGTGGACATATTTCTGGCAAGTCTTTTGGGTGCCTTCCTGTCTTCCCAGCATTTCCAAGTCAGGTCTGGATGTATGTGTATCCTCATTTTAATCTGCGGGTGTTGGAAGGTACAATAGTGTCTCCAATACAGCTCTTTAATCCAGAGCAATACATAATGTGAGCCGGCCAAGACGTTTATGAAGTGTGAATCCACCAGACAGTTTCTGTTAGTGGAATTCTTATGAAGATAACTGAAACCATCTGAGCAGAGCCTTCATTAGAAGAGGAATGGTGCAGTTCTTAGGAAAGTCTACAGAGGGCGCATTTAGGAATTTGGGGGAAAAACCAGGATATTTGGCAGTCCCTAGGATCTCTAACTGCAGCAACAAAGTAGAAGAAAAGTCTTCGTGTGAACGTGCGTGGGTGTATTTTCTGCGTTACAAACTTGGAGCGAGTGCTGTGACTGTTTCAATTTGCTTCAGAGGATCCCAGATTTATTTTGCAGACTTGAGACTATATTGTTATCCTAGTCTTTCCTTGGCGTCAGACATGGCAACAGTGGATAACAAGCTGGAAAGCAAGCATCTTGCTTTTCACATTCTACTATCTTTTGCAAAATTTACTTTTTTGCATTCCCCCCCCTTCCCCCCCCCCCACTTCTCAAGAGTAAGTTGCTTCTTCTCCTAAGGTAGTTATAGTCCAGCATTTCCGGAGACTTGGGGAAGGCTGACTTGATAGATGCCAGAAAGCATTAAACTCCACCGAATAAACTTACACATACAATTCTAGCTCTCAGATATACTTTAATAGATACTACACACACATATACGCACAGTTTAGGTTATGTGGGGTCAAGAGTCAACTCTTTATTAACCAGGCACTAACCATAACTATGTGATGGAATCGACTATAGGGAACAGCAATTGAATATCATCTAGATGTTTTGAAGTATAAATTGCAAAGAAGTTACTACTGGCCATGATTGTTGAGGCCAATGAGAGCAGAAATTCAGAACATCGCTTCCATTGTGGGTGAATGCACTAAAAAGGGTCCTACACACCATGGCGTTTGCATGAATAAAGCTAATTGCAGCCAGTAACAGCTTGAACAAATACTGGCCAAGCAATATAAAGACATTAGAGAGGGCTATCTATCTATCTATCTATCTAGTTGCTAGGGGCCATGAATGACTTGATGGAACACCATCAATCAAAAAAATCATAACCTTTATGCCTGTAAACATTAATATATAAAAGCAATCAGTGCAAACAAAGAATTAAAGCCAGTTGAAACCACAAGCAAATCAGTAGACTTAAGGCAGACATTATGGATATAGAAATAAAAACGCTAACTTATTAGCCAGTTCCATTAAAAAGAACAAGGAAGAACATAATAACATTGATAGAGAAACAGAATAAAGGTGATTTATATTTAGGAATATATTAGCCAGCTGTTTGCCCTTATTAAGCCATAATCCTAATGCTGAGACTAGATATGTGTATATGTCTGTGCCCATAAAAGGCCCCGGAAGTTTCAGAGTGGCAGTGCTGGGGCCCCTGCCATTGTCCACAAGTGTCTTTGGTTGATGTTGAATCATAGGATTAAGTGTTTAGTATATAAACAAAAGATATATCATCATTGTCATCATCAAATGTTAGTTGGTTTGGCATCCCTATTCATGAACTTACTTTCAAGGGAGACAAAGACTGGCTTTCATAAACTAACTTGAGCTCCAAACAGCCTTTTGCCATTGTAGAATACCCCTTCTACAGTGTTTTCTCCACCTTACATTTTTATTTCAGAGCAGATGTAAATGGAACCCAATGGGATCCTAGAGCCAGGTGTAACGGTATGTGGGGATGACCTTGGGAGACAGGAGGAAGAGTCACAGACTAGACAGCGGTCAGATAAGAAGCAGCTGAACCTGCAGAAGGAATGGGGGCATGGCAAGCGTCTCAGAGGGGACCGTCCCTAGTTTCCTGGGCTGCAAAGGCAACGGGGGAGAAATGTACTTTCAGACTTGCAAGATTCTGTTAATGCAACCTTACAATAAAGTAGAGCTAGTACTTCTGGGTGTGCTTCTTGTCTGGACTACCTCACAAGGCTGACACAAGTTGATAAAATATTTTGTCTTCATGCTTATAGCTAAATGTTCAATGGGATATTTCATGATGCTTAATTTCTTCAGCTGCACATCATGTTTCTGAACCAGACCCTTGTCACTTATTTACTTCTCTACAAAACAAACTGCCGCTATAATACGACGTATGTTTCAGAAGATCAATTCTGTTAAGGCTGTAATCATATGCAAACTGATACTGGAGTAATTTTGGTTGAGATCTAGTTTCCAGGAAGCAAAGGAGAGAGATTAATTTTTCCCTTAATTCTGGCAGTAGGAATCTCAATCTCCCTTGTGCATATTTCAGTCAAAACAAACTCACTATGCCACATTTCCCTGAAATATAACGGTTGATTGTATCAATGATATTACAGCTACTGAAATAATGCTTTCTTTAGAGTTGCTTATGCACCATTGCCTCCTGTTAGGATACCCTTACTATCCAGTTTGAAATTCCAATTTGAATTTCTCTTTGCAAGAATGTTCATTTTGTATAAGCTAAAGGCAGAACTTCTTAATTCTCTCATTTCTCTTAATCGCAAAGGGAGCTTTTAATTTGACAAGCTGGAGCAGGAATGAATATCCAGCTGCCACAACTTGGATTGGACTGGTTTCGTGATAAACTTCAAAAAGCTGTAAAGAGAAACACAGCATTGCAAGCAGTAAATCTCTGCCTTTATAATAATAGATTGGAACTGCATGAAACGTGGGGAGATAGCTAATGGAAAACAATTCCTTCAACTTGAATACTGTGCAGTGATAAGTGTTAATTGCAAAGGGAAGTTCTTTCACTCTGTTTCCTGAATTACAGGAAAGGGAAGGCAAGGGTTCTACATTGGGGCAGCAAAAATATGAATAACCACGAGTTGGCACCCAAAAGATTGTTTCGGTATCTTGTTGCTGGTATCTAGTGGCCATCTGAGTTTTTCCAGCCCGACTGCAATAGTCATACATTAAGAATTTCTAGTGATAATGTAAGACTGTGAACTTACTAGCCACATCCCTAAATAATGCTGTGCTGGTTATCTAGGTCCCTTCTTAGCTATGCATGAAAGAAGAAATGTCATGGTTCTAAAAGCATGGTCATTAGAAGGCAGGTCCTACAGACCTGCTGGGGTTGGTTGCATCTTCCCTAGGCACAGTCACAACTTTCCTTCATACTAACCAGGCATAAGCCAAAGGTGTTGGGACTGCAGATCCCAGAGTTCCAGAGAGTGTCCACTATGCTGACCAAGAGTCCTGGACATCATTGCCCCAACATACCTGGAAAGTATAAATTTGGAGAAGAGAGGTTGGATCTGTCACTGAGAGGGTTTGTCTAGAGAAAGCTGTTATCCTCCCACTTCACTCAACTTTCTGACACATTCTTATGCTTTTGTGGCTGGAAATAGACCAAATCACGTGCTTACAGATATTTAGGGTGTTATTCTAGAGATTTGTATCCTATCTCTCACCCCTGGAGGGTAGGGCAGGAGCTGAGTCTAAATCTATGCAGAATTCAATACTGGATTTTAAGGTATAGCATTCTTGATGGACTTTGCTCCTTCAATGATCACGATGGCCTTACTGGTTGGGATTCAGCCTGTTTTGTTTGTCTAGCCCACAAGGAGGACTACCTAGAGAAGGAATGATCCAGGAGCAGGAGCCACGTGGGAAGAGATCTGTCCCTTCGGACATGCAGTGGATACATAGAGAGTGTTATGTCTGCCGATCCTGTCTTTTCCCTCTACCCTCCCCATGCCTAAGCGATTTTCCAAAGTGGCCCACAGTCCAAGTTGAAAGCTGCAATTCATATGAAACAGAAAATGCAGCCATCAAAGGGAGAAGAAAAACGTTATGGACAGTGAACTTACTGCAAACACCAATGCATTGTTTTTCAACAGCAAGGCTTCCAATCAAGGTGAAGAGCTCCACTTTCCCAAATATTGACAGCTTTCATATGGGAGGAAAACCCAAGTTATAAACATGACTGTTCTGACATTTCTGCAGAAAACAGTTTTTCATCCTAGGGGATTTTAAAAGGCTTAAAAAGTTGATCAAACCGTCAACCAAACTGGTTGAAAGGCTGATTTACTTACACATATAGATTTATTTTTTCTTTTACTACTTGGCCAAAGATTTAAATAAAATACAGTGATTAGACTAACATTGGATGAAATGAAAGCTGTGTCTATAGAACTGGGATCAATTTAGAATGACTCATGTCCCATTAATGAATCACAACATTATGCACCACCATATGAATCAAATCTTTATACAGTCCCCCTTCCTTTCTTTCTCCTCCTTCTACTGTAATTAATCTACATCAACTCCAGAGCTGGCATATAGTGCTTTGAAGATGGAGACTCCTCCTGGAACCTGAGAAAACCCTGCTTTCTTACTAGACATTGTGGGTCCGTACAGTCTTCCCAACCCAAAGTCCCAACACTGGTGAGCGTCCCTGAGGCTGAATCTCCTCCTTCAAGGGTAGACCGCTCTGCTCTTAGAAATCACAGCCTGTCATACTAGGACAGGCAATATGCCTATAGCTTTAATTTAAAAGTGATTCATTTCTTATTTCTATTTTCTTGTCTTTCCATTTACATGCAAAACTTTGTGGGACGTATTGGATTCCATTGTTAGGAGCAACAACTAGAACAGATGTTGCAAAACATCAGAAAGACAGACACGCATCATTATTAAAGAACAGATAGGAGGAAGAATTATCACCTCAGTGGGGTTTTAAAATGCCAAGGGAAGTCAGGGCAACTATTAAATAGGATTTCTCTCTCTCTCTCTCTCTCTCTCTCTCTCTCAAAAGAGGAAATTCTACTCCACATAAAAACCCCAAAAATATTTACACACACTTTTTAGTAATGCCATCAAATCTAACTTGTAAGGTTAGTATTTTATCTAGTGTCTGCATTAAAGAACTGTTTCTATTGTTATATACTTTTGCACAGAATACTTTTTTTTCTGTTTTTGCCATCTGATATGTAATGCTTCATAGATAAGAATAATGAGAGAGAAAGAAAACTTAAAGCATGCTAAGCCTTTCTTACCGTGCAACTGTGTGCATATCTATCCAAGCGATAAATCCTTTTTGACTATAGCATTGACATGAACAAATAAAATTACCATTATTAATTTTCAATATTCTTCATTTTTCTTGTAATAAGAGAAGTGAATAAGAGAAGTGAATATTTCTCGTAATAAGAGAAGTGAAGATACCACTTACCATACTTGTAATAAACTGTGAAATATGGGTTTAGGGATATGCAAAACATTTGGTTCTGTTCCAGGCCAGACCACATCTGGAATACCATAAACCACTTCCTGTTGCAGAATATTTGCTTCCAGAAATCAAATAGACGACCCCTGAAGTGGCTGGATTGGCATCTGGAGGAAGAACAGAATATTCGAGTTTCTGGAACAGAAAGTTTTGCATACCCCTCTTGTCCATGTGTAACTGTATGAATTATTTCTGTAGTACAAATAATTTGCTTGATTGATATACATTTCTACCAATTTAAATGGCCTTTGATGCTTTCGTTTTTGTTAATATCTACAGTAAATAAATCTGGCTCAATCTTTGGGCCAAACTCAGGAGATGTCAATCACTTGTGTAATGACGCTTTCTTAATTTGTTGGCTTTTATTTTGGAAAGACAACCATGGGTTGTGCCTGATGTTCTCCTGCAGTTTTCTTCATTCCAAATTAGAAGGGATCACATTAAGTTGGTTGATCTGGCCCTGTATATTGCTCAACAGCTGCCTAGAGACAGATGAAGCAAGGTGTGATGTTCAAGGTCACATAGAAGTAGCGTCAGCTTTCCCTGAAATCATGTATGTTATCCATTCTGCTAAACCACTCCACTGCAAAGACAGATGCTATTGTCCTTGGTTGTCCTGCATTTCAAGGCCGACAAGGCATACAAAGCTCAGAAGCGTGGTGGCCATCAAATGGCCCAGTGTTCATTGCTTGCCCTGTAATTCATTGTGCCTTGCAATAGCTTGACACAAGATTTATTGGAAATCTCCAAGAAACAAAGCAGTCCTTCATCCCAGGAGAATTGTGCTTTTCATGGTTTCATTGCACCCAGGACAGTTCAGTTACTGAAATATTTCAAATTTCTTGGTCTGCATGCACTAAGTGCTCTAAGGAAGAGAAAACAGTGTCAGGCACAGGAGTGGGAGCCAAAATAGATGGGGCTGAAGGAAGCTGCTGGTCTCAGGAAGAAAATATGACATGGAACGTGACTTTTGCAAATAATATTACCCTTTCTTTCTCTCTCTACCCAGTGGAATACTTAATATAGCTTGGATATTATATTGAATTTTATTGAATTTTAAAAACAAATTATCATGACAGAATGCATACAGCAATACCTTTATTTGGACCTTCTTGACACATTGAGTTGCAGCCACTTTTGTACACAATGTAGGAGGTTGTGCAAAAAAAAAAGAAGACAAGAACTGAGTTGGACATTTCCCAAAAACCGGGGGAACAGTTCTCTGGATATTTTTGAGTCATAACCAAAGAAAAAAAATGCAACGGTGCCCCTTATGGGAAATAGGGGGCATTGAGGGTAAGGGAGGCCTACAGATTCTCTCCCTTTGTAGATCTGAAAAAATTTAGTCCCATCACCACAGTTGATCATGCTTTTTCTCCTTCTTTCCACTGTTGAAGAAGGTCTGCAAATAACCCAGGAAACTCTCTTCTTGATCTTAATGCAAATCAGTATTTCACAGCTTGACCTAACTTGCAGAGTTGTTGCAAAGACAAAACTAGTTGGCCAGCAGTGTGCTACAAAAGGATTTGGGACTATTGCAGAAAATGGCAGCCCTGGGTCTCACCTTCTCCTGCTCTTTTACACGCAGTTCAATTTTCTCCCTGCCTTGCCAATGTAATGATGAGTTTTCCTACTTCACTCTTTCTCATTTGCTGCCATTGGTGACGCACAAGGAAGCGCACAGGGTAAAGACTTTGGGATATTGTGGTACACATTTCTGATATGCATCACCTGACCTTCATGTTTAATCATTTAGCAATTACTAGATCTGTACATCTCAATTCCCAGAATTCTCCACAACAGCTGTGCTGGGAGCTGAACTCCATACTTCTGGAAGTTGTCCAGATTGGAAAACACTGCTGTAAGTTCTTCTGGGTTCCTTGGAGAAAGAGTAAATTAGATAGATAGATAGGTAGATAGGTAGATAGGTAGATAGGTAGGTAGATAGATAGATAGATAGATAGATAGATAGATAGATAGATATGATAGACAGATGATTGACAGGGAGATAGTAGATAGATGATAGACAAATAGGGATGATAGACAGATGATTGACAGAGAGATAGTAGATAGATGATAGAGATGATAGATAATTGACAGAAAGATAGTAGATAGATAGATAGACAGACAGACAGACAGACAGACAGAATTAGCGTCATTCTTACCCAATAGATGAAACCCAGAACATGTCTTGGCTGCTGCTGTTTAATTAGGAAAAAGTGCCATTCTCTGCTTGCAGGAAGAGTGATATAGGCGGTTTCAACAGCAAATTCCAGTTGTCAGGAAAAGGCATGTATATGTTGGAGAGCAAACTGATGGGTAGATGTATGGCCCCTGGCTAAGACTGAATAAACAAATAAAGCCATTTGCTTCCCACTTTGAAAAAGAAAAGTACCTTACAAAGGGAATCACCCCTGCTGTGACGGTGTTGATAGATGATCTGGAAGGCCCTCTCTGGGGTGGAGCTATTTTTAGTCCTGCTTCAATTACACCCACTTATGTCCATGTGATCTATTTTAGTAAGACTACCTAAACTGATTTAAACAGGTCTGCTGTAAGCATGTTTTCTAGCAAGGTAAAATGGAAGGGTTGTGGTTCTTTTTTAAATACGTATTTCTGGAAATGCTTTTGGTAATTTATTCTGCTCTGTAGGATTACTTTGCAGTTCTTTTGTAACATTATCCATATTTCACCTTCAGTTTAACATATTTCCATTGATTGATTGATTATGTACCATCAAGTTGTTTTTGACTCCTAGTGACTACATAGATAGACTTTCTCCATGATGACCTGTCCCTAACCTGGTCATTCAAGTCTCCCAACGGTGCACCCATTGCTTCTGTAACTTGGTGCTGATCATCCTCTTCTCTTTCCTTCCACCTTTCCCAGCATCAGAGCCTTCTCCAGAGAGCTGGGTCTTCGCATAATGTGTCCAAAGTAGGATAATTTGAGCCTGTTCATTTGTGCCTCGAATGAGAATGATTTGTTTGATAAGCACAAACTAGCTAGTTAAAACCTATTATTTAATTGTATCTCAATTAATTTGGAATACATTCCACAGCCATTGTGGTTAAACAGATTGAGAGGAGGTATATCTTTCGAATCAAAAGCAACAGATGAGACTCAACTTTACGCATTTTAACTCAGAAGTAGTTTCCACACCTTGGAGTGATGCTCACAGCCTAATGAATGAAGCCAAAGATTTCAGCACAAAATACATGCATCCCCAGGAGAATAAATGATATGTAGCTCTAAGTAGCATACCTAGAACTGTCATAATTAGGTGATGTGAATCCAAAACATATATAGAGATTCCTCATGCTCTTGGTTTTCCTGGTTCTTTCATTTTCCAGGAAGAATACAGCTTTGCTTTCTTTTTGCTGAAAAGCAGCAGATTTACTCAGAGAAGAGCACTGTAGAATTGGATAACTTTCTTTTTCCCGTTCATGTGGGTTTTGTAAATTGAGATAGCAAACTGGGAAGGGTGAGAACTTGTGGTAAGCTGTGAAGCCATGTGCTGTTTCCCACAGCAGCAACTTCGATGCCCGTTGCATCTCACAGTCCTATTTGCTCTGTCAAGCTGGTTTAAATGACGGCACAGATTCATTATTTTCTTCAGGAGCTCAAGGTGGTATACCAAGGACTTCTTTCTCCAATGTACTCCAGTGCAACAACCCAGTCAGCCAGGTTGGAATGAGAAAGAGAGACCATCCAACATCACCCAATAAGCTTGCATGGATGAGGAGGAACATAGTTTGCCCCAGTCCTTGTCCAACATCTTAACTGATACCATGTTTCCCCTCTCCAGGAGGTTTCTAGAGCAATGATGCTCTATTGCCCAGTGCTGTTGCACACAAACTTCCCAGTCCCCACATTGGAGAATGCTTGTTGTTTCAGTACCACTTGTTCATGTACTTAAGAAGAAAGAAGATACAGTGATCATCTGGATCTAATGGTGGATGTTCTCCTTCAGTTCCTGGCCCAGCGGTTCATAGGTCTTCCCATGCATTAAATCCCATGCATTAAATTAAAATGGACCCTTAAGGCAAATCTTAAAGCAGCAGCTTTTTTCAGGCTACTTTAATGTATGGTAGAGAGGTGCTGGGGTTATGAGAGATCCAAGACCCCTCCTCCAAATCATTTTCAAAGAGTGCACAGCTTCGTTCATTGGATAACGTCACTTCTACTCATGGACAGTGATTATTATTTTCCAAGAATTTGGTTTACTTTTCTCCCTTCTTAGCTTCAAGCGATGGGTTAAATTCATCTTCTGAGATGTACTGTATATGATGAGAGGAAGAATTTTATTGTCCAATTGCCTTTAACTAGGCAAATATAAATTGATGCAATACAACAGTTGGTTACAGTAAGATACAGTAAGATAGTAAGATACTATATTCACAGCTTAAAACGTATAGCCCCCATGACCTCAGTGACTGATAAAACAATCCTTGGCATCTATATCTAAATAACCATAAGAATTCTGTACAAGTTGATACTTTAACCCAACTTCAAATGCCCATAAAAGAGAACCACTCACTTCTTTTAAAACTTTCAGATGGCCATAATTTTATCAACTTCACAGGATTATGTCTGGAGTTGGGGCACAACTTTATCAAAATTATGCCCTAACTCCAGGCATAATCCTGGTGAAAGTCAGTTCCAGTGAACTGGTGGTAGCTTGAAATAAGCTCTGAACCATAATATGGCTATTTTAGTACTAGGAGTACAAGTCAGCCCTGGATCAAGGGGCAGAGAGAGTGTTAGAGTTGGTTCCCAAGCTGATAAAGATTCTGGAGAAGTGTTGTCCAAACTTGGCCACTTTAAGATGAGTGGACTTCAACTCCCAGAATTCCCCAGCCAGCCATGAGTTGAAGTCCACTCATCTTAAAGTGGCCAAGTCTGGACAACACTGTTCTGGAGACGTATGCCATAAATGACAAGGTACAAACTTCTCTGTTGTGAGTGAAGAGATCCATCTCTTGCTGGATCATAGGAAGTCTCTTAGAATGAAAACTGGAAAGTCTCTGTCTTACAGAACATAAGCACAAATTGGTTCTAAATAGAATGGAGTGCAGTTACTGGAATTCTTGTAGCCCATTTCATTCATCTCAATAAACCTTGCTAAAGAAAACTTTGAGGATCATGCTTGGAGAATCATTTTAGGTTGTAGGCAGCTACCAAAGAGCTTATCAGGGAAATATTATGCAATCTGGCCAACCGACTGCTGATATAATCCAGATGTGTGAGAGTGAGGAACTCCCAGATCCTGCAGACATTCATGAAACAAAAATTACAAATGTTGGTGGTTTATTGACAAAGTAAACTCTCCTAATCTAGGCTCCTAGGTTCCTTGCCACATGTTCTCAGATGGTTGCAATGTGAGCTAAAACCTCTGACTGATGCCTCCTCTGCTAATTTCTCCTATTTCCTCACTGTTTTGGTGAAAAAGGGCTTCCCATCCCCACAAATCTTAACAGCAAAACAGCAGCAGCTGTAGGAGACCTACATCCCACAAGTCCCTTCCTCCCTTGTGTTCATCCAGTCTAACACCTGTTTTATGTGATCAGAAGGAGAGAGAATTAAGGTAATTTTTATTCTACAGAAAAGTCAACACTCAGTAAAGTCCCCTTTCATTTCATAAAGAGTTTATTCTGAGCATCTGCAGCTGCCAAAGAAATGGTGCTTTCTTGCACTCTCTGATCTGCTGCCTTGTTCCAAAAAGAAGCTGGAAATCTGTTATAAATAAACAAATAGTTGCTTTTGACCAAAATTATTCTGTGATTAAACAGGATAAGGGGACGTGCTTACGTAACACCAACGTTAAACATAAAGATGAGCTAGATACAGGGTATCCACAGAGAGGAGTCAAAAAAGTCAAGATAGCAGATCAACCATGCAGGACACATATCAAAAGGAGGTGGGGCTTTGGTTGTGCAGTTACAGCCACCATCTTGACTTTTTTGACCTAGATAGATAGATAAGCACCAGTGTGGTGCAGTGGTTAAAGTGCTGAAGGAGAAGCAGGCAAACCTCAGTTCTAATCCTCCTTTTGGCATGGAAGCCTTCAACAGACCCTCTCTTTCAGCCATAGACTGGGAAGGCAAAAAACACCTATCTATCAACTCTCACTGGACCAAATGTGGTAGATTACAGTCCACAAACTTCAGTAAAGAAGCCTTAATCTAGCAGTGGATTGATTCCATCCATCCATCTGTCCATCCCTCTATCTAATCTTATCTATCCAACTATCCCTCCCTCCCTCCCTCCCTCCCTCCCATCTATCTATCTATCTATCTATCTATCTATCTATCTATCTATCCATCCATCCATCCATCCATCCATCCATCCATCCATTTATCTACCCATCCCTCTATCTAATCTTATCTAATCTTATCTTATCTATATATCCATCCATCCATCCTTCTATCTAATCTTATCTATCCAACTATCCCTCCCTCCCTCCCATCTCATCTATCTAGTATCCTTATCTATTTATCCATTTATCTACCCATCCCTCTATCTAATCTTATCTAATCTTATCTAATCTTATCTATATATCCATCCATCCATCCTTCTATCTAATCTTATCTTCTATTACACTGAATTTTGTAATCTGGTGGCTGCACAGAAACCAAACCAAAAGCTGTATGAATCCACAAGCATCACAAGCACACAGCTAGGCAAAGGCATTTGTACATGTGATCCTTAGCAGGGTTAATGGTCTTTACTGGAAACCCATTCATATCACCATGATAGAAATAATCAGGGTCTTTTAGAAGGCGCAGAAAAGGAATCATTCAAGCCCCAAATTAGCAGAGCTAGGTAAGATGGCGGGATCAAGAAATATTCTGGAAGAAGGCAATGACCAACCACTTCCTCAACAGTGTCAAGAAAATCGTATGATCTCTAGAATGTATAAAGGTACTTCAGATTTATGTTGGAAATGTGAACAACAAGAAGGGTCATTTTATCATGCTTGGTGGACATGTAAAATTTTGGGTTCAAATACATAGAGTAATTCAGGGGATTTTAAAGATTAACATTCAATAGAAACCAGAACTTTCCCTCCTGGGGCTGATGGATAAACAGTTAGAAAAGAGTCATGGAACACTGTTTTTATGCATGACAACTGCAGTGAGATTATTGTAAGCACAAAGATGGAGAGATTGGGCAATACCTCCAATGGTAGAATGGTTGGTGAAAACAACCAAACTTGCTGAAATGGCTAAACTGACTTGTTTGATTAGAAAAGGACAATATCTACATTTATTGGTAACTGGAACCCCTTATGGCCTTTTTGCATTAAAAAAATGAACTTATGGTTTATGGTTTTGGTGATTAGACAGGATAGATTATAGAAAGAAGAGAGTCAAGATGTAACTTTAGAGAGAGAGGTTAAACTATAATTGTACTTATAACTGCTGTAAAGAAGATTGGAAGCCATTTCTTTATATCTGTATGTCTTTTTTCCTTTTCCTTTTCTATTTTTTTCTACCTTCTTTCTTTTTGCACATTTACTTTTTCTTGTATTTATTTATTTATTTCTCTTCTTTTCTCTTTCTTTTTTCCATTCTATTTTAGTTTGTATTAGTTCTTATTACTGTTGTTAAAATTGTCAGTAAATATAGTATAAATATATAAGAAAACTGCACGGTCATGTCCATGTAGTCAGCAGGAATAAAATCTGACTGAAGGATACCTTCTCTACCTTTTTTATGTTGTTTGGCAGATTCAACACTGCAATCAGTGGCCTTCACTGGCAAAGAAATTAGCTTCCTGAATGAGGTTTTCAGTTCTCTCCTTTCCTGTTTAAAAACAAAAACAAAAACACTGTCTTCTGGTGATCCCCACAACATCTGGTTGAATGACCCCAGGCTGATAGGCCTGAATAGGCAGAATTCATCTTCTGTTCTCCAAACAGCATCTTCCACATAATCCCTTTTATACTAATGAATATTAAGCAGCATCTTTAGAGCCATTGGGAAGTATGTAGAAAGTTAAAATCAGCTCCTAGAAAATGTTCTGATTTGTTGGCTAACCCATTTCTAAAGATATTTAGAGTAACTTATCTCTGAACTATATATTTATTATATTTAAACCCATTTTATATCCCTTATTTCCATTAAAGCTAAATTTCAAGACAGTTCATAAATTAGGGGGAAAAACTCCAGAAAACTGCTGGACCAAATCACTTTGTCTAGATGGGAAAAAAAAAAAAAAAGGAACTCTAGAATGATCCATCCCCAGAACTGAATGTTTTGCACAACCTTATTAAAACATCAATAAAATATAAAACAATCATGAATAAAAGAGAAAGCCGCAGAGAATAGAAATAAAAGCTTGGCAGGCCAAAAGGTGTTGGAGGCACTGGTCACATTATATAGTAGATTCTTGAATTATTTCGGTACTTCAAAAGCTCTTTGGCATTACTTGGATAGGTCTCTTAAAGCAATAGCTCTGAAATACTTTTTTCATTATCCAGAGTAATGATCAGATTTACAAATAACCAATGGTATCATGATGAAGCAATGAAACAAGCTAGATCATTAGCCTTCTGCCGAGTATACTTGCACTGCAGCTCGGCCAAAATTCATTCATTCATTCATTCATTCATTCATTCATTCATTCATTCAATATAGCTAGTTGCTAGTTGGATTGCTAATTGGATTGTAATCCAAAGTTTTTAGTATTTTGACTTACCTTCTTATAACATGCGTTTGGCACTTTTTTATTTTTCATTTTTGGCCATAGTTTTCTCTGCCATTCCTACTATGGTGTACCTCTTTCCTCCTTTCTTGTCTAACATCTGAAAAATCCCACCCAAACCATCCCCTAATTCCAGAGGTGAGACCTTTAGAAAGCTTCAGTTTGTAACTGGCAGGAGAGAAAAAAGTATTTAATGACTGGGGATGGTGGTTTATCATATTACCTATATTTAACTGTAAGCAACTATAGGTACAGTAAATACAATAAAATCAAGTTTCCCTTGATCACATCCATTACTATTTGCCATGTGGCTTTTCCTAAAATGTTTCTTAGTCCAAAGTAGGTGAACCCCTGCAAAAAGTTGAAAGAAATCAGTGTGTGTGTGTGTGTGTGCGTGCACCCAATTGTGTATGTGTGTGTGTGTGTTTATGTCTCTCTTGCATGTGCAAAAAAAAAAAGGAGTAAATACTGTAAATGGTGGATCTACTATACAGCACACAGTCTGCAATAATTACTTCTGTTCTCTAGTCTTTCTAAAAACGAAGGATCCTTATTGGAAATCCATCACCAAAATGGCAAGAAACAAAGAAAGTTGGATTTGGGGCACAGCCAGATGGGCACATTAAACCAATCCTCCAGTCTGTGAGAAAACAGAAAAGCATGATCTGACACTGGGAAAAACAACCATCAGTCTATCTTCTTAACATGTGGTGGAATAGGGATGAGAAAGAGCAGGCAAGTGGTAAGGACAGCTGGCTTAGCTACCTGACAGGTTGCCCAGACTAGCACTCAGCAGAGCAGCCATGAAGGCCTTGGAAAAGATATTCAGATACTCACCATTCAGATGGTGTCTATACTTATGAAGATCAGAATAGTGCAAGTCTGGTATTTCCTATGATACCCTATGGAAGTAAAGTTGGACTTTGAAGAAGCAAGATAGGAAGAGTATTGATGCTTTTTAACTATGGTGTTGGAGAAGACTCCTGAGGAATACCCTGGACAGCTAAGAAAAGAAACAAATGGATCATCAAACAAATCAACCCAGAGTTCTCACTTGAGGCATAAATGACCAGGCTCAAATGATCCTACTTTGGACACATTACACAAAGACTTAGCTCTCTGGACATGCCTCTGATGCTCAGAATGGTGGAAGGGAAAAGAAGATGACCAGCAGCAAGGTAGATGGACCTCAGTTACAGTGGCAATGGGGGCACTGTTGGAAAATAGGTTGAAGGATCATGTTAAGGACAGTCCTCTTGGAGAAAATCTATCTATGTGGTTGTTAAGAACCGACACTGACTTGATGGCACATAATCAGACAGGTTGCCCAGCTAACAGGTTATACGTTATCTGTTAGTCAGGTTATTCTGAGACAGGTCTTCTGCTCTTCTGGGCAGAAGCTAAACCCTTGTTCCAAATAGCCTGGCTGGAGGTTCCAGGCCCAGAGCAGAGGTCTTGCATGAAGTGGGAAGGAGTGAGGAAGCTCCATTCTCAACTAGCGTAGCAAGGAAAGGGCAGTGCTGGCAGCGAATGGGGCTGGTGAAATGGCATGGAGTGGGCAAACCACACTGCCCTGGCATAGTAATAAAAGCCTTCAAATGTACCTTGCTGGCAGAAGCTGCAGGAAGCTGTAAGGTACTGATGGTGACAGAACTTCATAAACATTACCTGAGCAGATGGCTCTGCAAAGTCAGTTATTGGGTCTTTTTTCTGTAGCCCAGTAACTGAGGGAATGGGGCATGCCTGCAGCAGCTTGAAGTGGCCAATAGGAGCTCCTGACCCCCCCCCCCCCCACAACAACCACATCCCCAACAACCACAAAAACCACAAACAGGATTGAGTCTATGATAAAATCATGTCTGGGGAAGAGGGAAAATAGTACTTTAAAATTGGAAGAGCTAAAGTTTATTTGAAGCTGCCTCAGCTGTGGACCGAGGAAGAGAGGAAGGCAGCTTCATGAGGATAGGTCATTAAAAAAAAGCTTAGTGGGGCATATTCATGCTGAAGTTAGGGGTACATGAGGATAAGTCTTACATGCACAACATTCATTTTATTGAAAATATGTTTGGAAGTTTGAGTTAATGGTAAATTAACGAAGGATCAGAACATCAAGGCTTAGGATGTTCCATCAAAGCATTTATGTGGCCAAGGAACTCCAAGTGATTGTAACATTTCCTGGCCACTGTTTAAAAGGTTTGGCTTTCGTAACTTTACTTTTGTTTATTCTGAACATTTTGGCACGGTAAGGATTTCTTCCTTTAACCACTGCAGTTTACCCCAGCCATCAGAAAAGAAATATCTTTCCCCTTTCTTTGGGCATCCAAGATATAAACAAGGGAAGAGAATTTTTCAAATCAAGGTTCTTGGGTAGGAACAGCCAAGTTCAGTCTTCAACATTTTTGTTATTCACATCAGCATATCACAGATGCTCTTCCCTCCAAACCCGTGAAAATAAACAAGACAAAGTGAAAACCATGTAAAGATAAGCCATGCAGTGATAAATGTGTGTAATCCTGGGGGAGAGTAGATTTCCTCTGGAACAGCATAACTCTTAACTCTTCCATCCTGGCTGCCACCCCAAAGAAAAGCACATGGACTATTTTTCTAATGCTAATTCTGGTTTGTTTGTTTGTTTGTTTGTATTCCTGTTTTTTTCTAACATCCCAGGCTGTTTTTCCTCCTTTCATTTTATCAACAGCAATCCAGTAAGGTGGGTTGACCTGAAAGAGAGAAGCTGGTCGAAATTGCCTTGGCTGAAGATGGACTAGAACTTGGGCCTCTCCAATCCAAGTGAGAACAAATAGAGATATCTCTATTCCAGATGCACAGTCATTTTTTAAAGGTTATTTTCTGATGCACTGGAGTAACTACATGTAGGAAGCTAAGAGGTCATGAAGAAAATTCAGCGGTCTTCTCTGTAGTCTGGACAGAATGCAGAAAAATAATTTCTGCAGAACTTGTTGCTTATGAGAAGTTGTTTTCATAAGCAGTGGGACGTGGAGAAACCCTAGATCTAGAAACTCTAGTCTGGGATTCCTCGACCTGGTGTGGCCCAGGTACATTGGGACTAAAACTTCTAGAATCCTCAGCTGGCATTGAAGTTTCCACCCCATAGCTGAAGGGTGCCAGAGTTGGAGAACACCAGAAGAGGAATCCTTAATCCAACCCAGTGTCCTACTCTTAAATATAAATCATGTCCCAGAAAGCATGAAATCAGTGAGATGAATTAGTGGTGGTGGTGGGATTATCAGCCACACAAGGTAATGTGCTTTTGCTCCTTCAGGAACGTTGTGGCAAGTTGGAAGGTTAGCTGTGTTAAGGCCTGTAAAATTCACATGAGCCCTAAACCAAAAGGGAGCTCACAAAGCATTATTTATATTGCTTGTTTCAGCCTCTCAGGGCAGTTGTAAAGTGCATACAGAGCCATATTTATGACAAACATGTGGGACAGCCCTGGAACGCGATACTCTAGAGTTTCCATCCAGTTTGGTGTAGGATGTCAGTCTAAGCAATTCTCTGGAGCAGCTTGGAATGCAACTTAGGTCTTACGCAAAGTCTCTTCAGATGTAATTCTTCACACTTTAAAACTGAACAATTTTTCAGGGTCAGTTTAATCCCAAAGTGGTGGATGCATTTAATGGCAATAGTTTATTCTTTTTACAAGTGAAGTTTGCTGCTTTTTAGAAAATATTTAAGCTTGGATCGTTACCAGAGAAACCTACATGGATCTGTCAAAGTGATCACTGGGAACTGAGATAGGTTCAGAAGGAGTCTTTACGTGAGGTGCACTTCAGTTTATGCCACACACATTTTGTCAGCATTTTTCGATATATATTTGACAACAGTACAATAATAAATTATGTGTGTGTGATATTTGTAGATGTATTTTTTGCCAATAATTGTCAAGTATATCTATTTCTGAAGGAAAAAATAATAATTGTGTCTTCTTTCAGTCAAACCTAATTTGGAAGTTTGGCATAATTATCTAAGCATTGAATGCATTATCCTACCTGAGCACCAATAGAGTTAGCTTATTTTGAGAAAAATTCAAAGTCTGTCCTATCCTGACTCAAAACAAAGCTCTCTCTGGCTGCTAGTTTTTGAAAACGACTCTGCAAATACCTATGATTGAGTCGATCTTACCCAACAACTGTTATGATAAATATGAAATTGATTCACAATAGTTTTCCATTTGCATCTATTAATGGGAACCCTAATGGATTGAAATGTTACCCTATCCCAATTATTCTCTCAATGGCTTTGATCATTTTACCCCAGACGTTCTTAGCTATATGTCAGTACATATTGAAATATTTATGCTCTTCCCTTGGAATTTTCCCCATCTGTTAGGGTATGTAACTCCTTGGGTGTAATAGTCTTTGAGATTTCAAACAATTATAAGCAAATGTTTAAGGGTCACGTATTGTAATATAAACACTTATCAAAAAGGAAAGTGCCAAAAAGTTTCTTCTGTTGGGAGCAGAATGCTAAAAACACTTTTAGTAGGACCTGAAGTGGACCACGTTAGGAGTATAGTGGAAAGAAGCTAGACTTAGCTGGTAGTATCCTGTATTGTGTCAGATCTTGGCTCTTCCCATAGTGACTGTTCTTGTTAACAGTTTTTTTTAAAAAAAAAACAGAAACAAACCCCAACATTTGTGCATACCCACCATTCAGCCAATATTAATGTATAAATACAGGACAAGACAAAGACAACTGTCCTATTGTCAAGAAATCCTGGAGCAAAACAGATTTTCTTTTTTTAATTTTATTTTGGGATGGGAACTTTTGTGAAAGGTCATTTGGTACAAAGAAAGCATGAAGCAAAGGAGAAGAAGAACCATGAGAAATGGGGTAAACATCCATCTTGCTCATGACTGTATTGCCTGAAGTTGCTTCTTATTCAAAATGACACCCACAAATATCTCCTAATTCCTGAGAATCTTACATGCTCTTAGCATTTTCAGGTGTTGAAAATGGTTTTAAAAACTGTAATATTACCCCCTTGCATATTTTAAGAAAAATAGCTTTTGAAAAAGGGAGGTTCTGCAACCTACACATTTATCCTTTTCAGTGTTATTCTTTTTGCCATAGGTATACAGGACTTGCCCATTACCAGTATAGGGATACAGTAAGTTATTTATATGGTGTATAAGCATCATTTCCTTGCTTAAATGGATATCAGTTTGGTGACTTGCAAATGTAATAGACTTTTTTCTTCTTTTTGGTCCAGACTTCACCCCATTTAAAGGAATAATGTCTATTAAATTTAGAGTTTGTCCATTAAATTGAGAGTTTACTATAAATGATATCAATTGTGTCAAAGTGTAATTACACAAATGCTATAAATTCAGATTTTACAGACACTCAGATTGTCCATCAAACTGAAGTTTTACTGTATCAGATCAAATTATTTATTACAACCATAAGGCCAGATGCAGTAAAATATCCAATAATAGAATTGTTACATACATCTACAGTATATACGGTATATAAAACAAAAACAAATCTGTTCAGGTGCTTGGTAGCAATGGACAACATTTAAGAATGGGTAGCTTAGTCTGTCCAGCAGGTTAATAGTGAGGGCACCAAACCCCTGAACGTGGTCTTACTCTCAAAGATGTGCCTACAATGTACAACATGGTTGGATTAAATATTCAAGTAAAATCACACATCCTCATACAGCAAGTGTGAATTAAACTGTATTACTGGTGAAGAGTGTAAGTCAAGTCATTGCAAGACAGAATTAAATGTTGTTTAATGCTGTTGTGCAAGCTGATGATGACTTTCAAACGCAATCCAATACATGAATGGAGGGTTCATTCTCCCAGTATCTATTGACTAGCTGATCAAATAGAATACTGTATAAGGATGAGAAGATATTTTGGAAGTTGTCCAGCCCTCTGCCCAGTGTAGGAATCTACTTAGTAGTTGGGCACAAAAAATGAGGGAACATCATCAGCTATGCTCCCTTGCACCATTCACAATGAAAAATGGAATGCTGGGCTAGATAAGATCGAAAGAGGCAACTCTACATTGGGAAATCTCTGATCTGTAGAAGAGATTACTGAATAGAAATCACCACTCTGTGTGCTATGGGAGAAACCAGACTTTTTTTTTTGCAAGTTACAAGAGAGAGAGCAAATATGTATGTTAAAAATGGAATACCTATGGTCCAGTCCTAGCATCATGACTGTAGCTAAGCAATTGAGGCACATAAATTGAGTCCAAATAGATTTGAAAGGTTGATCCAGTTAGGAACTTTGAATTGATTCAAATCTAAATTAAATGGTTAAAGCTAATCCATCCAGTTTGGAGAGCTGCTCCAATACAGAAAAAAGGATTTTCTGCATATAAACACAACAATTTAGAAAAAAAGTAATTCACTTTGACGATTCAATTTGGAATGATAGTACAGTCTGGAAAATCAGTTCAGTTCAGAGCTTCAATCCAATTGTCTTTGAACTGGATCTCCAAATCAAATTTTTGATGGAGAAATCAAATAGGAATTCTTCTGGCATATCCCTTGATGCGAGGCTGATCTCTGGCAGAAGCCAACTTCAGACTGAAATCCATGCCAAGAAATTTAAGTGAGCAAGTAGCTCCTTAAGTCCTTTAAAGGTCAAATTTATCACTGGCCTCTGCATGATCTGAGAGCCTGGAGATTATCTGCACATATTTTTCCTTTGCAGACCTTCATGCCTCATGTCCAGATGCTGGGTACAAACTGATGGTGATGCAAGACATCTGGTGTTGCATACATGAAGCAGGCTTCCATGTTCCACTAAGCACATACCTCTTGCAAGGACTGTTGACATGGTTTCAGAGCAATCGTATCTGTCAAGTATGCACAATATGCATATTTTCTTTTAGCTCATCTTCCCAGCAACAATAATGCACTTTCCTCCTGTTTCTGAACTGGAAGAAAAGTAGCGCAGCATGAAAACAGTTGCATCCACAGCAGGGATGTCCACAGGCGGTCAATAAAGTCAAGCCACTAATTTGCAATTGAGATACAAACAACCAACAGAGAGGAGAGGAGTTTGTTAGTAGCTTATCTCAGAAATGGCAGCTCAATCTGATGTACAAAAAGTCTAGGAAGAAGACATTCAGCATGTTCAAAGAGACTCTTTATGACCATTCTGATAAAAAAAAGGGCTGCAGGTTCCTATCACAGTTTCCCAGATTCTGTATTCTACCCCTAATTCTTGCCTGAAGACCCCTATTTGAGGTCTGTGTAATTCTTGCTTCCTTGATAGCTTCCTGTGGGAGAGGCTTGACTTCAGTGCTGTGGTCCACCCACAGTTCAGGGCAGGGTAGTTTCAGGGCAACAACTGATGGCTTTCCTGCCACCCCCTCTCCTCCTCCTCATATCACCAACAACCTCCCCCCTGAATGCAAGACAGAAACATCTAGGTAGACACCAGTGGAGATAGTTCTGGCTCAAAACAAAAAAGAAAAAGAAAGAAAGCTACTGTCAAAAAGCCAGGAAAATCTCCTTAATCAAGACATCCAAAAGGTTCTAAGGTCTCATCACATGAAGTGCACTTCCATGCCAGAACCTCTTAAGCCTAGCTTAAGTCTGCCTCATCAGCAGGTTGTCTATACAATGGAGGCTCTGTTGTGAGGGCAAGTCCTTGGCAAATGGTTCGTGGGGTGTCTTCATGCTGTAGTAAGCAGACTCTGGATTAGCCCTATATCCTCAGTATTTGAACTCCATCAGAGCATGAACAACTCTGGATTTTGGAAAGAAAGGTAGCAAAAGAAGTTTACAATGCTGTAAGGCAGTGTTTCTCAACCTTGGCAAGTTTAAGATGTGTGGACTTCAACTCCCAGAATTCCCCAGCCAGCAAGCCTGGCTGGGAAATTCTGGGAGTTGAAGTCTATACATCTTCAGGCTGCCAAGGTTGAGACACACTGCTGTAAGGAATGGATGGCCTGCCTGCCTGCCTGCCTGCCTGCCTGCCTGCCTGCCTGCCTGCCTGCCTGCCTTCCTTCCTTCCTTCCTTCCTTCCTTCCTTCCTTCCTTCCTTCCTTCCTTCCATCCATCCATCCATCCATCCATCCATCCATCCTGGCAAAGTGTTAAGGAAGGAAGAAGACCTTTCAGCAACTTAGTCAATGTCTTTGTTGCTGTGTTCTTTATAATATAATTTTCCATCCCTTTCTTTCCCTCTTCTTTTCTCTTTACTTTTGATGTAAGGTGGCCCTGCTAATGCCACGATATCCTATACATTCTGCTGCTAATTTGATAAAACCATTTTTTAGAAAACTGTTTTTGAACTCCCTGCTATAATGCCTGTTTTTATTTTGAAGAAAAAAGAAAAATAACTGCATAGAAAAATGATCTGAATCAGGCTGAAAACTGTCCCCTGGGCTGTTCTTTGCATGTGAAAATGATATTTTCTCAAGCAGGGCAGCAATGAAGCCACCAGTCTTTTAATAATAATAAAAAAGATCTGTCTATCCCAGGTCCTTGGGAAGGACTCAATGGGTAGATAAAAATGCCAAATCCTATCTAAACATCTGGCTGGCTGTGCGACCAACTATAATAATAACAATGATGATGATGTCTCCCAGTGACTCTTTACCACCACAAGTTGCATGATAGTGGTTGAAGCCCATAAATGTGCACACTGGAAAGAAAATACTCAGGGTTATTTAGTTCCTGGACCTCAAGCTGTCTAAGCCTAACATAATTTTAATTCCAAATCTATGCATTCTGGCACTGAAAAAGTCTACTTCAGTCTGTAAGAGTTTGAAAGGTGGATCTAAAGCCTTATTATATGTACATATGTGAATGTGTTTTCCTTTTTAGGGGAAATCTTAAAGGTCAGAAGTCTCCACACAGGTTCTCACTGAGTTGTGTTATTGTCAAAAATGGAGCAAGCTGTAAATTATGACTCTTTGAGCAAATAATGTGCTCTAAGTTTTGAAACAAGGAGGAGATGGTGCATTTAAGTAAGCATTTGTGTGTATGTCTGTGTGCATGTGTGTCAAATCACAGATAAACACATCCAATTAAAAAAAAAAAGACTTTCGTGCTTCAAGAAATATTCTTTTGCAAAAAGCATCTCCCAAAACTGAAATCAAGAAAATGCCTTTTTGATGGAGTCTGTGCTAGATTTGGCTGACTGAAAAGGGAATTTTGGAGCCAGGGTGGTTGACTCAATGAAAATGTCAGAATTAAAGAATGAGTTTGATTTACCTCACAGTGCTTCCTGGCAGCTTAGTCAACACAAGCATTTATTATTCAGTTTATTTGGTCCAGATGCTATTGCAGCTTCTGAAGTTCTACAGTGGTTAGAGGTTTTAGAGGAATTAACTGTGGTTCCTAAGCCAGTAACCTTTTTTCTAAGAAGTTGAAGCAAGCTGATAAAATGCAATATTAGTTATTTATGGGACATCTGAAATAACAAGCTTGATAAACATTGGAGGATTCTTTTAAGCAATGTGAAATCAGTTTCCTATTATTTTAGAATTAAGCTAATACAACAACATTTGGGTTTTAACCTTAGATGCCTCAGAGAATCAGGGTTCACTTCAATCATCTTGCTGTTGGAGATGGAACTCAGATGCTGGAATATTAACTCATATGGTTTGGTCTTCTCCTACTGTTGTCACATTTTGTGACAATAATAGGACAGGATTATTCATGTCACTTTGGATCAAGTGATGCATATTAATATATCTTAGCCATATTCCCAGCACTTGGAATCTATCAAAATAGCAAGATTTTTGTGGATTTTTTTACTCATGGGGGTGGCTAAAAGAATAATTATACAACACCGGAAGGAGAAATCTATATCTCATTTACAATAGTGGACTGTTGATATTTGTTGTCCATCAACATTTGAATTAGATTGTTTTTTTTTTCAACAAAGGGACAAGAAAGATTTTCAAAAATAACTTAATCTTACGCCCCCTCCTTTTCCTCTTTTAAATGACTGTTATGATTAGTACATTTGATGATACTACAGTTTTTATTAATACAGTTCATTAATACTGTTTAGATGTCATTCTGTTAATTAGTTGAGCACAATGGCTTTTTTTAAGTGTAGCCACCAAATTATACTGAAAATTAAGCTTTTAATATCAGAATGCCTTTATTACTGATCTGTGGTGTAGCTACATATAGAATACTTCATACATTTCTAATTCCTGTTCCTTAATAATAACCTTGCAAAATTTTGGACTGTTGCTTCCTTTTAACCAGAAAAAGCAATACAAGAGGGATTGTGATTATTGGGTGGTAGAACTGCCAATCAAACCATAGCAACACAGGATGCCTCCTCCTAGTTTCTATTTCAGAAGGAACTGAGGATACATCGTAGAATCAAGTGAACCTGTTTATAAACAGTATTAGTATGGATACATTGTAGAATCAGGCCAACATGTTTATAAACCTTTTTAAGTTGTTCAAAAAACTATTTTTTTTTAAATCAACTTATTTCTTTGTTTCCACATTAAACATGTGATTGTGCTCGCCTGGGTCTTCCCTGTGTGCCACCTAGTCACATTATTGAAGAGGTATAAGTATATAACGGAGAAAAAGGAAAATGTTTCTAAATCCAAGGGGGTCTGGTAATGGCAGAAAGAAAATAGATCTTCTAAAGTACAATATTCCCAGAGTTTTGGGGTTTTGGTTAGTTTTCAACAATGACGACAAGATTTAGAGTTGCTTTGTGTGATATGGGTGGCTATATAAATGTGAGAAATAAACAAACAAGTAAATAAAAATTAAAAGGAAAAGGCACTGAGAGCCAAAAGGTCTTGTGCCATGGATATTCTAGAGTTCTATGGAATAGCGAGGAAAAGATAGGGTGAATTTTTAATCTCTCTTCTTTAATGCAGGGCTCATGGTCACAACTGCATTATAAACTGGGATCATCTGTGAAGCTGGATGATGTGAAAATTAGATAAGATAGATAAAGGAGCACTTTTTTCACTACAGTGTTTGGGTAGATGATGGAATTCACTACCACAAGATGCATGGATGCCCACCAACTTGGACACCTATAAAAGGCAATTTACAAAAAAAAAAAAATCATGGAAAGTTAGGCAGGATGAGAGCAGGGAGTAGCGTGTAAGAAGGTGTTCTTCCATTCATGTTCTGCTTGGGGCATCTAGGTGCTCCCTCTGGGAACAGAATGATGGGTTAAATAAGTCTGAGGCTTCTTGGTGAAGCAACACGGGCCCCTGTTTCATTGGCCTCTATGCCAATATCCAGAAGACACTTTCAGTGATATTCTGGAAACACGCATGGAAGCTTCATACAACTTCTGGAACTGTGAGATGAGACACTGAGGCACAGGGGAGCATCTCATCGAAGAGAATCGTGTCACTTCTGTCATGCAAAGACAGGAGCTCGTCAAGATGCTGCCAAGCTAGTTCAGGCCTGGGAGATAAACGGAACAAGTACAAAGTCCTCTTTCTTCTGATCCTCCATGCTTGGAGCCATTTCACGGCTGACATAGCATTCATTGCCACTGCAAATGCTTGACTCCCAAAATAATTAAAACTCATGTTACCAGGTCAACATGCTTTATTTATCTTCCTCAAACCTGAATGCAGCTCCACACAAATGTTAAGCACGTGGCTAAACTATGGAAAGTGTTGATGCTGGAAATGATGAAGTCAATGCACCTTTACTCCACAGAGGTGGTGGTATAGTTGGGCAAAAGGTCCCCTGCTTTGGACCTTGGACCAAACTGACTGACACCTCCCATTTTTTTCTGACACAGCAACAGTTCCATGCTGCTCTAGGAGAACAGAAGTGGGGTGTTGGGACAGGCATTCAGTCATCTCTGTTCATGTACAGTTGACACACTTCTAACAGTTATACTGTATACACTCTTCTAATAGTTATAAACAGTAGATGTCATGACCCAACTTCAAAGGAAAATTAGACTGCATTGCCCTGCCTGCTAAACTCACCATTTTATTTGTTTGTTTACAGATTTCTAGTTTCAGGCCTAATGCCTCTTTCCACTCAAAAGTCCCTCTTAGAAGCATAGAACTAAAATTCAAAATACGCAATAGGGGCTGGGCAGAAACCAGACTCCCCAGCTTTTTCATAACCAGATACATACTTTTACCTTTCTACTTCATTCTGATCCAGGTATTTGAACTCTTGCTAAGCTCAGCTTGTGGAAAAACCAAGCTTTGCCCCAGAAGTTCTAGAGTCTGATCTCGCACTTGATTCTTGACATGTTTACTAAAGGTCAAGTCTTTCTAAAAGTTAAACTCAACACGTGGTGACCCCATTGGCACACCCATGCAGTTTTCTTGGCAACAATACCAAAGTGGTTTGTCAATATCTTCTCCCCAGCCTAGTCTACAATCCTAAGATTCTCTGGTTGTGTCCTTTCCCAATGCAAACTACATCCAACTCTGCTTACTTTCCAAGCCCAGATGTGGCCATCTGCTGATAGCGTGTATTAATAAGGAAACAGAGAATGCTGGTCCTTTTTCAACAAACACATTACAAGAACAATGTGTAAGGCCATAATGCATTGCCTGCATGAAGTTTTATCTCTGGTCTACTGATCCCAGAAGTTGGTCACAGGAAGAAAAGTTCTGGGAGATATGGCAAGGAAAATAAATTAAGGGCATTCTATCATGATAGTCTGCAGTTTGGGTGGCTAGGCTTTGGATCCTATCTCCAGAAATGTTTTTGATCAGATGCAGTACAGAGGAAGGCAGTGCCTCTGCACCACACCTTCAAGGAGCTGTCCCTTTTCCTGTGATTGAACTGCCATGTGCCATGTTCATCTTCCTGCACTCTCTGAATCACTTTTGGGTGATCAAAGCCACAGTGTTGCCCAGTTTTAGCAGGGAACATCCAAAGAGGAAATCTTAGGGATCCACCATTAACTACAGTAGTGAAGAGGTGATGATGTGTGCAGAGCCAAAGCCCACCTTTCTTACTTGTGTTCCAGCAAGTCATGGGATTTGCATCATGACATCCTGGCACACATTTTGTCACTTGTTTCCTTGTCTCCCTTGCAGTTTTCTATGAAGGAAATATATTCTTTGGGGAAAGACATAAGTGGAATTCAGTGTGTTGATCACTACTGGAAGCAGAATTACAAACTATATAGTTTGATTCGGCGTGCATTTCCAGAAACATCTGGCTGGCCACTTTTGGAAACAAATCTTGAGCTATGTTTATATGGAATATCTTGATATCCCAGATGCTTTCTGAAATCATCGGTTGCCATTGTTGGAAATATGCAGTTATTAAATGATGTGTGAGAGCTTCTTGGAAGCACCTGACCGACCATTGCTGGAGAGAAGAGCTACATGGGCTTGATCCAGATTAGCTTCCAGAAGAATGTGTTTGGCCACTGTTCGAAATAGGAGAGTCTCCTACAAGCACGTAGTTCCCGCTGTTGGAAACAGGCACATACGGAGTTCCATGGACCGATGCAGTGAAACTTCCCTGGAAGAATTTCCTTGACCACTGTTGGGAGGAGGAGGATGTCAAAGTACAAGCTTGACCCAGAAAAGTGCTTCTCAGTGCTTGGCAGACTCTAGACTCATATTAAAACCGCACTTCCAAGACAGGCACGGCTATATCCTGGAGAAGCAGCGGCGGCGTCTGCGATTTTCAGGGGTGGGCCGGGGGGGGGGGGAACCAGAGGGACAGCAGGCGCTCAGCTTTCCTCCGATTGGCCCACCTCTTCCCCAACATTCAAAGTTTTCCGAGGCCCGGAACTTTCAGCCGCCAATCGCCTTCCTTCTCCCGTCCCCCTCCCCGCCTGCGCCGTCCCTCCCGGTTATTCCTATTCAGCGAGGTGGTGCTGAATAAGTGCGGGAGCCCCTCCCTCCGGCCCGGAGAAGGAGGGAGCGAGAATAAAGCCAGATAGCGGATCGGGCTCGGGCTGGAGAGGTGGAGGGCCAGGGCAGCCGGCGGGAGGGGGGAGGAGGGAGAGCGCCCGCAAAGTTTCGCAGGAACTTCGCCGCCGCCGCCGCCGCTACTCCTGCGGCGGCAGCAGCCCGAGTCGATCCGCAGCTATGCTGGGGGCGGGCGGTGCGCCGGGGCTGGGGGGTCCCGGAGCGCTTTAGGCAGCGAAGGGCGAGCCGAGCTGCGACGGGGCTGAGCAGAAGATCGAGGGCGCCGGGCGGCCGAGCGGCGTTTCCCCGCCTTCCTTCCCTCCCTCCCTCCCTCCCTGGACCCGGGCACCCGCGGGGGGGAAGACGCCCCCCAGGAGAAGAGGGGGAGCCAGCCGAGCGATCCCCAGGCGCTTGAGGAGGCGGAGGAGGAAGAGGAGGAGGGAGGGGGCCCGTCTCCGAGCGGGCCGCTGCGCTGGGGGGCGAGGATGAGCCTCTTGTCAGCCATCGAGACGAGCGCTGCCTCCGTTTACCAGCCGGCCCAGTTGCTCAACTGGGTCTATCTCTCCTTGCAAGACACGCACCAGGCCAGCGCCTTCGACGCCTTTCGCCCGGAGTCGTCCTCCTCGCAGCACCCGGAGCTGAGCTACCCCAGCAAGGGCACCGCCGAGCTGGGCTCGTCCTCGCTCAATTCCAGCTACCTTAACAGCTTCCTGCAGCTCCAAAGGAATGAGGTGAGCGACTCCCTTGGCCAGCGGGAGGGGGCTCAGGCCGGCTCGCTTTTCGAGGCCACCCGCCCCACAGAAATGCTTGGGGAAAGTCTGGAAGGAAGGGACCGATTTGGCTTCCCCTGGCAAGCGACCGGCTGGATCGCAAACCCTCCGCTCTCAGCTGAGGCTTGGCCTGCCAAAGGCGACCTGCAGGGAGTTGACTTTGCTGCTGGTTTGTGCCAAGGGAAGGGAACAGCCGGGAGACGGGGATGGGGAGGGAACAACTGGGAAAAGTTTGCGGAAAAGTTAGCTCATCCTTGAAAACTTTTGCACCGCCATGATGCTTTTTACAGTATGCAACTTTTCTCAAATGATTTCAAGATCCTCCTTCCTTCCTTCCTTCCTTCCTTCCTTCCTTCCTTCCTTCCTTCCTTCCTTCCTTCCTTCCTTCCTTCCCTTTTCCTTTTCCTTTTCCTTTTCCTTTTCCTTTTCCTTTTCCTTTTCCTTTTCCTTTTCCTTTTCCTTTTCCTTGCTGGATTATTTGAAAGCGAGGAGGTGCTTGGTGATTCAATCAGCAGATTTTAGGCACAATAAGGCTAAAAGGCTTTGAAGGATGTTTCTCTTCTTGGAAAGAAGGCGTGGGACCTCTCAGTCAAGGTCTTGGGTCAGTTTAGACTCTCATCTTAAGGAAAGGTGGCGAGGAGGAGAAATAACTGGTGGGCTTGAATGCCGAAGAATGGGTTGAGACCGGAAGGGCTGTTGAGCGGGAACACAGTTCATTTCAGTTTCTTATTTGGATCGTTGGGGGGGGGGGTCTATTTTGAGAGGCATGGGGAGCATACCTGAAGAATGGCTTCACCTCTCAGACATAAGGCAGACTACACTGGGGTGTCACACCTGTTGATATTATGGTCAGTGATTACCCAGGCTTAAGGCTTGATGAGAAGAAATATTGACATGTAAAATCTGTGGGATGGGGGAAGGAGATATGGGCAAAATTGTTACCATTGCAAATCAACCTTTGCATGGAGCATGATTGATTTCTGAATCTCAGACAACACAAGAATAGCCCTGCTGGATCAGGCCAGAGCCTCTCATGGTCCAGTCACTGGTGGCTCACAACATCTTGTGGAATCCCTCAACCATCATTGTGCCAAAATAGACAGGCTTGATTCCCCTTCAAGAATGTCTAGGGCTACTATGCAGATGATAGAAATCACTAGTGGGGAATGGAGTTGGCTTCCCACAGTGGCTAATAGGACGCTTGGAGGATGCTTGCAAGCAGAGGTGGAGATGCACTCTTTTCCTACCATTGTTCCTCTGCAACCAGGATTTGGAGGCATGCTGTCCCCAATCCGGAGCTAACACTGAGTCTCTAGACTCCTTGTCTTTAACAGACCTGTCTTCAAGGGAAGCATCCAATCCCCTTTTACTCCACATTAGCAGCCATCATTGCATCTTGTGCTACTGAATTCCGCAAGTTAATTAGGTACTTTTCTTTCATCGGTTTCTAAATCTCCTCTCAGTAAGCTTCATGGGATGACCCCTGGTCCTAGTGATTGCAGAGAGGGAGAACAGACTTCTCCCTATCTTCTTTCTCCATGCCATGCAGAAATCTAGGGCCATCATCTGTAGGCTGACTAGGAAGTCAAACAAACATCCTGGAAAAAGGCAAATAATTTCCTAGTTTTGTTGTCAAGAAGCCACACAAACATGCTGATGAAGTCACCTGGAATTGGGCTCAGATTGTGGGCACTTCCCTTTTTTCCTCTTAAGAACATCCCTGTAATTGTTACAGTACTGTACAAGGACTGGGGAAGTGTCAACCATAATTCCCAGCCAAGACATCCAGTGTTGCTTGGGCATGTTATAGGCAAATACATTTGAAGGATATCAGGTTGGAGAAGGACTCAGATAAATTGCTGTGTTTATGAGCTATGAAAAGAATAGAATCCAACTAAGTGTTCTGAACCACACTTCCTTTTTACAGTGTAATCTTGGATGTATCTAAATGCTGACCTTTGCAACTGGTTGTGAAACTTTTTCCCTCAAATCTTTTTAACCTTCTAATTAGGTGGCCATTCTGCCAATGTTTGCAGAAGGTCTTCAGGCAATGCAGTAATGATGTCACATAGCGGGCTTGGTATTGTAACAAGAGCTGTGTACTTGACACCTACTCCTCTGTGGGACATTGGTGTGGGTCAGTTGTGTGACTTGCATGCAAGCTACTTGCCAAATGTGGGTAAGGGTGGCCACCAGCAGATCAAGTAAGGGAACTTTTCAAAAGTTAGCTGCTCTTCAATTTTAACTTTTAGACTTCAGGAAAAAATTGAAGACCTGGTTCTGCCATTACGCATGGGGTGGGGATGGCAATAGTCAGTTTTGGGGTTGGCTGGCTCCCTAGTCTTACCTTTGGCCAATATTATCTGGTCACAGGCTGAAATAATATCACCATTTCTTGGATTTTATTGTATTTAATAATTATATTTTATGTTTGTATTATTTATGTTTTTATTGATTTTAAATTGTTTTGTTGTGAACCACCCAGAGTCCCTCCTTGTGAGGGAGTTGAGCGGTGATATAAATTTGACATATAAATAAATAAATAAACTCACCAGTAACCAAAGAAGGTAGATGTGAGTAGATAGGTTGGTAATGTATGTGTGTATGTAAAAGCCATTGTTTTTGTTATTACTTGCAATGCTGCAGTAATATTTGAGTAAAACCATGTCTTGGTCCAGTTTGCAAAGGGCAAGGATTGGTTAAGTTACTCAATACAATAGTTGTTGCATTCTCTGAAGGACTGACTTGTCATGCAGACCTTTTCTTTCATTCACAAAACATATTCCATAATACAGCTGTTATTTATTTACGTGCCATAAGCTGCTTCACTGTTTCTGTGGCTACAGATTAATACAGCTCTCAGACTCGAAATTGCTCCGTTAGTCTTCCTGAGGCTGGAATTCAAGGTTTTAGATCAGTTGTTTCCCAACCTGGGTGCCTTCCAGATGTGTGAACATTAACTCCCAGAATGCCCCAGCCATCCTGGCCATTGGTGAGGATTATGGGAGTTGAAATTTATACATCTGGAAATTTCTGGGTTGGAAAACACTGTTTCAGATTATATGAATGTTCCTTACTGCAGTCATCCAGCTTGCTGTGGGATGTTAGAACAATCAGAAAAACGGAACACCAAATTTTGTCTCAAGCTTGGAATGTTTTTCACACCAGTTGTGACTGTCCTGCTCCATTGCTTTCAACAGGACTTCACTGTATCCAACTCTTGCTGGACCTTGCCCAGCATTTTGTAATACACACCAGTCATTATAATCTTGGCTGGTCAAGTGCTTTCTCCAGTTCCAGCA
Organism: Liasis olivaceus; assembly: GCA_030867105.1. Lineage (NCBI taxonomy): Eukaryota > Metazoa > Chordata > Lepidosauria > Squamata > Pythonidae > Liasis > Liasis olivaceus. The sequence continues at coordinate 6,553,206 of CM061353.1, forward strand.
CTGATCCTAAAAGTTGCTGTATGTGTCCATTGTGTGTGTTCTGCCCATAATAGGACACATTTCCAGGAGAAAAATGAATAAAGTCCTAGCTGTATGGCCATTCAGCAGATCATGGATTGAAATAAGGAAGGCTTCATGGAAAGAGAAGACTGGTGTGTTCAGATCCAAAGATCTGAAGTGCAGAACAGTTGGCTGTGTCTTCTTCTGTGGGGTCATCCTTCAGCCCCACCCAGATAGCAGATGGAGAACATGGCTCATAATACATGGCTGCTGAGAGGTTTACGAAAATAAAGAGGTTTGTATCTCCCTCCTCTCTCCCCCTTATGGTCAGTCACCCACCTAGCTGTTTCAGTCCCCCAGCCCGACTAGATAATCAATATTTTCCAGCACTGTCTGGAATTGAGAGACCATCATGCCTACAGGCATGCCTTTTAGCCCAGGGATGGGCTGACTATAGTCCAGAGGTGGCATCTAGTATTCCCAGACCATGCCTTCAAAATTCAGCAGCAATGTAGCCAAAAGTTGGTTATTTGATTGGGGGTGTTTCCGGGGGCTGGGGAGAAGTCTTTAAGGGTGGGGATAGGAGTGGAGGGAGAGCAATAATCCTCACAGGAAGCCTAGTCCCTGCAGAGACAGATGGAACTCTGTTACTTCCTGGTGGTGGTTGTTGTTGATCTGCCTGGGGGAAAAGGAAAGACAGACAGACCAAGAGAATGGATGGCCTGACTGGGTTAGAGCCACCATGGGTAGAGTTATCAGGAGGTTCACCTGCTCACGCTGTGTTTCATTCCATTGTGTGGATGTGTCTGTGAAAAATCCCTCAGGGAGAGGGAGTTCCCTCAGAATCCACTTTTGAGGAGCCCCTCTAGGTGTTCATCTGGGCTGGCAGGTACAAGGCAAGCCAAACCCTCTCTTAATCCTCTTATGTCTAACTGGAATTACTTTGGAATTACTTTGCTTGGTTTTACTCCAAGTAAATCCTGGGCTATTGTAACCCTACAGCTGACTCGGTTCAGCTGTTCTCTTGGCACACTTCCGGCCTATGGCCCAGTTGAGTGCATCCTGCAAATCCAGCTGGTGTGTGTGTGTGTGCATAAAAGTCCTTCTTGCATGTCCTCCCAACCAGAGTGTGGCTTCAGCTAGATAAATCTCTGTGGTCTTGTTCTAGCTGCAACCCTCAAAGAGGTGGGGAAAAAATGACTTTTTTTCCATATTTGAAAATTCCCTGCCATCTTTGCAGGCCAGCCAGTCATCGTCCAAGACTGTTGTGACCCAAGTGCAATGCAGAAGAGAGAGTTTTCCTCATATAGGGAAATTAAAGCAATTATACATTAGACCTGCCTAGGAAATGTCTTCATTATCAAATAAAAATAAGAGGGGAAGAGAGTTAATCTCAGAACGGCTTGTTTTAAAAAATAGGTCTCTGGCATATCAGTTTAAAATATGTGTGTGCATGCTAAGAAAATGTGTTGAATATCCTGTTGCTCTTCCTAAGGCTCATTAGATTCCAGAAAGAGCTTCTGGTCTTCATTGTTGAGTGAGGACTCAAACATACAGCATCACCTTAATCCCAGGACATATTTGAAAAGAATGACTGCAAAATTGTGTGAGGGAACGGATGGGGGAAAGTGATGTCACATGAATGATTGGGTATATATTTGTGTAATGATACTTGTGATGTCAGAGGGGCTTCTAAGAACATCTGTGGCTTCAATCCTGCACAAGTTTAAGTTATTTGGAGAACATGGCTCAGTAGAGACGTAATGGAAAGCCATGGTTGGAGTTTCTAAACATATTGGTCAAAGGGCCAAAGGAATTGCTCATCTTTTTTCTTGTTCAGTAGGTTCTAATAACTGTGATTTAGAACAACCTTCCCAGTATCCATGGAGATGATCCATCATCTCCAATTACACAGGCAATGGTCATATTAGCTGGGAATCAGGATAGCCAATCCTGGACACTGTAATTGCTTTTTAGTTGAGATGTTTCACAGAAAGCCTGAACTCTTGTTGGGGGGGGTGGGGGTGGAGGGGAGGTATATTTGTTGGACAAGGGTGTAAGTGCTTCATTCCTATATTACACTTCATGATGAACATTAAAATGGCATCAGTGGGTGGGCTGGATATGTAAAAAAGTGATGGTTGGAAGATGGTAGCTCTTAGAATTGATTCCAAGGGAACAAACCCAACTGCAGGGCATTTTGGGAAAGATATTACTGCTTCTGTCTCAAATACATTAAATTACTGGTCCCATCAACCATGAAACACACACAAGCAAGCAAACTCCTTGACCAGAGTTGATTCCTAAGAGGTATCAGCTGCTCATTCTGCTGAATATTGCCTCCTCAGCCACAAACAAGTGTCTCTGTCACCGTTTTGCCCCATCTATTTTTAGCACTGTGTCTGCAGACTTGGGGGATGTGATGGTGACACCAGAGAGAATTAGAAAGGCTTGTTAGGAGATATCTCATCCATGCTGCCTGATGATGTCATTACCTTTATTTTTTGGGTGAATCCCGACTTCCGCATCAGTCATAGCTTAACAGCGAAGGAATCTCTAAGACTAAGATTACAGTTGATTTAGGAACAAGAATTTGCCTGAACTTTTGTGAGTCAGCTAAAGTATTTCCACTGGCAAAAATGGTCACTGTAGATTGCTTTCTCAATTAATGTCATTGCTGCTTCAGATCCCAGAAGCTTTAATGCAAAGGAAAGCTCATTTGGTCTCAATATCACTTTCTTTTCCTTACTCTGAGCTGAATTTTTTGAAGTCTACTCCTCCCGTTTAGAGGAGGAGTAGACTTCTCTGGAATTCTTCACTGCCCAGAGCTGTTCAAGTCATTCTGAATAATTTGGAATCATTAGCAAACAGGGCAGCTTTGCTACTTATCCCAACCTTAGATTATGTGTGAACAAGTGAAAAAGCACTAACCTCACTCGGGTCTCCTATGTATATATCCTTCCTTTACAAGGACTGATCGTTTATCTTCGTCCTCTGCTTTCAGTCCTTTACCTTGCTCCCATCTCTTTAAGGATGATTCTTCCTAACCCTTTTCCAATGCCTGCTGGCTTTAGAATCTCAATTGCTTTTTATTTGAAGCAAAGCAAATATAAAGAGGGGAAAAGGAGAATGCATTTATTATATTATTATTGTAATTATTTTTAAAGGAGAATAAGCAAACAAAAGCAAACAAATTTAGGGAGCATTATATGGGAGAAATAGAAATATTTTAACATCCACGAGAGTGATCCAGATAAAGAGGTAATTTGGGGTCCTGATGCTTTGTGATAATAAATTTGGCACTAATAGCAGGAATTGAGTTTCTTTTGTAGTATAGTTTTAGGAATCCTGTTCAGTAACCCTGCTGCAACATTAATGATCCCCAACTGTTGAACTATTTTCCTGATTTATTTAAAAAACTTTTGACTGCAAAGAATGGGTATTGCCACCAAAGATGGCAGTGTGCACCATCTCTGCCAAAAGAGCTTAGGAAATCTACAATTTACATTTTAGAGAAGTGTCACGCTAATGTCACATGTTAGCAGTGTCATGTCATCTGGTCCAAGTGAAACTTTTTCTTTTTATACAGGCTTGGCATGCTCAAAACATTCCCCAATAATTTAATTTATAGAGGAAATTTTATTAGTAATAATATCGCTGGGAATAGTACTTTAATGCACAACCAAATAGCAAAAACATTACAGTGAGTACAGCACTGTAGTGAAATGTTGCTATTTTTTTTTTTTTTGAAGCTGAAGGAATCATGCCTTCAGTGTGTTTTTCCCTTGAAAAATGGGATAATTATATGTGTATAATTTTCACCCTTTCCAAAAGACCCTTTCCACCCTCCTTATTGGACTACTCTTGGTAGCAAATGATGCTTCATTTTTGAAGCTCTGTGTGCTTTTGCCATGCAGAAGGCATCCTTCATTCAGCAGGAGATTTAACCCATCCTTTACTTTTCTTGCTTTCCCCCCCCCACTCATCAACTGGGTCCTCTCTTAGCTTAGCTGAGACTGAGGGGTGATGACCACGAGTGGCACATAACTTAGGTGGAATATTTGGAAAGTGCCCACATGAAGAGAAAATATAGCAACTGGGTAAAAGAGTATAGGAAGTAAGCTGGCAACATGTTGCTGTGTGGAAGGAAGGAAGGAAGGAAGGAAGGAAGGAAGGAAGGAAGGAAGGAAGGAAGGAAGGAAGGAAGGAAGGAAAAAAGAGATGTGCCAGATCAGACAGACTCTGAACGGGTCCTGTTAAAGAGAACTGCATAGCAAAGTCTGTGTATGTGACTGGCATGCTGACCAAAGCAACTGGGTAGGAAAAATAAAAAGCACCATTATGCCCCAGTATTTCTCTCCCTCTGACTTTTCCCACCACAGTAGCTGCCTCCTTAACAAACCTTGCTGGCTGCATAAAAATCAGCAGCACGTTGAATGGTTAAATCACAAGCTGAAAAGGAGTACATGTTTTGTTCAGAAAAGAAGGCTTAAGAGATACCCCCTTTCCAGTTCTTCTTCTTCCTCCTCCTCTTCCTTTAAATCTGCAAAGGATCCTCAAACATCACATGTTTCAACAGGCATTTGGATTTTATGAAATGGTGGGTTGCCTCATGTTTCTGGATCAAACAATTGTTGGACACTGAGCCAGTAGTAAATAAAGCTGGCGATTGGAAGGGGTATGGAGTTATTATGATTGGGGTGATCCAGTGGCCCTATTGTGTCAGGGATTCTGGCTGAGTGATCTAGGACCATTTAATCCATTAGCTGGCATGGATCCCCAGCTTTCCTTAAAGAGGAAAATGAAAAAGAATGGCAACTTTTTGGCCCTTATAAAGTGTGTGGAAAAAAACCACAAAGCAAAGTTTCTGCCAGAAACTGCAGGAGAAAAAGAGCCCATTCCCAGGAATTGTCCATTATGGGGGAAGGGGGAAATCAGAAAAGTCAAGTTGCAATCAAAGTCTTGACCCTTTTTTAGGTGCAGTTGTAGCCATCTTCTTAACAGGTTTGACCCATTCTTGTGGACACCCTGCTAACTTTCATTGTTAGAATAACCCCTAGTTCCCCAGCTTGGCACCCAGAAGGAATTACGTATTTGTCCTGATGGTCTTGGAACTCCCAAGCAAGTGTCTGGAGATGACGACGATGATGATGGTGATGATGAACCAGAAGTTAATATGCTACAATGCAAAACACCAGCTTCAAGCAGAACTCTTATGTCCAACTACAGTACTTCGGAAATTGTCTTAGGAAACAAAGCAGTCGGTAATCAATAAACGCCACCATCAAATATTTGAAGATCTTCCCTCTTTTAATATTATTTAATGTAATCATATATCACACAAAAATTGTAAGGCAAGGTCATGTAGGTATTTGATTATATTTATGTACAGTCTTTTTTTTTTTTTTAATTTGCTCTTGGTTTTGTTTAGGGTTACTTCTTTCAATAATGATAGTAATTTAGTTTTATTGTTATCATTATTGAAATTTATTTATTTTGCAAAAAATCTCTTAAAATCTTAATGGAAGTAGCTTCCTTTTGGAAACACTATAAACTCCTTTTGAAATGGAGTTTTCATCTCTCGTTGTTGGAAATAAGATAGGTATATGGGACATTTCCCACAAAATCTATGGATCTATTTATTTTCTATTTTCTATTTATGATCGTAATGTAATTTTAATTGATTTTAACTGTTTTGTAAATGGCCCAGAGTTGGTCAATAAGATGGGTGGTGACAAATTTGATATATAAATAAATTTAAAAGAAAAAGTATTGACATCCGCTAGGTGGCAACAATGGGCTAGAATTTTATGTATCTCTTTGCTGCCCTCTAGTGGACACCTATATTTTTTCAGCCCAGTTCTGGTAACACCCATCCTGAATTAAAGTGAACAGAGACCTTTGTCTGCCTGTGTAGTTCTTTTGTTGTATTTCCCAATCTGATTATTTCCCTGCCCAGAAATATCTGCCAAACCCAGTAGATTTGCCTAGAAGAAATTAACTCCAGGACTGGCTTATTCATTTTAAATGATGCTAAATGTTATCAGTCAGATGCATCCTTTTCTATTTAACCATTGCTATTAATCTTCAGGCATTGGCATCATAACAGCAAAAGATTGCCTGTGTAACATTTCACAATCAAATAACATCAAAAAGTAATTTACATTCTGAAGGGCAAAGCTGAGGGCAAAAGCTGATGCTTCCATGAGACCAGTGTTTCTCATCCTTGGCAGCTTTCAGATGTGTGGACTCCAACTCCCAGAATTCCCCAGCCAGCCTGGGGAATTCTGGGAGTTGGAGTCCACACATCTGAAAGCTGCCAAGGTTGAGAAACACTGTGTGAGACAGTGTTCAGCAAATAGAAAATCCCATAGTTTGAGTGGATAATGAGATCGGATGATGGGCTAGAAAAAAAAAATTATGCTTTGCAAGTTTGAGAAGAGGAAGATATTGTAAGGGATCAAAGAGGAATAAGATGATGTAGAGGGATTGAGGAGCAGCTCAGAATATTCTTAGAAGAGCTCCAGATATCACCATGGAAAGGGGAAGATGGACAACATTTGTTAATTCATTTGCTAGGAGCTGAGCCTGATTCAGTGACTTTGTGCTAAAACCCTGAGATTCTAAAATGTATGAAAAAGAAAAAAAAAAGGGTTGAACTAGTAGGATATTAACATCGGAGAATAGTTGCTTCCCTTCCGATCACTCTATCCATTTTCCTTCTGATTAGTCAGAAGTGTTTGCCTGCTATGTAAATTAGATTGATTTCTTTTTGCTCAAGAGTCTTTCTGGCCTAATATTCAAAAGGATCTTATCTGTTTGTCTTTCTGTCCGTCTCAGTTTCCAACATTCTTTTGCCCTCTCATCAGACCAAGAAATAGAGCTGAGAAGTTTATTAAAGTTATCTACCCTCCAGACAAAAGTCAGGGGGGGAAAGCCTTTTCTTTTCTTTTCTTTTCTTTTCTTTTCTTTTCTTTTCTTTTCTTTTCTTTTCTTTTCTTTTCTTTTCTTTTCTTTTCTTTTCTTTTCTTTTTTAAATCTCAGAAAAGTAAATCAGGAGAGGGAGACACAGAAGCAACTCTTTGAGTGGAACATTGCCCGAGAGAAAATTCAGACAGTTAATGGTGAATGCATTTCCTTTCTGTGCTATTTTGTCTTCTAAAATGGTTAAGTAAGCTGATAACCAAACTGCGTCATGAAGGGGTTCTTCCTGCTTTCCAAGGGCCCTGGAAAGGAAAACGATAAACCAGAGATTGGAAGAGGAATAAAACATGTAGAGAAGAAAGTTTTGGACAAGGAAAACAAAAAAAAGCTTTGGAATTGCTGACTGTTTTCCTTTTTGCTGAAAAAACAGTGGGAGAAGATAGACTTTTCAGGGATCGCTTCAGTCCGTCGCATCTGTCATTACGTGCTACAGAACTAGAAAAGGATTCTGCTTAAATTCTTGGAAAGCCACCTCAAGAACTAGAGCAGAGGAAGTAATGCAAGGGAAAATAGACTGTGTCAATATTTGACCTAACTATTTGTTGGCATATAGATCATGCTGGCTGTTGGACTGTAAATGTTAAAAACGTCGGGTTTGCCTTGTAGGTGTCAGCAATGAAATAACGACATTTTAACAAGGATAGTTTTGTGTTTTGTGATCCAAAAACATGTTAGATCATGATGTATTCAGAAAATTAGAAAGTAGCAGTTAAAGGATCCATTTCCCCAACCCCATTCCTTGCTTCATTCTGATCCTTTCCTGCATGTACTGGAGATTTTACACCTGTGGAAACATCCTCTGACAACTAGGTCTCTTGTATCTGCAGACAATAGCACCTTGCAACCATTTAGGGGAGTGGGCCCCATTTTGTGAAAACTGAGATCTAATAAAAATACCTTAAAAAACTAAATGGCCAGTATCTTGCAAGATCTCACCCAAGAGCACAAGATTTGGCAATTGCAGAAGATCTTTGCCGTTCTGAATTGCTATTTTATTTCATTTAAAAAAATAGAGATCAGGAAGTATCATCTGTAGCACACTGGGCCCTCTTCCTATGTACAAAAAGAGAAAGGAGCAGAACTGCTAGTAATGGATGGGCAGAAATGAGTGTGCATGTCTGTAATAGTGATTTTTTTTTCCCTAATAGAAAAATTATACTGTTATAATTTTATAGCTGAAGTAAGTTTACTTGTTGGGGTCAGAGCTGATTCAGAGCAAAAATAACATAAATCACTCCAGAAGACTGAAACGTAATCTAGCGAGTAAATAGTCATCCTGAATATATTTTGCAGAACGTTTTTTGTTCCAATCTTCCTTTACAGATGCTGCAGTTACAAAACTGAATCTTCTGTCCTACATTTGTAGAAAATGCTTCCAAATCTTTATTCAGTGAGCATAGTATATTGATGCCCCCAAACAGGAAAATAGGGGCAACTTAACAATAGATAATGGAGTATTGTTTATAATTGGACCATGTAGACAAATGTATAGATGTATACAGGCCTATTATATGCACACATACTCATTTAGCTCGAAAATGGCTCAGTATTTTATACTAAATGGAGGACAAGGGAAGGATGGGGAATGGCATCTGTGTTGCTGCAACTCACCTGATTCACTTCCAGGCAGTGGTGCCCTTGAGGAAGGGTTCACAATTGGCAGGATGGCTGGTGAACCATTGCAATCAAGCCCTCCCCTCTCGAACATGCATGTGGCAGTGACACACTGCTAAAGGGGCAGGCTTGCACAGTAATCCTCCACCTGCCAGCTTGCTCATTTTGATCCCCTGTGGATATCAGTAGTTCCAGTATAAGAACTGGCCAGGGATAACAGTTTAAAGCAGTGAGATGCGGCAGAGTAAGGTAGAGGAACAGTAGATATGCTATGTTTCTCACTTGGGATGAAATGTCAAGTCATTCATCTGTCATTTACAGACAAATGGTTGACATGTTGTATAAACAGCATCCATCTGGTTCAGCCTTTAGAAGTTCCAGATTGGAGCTAGCTCCATGACCCCAATTTCAATTTTGTGTATTTTTATACATAAATTAACATTTTTATTAAAAAGGCAGAAGGGTTAGCCAGATATTCAGAGACATCAGTGAAAGCAAAATGAAACAATCAACTAAACACATTTTTCAGAATAATTAGGCATGGTTTAGTAAGATTGCTCCCTTGGGCACTGGAACATCCATCATTCCATACCCCACCCCACCTCAAATGAGTGACCACAGCTTCCCCAAAGGAAATTTAAATAAACAGACAAACCCTAGTAAAGATGTCCAGATCTTGCAAGATATGAGTAAATCCTTGGAAGGTCTTGCAAGATTTCGGGATTTTTGTAAGATCTCAAGTTCTTGGAAACTTAGGAATGTGGTCTTCTTGTAAGTGAAAGTGTAGCAGATCCCTTTAGTGCAGCGTGTGCATTTTCCAACAGTAAACAAATCTAGGTTTTGTGACTTTGACTGCCAACTTTCTCTGTGTTAAAATAGGTGCTCTGTTTGGTTGACAGGAATCATCACTGTTGTTTAACTATTTGTGTGGCAGATACAGTTGGAAGGAAGTAAAACAGGATCCATCAGCCATCTGTTTATCCATAATCATTTGTTTTGGCTATTTTGTCACCAGAGCAGTGGTACCCACCATTTCCACCATCTTCCCTTTTCCGATCTCATGTCCCCCATCCCCAGACACTGCAGTGCCAGATCACCTTGATCAAGGGAGCGGAAAAGATGGAATTAGTCTATATAAATGGAAAATGGAATTTGTATGGGATTTTGTGTTTGAATGGAAGGAGAAGGAAAAGGAGAAGGAGAAGAGAATGAGGCATTTCCTATGTGTTTAAAGTTAATTTGTCAAAGAAATTAAATTCTTCTTGGCATTGAATCCTTAATTCCCAGTGACTTCGTGGACACAACCATGTAGCTGGTAATGAAATGGACCTCTGTCTTCTTCTGGGATTTTTCTCTACTTCCCAATCTAGCCTATAGCCCTGGGATTTCCTGATGATCTAACCATTATTTGGATTAGATGATATCTGCTAGATTAGGCGCAGTAAACAGGGTTGAAAAAGGTTGTTGGTCCCTAGGTTTGTGCACAGCAGTCTGTTCCAGCTAGATGGAGAAACTCCACAACCATGTTGTATATCCTTGGCAAGCATTAGCATGTAAGACTGCCAATTTTTTTATTTTAAAATGTTGCTTCTTTAATATTGGACAGCCTCTGTCTAGGCTGCTGGGTTGGCAGTTGTGACTATGGTGACATACCAGATAAAATGTCAAATCTACATGTTGAATAATTTATATGATTTATACCCCCTCGCCTGCATGGAGCCACAGTCTTGCAGAATATTTTTCTTGCCGTTTCTCTCTCAGAGTTATGAAGTAAGAGCAGCTGTCTCTTATGTCTCCTACAAAGCCAGTTAATTCCCATTTTATTGAGCAACAGGCTTCCCTGACAGATTTTATGGTACAAAATAAATCAAGCTTCTAAAAATGTGTAATTCTCCCTTGAAAATTAAAACTCATTTATTTATGTGTATTATTCATTTTTAAAGTAGATTGCACTAAAATGTAGTGGGACAAATCCATGTCATGCGGAAGACTTTCTAACTCAGATGGAACCACTGCTAAATTACAGCAGTTTCTACAAATGCGTTATGGAAATAATTATTTGAAAGAATTAACATTCTGAATCACGTGGTTTTGGAAATAGAAGCAAACTTTCTTACCTTCCTTGTTTTTTCTGCATATGGATATATTTACTACAAAGTCATTTGATCAGTGTATCTATGCTGTTTGCTAGACAGATAGTAAATTCCTTCTACTTTGACCTCAAGACTGATCTCTTTTAAGATCTGGCATTTATGTCCCTCAGTTTGCCAAGGGTACTGAACTGCACTGAAATTATATATAAACAACTCTGTGGCTCAAAATGGAACTGCAATAAAGGTTTCTTAGCCAAACATTTAATCACCATGGTGCTCTGCAGGAGGCATAACTGCCTCCATAAGTGTGTTATTTATTTTTTTTTTTTAACACATATTTTCCATGCCTGCTATTTTTCTTCTGGACTTACAATGTCCTTGCTCATTTCTCACCTCCCTCTCCTCCTCTCCTCTTCTAACTTTCACAGTATCAAACACCAATGAAATGCTCTGCCTATTTTTAAATTTGAAAACAGGCATAGCATAAATGGAGGACCAGAAATGGCTTCGGACTTGTACACCTCTGGTTTGGAAGAAGGTCAGAGAATTGAACTCTTGGCAATTTAGCCACAATAAAAACAAAAAAGCCAGTGTGTGTGCATGCCTCTGTGTGTGTGTGTGTGTGTGTGTGTGTGAAGTGTTACTTGCAGAGTGAATACTACTTTTGTCCCTTATATAGTGCCCGTGTGCGTATGGCTTCTTTTGAGTATAAGTAGCCAATTGTTTAGCGTTCAGTGGATGAAATGGCACCCTGCTGGGAAGGAGTTAGAAAGGTCCACTAAGATTGTATCCTGTAGACTGGTCTCCTCCAGCTCCCCCCTGCACTGTTGGTTGTTGTTGTTTCTTTTCACTGGGACTCTCTGACTTTGTCATGGTGTGAACTCAGCAGCCTACATAATACGAAATATCTTCCTTTCCTCACTTCTGCTCCATCTCCTGTTGGCTCCTATGCACAGGAGACGTAAAGGACATGAAAACAGCCAGAACGGGATCACATTTGCAAGACTGCCCAGAGCCTTTGACTTCAAGAGAGCATCCCAAGATTATTTATGGCCAGTTGGCTCCATGTGGCCTCAAGAACGTTCCTGACGTCTGTGGCCCTTTTAGAGCAGAAGTGAGCTGGCTTGTTGGATCAATGTTCTTGGTCTTCCTGTTATAGATAAGGATTGGCTTAGCACTGAGGAGACTCATTGGCTGAATTTGAGTCAAGGCATGCTCTGTCACAGAGTTATTGTAGGGATAAAGTGAAGGCAGATCCCCTTATAAGTTGCCTTGCAGTCTTGGAGAAAAGGCATGATATGAGTTTAACCAATAAAATAATAAACTCAAAGTAGAACATGCCAGACATGCTGGATTTGGGAATTTGCTTAGTCTCAGAACTAGTCCAACTGCATAATCCTTTCCATTTTTCTGCACTTCAAGATTTCTTCTTTTCAGCCTGCTAACATATTGATTTATTGTATCAGGCCATGAAAAGGAACCATACGGATGACACACTCTTGCATATGTGATGCAAACTATTTGTAAGGAATCTTGTTTTATCATTCCTTTTAAACAAATCATTCCTAATTTTTTTGGGGGGGGGGGGAATTATTGCTCTCATTGTTAAAAAAAGGGAGCCAGAAGCCTTGAAGATCTACAATACCTCGCAGCATTCAACAAATCAGAATTAAGTCACAATCTATCTTCTGCCTGCTCCAGATTTAGATAAGGGGTATATAAAACATTCTGAGTTTGAAACATTGTGAGTCTGAGAAGCTGCATTTTGAGTTGAAATACAGTTGTTTTGAACTTGCAGTGGGTTGTCTTGACCATTCTGGAAAACTTTTCGACCTCTTGAGAGGGCATTTGAGTGAGAAATTGGTGTTTTGAGCTTAAAAGAACCCTAGAAATTTTGGAACAACCCATTTTGGCCTTGAAGCAACTCTTTCAAACTCAAAATGAAATACTCTGAGTTTGAAATGTTTTGGATTTGAAGCACTTTGCATACACCTAAATGTGATTAATTACAACCCTTTCAGCTGGGAACTGGGAATCCGTGATTTCAAGGTTCTTCAATAGTGGTTCTTCAACAGAGGACTCAACTATTTCAGCAAAGGATGGTTCCCAGGAACTTTGTGGGAAATCATAACAGGTTACATTGATACCAAACTTATATATGCGGCAGGCGCCTATACACAAAATTGAGATATTACCCTAAGAATTCCTTTCAAAAGAAGCATTTGCAAACAAAGCAAAAAAAGGAGGTCAGTGAAGAATCAAAGCTTAGCTGAATGTATAACAACAACAACAAACCTTTAAATTGTGATTCTAAAAAGTACCCTAACAATTGGCTGTGTCTCTGTTTTACCATATTGCAGAAAAATAAATAAATAGAAGAGGAGGAGGAGATTTTGGGTGCAAAATCTACTCTCTGATGTAGCTTTATTTCTTGTACTTACTGCTGGGGCTGGCCATCATTTTGGAAGGCTGTTCCATCAATCTATTTCAGAAAAGAAAGATGTGTAGGATAAGTTTCTCCAAGCCCACTTTAAAATGTGGTTAATCAACACATGGAAGTGAGCCATATCTATCTTGCTTCTGAATGCATTTGATTTAACCTGGCAACTCTACCCAGGCCCAATCACTCACATTAATTTCTAGAACTGATCCAGGTTCTCACTTCTGAATTGGGGGAGAGGGGAGGAAAGTTTGTCGAATTGCTCGGGAGAGTGATTGATAATGTCTAGGCAGAGTTACATATCTTTGTTTTTCTCCTCTCTGAGGATAAAAGTAAACACCCCTGATCTTGATTCCTGATGATTTAATAGACATATCCAAGTAGTGTTCTTGGCATTGCTTCCTTTCGGGGATTTTTTTCCCCCAATTTCCCAGTCTAGCCTACCAGTTCGTATCTTAAATAGTTGAGAAAAGCCAAAGTTGGCTAGGCGCTGCTGAAAGTTCTGTTTATTTTATCGTAAGGGCGGCAGTTGACAAGAGCGCCAAAGCAAGCTTTTAAAGTGGGTGGAACCAGGTCCCATTTGGGAGGCAGTTTAAAGGGATGAAATAAATTCTTTAAGCCCTTGAAAAATTTAATGAATCCCTTTTGCCCCTGAAAGCCTCCAAGTCCCTTAAAAGACAAAAAGCAGCACCTTTCAGCAATCCAATTTTGCAATATTAGGTTCCGTCATAACACTGAAAAGAATCTATATGATCTATTGCCTTCATTAAGGGATGAATAAACATGACTTCTGACTTTTCATGTACAAAAGATATTCCATATATAAAGAAGAAGAAGGCTTAATAATGAGACATGATGCCCTCATCATGGTACTGTAATCCCAAACCATCTCAACTGGCTTAAATGAATGCCCATAGCCTCCAAACTTCAAACTCCTAGCACGAGGGCAGGCATTCATTTTGAAACTACACATTTCGTAGAAGATAAACGGGAAGAAGTGAGAATTCCCTCTTCTCCCTCTTCAGTGCCCACTCTTCTCCTTTTGTACAATTTCTGTTTCTGGTGATGCAAGAGGTCAACCCATGGGGTGTATGTTTAAAGTCAACCTATCAAACTAGTAGAAACACAACAGCGTAGAATGTAACCAGACTGTCACAGTGGCTTTGATCTGCCTCAAATATCTATTTGCTGAGGTTGCATTCAGTCAGTGGATGAGTGAGTACTACATCTGCAAACCGCTTACTCAGACTTGTTCTGCTATATTTCCAAGACTAGTTGAAACTGGAATCCATCGTAGCCTCCTCCCTTCCCAAAGGATCCTTTTTGGCTGCAATGTTTAACATTCCCAGTTTTCATTCCTTTAGTTTGAAAGCCCAGGTGATGTCATAATTTCCACTGAAAGCCCTTAATTTCAGAAGGGTTTATATTCCAGCTTGGGCCATAAAACTGTTCCCTGTGCTGGAAATTGGCACAAAAGGATTAAACACTTTGACCCTTTTTACAAGATCTGGAGCCCAGCACAACATGTTGGAGGAGCTTTTCTACCCATCACTATTCCTCCACCCTCTAAGACAGCTTTGTAAAAGAGGATAGATGCCATTTTGGGGGCTTGCGTGCAGCTCTCTTTGGAATAAAAGAAATGTATGATCTGGCATGCCAAAATAAAGTGCATTAATTCACTCTTCTACATCAGCAAATTTGCCATTGTTTTATTTAAAAGTCTATATTAAAGAATGATTATTGTTAAATATTGTCATTGTGTAATCTCCTGCTGGCCTGGTTTACAATAACATTAGGCAACAATGTCCCCTGTTTCGTTTTAGCTTAGCGAGATTTGCGAATCTACCCATTATTGCTTGGCAGTATGTACAAAGATGGCTCCTTCCAGGGGTGTCCCCCATTCAACAAACCATGTCTTAAAATCTGGGGTTAGCTTCTATGTGTGAGCACAGCCACCAGATGAGCCAGTTTTCTCTTATTTGGCCATGCTGAGGATATTTTAAAGGAAAGCAACAATTCGCATCCCCAGTGTGTATGCAGTGCACTAATATGCGAAATGAATTGTGGTGTGCCCAGATGTTCAAGGGAGACTGCTAATGTTTTGTTGTCTTATCTGTTTATTTAAAATATTTATATGGCCACCCATCTTGTGGAGCAGAACTCTGGGCAGCTAACAACAATAATAAAATTATTAAAAAAAAAATTATACAGGCAATAAAATTTGATACAGACAATAAAAACAATAAAGCAAAAACCTAGAAAAACCAGATGCCTAATTCATCATCTGCACCCATTCACCTAGGCAGTCCCTGGGCTCCAGCCTAACTCTCCCAACACTTGGGATAGTATCTTCTGCAAAATTATGTTCTAAAGAAGGCTACCATAGTAAGATGATCACAACACATCCCCCTTTTTAATCTCCGAATTTGGAAGAATACTCAGACTCCTCAATCTTTAGGTGAGAATTATCGTAGGCGCAGCACAGATCCTGGAGGTAGTTCAGTGAGGACATCTTTTCCAAGCGTAGATGTCAGATGTCCTCACTTGGGCACTGTTCTGTCCACAGCAAACTGCAGTGACACCACTATGATACTACCTACAGGGTAACATCATCACAACAGTGCCATGATTATATACCAGTGTCCTGACATCTGAAACAAGTACAGAAGACATGGCATTTGTATGAGAATGATATCACACACGTTTCCTTATTGCCTCCCCCTACAGACACCCGTGCTTGTATTTTCTCATTTGCTTTGAAATCCTAAAGACCCAAGAAGAGTTTCTATGCAGCTCTGTGACTGAGATGAAGCATAGTGATTTGTTTCATGGTTTGCCTAACTACCATTTACTGAACAGACCACCATTGGCCGAGTTTGCACACCATACTGAACTAGCTATGGTTTGTAAACCAAATGTTGATAGGTAAACCATATAGTTCCCTTCCCCTTTTTGGGGAAGCAACTATGATGCATTGTTTTATCACCTCTGATGGTAACACTAGTCATTTCAAACCAGAGTTCTGCAGCATCTTAGATGTACATTTGTGCTAACTATGATTAGCATTACTTTCAGAGCAAACAGAATGCTGTATCATAGTTAGCTTCAAAAAAGGAAAAGGGGGACTTGGGTGTAAAAGTATAGAAGGGAAGCACGTTGACTTCAACCAATTTCCTAATAATATTTTGTTTATATTTGCATTTAACTTCAGCTCAGAGATTCAAGTCATTTTTAAAAAATTATTATTGCAGACTTTGTTTGTTTGTTTGTTTGTTTGTTTGTTTGACTTGTCCCCACCCATCTCCCCACAACGGGGGACTCTGGGCGGCTTACAACAACTTTAGCCAATAAAACCAGCTCAAAGATTTCTTCTGTGCTATTTCCCCTCATGCAGCCAATTTTGTAGCACAGCCTGACAAGTGTCTGCTGCTAAAGTTCAATTAGACATAAACTTAGGTATATTTTTGAATGAAACGCATGGGACTGGCAACCTCTCTTATCTTTTGCACACAGTCTAAGCCCCCCTTCCCTTAATCCAGATTGGGCTGAAACATGGGGTGATTTATCCTTCTGGTAGATTTGGGAAGAAAAGAGAATCATAGAATGTAACGATTGCAAGGAACTTTCTGAGTTATCTGTTTCAACCCCTCCTCAGTGCAGATGGAGGGAAGTAATCTTTTCTGTTTATGGTCCTAATTCAGATCTCAGTCTGGATCTTTGCCAGTTTTTTTTTTTTTAATTAAATAAACTGACATAGTTAGTTACACACAGAGACAATTAACAATGTTTGAGTTTCCTCTCTTGAAATATAATATTAGCATGAAAAGCTTTCTTTTCTTTGTGTGTGCATACTGGAACATGTGTGAGTAAGAGAGTGAGAATGAAATCAGCCTGTAGAGGTGGGGAAAGATTTTTGGAAGGCTCCCAGTAGGTTGACATCCATAACACTTCCTCTTGGCATTTTCTTGCCAATGATGAATTTCCCTCCTGGAATACAGCTTCAAGATGGATAATCCTAATAGAATCCCCATAAATCACATGAGACAACTGCAGATAACCAGATAAGATAACTTAGTCAAGCAATCCAGAGATATTTCCAGAACAATTTCCTGAGTAGATCTTTCCAATTCCAGTAGAATTTAAGAATGGGTGCATGACCCACTCTGTTGCGGGTTGATTGACAGCATGGATAGCCTGGCTCGGCCTTCTCGGTCTCTGTCTCTGTCTTAATCAGGAAGACCATACCTGGGCCACAGGAAGAAAGCATGGCGTGGTTGTGTTTTCCAGTGCACAAACTGCAATCTGAAATCCAGGAGAGAAGTTTGTTTGGGAAGGGGGAAGGAAGCAGGCAACGCCAGGCTAACAGCAAGAAGGGCTAGGAGTTAGGTTCATCTGAAGGACAGCAGGAATATTGCCAAAGATGCCGACAGCCTGTGGGTGAAACTGAGATTGCTAAGAGCAATAACAGAAGAGCAGGCCATCCTGGCTCAGGTAACTGCAGAGATCCTACAGATGTTCCCCAGCACCGTTTGGAGGAGAGAAAAGAGTTAAATTGATCTCCCTTGCCTGCTGTGATCCCACGAACGATTGTTCCTCCATTGCCAGATGCAACGGGCACTTTTAAAGAAACAACATGTTCAATCAAAGGTTCATTTAGGGAATGAATGTTCCCTTTGCCCTCATTTTATATGATCATCAGACTTATGTAATTGATTTTTTTTTTCTTTTATGATCTGGAGTTGTAGAAATGTAGGAAAGATGGCATGTTTGTTTTCTCCCCCATGAAGTCACCATCTTTTTCATCCCATATCAAGAATCAATCTCTAAGGAACTTGTTTGAATGTTTCTAACGAGGAGAGCATGTTTGACATGACATTTCAATTTGATTCAAAGTGTGCAGCACTGTGGTTGTAGCACCCACCTGTAAACACTTTAACACAATTCCTTATTTCCCCATATGGGAACTGCACATTTGCAGGCAGGTATGAGGTCCACCCTGGCGTGAACTCCAATGCATCTTTTGGAGATTGAACCCAAAGCCCAGCTTGGCTCTACTGAACTCTTATTTCATACAAGTATATTACTGCTTTCACCAGCTTGAGGGAGATATTATTGAACCTTTGGGATTTCAAAGGGAAAGATGCAACTCTGTCTCAGTATTGTTTTTCTTTTTGTAAGTTAGTCCCCTTTTGTTTTTTCTCCATAAACAATTATGTGTCTCAAACTGATCTGGGGGAAAACTTACAGTACTTTGAACTGGGAGGATGATCAATATCGCATGAATTGGCTGGTCTTCATTGGTGAGAAAGTTAGGACACCACAGTCAATGGGTATGTAAATATTTTCACAGGCCCTCTTCTTTTTTGCACTCTGCTCAACATCATGATTAACTTCCTGAAAAATCCATCATCATCAACAACAACAAAAACAACAAAACTTGTGGTATTCATAAAGACAAGTGGAGTAGATTATATTTTTCTATATAATCTCCAGGATTTGAGTCCTAATTGATGGAACCTAAGTTGGTTAGAGTTACAGTCCATCTCCTCCTCAAGTGAACCCTAAATTGGCTGAGCTCTGGAGGAAGTTCAGACAGAAGTTGCTTCTTTTACTTTACTTGCAAATGTTTTGATTGTTTATAGAAACCAAAGGCACTCTATTGAAGGTTCCCCATTTCATTCCCTACCACTCAAGATGAAACTAAGTCTACTGGCCAGAAAGAAAAAAACACACACAGAGAAGGAAGGAGCAGATCAAATAGGTTTGTGAAATTAATCAGAGTCCCATTAACTCTAGAGAAGCCAAAGAGACTGTCTTTGTCTCTGAGATGTCTGCCATCTCAGCCTGCCCGTGCTGATAACCCAGAGCTCTTCTTGTGACAGCCATCCTGACCATCCACTTCATCCACTGTCTTCCCTTCTATTTCCCTTAGTCTGAAGGAAAAAGAGAAAGCAAGAAACAGCTACCACTTCAGTGTTCAGCTGTTGAATCTGTAAAAACAAAAAACAAAGCAATTCGAGCAAGGGGGAAAAAAGGACATCAGAGATCTGGCCTTTTGTGGCAGGCAGCCCAGCTACAAAATGGCTGTCAAAGGCAGGGAGCGGGGAATGTGTGTGTGTGTGTGTGTGAGTCTGTGAAATTAACCAGAGTCCCATTAACTCTAGAGAAGCATCCAATCTTAATGGAGGATTTGTTTAGGATGGATCAAAATGCTGTAGACGGAGAGGAAATAATACTAATTTGGATGCACAGCCAAACCACTCAGATTGAGGTCTCCTTCCCAGAAAGCTGGAGTGGGTTGAGGACATCACTCATTCTTGTTCCTCCCCATCCTCACCACCAAATAATAGATATCCCATCCTCATGTTGGTGTGGATCACCCATTAGTAACTCTCCCCAGATCCATAACCACTGCTTTTTAATGTCCATCTTTCACAGGTGTCCATTGCCGCTGGCCAAATACTTCTCTAGCGGAGTGTCCACTTGTATCTGTCCTTGTAGTGAGTGTAGAGGATGGCCTTGAAGGATAGAGGGAAGATTCAGTGCCTTGGCCATCTTCTATACTCACTATAGTACTTGAGCTCAGGAACATAAAAACTGTTCACTACTTTCACTAACAGTGGATCAAAGGAAACATTGAGCCAGAAAAAGATGGTGCCTTCTTAACATGCTTTTTAGCCTTTACTGATGTATTTTAGGAAGGTGGGCTCCAGATATATATTTTAACAAAACCCTTTAATCTGTTGATTACTTTGTCAGGTTGGAGTGGACCCAGGACAGTGTCTTGGTAATACTGAGGAAGAATGTAGTGGGTTAGTTTTTAAAAATATGTATATTTTTTAAATGTGTAGTGTGCAAAAAGGAAAAAAAAAGGAAGACTATGAATATACACCATAGGCTATTCACTTAGTCTTACATGCATGTTTGTATCAGATTGCACAACTGATGTATTTACTTTAGAGTCAGTTCGTCCAGGTTTGAAAGAGAATAAAAAATGTGGAAGAGTAAATGGAGAGAGTAGTATGAGAAGTAAAACTTCAGACTAAGCTCAAGCCCTGGTGATTTCATAGTGGCTTCCATGTTGTTTTCTTTGCAATGGTATATATGTTGTTTGCTATCACCTTCTTTGGGATTGACACCCAGCCTAGCCTACAGCAGGAGCTCCCAGGTCTGTAGCTGGGAAGTCCAAAAGCCATCTTGGAAGAAGGCAATGGCAAACAGGTCCATGTTGCTGCCCAGGAAGCTACAAGGGCATATCCATGAATTTATTAGGAATGATGCTTAACTTGAAGGAGACTCTCTGTTTAGATTTTTAAAGATTTTTTAAAATCCCACTTTTATTATTTTGAGAAATAACTCAAGGTGGTGAACATATATAATACTCCTTCCTCCTCCTATTTTCCCCACAACCATAACCCAGTGAGGTGAGTTGGGCTGAGAGAGAGGGACTGGCCCGAAGTCACCAAGCCAGCTTTCATCATCTCTATTTACTTCATCTCTGTGGTATGGACCTGGAGCTTATTCAGAACAACTTTTCAAAACTTACTTTGGGTTTTCTTCATAGTACACTGATTGCTTAATTGATGAAGTTAAACATCAGTTTCTACAAGAATGAAACAGGCAGTTTTATTTGAAAAGACCAGTATTCTTTGTCATCATCTGACCAAACTTGGTTGTCAAGAATAGTGTTGGGAAGGTGATCTTGCTGTTCTGAAAAGCTAGCCCAGTTTTATCTTTCATTTTGGGGGGCTTTCATTTAAGCAAATCAGAAGTCAAAGTTAGAAGTTAAATGTATTTTCATAATGCTACTAACAATTCAGGAGTTATTTAGTAAGTCATGCCATTTTACAATTCTCAGGATTTTAATTTCTCAGTTTAGTCAGAATTTAAATAAATTTGTAAGGAGGTGCATTTCATGTTAGGCCTTGCTACCTAGTCAAGAGAACTGGATAAAGATATTCACATGGGCAAAGTTGTTATTTGCTAGAGCTTTGCAAATAGAAAGGAATATCATGTGTTGTGAGTCTTTGTATATGATTTGTACGCTAGTCTCAGGGAAATATTTGATAAAACATCCTTGATAGAATCCCACCTGAAGGATTGTGCTAATTATGGATGTAGATCCTTAGATAAGTAAGACTATTTGCCACTGCTGCTGAAAAAGAGTAAAAGCAAGGTTTTCAAAAAGTATTGCTGAAAGTTAGGTGTTATCTGGAGATTTGCCAGAGAAGATATGCTGTGTAAGAGAGAACATCAAGCCTGAATAATTGGAAGGAGGAGGCATCCTGTCTCTGCCCCCATCTGCTATTAAATGATAAAGTTTACCAATTATTCTTGCAACAAATAGAAGGCATAGCCTTACATAGGTTATCCAGGAATAATTTTTAAACCATCCTTTACCAAAGATGATCCCGTTCTGAAGATCTTCATGTGCTTCACATCACAGACAATTCATAGATATGTATAGTCACCATTTGAAGAAGTGAATGTTTGCCACTGCTGTGATGATGAACTAATTCCATCCCAGTGATTATAGGCTACCTGCTAGTTTAAGGTTTTGGAGTGACAGGGCCCATTTTTTTCTGGGTTTGAACTTACACTCACATAAGCAGGCATCTCAAGAGAAGGAAAAACAGCAAGGGGGCAATTAGCAAGGACTAGTTAAATGACTGCAGGTTTTCTGCAGGAAAAAACAAACAAAGTTAGATGTGGATCTGAGTTTTCCTTATTGTTTCTTTATTGTAAAATTCAGAACACCGTGTTTAAGGCCTTTTCAACTAGTCACAAATGAGCAATTACTTATTTTACGTGTTTGACCTTTTCTGACTTTTAAAATGTCCTTTTTTCAATAGTTTTGGGAGCCAAGAATGTCCTGGCTTATGTGTGAGATGTGTGTGTGTGTGGGTATGTGTGCAATTTTTAAAAAATGGTTCTCATCAAACTTCTAACCACACAAGGATTGTTGAAAGCAAGAGCGTCAAATAATAGCTCTTTGTATCCGAATAGTGTTGCTTTTGCATTTTCTGAATGGAGTAATTCATTCTTCCTCCTGGGGACTTCTGGGGACTTCCAGATGGGTGGTGAACTTCAGTGCCCATAATCCTCAGCCAGCAGTCCAATACATCGGAAGAGGAAGGCCGATCTTGATTATTTCAGCCAAAGAAATGTTGCCTCTGTTTGTTGAAGAAACAGTCTGTTGGCCTCAAATGGTCTTTTTAAGTGGACCACAGGGAGAGGTCTGAAATTGGATCTGGGTGCAATTTACATGGGCTGTTGTGAGCTCAAAAATAACAGCAGTTCCCCCCTAGCCAAAGGGAGTATTGTAACACACCTATCATGGTGGTGAAAAATGAACTCCTGGTTCAGTGGGACCTCCAGCGATTGTTTGATGCAGCTATTTATTTCATTAAAATAGAGCCTCGTTTACAAGTAAGAGATGAGCAGGGGGAGCCTTGAACTCAGCTTGGTTGCTTAAATCCCACAGGAGATTTGTTAGGGGCTGGGCGCCAACCTTTATTTATTCCCTTTGACTTTTGTAGTGAGTCAGATAAATAAATTGCATGAATTGAATTTTAGAAAATTTACATCTGTTTGACTATCTATCTTAATCTAATTTATCAATGGTTATCTCCCTACTCATCCATCTATTATCTTTCGGTCTATCCATCGATCTATTGATTTATTGATCTACATATGATTGTAACTGATGCAATTTCAAATGTGAATTTTGTTGAATAGAGTATAAATCAGGAGAGCTCACTGGGGGGGAAAATTACCAGATTCTTCTTTCTCTTTTGCAGGCTTTGAGCAACAGTCTGTATAAGAGCGCCTCTCCCTACGGCTCTCTTAATAACATCGTGGATGGCTTGAATTCCCTCACTGAACATTTCTCTGACATTTCCCTTTCATCAGACGCCAGAAAGCCAAGCAAGAGACCTCCCCCAAACTATCTGTGTCATCTTTGCTTTAACAAGGGACACTACATCAAGGATTGCCCACAGGTAAGGACCATGCAATCTTGGAGCCTTATTTCCAGCGCCGTTAGCTACAAATGAGGTTGAGTACCGTTATACTTGCCAAAGGAAGCTAAGGTGGATCCTTCCTAGCTTCTTCAACAAATGTGTTAGCTACACTGACCCTGGTTTGGATGAACATGGGAAAGAGATGTTAGGATATTCCTTCTCTCAAAGCTGCTCCTCCCCTTCCAAAAGCATCCCAAGTGAAAACATTGGCTGCAGCTGTTTTATGGTGGTTCACGTTGAAGGTAATGTCCAAACCCTTCCATGGTGACTCAGGATTTTTCAGCAGAGAGAACACTTCACTTGCAACAATTAAATACTGTAGTGTGCATTCCAACTTGAAAGTTTCTGAGGGCTCTTTCATGAGATTTTTGGGTGAGTTAATTCAGGAGAGTTCAGAAAACAATGCTGAAACCTCATGAGAAGTTGGTGTCCTTGCACAAAATTATGAGGGCTTTTAGTGTTCCGAGGTGAAATCGTGAGAGATCTTGGGAGTGAGATAATTGAAATGTTGTGAGGTTTGATGGTCCTGTGAGATTTTAGCCACTTAATATTCCATACATATAAAGCAATCATACTGTATATTTATAACATTTTGGACATCCTGCTGCATTGTATGTTCAATATCTTTTATTAGAAAAAGCCCTAAAATATCAAACTCTGTGGCTAAATTTGCATTGTTAGCATGCAGAACTTGTGAGCGACTAGTTCAGTGGCAGACTAGTTAGGGGTATATAAGTTTAATGTAACATCATGATTCAAGTCACTTTTTATTACTGTTATTATAATTATCATTATTACACTGCTATTTCATAACTTGTTTTGGTTGTACTGTAAATAAAATGTGATTTGTTTTGTTAATTAGGTCAGATAAAGGTCACATCCAAACATTTGTATCGGTAGTTATAATCTTCAGCTTAGTTTCCCTTTTAGTTTGTATTGTGATATTTTATCTTAAAACTTTATTTTATCACCGGGTACAACTTTACTACCCTTTACTACCCCCTGTACTACCCTTAATCCAATATATAGGCATTTTTACATATTGTCTATTATTATACTATATTATATTACATAAAGCCTTAATATTATTTATATTGCATTTTGTAATTTGTATACAGATTTCAGTATTGATGGTATTTATCTTAGGGTCAGGGTTAGCATTGGTGTAAAAGGCTGATCAATGACCCTAACAAAGATTTTGATTTGATAAGCTTTTTGGTGCCTACGCTGTTGCATGAAATTACACAGTAGTGACCCGCACTTGAAGTAGCTACTGATTTCTGACGTAAAGTATGCTTGAAATAAGCCTATATGAGAACCAATCCTTAGCAGAAGTCCTTGTAAATTAAATAGTTCTTGATAGCGCAATATAGCAAATATAAGCTGTTACTCCAAAGCATTCCTACAAGTGGAACTAAATGCAGTTCCTTTATTTGTACAGGTGGTTAATTGCAACCATCTTGACTTTCCCCTCCTTCCTTCCTTCCTTCCTTCCTTCCTTCCTTCCTTCCTTCCTTCCTCTGATGTTGATTTACCTGTTTCTAGATTTATATAAGTCCCTTTTCACCCTGCTTTTTTAAGAAAGAAAATGAGGGTTGACATTAATTTTTGACAGGTGGTTTAATTTTGTTGACGTTC
Organism: Liasis olivaceus; assembly: GCA_030867105.1. NCBI lineage: Eukaryota > Metazoa > Chordata > Lepidosauria > Squamata > Pythonidae > Liasis > Liasis olivaceus. The sequence continues at coordinate 6,577,997 of CM061353.1, forward strand.
TTTTCCTGAATATTGTATTAGTGTTGTTTTAGGTTAAATGTGTGCTGAAGGGCAGGTCACAAATTAAACAAGTGTACAAGTCAGTCTATTTCATAAGGATTTTGTTTGTTTGTTTGTTTGTTTGGAAGGACATGGCTACTGCACAGTTGCTTTTGCATCTCCCCCACTTCTTCTTTGGAAATAGACCTTCCAATATAGTTCAGTCTGGCTATGTCCTGTGAAATGCATCCTGTGACTCCACCATGGGGTTGAAAGTTGCCAAAGAAGAAATGGTGGATGGGCATGTTTTAGGGGCACACGTTCCAGTCTTACATCTTAGGTTCCTGCCTTTCTAAAATCCAGTGTTTAGTCCATTAATCTGAGCTGAGATCAGTTAGGACTATCAAAGAGATAATCCCTTGAAGGGATGGCTGAAGGAGAGTTGCCAAGGATGGAAACAAAATCAGCACAAATTTATCCAAAGATAAGTTGCTCTCTGTGTATAAATAATGTCTAACCACAAGTTGACCTTCAACTATTTATTGAAGAGTTCTTTGGCTCTATTATATAGAGTGCATTGTAAAGTACATTTGGAGCACAAAGTACCTAAGTAGAAGGGAGGAAAATCCCAGAAAAGGGAAAGGCAAACCATTGATGTGCTGTTGCCAAAGAAGGCCAAGACATGTGGGTGAATTTGCTCAGAGTTGAGCTAAACTTCAAAGAGACATTATTTTTAAGCCGCAGCAGGTGACAACTCACCTAAGATCAGAAGCTAAGCAAGATCACACCTGGTAAATACTGTGATGGGAGACCAACCAGGAGTGCTCAGGGCTGTAGGCTAGACTGAGAAGTTGGAAAAAAAAATCGTGGAAAAAGGCAACAGCCACTTGTGTACTGCTGCCAAGAAAAATACATGGATGTGTTCTGACGTCATCAGGAATTAAGCTCAACTCCCAGGAGTCCTAATCTCAATGAGAAGATGGGCTTTCTTTGCTGAGGACACTGATGTAGGGCTAGGGTGCTGTCTGTTGGGATATCACAATGCCATCCTCCATTGCACATTCTTTTCTGAGCAAGGAGTTGGTCTATATCAGTGATCCACTGCCTGGAGCCCCTGGTTCACTTTTAGATTCCCCTGTCCCCTACATGAAACCCTACAGTGGTGCTCCCAATGAATTTCATTTTTAACAGACCAAAAAAGTGGAAATTATTGAATATACATGGAGTAATCATATTAATTATAGTTATTTAGTGCTATTTTTATCCTGTCCCTGCAACTTTCAGGAATACAGTTCCTGGCATGCCACTCAAAGGCCAAATATAGGCCTCAGCCCAAATCAAATGATCTACCTCTGAACTAGTTGATATTTATAATTTCTCCAACTCAGTAATTTTTGATGTAGGAGGACACAGAGCTTATAGTCTGCAGAGGTACTCCTGTTTCTGAATCTGATCCATTTGTCCTCAATATATGATAATTCAGCTTTTATGCAATGCCATCCAAATGGCAATTTATCTTTACTGCAGTTACTTAATATGTAGGAGACATGGATGATGATCTTGGTCTTCAGCATTTTCTCACTTGAGTGAAAGTCAACATCATTTCCTCCATGCTGTTGTGGAAACCTTAAGCACATGCATACAAACTTGAAATTTGTTGCCACAAGTTGCAGCATCAGCATGGAAAGCATGGAGAGAATTGTGACATTAGGTAATTTGTGTCAATCACATCATGACCCAAATGGCATGCAATTCATTTGCATTCTTTGCACAACAGTGTTACGCTGTACATGATGTCACTTGCCTCCTCTAGACGCCAATGGTGGAAAAATCTGTGGTGGAGAAGGTGGGGCCAAGCAAAGGGTTGGAAAAGTTGCTTTAGGGATATTGAAATCCTTTTCACAGTTGTATTCAATAGATAATTTTCTTGGGAAAATGTATAACAATAAACCCAAGCAATTAGAAGCCAATTTTATATGTTGGAATTAGTTAGATTTATTTTTAACCAGGTTTAAAAATGCTCTTTCCTATGTATGTACAGGCAAGGGAAAATCTTAAACAATAGAAAACTGGAACCAGTCCCCAGGAGAGATAAGGAAGCTGACCAGACACACAGTGATAGGAAAACAGGACACACAGGAATGGCATAAGAAAACACGCAGATGGTATAAAATAATCTGAGCTTTCTATTGTTAGGTAGACTGTACTAATTTGGGGTTCAGCTGACTTAGAGGCTTGCCCAATCAACCTTGTTTCCTAGCGCAAAGTCAATTAACAAAGACCAGATGAAAAAGAGTGGTGTGTCAAGGGGACATCTACTAAGAATTAAGGAATAGGTACCTCTGTGCACCTCCTTCAAACAGGGTTTTAGAGTCAGTACCAGACTTGAGTTCAGCACAGATTCCACTGAAAACCATGGACTTTGAGGAAATGTGAGGGGATATCAGCATTCTCAGTGTTTTGATGTGTGTTGGATTGTTTCCTCTGGAGTAACAAACATGCATGAGTAGGAACCAGTTTATAGCCTTGAACAGCCCATGTGCATCATTGCAAGTTCAGCTTCCATTAACGAGATGCTTAGATTGAGCTTATTCCTTTGCTAAGGGACCTATGGGGACTACTTTAGGTATTTAGTGTGCATGTATGGGTGTGTGAGAAAGAGGGAGGGAGGGAGGGAGGGAGGGAGGGAGGGAGGGAGGGAAGATCACACAGCCTCAGTTTTATTTCCCCTCATCTTCTTTAATCTCCAATTTGGATAAGGGTCTTTGAAAACAAAAAGCTCTGTCACAAATGCTAAGTTCTTTAGTACACTGGCTAGTTTAGTGCTCTCATTCTTAACTAAGATGGATTCAAGTTAAGTTATTAGCATGTTGTTGACACAGATCAACCAGCTGAAGAGCAAACTTTCTTGGCAGGATTTTTGTCTTCAGCTTCTGCCAAAGTCTGCTTCCTCAGCTTTTGCCTTCTAGCTTTCTAACCTGGCTTTCATCATCTTGAGAGAGAGAAGGAAGGAAGGAAGGAAGGAAGGAAGGGAGGGAGGGAGGGAGGGAGGGAGGGAGGGAGGGAGGGAGGGAGCAATACTTGTTATTCAAATATCAACATGTGGTTTTGGTAATAAGAAATGTTGCTGTTTGTTCCCACTGTGTGTGCTTAGAACTGCCTGACAAAGAGGTAGTCAATTTAGTATTCAATCTTCTATCTGGAAGATAATTGCAAGAAAATGTTCTTGATATCAGTCAACTTGGCTTTCACACAATATATTTAATGTTTGGAGAGCCAGTATTGGGGGAAAACTCACTGAGTTTACAGGAAAGATAACCTAATTTAGAGCAGGAGGAAGGCAAACAGATGCCTTCCAGATGATTTTGGACTACAGTTCCTATATGCCTGAACTGGTATAATCAGAGATCAGAGACTATGGGCACTGAAAAGCTCCAGGATACCTACCCATGACTGGGGGAAGGTTTAAACCACAATTTAAAATGATTTAAGAATAGACCCTCTTTCCAGAAAATAGAGAAGAAGAAGAAGAAGAAGAAGAAAAGGGTGTTAAAAGAAAGAACACCTGATTGACCAGTAAGTGTCAGACTGAACTGACCTTCAGGGCCAAAGCAAATTCAAACATGTCTTTGTAGCAGATGCAGGTAAATATATGAATTGAAAAAACCAACTCAGTCCAACAGCAAGTGAATTTTTCCTCACTTTTATTTGTTTTCATGGTTCCCTCTCATTTGGGTTTTCTAGGAATTACCATTCTCCAAAGGCGATTTAGCAAAGAACAAGGGCCTTCTTAAGTGGATGGACCCTCTCAGATTTATTTGGCAGGACTGAAAAGGGGTCTGGGGACTGAAAATTTGTTTCTCACAGTTCTTCAAAGCACCTGGCATCTCATGGGAAATTGCCAGATACCCAGTTTGAAGACTTAGATTAATGTGACTGCCAAGTGTGGGAAACCAGTTGCTGAGACTAGGCCTGGTTTATAATCATGAAATAAATTATCATTTTTTTGCTAAATTATTGTAGGGCATTCAGATGATCTTCCCTCAAGCTAGGAATTCTGTGGTGATGGTACTTTATTTTTCCAGTAATCAAGCAGGATAGGACCTTAAACGTTTCACTAGCCACCCCGTCACTTGGATATCTGGAAGAATGTTTCAAACTCTGGACAAACTGTAATGCCATTGTAGTTGGTCTTAATTTACTTCCCTGGGTGTGAGTCTCCTTGAACTCAGCCGAAAGGGTTTCTGAATCCTCACTTCAAGAATAGCACTGTGACTCTCCATTCAGAAAATAAATGCACAGGAAAAATAAGATAAGAATTGCTGGGCTGTTAGCATTCCTTGTACAGCCTAGGATTTTTTTTTTCCTTTCTGGTTCTGAAATACATTTCTAAACTCTCATCTGCTCCATTCCTACTTCAGCAGGCATGAAACTGCTAATGGGAACCAGATGTCAGATCTACACCCATCCAAAAGCACTCCCACCCTTTTGGTGCATCAGGTTTCTTGGAGGAGAAGGACCAGCAAAGATTCCTAGAACAGCTGAAACTTTAGAATCCAACCAGTAAATAACACTGGGAAAGTTTCTAAGGAAAGTGGAGGATGTAAATGCTGATGGCAAATCAAGTTTTTTCTGGCCATATAATTCCCCAAGAGAGGAAGGAAGTAAGATTGTGTGCAATTCTTGTTCAGGCTCCAGTCCACAAAGTTAATTCCTTTTTGTTGTTAAGATTCCTAGGGATAGAAGAACATGTGTAGTGTTATACGTATATTAAGTCACAAACATTATAGAACAGGCAATGCTGTGAATGGACTACATTATCTTTCCCAAGTTAGCAACATTACAATGCCATCCTTCCAACCAACATGGCCACTTGCTCTGGCAACTGTAGTCCAACGTGTTTATATGGTGCCATGTTGGGAAAGGTGACACAAGTGATGCGTTGAAGTAAAAAAAAGAAAAAAAGAAAAATTGAGAGGTGAACTCATGTTACTCAGGCACACTCTCTCTCTTTCCAAATATTTTGGGGTGCTTATTTCAATTGCCCTCTTTTGACCTATGACCCCACTATGAATGCGTACAATCAGTGATCTGACTAATCTTGGCAAAAACATCTATTGGCAAAACAGCCAGAGAAGCAGTACTGAACTGGGTAGAAAAAGTGAATATCTGTGGAGGGAGAATTTTCATCTGCCTAAAGTCATTACTTTGGGCTCTGAATCAAGGTGTAAAAGGCTGATTACAGATCCTTGCCAAAGTAAGAAGTGAAGTTGTTACATTGCCTAATTGCTGTGAGCCCAGGAGAATGGCTGACCTGACCTTATGAGGTCCTGAAATCACCTCAGTGTACTAATTGCGTTTCTGTGTGAATTCTGCAAAGGCTGAACAGCTCTGCGAAGACCACTGAGCAGGCCTTGAGCTGTACCTCTCGGCGGAGGCTCAGCTTTCCCTCATCTTTGAGGAATTTAGATTTGGCCAGTCATAAACCTGGAACCAATTCATTCTGACTTTGAGGGCAATCAGCAAAGAACACTGAGATACCCTTTGAATTCTTGTGATGCCTCATCACTGCTTCACACACCCTCTGAATAATATTATTATGTTTTAAGGAAGGCATCTGTGGATGTGCGTGCATCTGTGGGTGCATGTGTATGCAAGTATGTTTTGTTTGGTTTTTTTCATGGCCATCCCTAATGCGTCTGACTTCTGGCCCACTTCTGGGCCAAGATTAGCAACTGCTGTGAATAAGAGTCTGAAGAGTTTTTTGAGAGTGATGGGGTGGGAGAGAGAGAATGCAGTTGCCTGACATCTGGTGTAAATGATATGAGAACTAAAGCTGGTCAGCCAGTGAGGAGCTGAACATTTGCATTCCCCAAAGGTTATCTCAACATGGGACTAGTCCAGCTCCCATTTGAAACAGTGGGGGGAAATCCCATTGATTTTTCTTCCACTGGCCACTCTCAGTTATCTTGGCCTATCGATGCAGTAACAATCTTGGGTGAAGTAGAAAATGATCCGCCTCTTCCAACAATGCCACATGGCAATCCCCAACGTCTTTTTATTTCCCTGCTTTCGGTCTCAGTTCTGCTTATGGACATCTGCATAAAGGAGACCACAACCCCCCTTTTAATCTAAAAAGGGAAAGAACCCATCAACACCCATTCGGATGAACCAAGTCACGTGTCCTGTTCTTCATCCTCTCCTTTTCTTATCTGATTAGCAGGATTTCCCGCTTCAAGAAGACCTTTGTTTTTCCCAGCTCCCTAACTGGGTCCCAGATTCCTTATTTATCCATTTCAGGCACAACTGTGGCTTAGGAGCAGACTCAACCAGCAAGGGCATTGCCAAAAAAGGCTGAATTTTGGTGGCACTTTTCTCGTTTATTGAAGTGGGCTTAAAAAACAGCAGACATTTTGATTCTTCAGGCTGGCTCAGCCTGGAGGATAAACAGTGGAAATGATTAGCAACTTGAAGCAGCAGGAAATTATTGGCAAGCTGATCAACAGCTCTAGGATGGTCTACTCGAGTATTGTCTAGAAACCCTTTGTGCTTCTCCTCTGATTTGCTTTGGGAGAGTATAAAACAGGCATCTCTACGCCTGCCTCTTTATTCCTCCTTTTCTCATCCTGTCCTTTGGCTCTAGCCAAACTTTACTCCACATCTCAGTTTGTTCCCTATAACAACATGTTTCATTTTTCTACATGTACAGGTGAAACTCGAAAAATTAGAATATCGTGCAAATGTTCATTTATGTCAGTATGGCAACTCAAAAGGTGAAACCAATATATGAGATAGACGCATTACATGCAAAGCGAGATATGTCAAGCCTTACTTTGGTATAATTGTGATGATTATGGTGTACAGCTTATGAAAACCCCAAATTCACAATCTCAGAAAATTAGAATAGTGTGAAAAGGTTCAATATTCTAGGCTCAAAGTGTCCCACTCTAATCAGCTAATGAATCCATAACACCTGCAAAGGGTTCCTGAGCCTTTCAATGGTCTCTTAGGCTGGTTCAGTAGGAATCACAAGCATGGGAAAGACTGCTGACCTGACAGTTGTGCAGAAAACCATCATTGACACCCTCCATAAGGAGGGAAAGCCCCAAAAGGTAATCGCAAAAGAAGTTGGATGTTCCCAAAGTGCTGTATCAAAGCACATCAATAGAAGGTTATGTGGAAGAGAAAAGTGTGGTAGAAAAAGGTGCACAAGCAGCAGGGATGACCGCAGCCTGGAGAGGACTGTCAGGAAAAGGCCATTCAAAAGTGTTGGGGACTTTCACAAGGAGTGGACTGAGGCTGCAGTTAGTGCATCAAGAGCCACCACACACAGACGGATCCTGGACATGGGCTTCAAATGTTGTATTCCTCTTGTCAAGCCGCTCCTGAACAACAAACAACGTCAGAAGCGTCTTACCTGGGCTACAGGAAAAAAAAAAAAAGAACTGGTCTGTTGCCCAGTGGTCCAAAGTCCTCTTTTCTGATGAGAGCAACTTTTGCATCTCATTTGGGAACCAAGGACCCAGAGTCTGGAGGAAGAATGGAGAGGCACACAATGCACGATGCTTGAAGTCCAGTGTGAAGTTTCCACAGTCTGTGTTGATTTGGGGAGCCATGTCATCTGCTGGTGTTGGTCCACTGTGCTTCATTAGGTCCAGGGTCAATGCAGCCGTCTACCAGGAGATTTTGGAGCACTTCATGCTTCCTTCCGCAGACGAGCTTTATGGGGATGCTGACTTCATTTTCCAGCAGGACCTGGCACCTTCCCACACTGCCAAAAGTACCAAAAGCTGGTTCAATGACCATGGGATTACTGTGCTTGATTGGCCAGCAAACCCGCCTGACCTGAACCCCATAGAGAATCTATGGGGCATTGCCAAGAGAAAGATGAGGGACATGAGACCAAACAATGCAGCGGAGCTGAAGGCCACTATTGAAGCATCCTGGTCTTCCATAACACCTCAGCAGTGCCACAGGCTGATAGCATCCATGCCACGCTGCATTGCAGCAGTCATTGCTGCAAAAGGGGCCCAAAGCAAGTACTGAGTACGTATGCATGCTTATACTTTGCAGAGGTCCGATATTGTTCTATTTCCAATCCTTGTGTTATTGATGTTATGTAATATTCTAATTTTCTGAGATTGTGAATTTGGGGTTTTCATAAGCTGTACGCCATAATCATCACAGTTATACCAAAGTAAGGCTTGACATATCTCGCTTTGCATGTAATGCGTCTATCTCATATATTGGTTTCACCTTTTGAGTTGCCATACTGACATAAATGAACATTTGCACGATATTCTAATTTTTCAAGTTTCACCTGTATATATGCATGACGCTTCCTAAAGGGGCCTGTGGCAGTTGCAAAATAAAGGGAAGTTTGTGTTTTCTTCTAGAGAAGCTATTTAGCAGAAGCGAAATGTGCAGCCCTTGTTGTAATTTTTAATTTGAATCAATGTGGAGTCCCAGACTTTAAAGGTTTGTTGGTTAGACCCATGCTTCTGCCATTTATATTGCTTGCTTTCCAGTCTGTGCTCACAGAAATATGTCCTGGGTCTGAGAATGAAGCAGGAGTATGCATTCCAAGAGGAGAAACTGTTAAGGAAGAAGAAAACAATGTATATTCACATGGAATAAAAGGCTAAGAGAACCAAAACGAATGATTGTCTGCCTCCAAGCCCTTGCTTTGAATTTAGGCATCCCGATCTTAAGTAGATACACAACTAAGGACAGATTGCTATTGTGTTCTTCTTTGCATAAATGCCCCCTTGGGCACCATGTAAAAGGTGGGTCAAAGGTTTGTCCTCAAAAAGTCTTAAAGCTGCTGCTATTAGATCTCCTTCTTTGGTAAGAACAAAGTGAAAGCAACCAAACAAAAATCACCTTCTGATGACCACTGAAGACATTAATGTCATCTGGATAACATGATTCTCTTGCGCTTTCCAAATCCCCGTAGAATGAAATATTACTCCAAAAGTACAAAATATGCATTCAATCGGTAACCAGATTAAGTTCTGTTGGGTGAATGCAGCCAAAACAAGTCATTTAATCCTAAATGTCTACCCAAAAATATAGGATAATTTGTGACAGATGATGTGCATGCGTAAGAATTATGGGGTTGGGGAAATCTTACTGTAGGCCTCCTGCAGAGGGATGTATTGTGTTGTGGATGTCCATCTAAGTATATATCTGTTGCTGATCTTTGGACCAGCATCTCAGTCCAACAAAGAGACCTCCTATCAGGTTTGCTGTGGATGCTCAGAACAAAGGACTTGCATTGGCAGATTAGACCAATGGCTTGGGAAGTTAACTTATCTTTTACCATTAATAGTATTGAGAAAAGCTGTAGTTTAGAGGGAGATCCAACTGGTAAGGGGATAAGTTGCAAGGCTGTCTGAATGGGAATGGAGTTAGTTGTCTGCATTGTTACCACTGCTATCCATGTATGTAGTTATGGGGAGAGAGAGAGTTGTTGCCCAAAACATGGATAGACAACCTGATACCCTCCGGATATTTTGAACTACAGCTCCCCCAAACCTTTGTTATCCTCTACAATTGTTGGGTCATTGAAAAAAATCTGCTTGTATATCTCTGACTGAAATAATTTTGGGTTGGCCCCATTTTACAATTTTTCAAATTGGGCCTGTCTTCAAAATGTTATCAGACTTGGTTAAACGCAAGGGCTACCAGCAAAGTTGATGCCAATAATGCATTGACATCCATCTTGGCCACCATCTTGGCCATCATCATGTTAAAGTTAGGCTAAGAAGGCCTTGGATTCAGCCGCTCAGGAAATGTTAGGGTTACATCTAAATAAATAATCCCCCCAACCGCTTCAAAAGCTTGCAACATCTCCCTGTCTGTAATGGATGGCATGAGCGGGGAAGATTCTGGAATGGAAGTTCAAGGTTGTCAGGAGGGGGAGAGACATCCCAGGGCAAGCACCTTCCCAGCCTGCAGCAAGAGTGTGGGAAGACGAAGAGGCTGAGGCTGAACCCTCCCTAGAGTCTCACGGGTTATAGCCACTAGTTGCTTTAGCATAGGTTGAGTCTGACAAGGTGTGAGCTAATAAAGGAACTGAACTGTACTGGATTGCCTCGCTGCTGTTCTTGGGCTGAACCTGACACTGTCTCTCTAACTCTAACCCTTACCTTCTGCTATGAGTAACAATAATGCTGGCCTAAATAGGTTAACAGTTATGTGTATAAAGTCACTTTGTAGAATATACCGTAGCTTTCAGCATACCCCAAAGTACTTTCATCTTCTTGGTTCTAGTTTGCTTGTAATTTGTATACAGTTCAAAAGATTTATTAGCAGCCTGGACAGGGCTGTTGGATTTTATATTTCTCAGCAACTAGCTTTGAGATGTTTTGAGATATGGACAGCAGGACTCACAGAGAGAGAGAGAGAGAGACATGCACCACTAGCTATCTCTTTCTTAGCATGATGCATCCATGCTCTGAGTACTGGAACCTGAATAGGAAATAGTACATTGTTTTAATTTACTGAAGAGGGGGGAGATTTATTTGCCTTCTGGAATATACATTTTGTGTGTTACCTGCTTAGCCTTGAGCCTGAACAGACCTCAGCTATTCAGTGCCGTGGCCTGTCTTGAACTGTGGAGATGATACGGCTGCTGCAGCTTCTACTTACTCTACTCATAATAAACAAAAGCCCTTGCAGTGATATTATATCAGCGGCTCAGGGCTAACCAACTCATTGTGAAGCCCAGGTCTGTTTATGTTTCCTCCAAAGGGCTAAGTGGTTCTAATCTAAATTAAGAAAATAGGTGGCACCAAAGGGAAGAGTGGGACGATAGAGAAGGGATGTGGGGTATGGAGTGGGTAGAGAAAGCAGAAAAGGGAGTGGCCAGGCGTCCACTTTTTAAAAAAGGAAATAAAAAGCTACAACCAAAAGAGAGGGCTTCCTGCCAGATGTGAGTTTTATAAAGGGGATGTAGTTTTCAGTATCGTTTGCTGATCCAGCAGTCCCACAACTTCCCCTTGCTCTGTTTAAGCAGCTGAGATCTTGCGTGCTTGCATGGACCTGCAGATGAACTCTGTGCAAACAGTGCTTGGGTGTACCTAACAACCATTTAGCCAACTTGGGTGGAAAATAAGTGCAGTACTGTATTCATCGGTCTCCTTTTCGATGGCACAGGAATGGGCGAGTTCTTTCATTGGCACTTTGCATCATCATAGACCTCCCCAAGAAGAACAGAATGAGTGTGCCCTCAAATGATTTCCATACAGCACGTAGTCACCACGAAAACAGTGAACTCTGTTCTCTCCCTCCCTCACTTCTTGAAAGGTAAAGTTCATCTCAAGTGAAGGTCAAGACCTGTTTTTGTGCAGAATGTGGAATGGTGGATTTAAGTTACAGGACTGCAGATTCTGGTTACATTTTAGGGGGAAAACGTCTTTCCAACACAGAAGTTTGACAGTGGAACCAATGACAGAGAGGTTGGTGGGCTGCCCTTCATTGGGTATCTTCAAGAGGAGGCTGAACAGACATCTGTTTGAGATTGCTTTCTTTGGATTTCCTGCAGGGAATTGGACTCAGAAACCTAATTGTTCCTTCCAACTCTACAATTCAATCTTTTATGAAACTTCCTTGCTGCACAACCAGCCAACACAAGATATTCTTCCCATCCAGTCTGGGAAACATCACTTCTCCTTCCCATATCACTCTGCAGACCATGCTTGATGGGAGAAGACTTTTCTCTATTTTCTCTGCATTTAATATTGGCTTGCATAATTTATTCTACTTGGTTTGGAGTTCATAATGGACTTGGCAAGGGGAAGAATAAGGAACGAGAGACCACAGAAGAGTTCATCAGCCCCTGGGTCTTTGTGGCTTAAAAGGTTTTACTGTAACATTCATAACCTTTCATGTGTATCTTAACAAATGTCAAGGGCTAGAAACTTAACATGTAGATTTTCAGGAAATTAATGCTACACACAATATTGCACTCTTCCTTTTTTTGGGGTCTGTATAGAATTATGATGCAGATACAGCCCTGACATCGGCTGAAAAGCAATCTCATAGCAGCTTCCCACTGTACACCAGTTGTTCTGATCCAGAGTATGGCTAATTTCCCTTCTCACCAAAGAGGTCCTGTAGAGAGAGAGAAGACCAGGCCGATCTTCAAGCAAAGGGTGGAAGCAGAGGAAATAGGATTGTAAGAGAGGAAGACTAAATACAGTAAGAGAATGGGCTGAACTTCCAGAAGTAAAGTTAGACAAGGGAAGGAGTATCAGAAAAAAGACAGCATAAAGAGCTACAGATTTAAGGGAGGCTGAAGTTCACATTGTGGTTTGAAGGAAAAAGCCAACGCTTTGGTTGCAGGGCTTCAGTTCAACAAGAATTTGGTGCAGCAACAACATCGAGACAAAGATAGTTGTGTGGTTGCATGGACTTCAAAGCATTGCATAGAACGTACTTGAGACAATGGGGCGGGGGGGATATTTTTCCTTTGGATGAGCCTCAGACGTGATAGTTAAGAAGCTGTTCTAAAGAGTGAACTGCTATATATTTAAAGACAGGGTAAAGGCTGCACTTTCTTTGTTGAACCTTATCTGACCTCTTTAGGGTGGCCTGCCAAACTCTGCTGGAAAGCAAAGAGGGGCCAGGGTTTTGTTGCTTCAGGCCAGGCTGGCCATTTTTGAAAGAAGGGAGGTGGGGGGGACTCAGCCTTTCCCATGGTATGTTGAAATGTTTCCTTTTCCCTGGCTCCGTCTGTAACCTGGAGGAACAGAATCATGTGTGGAAAAAAGCCACTTTGACCAACACTTTTGATCTTCAGTTGCAGGCTGTGGAACTCCTTTTACTGTTTTGTCTATTATTTACATGCTTAGATTTTTAACAAATCATTTGCCCTCATTTAGGTATGTACATTTTAAAGAGAGAGTCAGATGTGTGGGCAGAAATGAATATTCTTAGCCAGCCATTCCCAGTGAAATCTGGACAACTGTGCAGAACTTGAGCATTTCTTCTTGGAGACTTGATAATTTTAGGATTTATTCCTAGAAGACCTGTAAATTGTAAAGGTTAGGGTTACCAGTTCTGGCCTGCAAAAATCCAGTTGACCAGTAGGTGCTAGCATTTTATTTTTTTCCCCCATCATATCTCTTTGCTGACATCTAATGGTTGCCTATGTCTTTGCAGCCCTGATCTGATAGTCCTAGTTAAGTTAAAGATACTGTCAATATGCTGTGTCTCAACCTTATATTATTAAGATGAGTAAAAGCATAAGATCAGGCTTTTCCTCAGCCTGGGGAGCTCTCCAGATTTGTCGACTTCAGCTCCCAGAATGCTCAATAATGACCATGCATATTGGGAATTCTGGAGCTGAAGTCCTCTCATTTGGAGGGCATCCAGTTGGGGAATGCTCCACTAGATAAAACAATGGGAACAATAATAGTATTGTGAACAGAAGGGTGAGCATGTTTCGACTGAGTGTGGGTTTATAATAATACATTGAGCAAAATGTTGCTAACCTGTACAAGGCTTACTATCTTGTGCAAACCAGCCAATCTGATTTTAAAAAAATGCCTGGAAAAATGGAAGTCAAATGTAGAAAAATCATGTTGTTTAGAAATATAGTTTCATTCAAACTTAGGGATGAAAATAGGTGGGTGTTTTTTTGGGGGGGGGGATTGGTATTAGGGTTTGAAGTATTACAAAAATTTAGATTCTGCTGCATTTCCCCCCTTCATTTCCAGATTCTACTCCATGAGCTGCTCATTTCTTCCAGGTACAACCTCTGATTTCCCCTGGTTCCACTAAGATCTAAGATTGTTTTTGAAATCAGGAACTTACAGCCGGGGAGGTTGTGAACACAAGCAGTTCTGCCTTCATCATTGCTGTCTTCAGTTTCTTTAATCACTTTTCTGCTGGGCATCATGTTTAGACTTTTTCAACCTATTTGGCCAGAAAATTGTGACAGGCACCTCACTGTTACTGTTCTATTAGCCATCAATATTGGGTCTCTCTCCTGGAGTCATCTAGGGAACCTTCTTCCTCTTGAACCAGTTTAAGTTGACTCAGCTAGAGTTCTGATCCCATATATCTACCCTAATGAACCAGGAACTTATATATGTGCCTGAATTACAGGGTTTTGTGGTCATTTTTGAACTGTACTCCATGGGTAGTGACTGCCAGACATTTTATGGTGCTGAATTTTCATTTGGTGTGGCGTTTGTTTATTTTACTTCACTCCATGCAGCTGTTTCTCAACTGGTAAAAATAGGTTGCTGCTAAATTTGCTTTGGCACCTGCTGCTTTACAAAATAGAGGTAAAAGGGATGGGGTGGGGGGCTGGTGCTTGCAGAAGAGTTTGATATGTATGCACAAGAGTTTTGAAAGTACTGGATAGGTGGAATAAGGGTGTTTCCTTACTGCTAAGCTGCGGTGCTCTCTAGTCATTCTTGAGTTGGGAGGAAACAATTCTGGCATGAAATGGATTGTTCCCATTGCCCATCCTTCTCCTGCCTCAGTTGCTTCTCTTCCCAGGCACTGCAGTGTTTCCAAGGTGACCCAATATAACAGATTTTGCACATCCCAAGGTTTCGAAGAATTTTGAATTAAGGGGGAAAACACAACTTAATTCGATACAGCTAAAGATGACGATTATCCCTTTGATCTTGATGACTTGATCTCCCTGGTGGATTAAGTGCTGTAAGCCTGAACAACCTCTTCTGGAATCCGGAAATGGTCCTGAATCATTTCCCAGTGTTCTGATAAAGGAGCAAATCGTTTTCTGAATGGCAGAACCTTTCTTATGTGCGCTCTCGAAGAGCTTTCTGCTTGGCCTGTTTCAATACCTTCTCCTCAATGCTTTGGAGGGGAAGTTGGTAACATCTCCAAAGCTGGACAGATCTATCTTTGTGGAGTCAGAGAAATGGAATCAGTAACATATGTGCAGTCTGTTTTATTCTGACCTTCACAGAGATCACTTCCCCTAAACCAGTCCACTCATCTTAAAGTGGCCAAGTCCACTCATCTTAAAGTGGCCAAGTTTGGACAACACTGCCCTAAACAGAAGCTCAGGAAAGACAGAGGAAAAAGATTACATCCTTCACCAGCTCTTGTACCTGTGCTCTAAGATCATAAAGAAGGTTGCAGGATTCATTTCTGTTGCCATTATGAGAGGCTGCAAATGACTGGAAATGCCCTAGATTGAATAGTGCTGTTCCTTAGAGTGTGTTTCCAATCATGCTCTGAGGGGTTTAAATACCTTCAAGGCATTGTAAATTCTCTTTTCCTTTTCTTTCTTTCTGGAATTGTAAGCAGTAAACCAACTGACAGCTACATTTCTGAGCTAAAATTAGAGGCTACTCTTTAGTCTTTCAGCCAAAAGTGTTACTTTCAGAATGTGTTAAGAATAAGAATGAATCTGCAGGAACCTTTGGTGGGAAGGAGGCATATCCAAGTCATGATGTAAATAAACAGTAGGCAAAATCTTGTATCAAAGAGAAATCAGGGGGAAATGTCCATATCATGAATAGCTTAGGATTCAATGGCTGCAGAGGAACACCAGTACTTGTTGCAAAGTTATTTGCCAAACTATTTTAAATTAACAAAAGCAATAGCGAAAATCCATTTTTTCTATTGCTTCTTCACGCCTTCTCACATCTTGTTTCTTAATTCTTCCACTTGGAGACTGTCATAACTCCATCAGGTTCATAAGCAGACTGAGTTAAGAGATTATACTTTTTTTAGAATTTGCAACTTACTGTGGGATGTATATTTTAATGGTACAAATCAGGAGACCAGCATTCCCCAGACAGTTCAGTGTGATGAAATGTAATCAATCAATCACTACAGTAAAATGCAGAGTAATATCTGAAATGATGAGGAAAGCAAATCTATGCAGAGCAAACTGAAAAAGATGGAAGAATAAGAATCTGGATGGAAGACTGGGTTGGATACAGTTGGAATAATATAACGCCTGCCCTGATGGAATAGAATTGTTATGTCTATAAACTGTAATGTGTTTCTGTTGTGTTCCCATAGGCCCTTGGGAATAGTGGATAGTCATATCTTCAGCCATGGGATGGCAAGAATGTTATTCTCTGTCTCAAATCACTTGTTGCGATGGGCAGCTGTACAAATTGAATTAATAATCAATCAGTCAATCAATCATAGCTGGTTCTGAAACAGATTTGGCAATTGATCATCTAAGACAGTGCACTCTGAAAGACTGAAAGATCCTTGTAAGCTCCCATGTTTCTTTTTACTGAAGTGTGAATTAATGTCTCTGATATTTCAAGATTATCTTTCTTCTTGGAAAGGGACAACTGAGGCAACGGCAGTCAATGGCAGCAAATTATTATTTTTTAATTGTTACAGCAGTCAGTGTTTCTTTGTATCTTGGAATGGATCCCTCCTGGTATCTGGGATGGCAGAATGCAAATGGAAGGAGATTTCTTCTCTTGACAGCGGCATAGAAGAGGAAGCTCGGCTGATGCAACTTGTCATGTAGGAACATGAGCCTGTAAAATGTTGGTCAGGTGGGGATCTAGCTATGGATGAGTGAAATTTACCCCTTTAGTCCATAAACCTTTGCTGATCAAATTCTGGGCTTAAGTTAGAATGTCCGGCTATTTCGTGCAAAAGGATGAGCTTTTGGTTGTGAATTCAGGTGCATATAATCCTTCTAAGATCCCTGGATGAGTTGTACAAGATGTTGTAAATCTAGGAGCCATTATTTATTTATTTTTTTCCCTGTCTTTTCCCTTTCATGAATCAAACACAATGAGAGGAACAGCAAGGCCCACATCAAAAATCAAAGCTTATTGTTGTGTTACTTAAAGTGGCCATGATTTCAAGATGCAAATACTGCTGGATTTCCAAATCATGCCACTTTAAATAACACAATGTCTCAGACAACAAATTTTGTATGATTCAAAAGGAGTGCATTAGGTAAGCCAAGAGGATAAGCTTTTAAGTGCAGGTGTTACTGGCAAATGGCACTGCAGGGACCATATCAGGGGGATATAAACCCCATTATTTATGTATTTGCATCTGATGTTGAGATGCAGTACAGAAAGGCATGAAATGGACTGTGACATCACTGCACATATTTTTCCATCATTGTGTCAAGCCACAGAGGCCTGTGCCAAAAATGCTTGGAAATGCCTTCCTTCCATTTTATTTTCCTCATTGTCCTTCTTTGTGAAGTTGAATAGACTTTTGTAGCTCTTTAAAGTACAGGGTAGGAAATGGGACTTCATCTACGCACCAATGTTTAAGGATGAAATTCCATGAATAGTTAAACTCACATCGTGCTATTGAGTTGTGTTTCACATGTTTGCTTTATTCCAGAGGAATTTAAAGGACAGGGATCAAAGATAGCCTATACCTACAACTAGATTAAGTCATGGGTTGCCAACACATTGTAAAAGAACATCTTTGTCATCTTATCTGCTTATTAGTCTGCAGGTGTCTGTTGGTGAATCCATTTACAATATGAAAATAGATGCGTGGTGATGTGTGTAGATCCCACCTATAGTAACAGAGTGAGGGCCAGTGAAAGTTAGTTGGGATTATTCCTTTTAGTTAGGTTTAATAATGATGTGATTAATGGCCTATGTGTGGCTTTGTGCTATTTTAACAGCTTTGCTTCCTTTCATACTGTAATGCTTTCTAAATTGTGTATTGCTTTGAACACTTGATGGAGAAACCCCTTTCAGACATTCAGCTTCTGTGCTGATTAAATATATAGGACAAGAAGGCCAAAAATGGTGGCCTGTTCCCCAACTGCCTCCTCCTTGTCACCTTGTTTATTCCCCTCCCAACTAGAGGGAAATTGAGAAGCTTGAATTAATTGCATACTCTTCTTTGCAGTGGGGAAACCTGATTTTCCCATAGTCTGAAGATGTGTGAGAAGCAGATGGGTTGCTTTTCTTTCTTCTCCTGTGTTAATTAAAGATAGATCTAGAATGCAGCAATGGCCTTCACATCAGACATACTAATAGGATGGACTTTTTAATGCCATCTGTATGGAAGAGGAAGGTTTCGGTTGCTTTGAAACAGGGCCTTGGATGTGACGTTCAGAATTGCTAAACTTTGATTGCTTTTAGGAAGAATGGGAAGAGCTAGCTATTTCGGCTGACTTTTGGTGTGTTGGGTTAAGGACCATGAATGAAGCTAGCTAAGTTAAAAATGAATACACATCCCACATCTCTTTGGTTTTGGGATGCTGTTAGAATATGTCTACGTGCATAAGGTTTTGTTTTGGATTAAATTGGATCTATCAAAAGTCACCTTTGGTTTGCAGAGAAGCAATATACACATCTGCAAATGCTTTTATGTAGGGCTGTTACTTGACTAAAGAGGCTAACATCGATTAATTTTTACAAGTTTCAGTAGCATCTCAGTTGAAAGTTGATTGCACAACCAGAACTCCTTTTTAAAAAATCTTGCACATATACCAAGGGCCATTCCCCACAAAGAGAGAAAAAGAGACTGTATCTCCCTAAAGAGGTCATTTACAGTCTACGTTTCATTAAAGCAAGGGCTTGAATTCTAAATTGCAATCCTGTGTATGGAATGGTTTTTTTCCAAAGATTTCACTCCAGCCAGTGCACCTACTGGTGGAAGGAAGTGGTGGGAGGGAATCTCACTGATGTCCCCAAAGATGTTCTGCTCTTACTACCACCTTGCATGGTGTTGTGAAGAACGTATCAGTGCTTTCTTCTTCAAAGGATCAAGCATGTGGTTCTACAAGATACCGATTTGATAAAGTGAATCTAACTGCCTTGAGTAGTAATAACCAATGGCAGATTATATTCCTAAAACATATGTGTTCTTTCAATCTCATACATAAACAGTAACCACAAATTAATCACAGAAGCTCTTGTAAAACTTCCTGGCTCCACATGACCTGAGAAATATAGTTGGCGGGGGGAGGGGTGAAATACTTACACGGCTTGGCTCTGGAAGTTGGTTTAGGATCATTTCAAGTCTGTAAGCTGGATGAAGGGTCAACATGCTCATTTACATGTTGAGCTTCTTTGGGGCTGCCTTGAATGCTTTTTTAAAATAACTATGATTCACGAAAATAAGTATTTGAGCAAGCTGGCAGGGAGACATCCAAGGTAGATGTTATTGATCTCAAGATAGCATTGTCCTCCACCAGGCAGCAGTTTTGCAGCTTTTGAAGTCTTTTGAAGTTTGTTCCTTGCCAGACGTTCTTGCTCTCTTCAGAAAGAAAATTGCTACTTCTTTAAGGCCTCCTAATAGAGCGGTTTTAGCTGTCATCTTGGCAGAAGAACATGACTGCCATTTCAGTTTCTAGATGTCAGCTGATGTTTATCAGTGCCTTTTAAGGAAAGAGTTTGCTATCAGACTGTAATCTCTTCACGTTGTCAATTGTATTGTTTCAAAGATAATTATTTCCTGTACATTAGTGGGACAAGTTTCTATCTTATAACAAAACCTCTGCTTTCAGTTATTCTCTTTCTTGTTACACTAAAATCAGCGTATGCAGGTTTAACTATTGTTTACAAAGTACTTCCTCTATGCAGATCTTTGTTTCTTTATACAGTGCCTTGATTGTGTTAAAAAATAGTTTCGGGCAAGTGGATCAGCCCACACTGGAATCCATTACTCGTTTCTGCTGCTGAAAGCAAAAGTTGTTCCCCCACTTACACACTTCTCTGGGAGTCCAGCATTTTTCTGGTTAGGTCACAGATCGGGGCATGATTCATTTGGAGTTGGTCTCCTGGAAAGAGGCATCACAATGAAGAAAGAGAGATTAGGGTACATGATAGACATTTCCTCTTCTGAGTAACAGAGGCAGATGACAGGGTATTTTTCATCTAGAAATCCAACACTTCCTTCATGTGATGGTATCACTCTAAAAGGAGGCATATTGGTGGTTATAGTAAAGGGTTCATAAAGTCTCCATCAAATTCAGCCCAACTCATGGTGACTTCATAGATGTATCCTGGTAAGATTTATTGAAAATAATACCAAGTTGTTTGCCATTTCCTGCTTTTAGGGTTTTTCTTTTTTCTTTTCCACCTTAGGCTACTAGACAGCCAAGGGATTCCCCAGAGGTTTCCCATCCAGATGCTAACCAGGTCTGAACCTGCTTAGCTTCCTACCCCAGAAACGTGTAGGTAGATATTGCCACCTGCTGAGGTGAAGGGATAATAGAGGGGGTAACATAGAGCACAACCTAGTCCTTTTTTTTTTTTTTTTAATGAAAGTGCCCTGATTTGATAACTGACTCCAAAGCCTGTTTTCTTTGAAACTCAATCAAACCACAGAGAATAAAGCACAAATACTTTAATAAACAGAGAAACTCCTCTTGGTAACAGTCCTTCTGCCAAAATAATCAAATTTGTGAGCTGGTTCCCCAACCCCTTTCCTGGCATCACTTTATTGAGTTTGGAAAAAGTAAATATCAGAACTGAATTTTTGGTTCAGCGTAGCTTATGGAACCTAAGTTCTGAGTAGTCCAGGACAGCATAGGAACTTACTTTTTTTCCCCATCTGCTGAGCAACGGTTGCAGGGACACAGGGAAAGGTGAAGGCAAAGAGCCCAAGCGAACTCTCTCAAGCAGTGGATGAAATGCTCTTGAAGAGCCCGTTAAAGTTTCAATCCCATGCAGCTTTTTGTGGAAATGAGCTCCATCCTACAGAATAGGTCTTACTTGTATAGGCTAGAATTGCACTTTGACTATTGTTAACTGGTACAGATTCCTGGAAATCTAAAATTAGAGTTCAAGAATCCCTGGAGAGATCTTTCCATTATCTATTTCATCTTCCGTTTTCTGGTCTTGAGAGTTCACAATCCTCGAGGGACTCTTGTTTGTTTCCTATGACAGACCTGTTTCCTTCAAAGCCTTGAATGAGGATTCGGTCAGTCTTTCTTTGAATCAGAGATGTGACGTCAGTTGGATCCCCCAAAACTCATTTTTGCAGAAGCACCTTTTCTGCTTTCTGCACTGTAGCTCTTGTTCTTCTCTAAGTTTAACATTTCTAGTCTTAACAATGCCTTCTGCCAACTGAATGGAACGACAAATTAGGATGTCGAGTCTGCAGTTTTTCATCCTCAGTCCACGTATGGGATTGTCACACTGCAAGCATTAAATTGCCTGGGACAGAATTAATACAGACATTAATTCAGGAGTTCAGTAAGAGCTCTTGGGGCAAAGGTCAAGGGCTCCCAGTGACTTGATGATGTTTGCTTTTTAAAAAAAAATTATTAGTGTTGCTTCTTGGATTCCTTTTCAAGTTCCAAACTGAAATAATAACTTATTTTGTGGTTGGATATCATAACTCTAGTTGCATCACTTTTCTGACATTGTGCATTTTAAAATAAATTGAAAATAGGCAGGGGTTTCTGCCATACTGGCTTTTGGATAAGGAATGCTGGCAATAGCACATTGCTGTCCTATAGTATACGTTGCCTTGCCTCTTACTCCAAAAGCAAAAGTTTTTGCTTTTTTTACATTAGAAAACTAACGTTCTACCTTCCACCTTGTTGGGAACTCTCATCATACACCTTTGCCTGAACACCCTCATCCAAGAGAAATGAAAGAAGTAGGAATGTGAGAGATGTAGTTTTGTATTGTTCCTGTGATAGAGATGCCTGCCTTAGATATATCAACCTCACTTTTACAAAAATGGCAGGTCAGATGGACATTTTGTATTCCTGATCAGATTTGCTGGTGCTGAGAAAAGATCCTAATTTGGCCCAATTGCTATTTTGTGCATGAATAATTGCCTCAATCAGAGATGTTTTACTGCTGTTATTTAGATATGTTGTTTTATGTTGTATGGCTTGTTTTTATGGGTGGGCAATCCTTGTACTGAACTATTGGTCAGCCATGCTCAGTTTAAAGTAGAGGTGAAAGATTCTCAAGCACTTGCTCTCATCCTCTGAAAAGGCTGAACTTCATCGTTTCCTTGTCTGCCTGAAAATAAATGTTTGAAAATTGAATTTCTGAATGGTCTTTCCAAATCAGCATGTCATCTTCTGGAGCTCCCCAGATATGCTGAGGCTACCAAACTCCCTAAATTCCAAATTCTTTGAATTGGTTGAAATTCTGGTTGCCTAAGCCCACATTTGGAGGGTCAGATGGGGGAATATGGATACAGGCTCTCCAGATATAAGGAACCTTTGGGGGGCAAGGGTTGCTGAGAGGCAAACCTATAAATTCTGCAGAGGGTCTATCCTCAATTTATGTCAGATATGAATGACATCTATGCAAAAGTAAGTCCTATCAAGTTCAGCGGGATTTACTGCCAGGTGGCTATTTTAGATAGTTAGCTTTAGATAGTTATTTTGAGTTTGAGCATATTCTAGTTGACTGAAATTTCCATAAGAGAGATGATCTGCATTAGGATAGGTACTGTAAGTGTTATCCCAATTATATCTAAGTGAGCTTTTCTAGCAGAATGCCAAAGCTCCAGGCTGTAAAAGATACGGGATTGAGAAAGGCACAACAAAAACAGAAAACTGAGAAATGTAACTTCTCCCCTCTTGTTTAGTTTCTAATTATAACAATATAACCATGATGGCTAGAAAGTTGATTATGAATATTAGGATGAAAGCAGTAAATACTAATCTCATTTATTTCTAGAGCCACTGTACTTGTTATCTAGTTGCTCTTCATATGGATTTCAATGATTCATTATTAAAGCCACACTATTATTATTACTAAAGCAGACATGTAGCAAATGAAGTTTTTCCTATCCTATGGTGATGTTTAAAAGAGTGAAATGTCTGCTAAATTTTAGCCATTTGGTGTGAAAAAGGACACGCTTAGCAAACTGAAACACTCTGGAAAAAGATCATACAGCTCCATGCTACATCAAAATAAAAATTGATAACTCCTGAATGGTTTGGGTTGGGTGTGTTTTCACAAACGGCGTGAAAAAATGTTTCAGACTAGGAATGTTTCAGGCTTCATAGAGGCCACAGTGACATGTTCTGACATACTTTTGTTCCACGCTCAGAACACTTCCAGGAAGGTCAAAGCAAGCCACCCATTTCCAACTCAAAATAACAGCTTTTGAGCTTGAAATTGTTAAACAATTTGCCTCTCTTCTTATTTCCGTTGTTTTTTTGTCTTACACTTTTGCCAAACTTATGAAAGATCTTTGTTATTTTATCACACACACACAAACACACCAAAACAATCCTTTCCAGTGGTATTCTACACATCTTTGCCTACAAATTCCTGTCTTGTCAGGGTTTTTTTTCTTTTTTTAATTTTGAAAGAAGAGTGTAGGGTTTCTCTTGCCCTTTGTGTTCTGAAATCTCTCACCTGCTCCTGCAGCTCATATCTCCTGAAATTAGATCCCATCGGTCTGCTGCATAAAGCAGATTTTTAAAGGCACCCCTCTGGTCCTAGTTTTCCAAGCAGCTGGCAGGGCAAACTATGTCCCAGCCAGCCTGCCTGCCTGGTTCAGCATTTTCCCAAAGTCAGTGTTTCCCACAACTGCTTAGTGTTATGAAGCTCAAGGGTCCCATGGCGGGCGCAAGGCACACTTTGGTGCTCCATTTGCAAACTCTGATCTCCCACTTGGTTCTAGGAAAGACCCAGATGATCATACCATGGTGCTCAGTGCAATATTATTTAATTAATTAATTCACTCACTCACTCACTCACTCACTCATTCATTCATTCTCTTTATGTTGTGCAACAAAGCAAACTTTAACCTAAAAAAAAGAAATTAAAAAAATTAAAAATACAAACTAAAAATGCAAACGAAAGAGGAAAATTAAAAAAAAAATCTGTCTTACATCCTATACTTACCAAGAGTCACTGGTTTACCAATGAATTCACTACTATAATATAAACAATGCAAGATATTATTGTAAGATATTACAGAACCTCTGCCATAATAACAAATATTGCTGCATCCTTTGATTAGTAGAAAATATTGCCTTTTCCAAAACACACACTTTGTCACACACTTCGACAACCATTCCTTGACAACTGGAATAATATCACTTTTCCAATTTCTTAATAGAATTCTTTTTGCCACCCCCCATACAGTCAAAATTCCTGATGAAAAGTCAAATTCCAAAAGTATTTAATTCAACATTACATTAACTCGTTTAACATTTAAAGATTTTCCCATAAATCTTCTAATATACATTAATATACAATCCCAAAATGATGCTAAAGGATCACGTGGCCATATCATGTGGATCAGTGAGCCCTCAAATTTCTTATACCTCCAGCATAAAAAAATCTGATGTCCATCCTTTCAAATACATTCTTTGAGGAGTCCAATATGTCCTAAATACGCCTAGAGTCCACTGGATTTGGATGGATAACAACAACAACAACAACAATAATAATATGCAGTGCAATATTTTGAATGAGGGTTTAGCCCCTCTGTTTGGATTAGCAGCAGGGTGTGCTGAAAATTCTATCTCAAGACTTATATTGGTGAGCACACTTTAGACAAGAGATGGACGAGCAGTTAAGAGAGAGTTTGGTCGGAAGTTGGTTTGAGAGATGCTTCATTTTTCTACCCACATGAACACAGGGCCACAAATGTTTGTCCCCTCCTTTCCTAGGCTTATCTTTCGTTGGTGAAAAAATTTCAGCAGAGGCAAATACGGGTCTGTGCCACCAAGAACAGTGTCTCTATTATATAGCTTCAGCCTCTTGGGCAGAGGGAGTCTCCAGGCTCCCAAGTTTGTGGTGTGTGTCATTTATTGATTGATTCTGAAGCAGACGTACCCCAGATAAAGGCAACTGCCCACGTTCACACTGTGGAGAAAGGATCCTTCCATATAAGGAAGTCTAGCTTGGAGGCACACTCAGATTTCAGAGTAAGAAAGAGAGGCACGGATCCCACTCATTCATTTTTTTTTTTTTAGTTTCACCCCAGTTTTATGGATAATTAAAGCCCCTTCCTACTGATCCTCATCTCCAATAATTCTAAGAAGTGTAAGATACACACACAAAACATGACAAAAAGCTCTGGAGCCTGAACGGCACATTCAGTGCATTATGCAGACACTTTGCAACACAAGTCCTATTTGGAGGCATTATTCCAAGTGTTACCACCCGTAATAGACACTGGGCCAAGCCAGCTCTGAGGAGCAGATTTGGTATTGGTTCCCTCCTACACCCACACAATAGATGTCTTTTTTCACCCTTACTAATTTCAACTGTTTTATTATACTGTATTTACTTAACAGCTAGGGTCTGGCATCTGAAGCTTACCAAACAGCCTCATGCAGAGACCATTTAAGATGTCTCTTCATTTATCACTGACTGAGAGCTTTTCTCCATAGCTCTGCAAAATTGGGGGGGGAAAAGACAGCCTCAGATGAAATCCAGTAATCTAAAGGGAGAGATTAAGAGTCTCAATGGTTGAGATTTAGGAAGACATCAGCTTCTGGCAGGTAGAGGTGGGGTACTTTTCTCAAAGATGAGAAATAGAGTTGATTTCATTCTGAATCTCTGAGAAGCAGATTGAAGAATGACCATTGATGCTAAGAACAGGAGTTGATGCTTAGGGACTGAATGGGTGGTAGGTGCTTGGTGCTAACATTGGTAGCACAACAATGATAGTTCCTGCAGTTAGAGCTAAGAGTTAATCAGCTGTTCTGCCCCAAACCAATGTATGCCATAGTAATAATTCTTTTGCATAAACAGCAACGTGTCCAGTATCTTTCACAAAGGTTAGAATTCGGCAACCTGGAAGAGACGTGTGAACGTTTTGCCCTGTACGGAAGCACAGTATCATCTTGTTGACTCACATTTCTCAGTTCACAATTGTGCTTAAAAAACCATACCAAGTCCTTGAAAAATTCAAGCCAGGTTATCCTCACGAATGGGGGAGGGCATTTAGAACAGGGTAGATGTGTCTGAGCTAAGCAAAGTATGGTCCACTTATTATTTAAAAAAACAAAAAGAGAGAAAAAATGGAAGGAAACATTTTCAGTGCCATGTTAACTACCAAAAGTTGGCAGTGTGAATTTTGTATATTAAAAATATAAAAAATGTTCTGGCCCCATCTGGACCATGAAGTGCCTAGCCGAATTTATTTATTTATTTATTTATTTATTTATTTATTTATTTATTTATTCTTAAATTTATATGCCGCCCATCTCCCCCAGAGGGTGACTCTAGGACGCTTACAATTAAAAACCAAGACAATAAAAACAATAAAAATATAAATACCCCCTGATTAAATCACAAATAAGAAATCTATACAAGCAATATACAAATCAAGAAGATGGGGGAAGCAGTATCAATCATCCCACGAGCTAGTTCCAGCAATGTGAAATGAAGTCCCTGTGTCTTGAAAATATAAATCTTACACTTCTCTTAAAATGTTAAAATCGGGTCTTCTTTGATTCAAGTTTTACTCCTGGTGAGTTCATAGGTACATTCATATCGGTGAATATTTATTTGTTTGCTTGTTTATTACAATAGCCTTTTTTCAGATTTTTTTAAACCTCCCAGTCTACCTTGGAGGTTTCCCATTCAGGAACTAACCAGATATGACTCTGCTTAGTTCTTTGGGATCAGCCAAAGTCAGCTGACACCTAGTTGGCCTTCTGTTTTTTGTACATTTTCACCATTTTCACATGGCCGTTGCTTGCTAAACAAGTGATATTTTTTTGAAATAAACCTAAAGAGCTGTTTTAAAAGAGTTCTCCCTGAAGCTCTCAATAGTACTTATCAACCACCATGCAACATTTGCAAGTTATTTACTATTAGCAATGAATATTTAGGGGATCTGGTGTCTTGATCAGAGGCAATCAGAGTTCAGTCCTTGGACAGACTTGGTAGGCTGGTGTTCCTTGAGAATGAAAGAAACTTCCACATACTGCGAACATGCACAATAACTTCCTTCATTTGACACTGTACTATTCTAAAAAATAGTTTATCTTGACTTCTAGTCAAAAATTACTACTAGCTAACTCAACTGGCTGCCTATAGAAATCTAGGCCCTTATTGAATCAGAGGCAACTGGGACATATACTGTATGCAAGGCATTGGCAGATTATACTCAGACAAATAAAATAAAAATTCAGTAAAAAAAAGAGAGAGAGAGAGAGAGGGAAGGAGAGAGATAGTTGCCTTCACTTTGCTTTTTAATGGAATGGTGGTGGTGTTTTCCTTTGCCCCAACAATGTTTTCTTCCAGATCTCCAGGCCATCAAATTTGAGTGAATTTCCCACTCTGAGCTCAAAAATTCAGTGTTTCAAGAGTGAGAAATATTGGACGCAATTGGCAGCAATTTCACTTGTACAGCCCCAGTTAAGAGATTAGCAAATACAGATGTGCTGTTGCATAACTCCTTGAAACGTCAGCTGCACCGGAGAGACTCTTAATGGATTAAGCTCACAGAAATGATTTCCTGGGTTTAACAGGGCAGAGGGAATCTCTCAGGTAGATCCTTAAAAATACAGACTTTTAATTCTTAAAAACATTTGATCATCTTCACCAGGCAGCTGTGTTCACTGTGGCTCTTGGCTAAGGGAAGAGAGAACTCACTCAATAACGTTACATCCTGGAGGAATAAGCAAATGTTTTTGGCAGTGGCCACAATAGCCCTTATAAAACAAATAAGTTGCTCTTTAGTTCTCCCCCCTTTATCACCAAGTGTATCCTTCCTATTTAACTTTTTTATTTTATTTTTTGGTGCCTTCGAGTCAGGGTTGACTCCTCCTGGACTAGTCCCTGCAGTTTTCTTAGCAAGATTTCGGAAGTGGTTTGCCATTGCCTGCTTTCTAGGGCTGAGAGAGAGGGACTGCCCCAAGGTCACCCATCTGGCTTGGTGCCTGAGGTAAGACTGGAATTCACAGTCTCCCGGTTTTTAGCCTGATGCCTTAACCACTACACCAAACTGGCTCTTATTTAACTTTAACCTTCCCCATTTACATTCACAGGAGAAATGTGTTACTAGGATCCTGGTGGGTTTGAAACTCACCCCATTTGAGGTTAATTTCTGAGCTTCGTTGAAGCAATTGGCCCATGTTAAATTGATGTAACTAATACCTGGGATTCTGGGAGGGGCTTTGAAAGTCTCCAAGTGCTTAGCTATACCTAGTATTTTCTTTTAAATACAGTTTTAGGCCCAGGATTGTATGTTTTCCCCTTTCCAAAGACAGTGTCAAGCCCAGGACCTCCTTGTTCCCTACCAAACTAGTTGTAAGGCTCTTTAGATCCTTGAGATATTTAAATCTATTAATGGAAGCAATCATGCAGTGGGATAATCTCTTTGGGGGCATTAGGTCTGGCATGTTTACCTGGCCAAAGAGGCTAGAATTCAAAACAGAAGCTCTTTTGTAATTCCCATATCTTCTGTCTTAGGCCAAAACAGGCTTTTTTGTTCTTTTGTAGCTTGATGTGCCCTAAAGAAGAATGTAATTCTCTCATGGTGTAGAAGGGTCATCAGAGGTCAACTAGTCCAACTTCTTGCTCAGTGCAGAATCTGCTAAATGACTTTGTTCATTACTACATTGATATCCCAACTTTTCTCCAAAGGGCTTAAAGCAGCTTGGCGCAAGTTCCCCGCTTGTGCATGAAGATCGTCTGTTGGTTATTTGCAGAGGTGTCCCCATGGGATCCAGACAAGTCCAGATGACAGTTTGCAACCATATGATCATGGCCGCATCTTGATTTGTTTGACCTCTGCCCTCAAGACAGTCCTGGTCTCCAGGTCATGCAATAATCAGTATACCATAATATTTTAAGATTAAAGCATAAGTGCAGGTAATCCATTTGCATGTAAGCAAATGTGAGACAATTTACTTGTCTATTCTGATCCCTACATTATTCTCTTAAGCATCTCTTGATTGCCTCTCTTATTCTGCCTTTACTCTTTCTGACATTATGTTTTGTATAATATATGTATGGATCTGCAAATTCTAGCCAATTTGCATCAACAGGCACTTACTAAAAGCAAAGTATATTCAGGGTTGTTGAGTCACCTAATGTTCATTATTTAAATATAAAACTGCAGGACAAGTTACTAAATCCTAATGCTATCTTCGAATTACCCTAGAGAGCAATTTTTATTTTCAGAGTTGGTTTGACAGGCAGAAAGACCCTATGTATTATATTTCCACAAAGCAACTTAACCTTATAAGTTTATTTTTATTTCTCAGGCCAAGTAGCTGTTGCGTTTGATGCTTCCAAAAGCCATTTTGGCTCTCATTTCCTTGTGCATTTTTAAAAGACAAGGCAAAATTCACTTAAGTTTGTTCTACTGCTTTCCTAAACACAAATAAATAAAAGTGTAAACAAATAAATAGCCCGAATCAATCCACTGCAGGCGAGGGACTGTAATCAACCATGCTGGTCCAGTGCAGGTTGGAAGATAATAGACTTGCTAGTCTAGGGCTTGGAGACAATGACTGGCCAAAAGTCACCCAACTGATTTCCATGCTTAAAAGAAGACTAGAACCTGGGTCTCCCCGTTCCTAGTCCAGCTACTTAACCACTTTTTTTTTTAAATGCAGCTTGACATGGCCCAAAGTAAAGTGCATGTATATACTTTGGGAGGGGGGCAGGGTTGGTGTAGCGCTTAAGGCACCAGGCTAGAGTGAGTTATAGTCTCCACTTAGACACAACACGAGCCGGGTGACCTTGGGCCAGTCATTCTCTCTCAGCCCTAGGAAGCAGGCAATGGCAAACCACTTCCAAAATCTTGCCAAGAAAACTGCAAGGACTAGTCCAGGCAGTCGTGAGGATGAAAATGTTCTTCCCCTTATTCTTCTTCCCCTTATTAGGCTTTTCCAAATATGAGCAATTCATGAATATACAAACAAGTGACAGTTCTGTTAATAAAAATATGAATTCCTCCAAGTCTTATGGCAACGTTCTTTGGCCGCCCCTCAGTTTCCATCTTATTTATTTATTTAGTGGACTTGTCCCTGCCCATCTCCCCACAATGGGGAACTCTGGGCGGTTTACATCAAATTAAAATCATAAATACATAATTAAAAGTTATAAAAAGAGAACCACACTTACAGAGATAGAAAAAAGATCAAAAAATCCAAGAGGCCAATAGAGGCCACACCAGGCCGCTAAGGGGCCAGCCAACCCCATTTCTGACATCCTCCCTCCCCGCCCCAGGCCAGATGGCAGAGCCAAGTCTTCAAATCCCTCCGAAAGGCCTGGAGTTAGGGGGCCTGTCTCACCTCTGGGGGCAAGATGTTCCAAAGGGCGGGGGCTACAGCAGAGAAGACCCGCCTTCTGGACCCCGCTAATCAAAGTTCTTTTACTGAGGGGGTCCGGAGCATGCCCTCTCTGTGAGATCGGGTGGGACGGGTTGAAATCATGGGGGCGAGGTGGTCCTTCAGGTAACCTGGCCCCATGCCATGTAGGGCTTTAAACCAACACCTTGAATTGGACCCGGAAGCAAACCGGTACCCAGTGCAGCTCACGGAGCAAAGGTGTCATATGGGTCCTTCTTCGGGCCCCAAAAATTGCTCGCGTGGCTGCATTCTGGACCAGCTGAAGCTTCCAGATACTCTTCAAGGGTAGCCCCATGTAGAGCACATTGCAGTAGTCTGTGGAAAGGCCATAATATTAAAGACAAGTGGATGACTGCTGTCCAGGAATCTCTTGGGAGTAACAATCCATCTAAGAGGTATAGGGAATCCCTTGTCAATTAAACTAGGAATGGTTCACTTTTGGTTCCCCTTGCTATCTCTCCTATGTTTCATCTAAGAAAGAAATGTAAAATCCATTTCCTATTTGCTATTGAGTAAACCCATGGGTGTATGAAACTTTGTTGAGAACTTTTCCAAGTCTGGTTAAAACTCTCTTGTTCCTTGAAGTTCTCCAAACAACTGTCCCAAGCAGAAACCATCAAACATGTTTGGAAATCTGCTTTAGGCCAATGTTGAATAGCAACTCAAATTGCTCAAAATACACTATTTTGAGGTTATAACCCACTTTCTGAGATTATATCATATTGTAGCAGATAGAAACATTCCCTTCTTCATTTCACAGGGAGCTCATGGTTTCCATGTCAACATGGAGCCTTTGAGAAAGTTTGCATGTACAGTAGTTATATTCTGATAACACATACTGATATCTCAGGAACCTAGATGAGCATCTCTTGAACACCCCACCAGCTATCTCTGTCATCTTGATTGTCAGAAGGGAACATTCTGTCTCTGTGTGAGAAAGGCAGTCCCACAAGTAGCCTGGCCCTATGTCATGATAAGACTTGATAACTGTTGCATGTGTGTATCGTAATTTTAACCATTCCCACAAAATGTGGGATATATTTGAAACATTCACATACCATATTTTTGAAGGTGCATGGGCCATGCAAAAGCACTGTCATAGCCCCTGAACAGGTGATTATGTTTCCATGAGCCACAACATTTCAATTTCTGTGATTGGCTGTGAAGCTTTTGGGGCAGGTTTCGGCAGGGAAAAAGGAGGTTGGAGGCAGGCGGTTTGCTTTCGATTATGCCACCTTCCTAGTTTAAGTTTTGTTAAAAGTCAGGTGATATGGAAAGGCCATCAGGCACCAGGGGAGGTATTTGTCCATGGATACATTTTGGGATTCCAATTATATAACTTCTCTTTTCGAAGTATATTTTGCAGGATTGCTCCATCTGTCACTTATTTACTATCCCTCCTCCTCCAGACTAACTTAATCAGGATTTTTTAAAATAGAAGTGCTTGAATTACCCATGATTTACAGCAACCAAAGAGAAAACTACAACTGCAAAAAAGAAAAAACTTTCGAGTAGAGCAACAGATATCCCTGTAATTACTGCATATCCAAGAAATGAAATAAAAATGCTGCTGGGACGCCCACTGGGCTAGGATCGTATGGCTTCAGAGATCAACGGCCTGGTCATTGTTCGATTGGGCTACTCTTTGGTGGGACAACTT
Source organism: Liasis olivaceus (assembly GCA_030867105.1). Taxonomy (NCBI): domain Eukaryota; kingdom Metazoa; phylum Chordata; class Lepidosauria; order Squamata; family Pythonidae; genus Liasis; species Liasis olivaceus. The sequence goes on from CM061353.1 coordinate 6,609,838, forward strand.
TTGAAAACAGCTTGGAAACTGTCTTTGACAGGAGCTTCCCGTACACAGCATAGCAGTTCATGTGAGCTGTTCCAGAGCACTGTGGCTAGAATGCTAATAGGAGACAGATGAAAGGAATGTATTTTACCCACATTGCAATAATGTCGTTGTCTCCTGTTATGCCTTTGGCTCCATTCAAAGAGCTGGGTTTGGCCTGCAAAGCCCTACTTGGCTTTAGATCCCGAAAGCTCAGAGTCACCTTCTCTTTTGTCGTTTTACCTGTTCACAAAGGTCTTCTGCTGGAGCCTTTCAAGATACTTGAGTTTTTTGGACTCAAAATGTCTGTGCAGTTTTGTGATTTTTACCATTACCTCGGACTGTGGTGCTTTTGAGATAGTTTAGTCATTCCAGTATGCAATTTTTCAGATCACGTTTTGTGTTGAAAGCGCAAACTTTAAATGAATATAATCATAGCAAATGGTTTTTCTTGAATGTGAAGCAACTTAGAGCATTTCCTGCCAGACTTGTGACTCTCCTTTAAGTACTGACCTTTGATCTACTATGGCATCCAATAAATATTATCAGCTTGTTGGTATTAACTGGATGAGTCCGCCCACATGGAAGAAGCTGAGATCACTCAAGGAGAGGGTGTGGGGAAAGCGCACTGGGGATTGCTTAATAAATAATGCCCAAATTTGGAAGAACACAGAAACTACCATTTCCCCATCTCCAGTGCCTGAAGTGCTCATAATCCACCATTCTATTAGAATAAAGTTAGATTTGTTCATGATGAGTATTTCTTTTTTGTGTTAGGGCTTTGGGCTCTGTGATTTTAGCAAAGGTAAACTCTTCATGGCAGTCCAAGGAGAAGGATGCCAAACTCCTCTCCAGGGGTTTATAGTAGGAAAAGAGCAACAGGGAGTGTTGCTACAGCTTGGATTGGGGCAAAGATGCTGCATCAATGCTACTTTGGATAGGACAACTGTTGATTCCCTCCAGTAAGGTCCATAGCCTAAAATGTTAGCCTTTGCCATTGCCAAAAATGTATCACTCTATTGTAGTCTTGATTTTGGTATAGATTTTATCTTTTCTGCATTTTTAAAAAAAATAATGTTGGCCACCTTAATTAATCATATCTATAGAATTAAATAAATTTATCTCCTGCTGTAGTAACCTCCTTGGAGCAGTGTGAAATTAGAGGTGCAGGAACAGCAAATGGTGATGGGAGAAGGGAAGGGGTGGCCCGAATCTATAAAGAAATTGCTTTGTGAACTTATTTTGGGATGTTGGATTTATCATCTACATGTGCCATAATTACATGCACAGCATACATGCATGTATTTTAATTTTGATTTTACTAATAGACAGATGTTTCAGCTATATTTAGAGATTTTCCAACACAGAGGAACTTTGCTTTTTCCTTATGATCTTTTGTTTATAATTAAGACAAAGCGAAACTCAAGTTTATGGCCAGATATACAAAGCTAAGTGTGTGTAAGCCCCCAGACATCAGTCAGCTTAAGAAAAGCTAGCTGTGAAATTAATATTGGGCTGTAAGCTGTTTTTAAAAAGGGACAAAATAAAATAAAATATGCCTGCTCCAAAACCAGGCAACTCCCAGACCATCTGTTTTCTAATAATTTGCAGACATGCACATTCATAGACAATTGATTCCATCTTTCTTCACTGAATAAAGATAACAACAACAGTTTGGCAGAGTGTAAAAGAGAGAGTTAATCAGGAAACAAAAGGAGTGTTGGGGTTCTTCAGATACTTTCAGGTTTTACACATGAAACAAAAGAGCCTGTGATCCATCAGTACGGTACTTCCTTCTTCATATCTTCCTCTCTGTCCAGCCAACTTGTCCCTCTCACTATGCTAATAGGATGGCCAATATATTCTCCCAGTCTTAAACTTTGGGACCCTATTTTCCTGCATTGCATGAAGTTTTATTGGTTGATGCTCACACCTCTTTGCTTACATTCATGGTTAGCCCATTAAATCCCATCCTGTTAGGTGTGATGGTCCATATGCTTTTCCCCAGGAATTTGTGTGCCCATAACTAAAATACAGATAGGCCTAAAATATAAGGAGGAATGGCAATAAGGCTTCCCTTGTCAAAAATGGATGCCTTTCTTAAATAGAGGGAAAAAAGGGAGGGAGGGACGGAGGGAGGGAGGGAGGGAGAAAAGGGTTAGTACCAAATGCCAGGAAATTAAAAAATATTGTTTTGATTTTTTTAAAACAGACATTGCTTTAGTAAAGTAATATAGGCCCAAACATTGAAAATATGTAAAAATAAAGAGACGGTCCATTGGTAACCACATTCTTAAAGAAGAGACAGAAATAAAGTTCCATCCAGCAAACATGATCTGAACAATGTTGCCTTTAAAAGAGAAGTTTTTCTTATGCCTATAAGAGGATGCGGGTTGTCAGTCAAAATATAGGGGTCCCTGACATTGTTTGATGAGGATATTTATTTATATTGATTTATACAGCCACTGATCTTGTTGAACCTCACCAACCTCAGCTAACAAAAATTAAAACAGTACAATAAATAAAAGAAAATGGAACATGGACACTGAGGAAACTATGCAACCATCAGACATGGGCTCAACTACTTCTCCTGATCCCCAGGCCTGGGAAAACAGCCAGTGACAAGGGCTGTCTGAAAGGCCAGCAGGGTCAGAACTGACCTAATCTTGGGTGGGATGGTGTCCTTAAGGTTAAGACCTTAAGACCTTAAAGTTCTCCTCTTGAAACCTGGACAAGAAGATCTGTTTTCCTATGCAGCTCTAAGAGAAGAGAACACTGCTGTGATTCTCTTTGAAAAGATGCTGACTTTCACATCTCCCCTAAGTTTCAGGCTGCTTCTCTGCTGTCAAGGGCAGCAGAATAGCTCAGGAGAAAACATATAAGTCTATCATAGTGGCAAGCAGTGATCAAGTAAGGCGAATAGTACAATTTCATGTTTGCAGAATAAGAAACATCTTGTTTTTTCAGATGTATAAATCTAGGTTGCAAGCTCCAAATTATTTTGGGGTGGGTGTGCATTTGTGTGTGTGTGTGTGTGTCAGAGGGGGCTCTTTTAATCAACCTCATTCAAGATAATTTAATTAAGCCAAGAGGAATTCTGATTCCCCTCTACAGCAGCTGTCCTTTGATTGAGGAATAAAACTATGTTTTCCTTAGGCAACCACCTGGGTGAATATGCAGCAAAACTGCTTTATCTTCCCAGGACAGTTTTGCTCTTTGACACACTGCTTGGTGTGGCCTGTGCTGGTGCATTAAGGAGCATCCGGCATAACTTGGCTTGTTACTTTGAAAAGTTGGTTGGCATTCCTTTTCAACGGATGGAATTTCTGAACAACTCCAGGCTGTTTCCTTGTCTGTCCAGGCTGAAACGCTCCCATCTGTTTGTTCAAATTATAAATTCCCACAGCAGCAAGCGGGGCCTGGTTGAACCCTCTAGGATTACCCCAAGCCTTTTGTGGGACAAATGTTCCATTTTGACAAAATGGACTCTGATATAAATATTTACCCGGAGACGATGAAAGCTCCTGTTTTTGTTTGGGTTCCTCTTCTTATCCCTCAGCATTGCATTGTTTGGTAATACTTATCCCATGAGATGCTGTTCTTAAAATGCACGGTATTGCACAAGTAGTGCCTTCCAAGCTAGATTTCCAGTAACTAACTCCACAAGTTCCTGGAGATGGATAAAAATAGAACCATGTGCACAGAGCACTGGCTTGTGCAAAGGGCAATGGGCACAAAGGCTTCACATAAACGACTTGATGAAGTATCTGCCACTTCCACCCCTGCCTCAGTCCAATCGAGCTATGGCTGAAACATAAAGAAAAATGTACCTTGAAGTGCCTAGGTAAACATCTGGAGTTTGAGAAGAATGAATGAGACTAGTTACATCTCATGGGAGAAGGAATCTCACATTTCTGCTCTTTATCCACTGATTACATTCACATCTTACCTCTTTCCCTGTTGTCATCACTGTTCTTCCACTTCCACATGAACATAAAAAGACTACTCAGAGCTCTTCTATCCAGAAATCTACTGTATATGCTTATTTATATGTTTAGTTCTTATATAACTTTGTCTTCAGAGATGAGATAGGAATGGTCAGGAAACAGTGACATAACACCTATGAAAGATTTTCAGTATTTTGTGTCCTGCAGATATCACTGGTATTGAAGTTTTGAACAGATGGTCATTGTGATGTCATCAGCCAACAACAAAATCTTTCTTCTTTACTGGCCCTTTCCCAAAACACACTTAACCCAGTCAGCTACCAACCCAATCTCTGTACTGGCATGAGCCCCCGAACTATACTTTACTGGCTAGACTTCATGACATCACTAGCTGATTCCCATTGGCTACCCAGTAGAAATGACATGTCATGACATGACCACTACACCACGTCTACATTATTTTGGAGGTGTTCTGGACTATCAGTGGTTTCTGTAATGGAGTTGCACACATTCTTCTTCCTCTTGAGATGTTTTTCTTGGAGGACAAGTTAGGCAGACCACTTCAATTGTCTAGGTTTAACTGTTCCAACAACGCAGCTGACTGGGTACAGTTAGCATAAACCTATCCCTAACTGGGCTGTTTTTGGATTCAATCAAACCCCTCTTGGGGTTAGTTATCTAGATCAGTTACCCCTTTTTACTGTGCACCCCCGTTGACGAAAAAAAGGGACAGGGCGTATTAAGAAGAAACAGCTGAGAGAGCAAGACAGGGAAAAAAAATGGAGAGAGATGAGTCATCTTAAAGAAGGATCTGTGGGAAGCAGGACTCCAGCAAGAACTGGAGGCAGAAACAGGAAAAAAGGCAGGAGGGACAAAATAACATCAGAAAGGGGGGAAAAATAGATCAAATGTAATTAGAAGTAATAAGGGCAACTGGAAATGCTATCTGGCCAGCTCAGTTATAAACTATGTTAATGGCTATTTTGTGGTATATCCTTGTATAATATAGTGAACATGTCTTAAAACAATGCAATAATATACATATATTCAACAGTGGCAGGTAGAAAATTTTGCTACAGGTCCTACTGAGGGAGAACATGATGTTTTCCCCCAACAGATCCATGACAGGGCAAATATTCTGGTCATTGGGTCAGTCCAGGAAGTGCTGCAAAGAAGGGGCAGCCTGTATGGGGAGTCCCACATTGCTGTTAATTCACAAGAATATTTTTTTTTCCATTAAGACAAAATCAAGACAAAGAGCTTGGCTTCTTTAAAAATCCACACTGACATTAGATGTTTGGTGCACTTCTCACCAGGAAGATTGGAAATGTCTCCTGCAAAGTTGGCAGAAATGCAAATTGGATTTATTCTGAGCCTCACATTTCTAGCCATGTTTTGATCTGAGTGTCATCAGTAGACACGGTCAGGTGTTAAGAGGTTCCTCACAGCACAGAACCTGGAGAGAGCCAGAAAGCTGACTGTTGACCCACATTAGCCATATATTTGGGGACAGGTCTCCATATATGGATTTGTCTGGCCAGATGAGAACTTACTTAAGTTCACATAAGCTGTTCTTAAATATTTTATTTATTTTTTCTGTCACACGTCTACCCTCCCCAGCCTCCCCAGAACTAAAGGAAAATTAAGAACACTAAAAAAACAACAACAACACTTTATTCTGAAAGCCACATCTGCAGATTTTGAGATACTTTGCTTTGCAGTTAATGCTGGACCGAGGAATCTATGCGTTGCTTGGTTTTATTCCTGGCCTTAAAGTCTTCACTCCCTTTCCTGTGGTGAAGAGAGATTCTTTCCTCTCTGGCAAGGCCAGTAAGACCCTTGGCTTAAAATTACCAGAGAAACTGAAAAACAGCCAACATTGAAACTCTGGGGCAATATATCTTACACTCTGTTGATCTTGCTTTGGGAAATATTAATGGATTAACATCTATATGGAATCTTAAGTATTATAGCAAGCACAGATTTTAAGGCCATAAATCTCCTCCCCTATTCCAGTTCTCCAGAGCATTCATTGGTAATTCAGTAAAGTTGACATCATACATGTGTATATCTGACATGTCCCCAAACTATAGATCCAACCTATGACACAATAGCTGATCATAAAAGTAACATCCCTTCCTGCCTGAGCATTAAGTATTTCTGTGGGGCCCTTTCTGCAAGTGCTTTTACAGAAGGTAGCATGTGTGAGAATGGAAATCTTCTTTCACTAGGGTAATCTCAAACCTTGCATGGCATCTATATTGCAATCTTTTCAGTCTCCAGCTACAATATTTTGCTCACCAGTGCCTGTGCAAGTTTAAAGGATGAAGCATTTTAATCCTTGAATTTATCTTGTGACTATGGGCAAGACTATACCCCAAAATTCTAAATAAAGCTAAGAGTGGCATAGACATGCTTCAGGTAAAGGAATAAAGTGTTCCAACATCTTTCCCCCAGTTGGAACCCTTGTTTTTTTCTCCAAAGGAATAAATGTCATCCTTCGCTTATTACAGAGAAAGCAAAAAGACATCATTTGAATGAAGGCTCAACCTGTCACTCTGAAGAAACAAATCTGTTCTATATTTATAGAATCATACCTTCTACTGAGTACCAAATAATCATCTATAGATTATATACCTATTGATTACAGCAAAATGTGACTATATGTTGTGCGTGATGCAGTGGAAGTTTTATTTCTTCTACTGTCCCACTTTTAGCATGCAAATGAGTTTTGAGGTCTTGCATATCCCTCTTCCTTCTTTCTGATCTTCAGTTTATCTCAGATGCCCAATATTTCCATAATATATCCTTGGCTTTAATTAAGGGAACAGAACATGGGTCTAAAAGAAAACATAGGTGCCAGTAAATCAATTCAGTATTTTTTCTGTCTTTCACTCCTAGCAAGATGACTAATAAGTATCCAACTAAGGTTCTGAACAGCTGCTTTAACTGATTTTAATCTAAGGCTGGATGGGACAAGTAATTGAATTCCAGTAGCTCCAACCAACTCTGCTAGGCTTTATTTTGTAGGCTTTTCTCTCAGAATTGAAAACGTTAAACCCTGGAAGCTTTTTCTCTCCAACTAACATCCATTTGTCCCTCCAAACCTGACCATGGAATAGGAAAACACGATCATCTGCTGTGAAGTTCCCAGTACTGTTTATTCTTGAAACTTGGCAGCTGGGTTGTCTTCTTAACTAAATGGAAACATAGATGCACATTTATTTGGAGCACTCCCACCTCCCTACAGGCTTGTATGGAGAAGAAAGGGGCAGGAAGCTTTGAGGGTTACTGGAGTTTCTCTGGTGCAGCTGTCTTTTCTTTAATGCTTCCACACATTTTCAGACAGCAAGACGAGAAACCATCTTGAGGGATGGAAACAGAGCCCTATTCAGTTCAGGCTCCTTTCTCTCTTGTTTGATCAAAAACAGAGCAAGTGTTCAGGAAAAGTTTTGAGAGAGAGATTGAGAGAGATTGAGAGAGAGAGAGAGAGAGAGATGATGCTGTCACTTCCAGCCCACACAAGATAGGCTGAAGGTTTTTGGGGTTTGGTTTTGATTTTTAGAGTTCAGATAAGAATGCTTCTCTCTTTTGCTGTATAAAAAATAACCCTCGAATTCAGGCTCTCCAGGAAGGTCTGGGAATCTGCAATGCCCTGAATTTGCTGAGGGGTGGGGCCTCTAAAAGCTGCCAGGACCAGCACTGCAGTCTCACATAGATTATGGATTGGACAGCAACATCTCACCAACTTTGACTGAGCAGGATTGGACTTTCTTAGTCTTTGGATGGGTGATCATCAAGAAATATCAATCTGTAGGCTAGACTGGGAAACCACTTCCATATTACACCCAGGAAACCACTTGGACCTGACCATAAGGTCACCAGAAGTTGAGCTCTGTTTGAAAGTGACTTGATTTTTATTTTTCCTAAAAGCATCCCTCCTGTGTACATGTAAAGGTGGGATGACCAAGGAGTAGACTAGGCTAGAAACTTTCTTCCTAGTCTGATAAGTTCCCCCATGCTATCTATTTGTCTGTCTGTCTGTCTGTCTGTCTGTCTGTCTGTCTGTCTGTCTGTCTATCTATCTATCTATCTATCTATCTATCTATCTATCTATCTATGCATTGTGAGAGCATGTGAGTTGCTATTGACAGGCTGAAATAGCATGGCTTAGTAACAGAGATAGTTGTATATGAAGGTGCTCAGGGTGTGTGTGTATCTGTGTGTATGTAGGTATGTACATATGGTGGTCTCCTTCAAGTGGAGCTAAATCCCTGCATTCAGGAACTACAGAACTAATAGCAGAAACTTCCTAGATATGTTGCTTTCTTTGCAGCAAGGAAGAAGTCTTACATGCAGAAGATCTGCTTATTGCAGAAACCAAAGCATGTATATGTTTGCATGTCTTGGTGTGTGTGTGTGTGTGTGTGTGTGTGTGTGTGTCAGATCCAATTAAGCCTCTCTCTCTGGTACTTTTGAGTCAGTGGACTTTGGCCCACCCACTGCCCAGCCTTGCAACTAGGATACATCTGTTCCATGTTTGCCCAATGCTTCTGTCTAGGTTGAGCAGTAGTAGTTTCTGCTTCACCAGCTTCAGCCTTAATGTTAGCTCTGTGCTTACCTTGGCCTGTTGTGGTTAAATTTAACCCTTTGAGCATTAGTTGACTGGATCAGTCAGTTCCTTTTGGTGCTTCCCACACAGTAGTACTCCATTGGCCCAATTAGTGTATTAGTATTTGGTGTCGTTAAGCATTTGTGGAAGAAACAGAGCCACAGTATTCAAGGGGAATGGTTACCAGAACCCACCAACATGTAAAGACCTTTTGAGATAGTGTTAAAGAAGTTACCAAGAAGACATTTTCTGTGGTGTGTGCAATGAATCTTTTGTATTTTATTTTGAATGTAACACCCGTAAGAGCTTCTCTAAGATATTCAGAAGAGCAGCCTATGACATCTGTATGTTAGCCCTCTCTTTGCAGGCTAAGTACATCTGCTATTCAGGCTGGTCGGTACATTTTTGGGAGATGGGGAGGAGCGAAAGCAACTATCATATTTCCAGGTAGATCTGCATCCCTCTCAAATGGTGTACACTTAAGTCTGCATAACTAGATGTCACCCACCAGCCACACTTGGCTGTTTTACTGCCTGTTAGCTGGGACAGGAAGAGAAGAGGACTTTTCATGAAATCTGGCAGTCCAGAATGCACAGCTATTGCTGGGCTGTGTGCAGACTGGGCCACAAAGGGTGTAGGCCCATGGTAGAAGCTTACTTTGACCTGGCCTTAGTAGGCCACGAGCCAGCTCCAAACACTTCTGTGAAAGAGACAAACCCAGCTAGTTGAGTTTGTGATCATCCTCCAGTTCAACTTGACACATCCTTCAGAGAGCCACCCCCACTGCTTGTAAATACCGGACAGGAAACGGTTCCCAGACCTAAATGGAGAGAGAGAACAGCTCATTTTCTAAAGACAGCTGACAGGAGCAGGGTCAAACAAAGCATCAGATTGCAGTGAACAAAACCCAGGATATTATTATTACTGTTGCTTGTTTTACTGTTTGCTCGGGTTAAGGTTTGTTTGTTTATTTATGTAATACTAAGGGACAGGATGTGTCAAATGGAAGTGTCTTCCTTGGGAGTTTCTTTTGGAATGACACTGTGAACTGCATTTGAAGAGCAAAGCTTGCCCCTGCTTATTTTTCTGGAGTGAAAAAGAGGCAGATGCTGCAAACATGAATATCTCCAGAAGACTGGACATGGACCAAAGCAGAACACAAACTAACCTATTTCTGGGGAAGTAGATTCAATAAGCACCGTTCTTCTAATTAATCCCACTAAGCGTGCTGTACATCAGCCCTCAAAACAGGGGACTGTTAGCCCTTCGAGGTAGTCCAGACAAGAAGCACAATGAATCTACGTTACATTAACAGAATCTTGCAAGTCTGAAAGTACCCCTCCCGTCCCTTACTTTTATTCTCCTGAAAACTAGGGAGGGTCCCTTTTGAGATGCTTTCTCCACCCCTCCTCCTTTGGACTCAAAATCTCATTTATGAGACCGTTGTCAAGGCTGTGACTCTTCCTCCTGTCTCCCAAGGTCATTCCCACATACCATTACTGGGGCCCAATATGCTGAATGCAACCTGCGAATCATGTACAGCCACCAAAGATGTGATAAGCCTCCTTGTTTTCTTCTTGCAGCTTCAAGAGTAGGACCACCACATCTGTAAAACTCTGGACAAGGGCCTTTTGCTGTAATCTGTTGGTCAACTGAAGTTTTGCAGATCTGGTAGCCACCTTCTCTGAAGCACACAGCAGTTTGTAAATATAGCAGCCTGTCCCTACAAAAGAACTCTGGTTAGAAATGGGAGGGAGTCTAAACAGAGGTAGAACAATGAGAGATAGGATCTCTGATTTAGCAGAATTGATTAGACAATTGTTGCAGGCTTCTGCTAGTCTTCTGATTTTTGGAAGCCTTCTTTCAGCCCCTAACACTGTTGCCCACACGTTGTCGGATCAAACTTCATGTCTATGAGGGCTGGAATGCTGTCTCATTTTATAATGAAAAGAAGCTAAATTCTGGAATCCGTATCATATCCGGGGACTTCTTATGTGTGGATAGTTTAGAGGTTTGTTAGTGTACATTTCCTATATTAGTAAACCACTCTGGTGAACTGGTAGAATGTAAGAGATCACCATGATGGTGTCTGGAACTGCTGTAAAATGAGGGAATTAACAACACTCATTCTAGAAGATGTTCTACAATTGTGATACTGGGGCACAGCACAGTCCCCTAAGTATCACTTGTGAGCTGCCAGGTACTTGTCAGTATTCTTCCTACCACCACCCTTTTGATTTTTTTGCACTCCCAGATAACGAGCAGACACAGTAGGTTTATCAATTCAGCTGTGGGCTAGTAAACACGGCTGTTGAAATTTATTTGGCTGCAGGTCTGAAAACGACGCGTGATGTTTGCCTGCAAAATGATTTACTGGGAGTTTATATCAGCACCGAGAGATGCAATAAAGGCATTCATGGCTCTCCAAACCATGAATGTAAAAAAGTATCGTGACTGAAGAGCGGGGAGGAAGGTTGTAAACCTGGTGCAAACCTGATGGATCGCTTCCCCCATCCAACAACTGCCCAGAGTATTGTCATTGTGCTCATAAAGACCACTGCCGGACATGGCATTGATTGCGTGGTAAAAATGAATGCTTTTTATTACATTTCTTGTCTTGTCTGTTTCACCCATTTCCCTGTGGAAGGGATTTCCATAAAATTGAGTCTACTTTTCAAAACTTTGGCATCCATTTATTCCGGCGATACCATCTGCAGTAAAAAAAATGCACTAATTTTTGCAGACTTTCCAGCCTAATTATTTGGGGAACTCTGTTTGTCACTGTGACCCTTAGGTAGGTAAAGTAAGTACCTGGCATTGTTATTTAGTTCCCTATTTGCTTAGAGGCTTTATATATGCCTGACTAGGAACATATATCGAGTATGTTACTTTATATACACCTCCACTGCAAAGGCCCCTTGGACATGAACAGCCCATCCACACACTGATCCTACTGCTGCTAGCCCTCTGGGCTAGGCTGGAGCCATCAGATTTGGTCTACAAACTTCTGGATGAACTCTGGCTGCCACTGAGTAGTCATCTGGATTTTTGCGGCCAAGGCTTGGTAACCCCAATCAAAAAAGGTTTAGCGCCCCTTCCCAAAGCTTAGATATCTGAAAAATGAGAAAAGCAAACTGCTCTGTTTTATCCATCACAATGTTTTCAGTCCAAGGGGTATTACCTCTATACCCCTATGATTATACGATAGGAAAGCTGTGCAAATATTTGAAGATCTGGCTCAGAGGCCTTTGCTAGTGAAAGTATCTAGAGCCTACATACAACATAAGACCCTCATTTACAGGTGAAACTTGAAAAATTAGAATATCGTGCAAATGTTCATTTATGTCAGTATGGCGACTCAAAAGGTGAAACCGATATATGAGATAGACGCATTACATGCAAAGCGAGATATGTCAAGCCTTACTTTGGTATAATTGTGATGATTATGGCGTACAGCTTATGAAAACCCCAAATTCACAATCTCAGAAAATTAGAAGAGTGTGAAAAGGTTCAATATTCTAGGCTCAAAGTGTCCCACTCTAATCAGCTAATGAATCCATAACACCTGCAAAGGGTTCCTGAGCCTTTCAATGGTCTCTCAGGCTGGTTCAGGAGGAATCACAAGCATGGGAAAGACTGCTGACCTGACAGTTGTGCAGAAAACCATCATTGACACCCTCCATAAGGAGGGAAAGCCCCAAAAGGTAATCACAAAAGAAGTTGGATGTTCCCAAAGTGCTGTATCAAAGCACATCAATAGAAGGTTATGTGGAAGAGAAAAGTGTGGTAGAAAAAGGTGCACAAGCAGCAGGGATGACCGCAGCCTGGAGAGGACTGTCAGGAAAAGGCCATTCAAAAGTGTTGGGGACTTTCACAAGGAGTGGACTGAGGCTGGAGTTAGTGCATCAAGAGCCACCACACACAGACGGATCCTGGACATGGGCTTCAAATGTCGTATTCCTCTTGTCAAGCCGCTCCTGAACAACAAACAACGTCAGAAGCGTCTTACCTGGGCTACAGAACAAAAGAACTGGTCTGTTGCCCAGTGGTCCAAAGTCCTCTTTTCTGATGAGAGCAACTTTTGCATCTCATTTGGGAACCAAGGACCCAGAGTCTGGAGGAAGAATGGAGAGGCACCCAATGCACGATGCTTGAAGTCCAGTGTGAAGTTTCCACAGTCTGTGTTGATTTGGGGAGCCATGTCATCTGCTGGTGTTGGTCCACTGTGCTTCATTAAGTCCAGGGTCAACGCAGCCGTCTACCAGGAGATTTTGGAGCACTTCATGCTTCCTTCCGCAGACAAGCTTTATGGGGATGCTGACTTCATTTTCCAGCAGGACTTGGCACCTTCCCACACTGCCAAAAGTACCAAAAGCTGGTTCAATGACCATGGGATTACTGTGCTTGATTGGCCAGCAAACTCGCCTGACCTGAACCCCATAGAGAATCTATGGGGCATTGCCAAGAGAAAGATGAGGGACATGAGACCGAACAATGCAGCGGAGCTGAGGGCCGCTATTGAAGCATCCTGGTCTTCCATAACACCTCAGCAGTGCCACAGGCTGATAGCATCCATGGCACGCCGCATTGCAGCAGTCATTGCTGCAAAAGGGGCCCAAAGCAAGTACTGAGTACATATGCATGCTTGTACTTTGCAGAGGTCCGATATTGTTCTATTTCCAATCCTTGTGTTATTGATGTCATGTAATATTCTAATTTTGTGAGATTGTGAATTTGGGGTTTTCATAAGCTGTATGCCATAATCATCACAATTATACCAAAGTAAGGCTTGACATATCTCGCTTTGCATGTAATGCGTCTATCTCATATATTGGTTTCACCTTTTGAGTTGCCATACTGACATAAATGAACATTTGCACGATATTCTAATTTTTCGAGTTTCACCTGTACACTGCAATGTTTATGTGCTTCTAGCCTCAAAATGACACAAACCAAACTACCAATGTTTGGTTGTCCCTAATGGATTGCTCCAGGTGTTGTAAACCATGGTGTTCAGAGACGGCACACTGGCCATTCCTGCTAAATTCTGCTGCATGAAGGTTAAGATCCACACTCAGTGTAAGTTGTTTGAATAGGAGGAGTTGACTTGAATTGATGATGATAAAGGCCAGTTCTTGTTTTTCCTTTTGCTGGAATAGGAATACAAAATACATGAGCCTCAAAAGGAAATATGATAATGAAGGTTGTCCTTCATAGTGGTGTTTAATCTCCAGTCTGCTAGTGTTCTTGCACATTGGCCAGGAAACTGTGCTTGCTTGGCATACTAGAAACATAATGTAAAGGTAAAATTCATTTACTTTTTTTATTTATACTTGTTACATTTTTCATATAATAAAAGACAAATCAAAGGAAAGAAAGAAAAAGAAGGAAGTGCAAAAGAAAAGAAAGAAAAATAAAATTAAGAAATATATAAATGACTTCCAACCTTCTTTTCAGCAGATAATTACAATCTTATTGTCCCTCCTCCCTTTTAAATATTTTGCAAATCCCCTTGCCCCCTCCTTTAGTCTGCATCTTTCTTAATCTTCAGATCTGTAATTTATCAATTCATTTTTTTTTCTTTCAGCAAAAAGTCCAAAGTTTTTGCTGTTTATTCTCTGACCAAACAGGTCAGTTTTGCCATTTCTGCAAATTCTGACATTTTCACAATCCATTCGTCCACTGTGGGAATATCATTATTCTTCCATCACTGTGCATACAATAATCTTGCTGCAGTTCCATATGCAATATCAATCTACCGCAAGTCTTTTCTAATTCATTGTCCGTTAGTGTAATGGTATGTGGGAACAACCTTGGGAGACAGGGTGAAGAGATGCAGCCAAGGAACTGTCAGATAAAAGGCAGGAATGTGGGTGGGGCAAGTGGCTCAGAAGGGGTCCTCCCTAGTCTTGGGCTGTAAAGGCAAGGTGGTGGGGGGGAGAGATGTACTTTCAGACTTGCAAATGTCTTTGTTACATTAGTTACATTAAATTCCGTTAATGTAACTTTACAATAAAGTAGACTTAGCTCATCTGGCTGTGTTTCCTGTCTGGTCTACCTTGCAAGGCTGACATCAAGTCCCAAGAAAAAGAGTTCTGGTTTATTAGCAACATTAATCTTTAAGACCCTTCCTATTATTATTTATTTATTCTTTCTATGAATTTGTATCCAAAATGTCTTAGCTTTCTCACAAGTCCACCATGCGGGATAAAATCCCCCCTCATGCTTTTTACATTACAACACTGGTTTGAAATATCTTTGTACATTTTTGAAATTCATTTACTTCTTTAATAAGTCTGATGACTCTTCTGTTCATATAAATCTTTTTCCTTTATCAAATGTAACATAACACTCAACAAGAAAATTCTATAAAAGATTAGTTAGTTCTAAGAACAAATGGATTCTATGTTTAACTTGATAAATTTATTGTTCCCTCCAAATGGCAGAACTAATAAAGTCTCCTTCAAGATTTATATCCCACCTCCATTTTGTACAACTTGAGACAGCATACATAACACTCTGGCCTTCTGTTAATCCCACAAGAAAAACCCTGTGAGTTGGGTTGGTTTAAGAGAAGATGGGAAGCCAAAAGTCACCCAGCTGGCTGCCATGCCTAAGAAGGACTAGAACTCACCATCTCCTCATTTTTAGCCTAGCTGGCTTTCTTAACTACTGCATCAAACTGGCCGGGGTTCAAAACCTGAACCACAAATCACTGATAACATCTTGAGAACAATTATCAAACTGGTTTGCCGTTGCTTTTTAGTAGGATGTTTTGAACTTCCCAATCTAAGCTATGCCCCAGGACTTCCTGATGGTCTCCCATCTAATCAGTTCTGACCTTGATTAGCTGTTCAAGGTCAGCCAAGGTCAGCCATGTGCTGCTCCTTTGTTGAAATAGAGAAATGCTCCCTTGCCTCTAACCTGAGTGTGGTCTTGCTTGTGAAACATGAAAATGGATTCCTCCCAAGTTGCTGGGATCTCAAAAAACAAACAAACAAACAAATAAAAACAGGAGCCCCTTTGGATGCCATAGTAAATTCAAAACTGGCAAAATCAAATCCTCAAGCTCCATTTATCAAGACCAGAGACCAGCTCAAGAGAAATTTTGAAGATAAATTTTGTTGCAGGTTTCTCCTCTTTGGGTGGGCCAAGTGACACCTTCTGAGTGGCACCTTCATTTTATGGAATGTCCTCCCGGGGGGGGGGGGGTCTCAAAATGTTGACATTTCACTGAAGCACTTGTGATCCAGCATGTATTATGTCTTTGGATTATTAGGTTAGTGTTATGGGTACTGATCATCTTTAGATCTGGGTGATTGGTTTTTATTGTTCCATTTTGCCTTATCGTATCCCACCCAAAGTCCTCTAGGGTTGGGATGGGTTATAAATATTGTTAAACAAATGGTGAATACTTTGGTAAGTCACATTTGGCTGAAATATATAAGGAATTGTGAGGGAAGCTGCAAAGGTTTAGAGAGAAATCTCTTGCATTTCCAGCCAATGTTTAAAAAAGTAAAGAAATTGTAGTTACATGTACACACACATTTAAAATGGAAAAGCAAACCAAATTTTCTAGTAACTTAGAGGGGTCTATCTGAGCCTAATGTCCTTTCAGGGGATCTGGAGTAATGCCTAGTATTATGTCAGTTATAAACTATTTAGCACTTCATCAATTCCACCAATCCCATTTTCCATTTTCATTTTCAGAGAACAATTTCAGAAATTTACCATTGCAGTAATTTATTTCTATAGTAAGCTAGATGTGGAGAGGAAGTAAGAAAAACTTTCAAATGCCTGAAGTTTATCCTGTGCTGCACGGGGGAGGGAATTAATTTTTTTCCCCCCCAAATAGCAAGAAAAGAAAGAAATATTGAACTTAAAAACTATTTGCCAAACTGCAGAGATAGCTCACAGTAAGGAAAAACAGAGTTCTGAATTTTGAAACTTGTGTATTTTGGCAGCTGTTGAAAGCATAAGGAATTGAAAAGTTGCCAGATTTTCTTTAAAACTGGGCTTTGACTCATTTGAGATGATTCATTTTAAGTGGCAAAACACCAGCAGGTCCAGTTCATGTTATTCATGTTGAAGTAACTTCTAGTGTTGAAACTGCAGGATGGATGGATGGATGGATGGATGGATGGATGGATGGATGGATAGATAGATAGATAGATAGATAGATAGATAGATAGATAGAAAGAAATGTGTGTGTGTGTGTGTGTACACACAGACACACACACACGTATTCATTAAACCAATCCACTTGCACAACCTTTTAAATATGTTTCGGAGAAATGTTGGTCTTGCCAATGTCCACCTTCTTTCTTCAGTGAGGACCAGAGATACTGTCATGCACTGAACTAAACCTGAATTAAATTTTAGGGACTAGAGAGGTCAATATTGGTTGCACTGAGCACAAGTCCACTACACGATGAGGTGAAGTCACTCTAAGGAGATATTTAACCCCAGATTAGCATTTATGCATTTTTTAAAAACTCTGGCTGCATAGCAATATTGAGCTGAGCTTGGCTGATGTTGAAGATGCTAAGCAGAGTTGAATCTTGTTGGTACTTGGTTTGGGAGACCACCAGAAAATTCAAGGCTATAGGCTAGAGTGGGGCAAAAATTAGGGGAAGACAAGAATAAACCATTTCCATTTTGTTGCCAAGAAAAGCACATGAAAATATTTATGAAGTTATCTGAGGTGAGCTTAACTCAAAGAAGATTTTACCTTAATTTTTTAATTAGAATTTTCCTTAGGAACAATTGGGATACCACAATGAAATGCAATTCACTGGGATCTTTCTCCATGCTATTTCAGCCACCAAATTCCTGATGGAAGGGAAGGAAAGTGACTCCTGGAGTTGAGGAGTTCTCTCTCTGTAAGTCTTTCTCTCTAGAATGTAGGACAGAGAAGGAGGATGGAGGATTGTGTAAATCATGCAAAGCTGGGTGGATGGATCCAAGGCTGCTGGATTCCCTGTAAATCAAAGATGAGAATGAAGAATCAGCTTTGCACATTTAGCTCCAAGTAATTGCTTTCAAGTGAAACTGGAGAATCTGGCTTTCTTTAGTGTCATCAATTATCCTTTTCGGCATCCATTAGTTTCAAGAATTAATTAAAAGGGAAGAAGAATGCTTATGCCGTCTCGCCATCATTTTGTGTACTAAGTGATGCTACATTGGAATGTTTTTTTGCAGGAGAAGAGTCATATTGGTACAGTATAAATCTTCCTGTTATGGCCACAGAATGTGTAGTCAGTAGGACACAATAGGACCACGTAACATAACAACACAACCTACTCACACATTCTTTTAAGGTTCTTGAGTAATATTCTGTAATAAATCAATTTACGTTAGCCTTCCCCAGCCTAGTTCCAAAGGTGTGTTAGATTACAGTTGCCGTGATTCCTAATCAATCACGCCAACATACTTAACAGCATACCACTTTGGGGTGGCTGTTTTACACCATTTCTTCCTTCTTTATTTTCGAGCAATTTTTATTCTTTCTTACTGGGTATTCATATTGAAACTTGTGTGAAGTTGTGTAATGAGTTAATTTTCATGTTTGGGGGAAAAAAGGGAAGGGATGCATTTCTGATACTTTGGACTCCCCGTAATGTCCCTGTGGGACCATACGTTCATCCGCAGTGTGTTTACATATGAGAGAAGCTAAATGTTCAAACGGATTTAGCTATGTGTTAATTAAAGCAACTGTCATATGATCTCATTTTCAGTTTGATTTTCTAGTAAGGTAAATGAGTGCTTAGTATTGGTTTAAACTGGAGGATTAAAGGAACATTTCTGATCCCTTCAGAATTTAAGCCCTTGTTTCTGAAATGTGTCAGTTTCGCAGCTCTGGGTACAGGATCCTATATTTCACTTTTTTTGAGATGGGTGGCTATATAAATATCTTCAATAAAGTAAATAAAGAAATATTTAGCTGCAAAGAAAGCTCGGGTAACTTCCTTATCAAGCAAGGCATGCATGGATTTGTAAGCAGTTACAACTAGCTCCAAAGTGTTGAGATCCCCAAGTGGCTACGGTGGAAGAATCTCATTGCTATGTTTTAAGGCACAAGCCATCTTCACCTGGGAACTCTGGCCAGTCCCTCACATTCTGCATTTCTGTAGGAATTTGACAAAAGGAGGAACTACTTTTCTGCTTAGGCATCACTAATGTAGCTGTATAGGAGAGAGTCCTCTTCAAAGCTGAATAGCCCAAGAGCTTCCATCTTGTCCTCTGACTTGGTACTTCATTCTGAAGGGCGCATTGGGTATGATGTCTGAGTTGCTTTAGGATGGTTCACATCTGCTGATATTCTGCTTCAGATCTGGGTAGGCCTAGTCCAGTCAAGATGACCAGTGGCAAGAGACTGTGGGAGCTGTAGTTCAAAATCTTGCAGGGGGCTTGATTGCCTAGTCTTGTAACTTGGCAATAGAGGTCCACGTGTGTCAGGTCCTTTGATGCAGGCAAACTCAGGAATCAAGACCCACCTAGATGTCTGGAAAGATCTTTACTGCTAGTATGGTAATGTAACAGAATCCTGCAGGCCTGTCAAAGCAATTGTCCAGCACAACTTATACCTTGCGTAATTAAGGCAGAGTTATTTTGAGGTTTGTTTTTTTTTTTTTTTACATTTCTACCCTCCCCTGGACTCAGGAATCCTTTCCTCATGCTCATTCTTCCATGTTCCCAGAGTCTGTTAAACATCCCATCACAACATGAAAAGGATACCCATCCCATAGGAGATCTCCAGACTTTTGAAGCTTGCTGAACTCACTTTAATACCCAATCACAATAGATAACAAAGCCCTCTTAATGCCCATATTTCAGTTTAAGCCCTTGGTTCTGATTCCCAATTTAAACAAAGCCCCCAGATTCACAGCTCCAACTTTTCATATTAGTTCCTTATTGCTCCTTGTTCTTCTTCACCTTTTTTTTTCTATTGCTTCTCTCCCTACTTCTTATTCAGATGTGTTTTTCATTCATTTAGAATGTAACATGCTTGGAGCACAGACTGTGTTTTTCACTTGCTTCTTTTGAACTTTCTTTTATTAATAAGAGGTTACTGCAGAGGTTTTCAGACTGGATCAGGACCCTTTGGGGAGTCATGAGCAATTTAAAATGAGGAGGGTTGTCACATTAAAAACCAAACCAAACAAAAAAACCTTGATTAGACAAAGTGAGAGCAGTGTCAAAACTCTCCCCAGGCTTTGCTTTGGCAGTCACTGTACTGCAAAATTTGAGAACCCCTGCGATAGATAAACATTTATTTATTAATGGTATCTTTATTTCTTGCCAACCCAAATACCAATGAAATCATCTGATTTATTTTTGGAGCAGGATTACACAAATTCATTTATCATTTTAGGAGATTGCAATATTACAGAGTTCGATAATCCTTGAGTTAATGGATGGCCCATGACAGTACTGTGTGTATAGCTGGAGGACAACATGACATCTCCTTAATTCCCAAACCAGTTAAAGAACTCACCACCAAGCCTGGAGAGAGGAACCCACTTTGGATTATACCAGCTGTGGATACCTCTGTCTGATGTTCATTGTAAAATTGTAGAGAAAAATGCTGTCCACTGGCCGGAAGAGATACCTGTGGCAGAACTCCAGGAGCCTAGCACTGTTTACAAGCCAAACAGAACGTTCTGAGATAAGTTGTATTAATGGCAGGGTTGAGGTGTGTGTTTCCTAATTCCAAAGTGAAATCTGTCAACTCAAACATTGCGGGTGTGTGTGTGTGTGTGTGTGTAGGAGAGAGAGCTCTCCATTTTCACTTCGTCTTCCCCCATGCTTTGGCCTACAGCCAGAGATTTCACTGTAGCTGTCTCTACCATCTGGAACCCATCAATAGAAACAATAGAGTGCTAGGAATTGGAACCGGTACCTCAAGTCTCGTGGGACTCCACTCCAGAAAACATGAGAACACAAACCATTGGACACCATGTGGTCAATTGCTTCAAACTAACAAATCTATGTGCCTTCCTATTTTCTGTTTTGCTTGGCACCACATGACCCTTTCACAATGAAATGCAGCTGTTTGAGAAAGGGAGTCATTCGTTTTTGTCTTTAACCTCTTCCATGCCCTCTGCGTTTCCCTCCATTGCAACGTTAAAAGTGGCCTGTGCCCCTAACATTCAGCAGTAATGCGAAGTTGTCTAGCCCCATCTGCAAACGCTTTCTGTTTTTGTTGGTTTCTCCAGAAAGTGAATGTGAGCTATTTTTCTTTCTTTCAGCACCCTTTTCACAAACTGAAAATATTCATTTTGAAAGCTGTTTATCAATAATGCGTCTGGTTTTGATAAGGGGCATGGACCGATGATAACAACAGCCACCCAGAACCAGTGTGGTGAAGTAGTGAAGGCTAGAACCAGGGAGATCCATATCTCTCCATTACTGTCCATAATCAACAATGGAAATTAACTGGATGACCTTGGTCCAGTCAATGTTTCTCAGCCAATCCCACCTAACAGGGCTGCTGTTGAAGTAAAAGGGAATCTTTACATAAGTTATCTTTAGCATTAATTGTAGCAACATTGGAGCTTTTATAAAATTCAGCTTAAGGCCCTGCAAAGCCTATGAAGCCTATATGAATAGAGACTGATGAAAAATACAAATAACGTACCGAAATTATATTTATTCAGTATTGCTTGTGGAAAGCTACTATATGTACTGTACATAACATAATCTTGGCATAAACTCAAATCTCCTCTCCTCTCCTCTCCTCTCCTCTCCTCTCCTCTTTTCTTCTCTTCCTTCTTTAAATAACAACCTTCTAACCCAAAGGGTCACCAAAAAACAGCTTGTGAGCCAGCTAGAATAACAGGAATGGAATTTCCTTGATCAATATCAACTGACTACACAAATGTGATCCTCTACCCTTCAAGACCTTCTCTTCACCTTCAGTACTTTTTAGCAGGATGCACTATTCATTCGGATTCTTTGAAGGGGGAAATAGGCATCATTGTGGATTTCATATGAAAGGGGCTCTGTGTTAAAGATACAAGCCTGGGCAGGAGCATCTGAACTAGTCCCTGAAATATGAGTGCAAAGAAATACATGCATTTAGGTGAGATTGGGCAACCAATCGAAGCCAAAAGTTGTAAGAGATAATCATGCAGGGAATGACTCCCAAAGCAAGTTCAATGTGCAAATAGGTGGTCATGCTCCTCTTGTCAGAGACTGGTCTGAGAAGCCCAAAGTGGGAATGGTGCACAACCCCCCCCCCCCCAAAGTATCTGAGAGGTTTCATCCACTAACCCAGTTAAGCTTTAAGAGCAGCACTCAATCTTTGGAGGGGGCTTCAAAAGAGGAAGAGTTATTTTCTTACAGTTGTGATCAGGGAATGAAGGGTTAACATCTCCCCATTCATTGTGGCTTTGCCAAGTCTTAAGACAACAACCACAAAAGCCTCCAGACAAGGTTACTGACCTTGAAGGTAGTTTGCTCCTAAAAAATCTGAGATTTTTGATTCAGAGACTTGCCAAATAGCCTTTGTGGTGTGTGGCCAACAAGAGGTGGGGAGACCTCTCAAGATCCATGCAACAGAATGGATTTTGCTCCATCAGAGCTGCTACAATCAGAGAATCCTCTACTTCCTACTTTTTGCATAGAAATGGCAAAAGCTACAAAGGTGGAAGCATTAAAGTATGAAAGTGAATGTGCCCCATAATGAGATTGACCTTTGACCTGCTGAACTAAATCCAAACGGAAGAAAATTAAGTACGCTATAAGCAGGCTACAGTGACTGTTGCAAAATTGGTCTCCAAGATGAAATTTATTTATTTATTTGTTTTATTTACATTTCAAATTTGGTCACCACCCATCTCACTAGGAAGTATTGGATATTGATCCTGAACTACAGCTAGAAACTTTATTGCTAATTCACCTTATTCACTTCCTTTTAAGAAAACAGATTGCTGATTATTTTATTGATGCTTTACGTTCCTTCTTCACAATTTCATTCTACAGCAGTACTTATTTCTCCTACAACTGATTTTTTTTTTAATGGACCTTTTGAATCACTACCATCACCATCATTTTTATGATTAATGACAAATGATCGAGAATCACTTTACAGACATTATTTTTAAACATATTTATGATATTATCCCAATATAATTTTTGTCACTTTTTTGTAATAGCACTTTTCAATTTTTTCTTCTTCTTGACAGTGTATTGTTATTTTTCTGTTTTTCTTTTTTTCCTGTTATTAATTAAAAAGCAATAATATATATATAATCCCAATATAATAATAGTGCCCCAACAGCATCCTCTGCAAATTTTCTTTTTGAATGCACAAGCTATTTAGGAGCAATTTGGACTGAAGAATTTATCGCAGCTGAAGAAATTAGCCAGGCTCAATTTCTGTACACAGATCACTGAAACTCCTTGACTCTGTTGCTATTAGATTAGAGCTTGGGTTGCAGAAACAATTCTTTCTGTAAGCCAAATGCTGCATTTTGAATGCAAAAGAGCTTCCAAAGTGCAAAGCAGACTATTCTGAGCATTTTCAAGTGTTTCGAGGTTGAAACATCTCTGTCCTAGGTGTAAAGAGAAACAAAGCTTGGGACACTTTGAAGAAGTTCAGAACAACTTGCTTTGCACCTGGAACAATGGTTTCACATTCAGAAGGGGAAGCTTTACACTCAGAATGGGGCATTTTGACTTTGAATCAGATTGATTGAAAAGGTTTTGTGCATCCTTCAAGTTAGGCTTCTGGGTTCTTTTGGATAAGCCCTTGATTTTAGACCCTCTAGGGCAGGGATGAGCCAGTTTGGTGTAGAGGTTAAGGCCACCAGGCTAGAAACTGGGAGACTGGGAGTTCTAGTCCCGCCTTAGGCACGAAGCCAGCTGGGTGTCCTTGGACCGGTCCTTCTCTCTCAGCCCTAGAAAGAAGAAGGAGGCAAGGGCAAATCACTTTGCAGTCTCCAGGAGTCAAAAAGACAAAATGAAAACAAACCCCCCAAAACTGATTTGAAGGCACATGTGTGCACACACACACACACACACACACAGGGCAGGGATGCAAAAAGTATGACTTCCCTTTTGCTCCTTTTCTGCATGGGGGGTTATAAAGAACTGAGGGGCAGAATGGCTGTCTTAAGGCGTCATTTCATTTTGCACAGCTCACAAGCCCCTCCCCAAATTGTCTCTACACACTTTGGAAATATGGCCTTGATACACGCCATAGGCCTAGCCTACTCCTCAAGCTTACAGAATCTACGCAGCCTTCGTCTAAGACTTTAAATTACCTTCCTAACTTTTCCTATTTGCTTGAAAAGAAATATTTGCAAGAGAAATAAGATTGGGTCACAATTCAGGGTTGGACAACTGCCAGAGGTAGGGAAATCAAAAGCAGATCCTCCTGAAGGCTTCTTAAAATAGAATAATGTGGTTGCTCTTTTCCTGTTCTTTCCTTTGTAGAAAATCACAGTATAGCATATTACTAATAAACAGTGTTTATTAATACATGCATACAAACATAGTATTTTTTTTTTAAAAAGCAAGGGAGAAAAGCCCCCCCCCCCAAAAAATGGAATTGCATGAAGTTTGAACTCTGATGTGAAGAATTCACACAAAGTGTATATCTTGAAATGCAAATAAAATAAAATAAAATAAAATAAACAAAATGCTACATAATTACATCCATGGAGCCAAATGTTAGCATCTGAAACTGCTTTGGTTTCATTCTACTATTTGTTCTCACTTTGTTCAGCTGAGTTCTGTTAAAAATATAAATCACAGTTTGATACCAGGGTTGATAATATTCTATGGCATATTTATATTCTCGTTCTTTTGCTCACATTGCTACATTTCCTAATATTGATCGTATCATTTTAATATAAAGTTAATTGTGCAGTTGTGTATTACTATACAATCCCTTGCAGCAGATACGTGATTCAAACCACAAATAAGGGGCCTTTTGCTCATAAAAGAATCCAAGTTCCAAATGGAAGTGTTTTCATCTATACTTCATACATAAATGAACATGCGTATCTCTAGTGGGGAGGCGAAGATCTTCATTTCCAAGAGGCCAAACCCATGATCGGTGCAAAAGAGTTTAATTAACAGGAAAACTGAGCACGGAGAAACCAGCCATGTTCTTTCTTTGTGTTTATAATATATGTATGTGGGAAAGAGAGAGAAATCTGTGTGAGACTCAAATACAAAGCTGAGATTTAAATTCTTGCTCCAGTAAAGCTGATGGCAGAGTTTCCTACTGACATTGGCAGGCCGTGAACTCATCTGCACTATTGGCTGACATCCGACCACAGCTGGAATATGTTCCTCTTTAAAATGATTTCAGAACGATGTGGAGTTTGCATATCTTTTTATTGCTTTTTCTCCCCTTTAAGAGAACGGCTGGGTTAAAAGGAAGAAAAAGTTGAACTAGAGGGAAAAGTGGTCCAGGAGTCTTGGTTGTACGTTGTTGTTTTTTTTGTTACTTTCAGAGACTCCCTGGAATGCACCTGAGAAATAAACTGGGAATCAGGATTAGCAATTGCAGTCTATCATTGCTTCCTCTTTTTTGAGTCTTCTGGGCTCAAAAAATGATGAATTGCATTGAGCAACCTATTACACCTCTGAAGATATTTTTAAAACAAGCATGTAATCATACCACTGAAATTCAGCCATTTTGTTCCCTAATTTTGGCACTGGGCTCTGGACTCTTTCTGAGGGCTTGGGAGGGGGGCAATGGGAGGCTGAGTTGTAGACCCATCCCTTGAAATCTTAGTTCATCTCAGTCTTTGAAAGTATCCCAATTTTGCTTCTTTAGAACCTGGATTAGATAATGGTCCAAAATGGATGCGAAGCCACACAGGTAATGAATTACCAATTTTCTGGAGTGAGAAATAACTTTTTCTCACTTATCCTGCACAATATGGTTAGTGGGCAACCAGAATAAGCGAGCAACCTATGAGGCTTTTCATGGCCCCCAGAAAATCCTTCCCTACCCCTTTTGGCACTGCTCTAGCAACTTTGCATCTCTATCCCTGCAGCTTTCGGTCCCTGTAAAATGTTGAAGGAGCCTTACGCTACCAAACAGCATCCTACTGTATGAAATTTCTGTGCTAAATGAGCCAAAGTGTTGATTTAGTGACAGCTAGGGTGACAGCTACCACAATGGCATTGTGAATAGTTTATTGTCACATTGGGTTGAGGTTCATATCGTGACTCACCCATGAAGCTGACAAAGCAATCTTGGGCAAGTCACTCTAATTTATGGTAGAAGATGTAAAGCTTCCTTAGAAACTGTCAGTTCCTGGTGGTTTTATGGGTATGTCCACATAGGGGTCTTAGTACTGCCTTCTTCCTGATCTGTTTTCAGGAGGGAGAGCTACTTCTCATGCTCTCATGCTCTCCCTGGAAAGTTTGGGCGTGGATCATGACATTTATGGGAATAGATAAACAAATTGTACAGTTTGATAGCAATAGAGTCCAACTGGAAAGAGGGGGAAGGATTCAGCACAGGAATATCATTTTCAAATCGAATGGAACATCCCATTGGGCCAACCCTCTAGGATTCAGTTCTGCACATGAAATTGTGCCAGGGAGTTAGGACATTAGGCTAGGATTCAAAGGCAGCCTCAGCCATGGAAGCTCACAAGGTATTCTTAGAGCAGTCACTCTCCCTAGCTCAGCCTAAATGGCAAGGTGGTTGTTGCTGAGAGTAAAAGGAGGAGGGAGTGTAATGAATGTCACCTTGAGTTCATGGAGGAAAGGCAGGATAAATAAATAAATAATTTATAAATCTATATAGCCAGAGGAAGGAAGGAAGGAAGGAAGGAAGGAAGGAAGGAAGGAAGGAAGGAAGGAAGGAAGGAAGGAAGGAAGGAAGGCGGGCGGGCTCTGGGAAGGGAAAGATAGTGGGATGGAGGAAGGGAAGGAAGGGAGGGAGAGAAAGAGAGAGAGTGGTCCAAAGTTACCCGGGGAATTTCCATGGTATCAGGGCTTGAACAGTCCTGGTACAACAACTTCAACCCTTTACCACATGTGTATAGCAAGGAATGGGGAATTACAACCCTCTTGATCTTGATGACAGCATGGCTCATAGTTGGGATTATGCAACATCTCAAAGGCCCTCCTTCAGACTTACTGGGGTTTTGAAAGAATCATTGAGATGATATTCTATGAAATGTTTTGAATGAACTGTGAGAAACTAGCTATTGGGGGCAAGGTTGAAAACCAGCATCATGTCAACCACTGTGTTGCTTTGAATTTAGTCCAGTTTCTGTGACAAGTGGTAGCTCCTTTGGAGTTCAGAATTCTCCCAGCCTAACACATACAGACACAGCCCCACTCTACAGACACAGACACACAAAGCTAGCTCCTGTTTCAATAAATGCTGCCTTTGTTCCCATCAAATGCCAATGGTACCAAATAATGGATAACATTTCTGTGTGGCACAGGAGGGGTGTCAACTTGGGGTGGAGTAGGGGAGGAAACAGAGGAGAAAAAGAATCAGTGTGTTGAGATTCCACCCTGACAAGGACACCTTTGAAAACTTGTATGCTCGGTGATATCAAAACACTTCAAGCATTGTCTGTGGCCACGTTCTGCCCCCAGGGCACACCTGTTCCCTTAGAGTTTTCCTTTAGAGCCTTTTCAGTCCCTCTCCCTTTTTTTTTTTTTTTTAATTATGGAAGAGTAGAAGAAAGGGACAGCTGTGAGTGAGTGGAAGACCAAAATAACCCAAAGGCGGAATCAGCAACAGAGTCCATAAATGGAACAACGGCTAAGGTCTGTTGGCTTCGTTTATCAAAAGGATGGTGTCAGTTAGAAATGGGTCTTCTGCAGAACTGGTTCTAAAAGAAAGTCAGCAGAAAGAGAAACCGGGCTTCCAAAAACATGAGCAAGTACTTGAAAACAGCAAAGCAGAAAGAAAGAACTAAGTGCTTAGGTGTTCCTGAAAACAGTTGCCTGGACATCAAAACTGAGTTTGTTACCATATGGGTTATATGGTAAAGAGAGTACAGGTTCTTACATTCCCATAGAAATGTTTCAGGCTTGAGAATAATAAAGATCATACCTTTCTTACACTCAGTGGTGATATTACAATTATTCATGCCAGATAATAAATGCTGAGTAGGAGAATCCAAATAAGAAGTCAGATACCTCTATCATGTCATAGGAGTCTAATCCCACTAACTGTAGTAGTTAACATTACTGAAGCCTGTGTTTGCACTTTAGTGTGTTGGAAATGAATTGAGATCAATTCCTCAACCTAGAGAAGGTATCTACATTGTTTTGCTCTGGGAAAATGCCAGCGATTCAGAAAATAATGGATTAAAGATTCTTATTTCTAACAAGATTGGCAAGTATTAAAAATGTGACTTCCGATGAATCGAGATTTTATCACACTAAGGAAGAAGGCAAGCATTAGAAGTCAGAAATGTGAAACACAGGATAGAATGAGAGCATTTATGTCCTTACTGTGTTTGCTATCTGCCATTACCCTAATAAAGGGTAGTACTAAGTTAACACTCCTCAGTGTCTTGGTTGAATTGATTGATTGATTGATTGATTGATTGATTGATTGATTGATTATGTGCCATCAAGTCATTGTTGGCTCTTGGTGAGCATACAGATTTTCTTCATGATGATCTGTCACCAACCTGGTCCTTCAGCTCTTCCAATGGCACACTCATTGTCCCTGTAACTAAGTCCATCCACCTTGCTGCTGGTCATCCTCTTCTTTGGACCCATCTTTTCCACATCAGAGCCTTCTCAGAGAGCTAGGTCTTTACACAATGTTCCTGAAGTAGGATAATTCGAGCCTGGTCATTTGTGCCTCGAGTGAGAACTCTGGGTTGATTTGTTTAATGATCCATCAGCTTGTTTTCTAGGCTGCTTCGTCGAATAGGGAATAAGAAGTAATTTGCAGATTACTCCTCCACCAATCATATAGGAATCTTGTGGAAAAGTCTTTGCTCTTTTTTTTCCCACCCAGGCCCTCATAGAGCTGTGCCAAGATCTAGTTTTGAAGGGCAGAATGTGATATGAAGGCTGCATGGACTTGTGCGTAGCACTCCATAACACTTAAAGCAGCTGCAACTTTTCCTGGGGTCACACGGCTGCCCTGTGCAGCTGATGCACAAAAATGGGCTTGATTTAAGGGGTTTCTGACAGATGTTCTCCTAGTCACTAATGCCATCAAATCACCTTACTGTTGTTCTGGCAACACACAGTTATGCCAGCTTTGGGAAAGTAGAGGCTCTGGTCATCTGCCTGGCATTGCATAGGTCCTTGCCCCTGGAGACTAATGTCACGGCTTTGTGGCATCACTCAGCCCTTTCCCATTGGGCAGGAAGGCAGCTGCTAATCCATGTTAGGGAGGGGTGGATTTTGTAATAGAAAAGGCTTGCATTATCAGTCCTCTTTCTGTCTAGCACTAAATATGCAAAATTAGTTAACTGAATTGCTTTTGGTCTTTCTGCCATGTAAGAGTAGAGGCTACCAGATCTAGACTGCAAAACTTTGGATGGCCATTCAAGGGCAGCAGTGGGATCTTGTTGTGGCCATCTAGTGGTCATCTGGAGTTCTGCAGCCCAAATTTTGTAGCTCTAGAAGTTTACTGGATGCTGTGCATGACTATGCCTGTTTGGGTATAAGGTAACCAGTTTGGCCTGGTGGTGAAGGCACCAGGCTAGAAAGCAGGAGACGGTGAGTTCTAGTCCCATCTTTGGCATGAAAGCCGGCTGGGTGACTTTGGGCCAGTCCCTCTCTCTCAGCCCAACTCACCTCACAGGGTTGTTGTTGTGGGGAAAATAGGAGGAGGAAGGAGTATTAGGTATGTTCGCCGCCTTGAGTTATTTATAAAAATAATAAAGGCAGGATAAAAAAAAAATCTAAAACAAAAGTTTAATTAACCACTTTTAACCTCCGCCCACCCCCATTATCACAGAAACGTGGCCTCTGTGTGTGTATCTATCTGTCCAACACTAGAAGTATGGAATTTCATCATTAGCATTCTTACTGTATGATAAAAAGTTGAGTTAGATAGTTTAACAGTAGGGAACAATATGACTTTTCAAGAATCCAAATTTTCTTAAGCAATCCCACCAAGACACTACTCAAAAAATCAATGGCAATTTTGTGTCTTATTCTGCATTCGCCCTAAGGCAATATTTGCGAGACGTTAGAAGAAGCTATCTGCAACAAAACTTCAGACAATGAATGCAAATAATAATGCAAATAAATTGTTTAAACTATGTGCATTTTTCTTAACAGAAAGTGTTTTGAAATCCTGGAACAGGGATTCAATTAAAAAATATAATAAAAAAGGCATGTGTGCAGATGTATGAAATCCTTATGTGGGCATTATTACATTTTGTTGGGTAGAAGAGTGGTATGAGAGAAGAGTCTGAAGTAGGAGAAAGTAATATGTAGAAGAGCTGTTACGTTGTTTAATATATGTCTCCAGGACTGGATGCAATGTGGGTAGTTTGATGTAACAGAGGTGGGTGTCCATGGGGGGGGGGGTCAAAAAATGCTGTCTAAACTGGAATATTCTGTCGCAGAATAGAGCTGTAAAAGGCTCTCTTCCCCTGTATAAACACAGCAAAGGAGACACAAAGAAATCATAATTTATTGCCTTTTCTCAAAGCTAAGCGTATCCATCTCCTTTGCTCTCTTTTCATTATACTGAAACAGTATAATGAATACATTTCAACTGATTCATTTGAATGTTTGAATAGAAAACCATCAGTCCATTGACTCCTAGAAATATCGAACCATTCAGTGGAGGCACATCTCTCCACGTTTGGGGTTCAGGACAGTTCTTCCCAGAAGAGGGGAAAGACAGGCGGCAGAATGGTTATCTTGACAGTGAGTAGATGAATAAAAGTTCAGCTGGAATCTTCTAAAAAATCTGCCTGCAAATACTTGGTGATCTCAACTCCATCAAACAAGGTCATTGTGTTCTTCATTAGCTTGGGGGTGTCATAATCAATGTACAGTTTTAGAAGATGCTGTTCTTTCCTTCTGGGACATAGGAGAGTTCCAGCTTCGATTCTGAGAAAATGGGAGATTTTTCTTAAAAAAAACAGTTCAGTCCAAGCCAAAGGTGAAGTGTTTGGGATGATCTGCAGGGTCAGCAGGACTAACGTTCCACTGATTTATTTCTTAGATTTCAATCCCACCTTTATTTAGAACAGCTCTCGCTCTTCCTATTTTCTCCAAGCAACCACCCTGTTGGTTGGCTGGGTGGCCTTGGTCTCAGCCCAACCTCCATGCCTAAAGGAGGACTAGAACTCACAGACTCCCAATTTCTAATCCATCATCTTAACCACTACACTAAACCGATGTATCTAGGATGGTTCTTATCTCTCATGATAGGAGCATAGTGACTTTCTTCTGAATTCTGTCATACCTCAGACAGCAGATCTTTAGGATGGGATGGGATCCCGAATTAGTTGCATTTAGTTCCTACTTAGTTCAGCTTGCGTTATGCATAAGGGGAGAGCTCTCATCACAAAAGTCAGGTTTTATATCTAGAAGAGTGCAGGTTTGAATCTTAATGGTCTCCCATTTAAAAAGGACCTTGCATAGCAGAGCTAAAACTCAGCACTTAGGAATTCTGATTCAGCATAAGACAGTTTTACATGCAGGCTCATTTATGTCCAGGTTACAACAAGGCAGATTAACATCAGTGGAGTCAATGCTGCACCAACTGCAGACGTGGAAGGTGAGTTGTGAGGACAAATACCTTTGATGGATGATGGCAATTCAGGCAGACACCATGGCACCAGAGTGATCAGAATCCTTGCCAGATCGTGAAGAGCTTTAAAAAAATCTGAAATTGATGAACTTGAGGAATTTCCTTGCAATAGAAAAGGTAAAGGAGATCTCCTGAGTTGAAATCCTGGGGACTTCATCAGCATGCTCATGCTGATGCTTATTGCTTATTAGCAGCAATAAGAAAGTGTGTTGCCACTGGCTCCTTCCACAATTTTTTTTTTTTTAATTCTCAGTTTAGTGTACCACCCCAAGATCTCCTGGTGATCTCCCATTGCAAAACTACAAGCTTTAACCCTGTTTAGCTTTTTTTTAGAGGACAACTAAGGTCATCTTATGTGATTCCAAATCCATCTTATCTCTTTATCATTAAATTGACACCTCTATGTTGTTTTCTTGATAACAGTTCAGAAGCAGTTTGCCCCTGCTTTCTCCCAGGATGTCTTCCAATTTCTTAGCCTAGCCTAATGTTCTGATATTGTCTTGTGGTCTCCCATCCAAATGTTAATCAGATCCAAGCTTGCTTAGCTTCTTAAAATCAGCCAAGGTCAGCTTAATGCTGCCACCTACAGGCTCACACAGGCTATTGCAGGCCCGCTTCCCACTTCTTGTCACTTCAGAATTGAACTTTATTAAGTATATAAAATGAACCCTGTGTTTGTATGGCTGTGCTTGACAATGAGGTGTCAGGAAAACAGACATCTTTGTAACTGGGGAGAAAGTATGAGGGATAAATGGAGGATAAAGTCAAATTTACCAATTGAGAAAACTTCCTGGGAATTCTTATGTATTATAAACAAAGGAGTCAGAACACAATGTAAAACTGTTATCAAAATTATTGTTATGATCCAGTGGCATCAAATCTGATCTACTGCAATTTATAGAATAACCAGATGATATCCAAAACGCATGTATTAATGAAGAAAGACAGAAATAGAAATTTCTGTCCAGTTCATAAAACATTGTCTGTGCCCAGTAAATTCTGCCTCTCCTGCTATAATGTCATGTTTTCAAAATATCAAATTACAGAAGAAGGAGGTTCTAATGGAACCCCCGATGCAAAATACATTCCTTGACTTCTGAACTCTGTAGAACCACTCCTTAAAGCCAACGGTCAACCCGCTACAGAGAAGAGACTGTCCTTCAAAATTAGACTGATGGGATTAATAGTTCCTATTATTCCTCTTTGGTTGGAGGTCTGAACCGACTAATGAATGAAGACTGCTCCATGTTCCTATGCAGCATATTTCAAGAGTATTAAAGAGAGGGTTGTCAACCACAAGAACACTCAGTGTCAAAGCTACATCTTAGAAATTGCTCTGACTAAGGGAAAGAACTCAGAAAAATGATAGGAATTATCACTCCTTTCTAAGAAATTTTACTTGGTCAGCCTGTTAGAGTTGTCTTCTCCTGTATATCTGCAGGTGTTGGGGAGCTGGGTTTGAACAATGCAGTTAACTTGTTTTATTTATTTCACTTACTTATTTTAATAAGAACTTACAGCATGCAAACTTCTCAATCAATATCACATTTGGTGTATGTACCTCTCTGAATTACATATACATAAATAAATAAGCATTCTATGAAATGTTCATTCCTAAAGAGCATTACCTAGAGAAACAATGCTAGCCAAAATGTGCATAAGATATAAAATTGCATAGAAAATGTGTATATTGGTAGAAAAAAATGGTAGGAAATTACTCCCTTCCCTTCCCTTCCCTTCCCTTCCCTTCCCTTCCCTTCCCTTCCCTTCCCAGTCACAAATGGGCAAATATAAAATAATCACTGAGCAAATGAGAACCAAAATTAACCCATTTCTTTAGCTGGATCTTGAAAGTGTGCAAATGCCATGTCATGAGTTTGAATCAGGATGACAGGACAGCCCCACTGGCTTGAAATTCTAAGAGTAGTGCAACATATCTGAAGATCTTCAGGTTGGGGAATAAAAACAAAGGAGGCATTGTGCACGCTTGTGAATTTATTCCTCCATGGTCTGGACTTCATGTTTTCAAAGCAAAGCAGGAGAAAATGGTTGGAGATGGTGAAGGCTGTCCTTAGAGGGATCCCAGATATGGGTATCTGTCTAGTTACCTAGCTATGGAGGTATCTAAGAGTAATGCTTTCTCTTTTTACAAACCAATTGTATAGATGATATGCAGCCGTTACTGAAAGTTGAGTTAGTTATATCACAGTTGGCATTGTTACATGAGAAACAGGTACCTCATTGCAAAGAGCGTGAAAATCCCACCTCTGTTTGCTATGCAAGTGTGGAAGAAGGAAGAAATATCCATGAAGCCTTTATGATGTTATTATTCCTCTGTTTATAAAATGCTCAGTATAGCCCACATTTTCATTCTTTTGGGACAATCCCAAAGTGAGGATAAAGAGGCAGAATCTGCTGTTTCCTAGTAACCCACATCTACTCATAACAGTGCATAGAAACATACGTGCACACAGCCAGCCACATCCAAGCCAACAGCTGTGCAGAAGGGAGAGAAACTTACACGTGACAGTACACTCGACATATTAAATTAATGTGTGTCCCTGACCTATTGCAAGAAGCTTTTTGAAGCTGGGGAACATTAAAACCCTTTACCAAGATATACAGATGCACACACAAACACAGACACACACCCCTCCTTCAAAGCTTGCAATCTGCAGGGCTGCCACCCAGCACTAGAAGTGTCGCACGAGGCTGCTGGTTGTTGTGTACATCCAGCCTCTCATGCTCTTGGGGCTGCTGGCCAACTCATGTTTCATACTCGGGCTGCTCAGAGCACACATTCTATTTTGGGGGGTTTTGGAAAAACCTGCTGTAATTTAAAACAGGCCAAACAGCGCGGTTGGAATATCCTCTTAGGAGAAAAGGAGAAAATAAGGAGTTGTGGGGAGGACTCTCATCTGCTCTCCATTTCCTTTCTCTGTTTCCGAGCATCTGAAATTCACACACCAGATCCGGTTGGAAGTGGTAATTCTTCCCGAGGCTGATGAATCTGAAGCCCAAACAGCCCAGTGCTCACTGCTTTTCAAAATCCTGAGCACCCTGTTGTGATTCTGTAGGAGCAGGGAAAAAGTAGGACCATACATGGACTTAGCTTGCTAAACATTTTTGCCTCCCCCCACTCTTATTTATTTATAGCAAAATAAATATCTAGTCCTTACATTTATGTCTAGTCCTCATTGTTAGAAGGCTATGCCTGAAAGTGTATGGGCAAAGGTCCTGCAGAAAAGGATGGTGTAAATGAGATTTCAAGGTCCGGGAGTGTTGGTGCAAAATGCCAAAATAATGTTTGTCACCAGATTTTGAATGACAAAGCAAGGACACTAATTTGCTTTTTCTGACATGAAATGCGCATCTTTGTTAGCTGTCATTGAATCAACAGTGCAGAATTAATATTTCTGTTCAGATTAAGGTTAGTGTTAGTTCTTAGCAATGCTGTGTCCTAGGACAAAAAGTCCTATAGGGCAGACTGTATACGATCAAGTTCTAAACACTTCTCTTCATAATTTTTTTTTAATTTGGTTCAAATATTAACTATTTCTGAGAAAACCTGAGATACCACCTGTTATATATACTGTGTGACCATTTTTTTACATAACATCAATCACAAAGATAGTTATTTCCTGACCAACAAAGCGAAGCAACATTTCAGATTTTATTCTCCTAATTTTGGTCACATCCTTTTATACTCAATTCCATGAGGACCATCCTTTTGTCTTAGAAATCACTTAGACTACCTATCCTAAACTCAGAATAAAATCATGCAGAAGGCTACATTATGAAGTTCTATGTTTATTTCTAAAAATGGCAGGTGGTTGTGATATGGGATTTTATTTTATTGGCATGAATCATTAAGCCTAAATGTGCATGCTTTGGGAGACAAATAGAGATCTGCAGAAGGGGACTCCACCCCCACCCCACCCCTGCCCCTTAGGAAGAAGATCCTGAATTTGGTACTTCTTCTTTCTTGGGCTGAAAATGAACTCTAGCAGTTTATTCAGTTTATAGGGAATGGACCAATGGGAATGGACACATGCCTTAGTTTCCATCAATTCCATTTAGTTCAAAATTTCCCAAAATGTTGCCATTAAATTACATCCTCTGCAGCAGGAATTTCTTTGATAAGGAAAGGAACCTAGCCTATGACATGCCTTCTGAAAGCCAGCATGTAGCTCCTTTTGTTAGGTCTCCACTTGATTCCATCTATGTTTCTTATCACCTTGACATTTGTTTTCTTTTGCTTCCCAAGAAGAGCTTTGAGAAGATAAACAACTTCCAAAGGAACTCTAAAACGATTCCAACTCTGAATGCAAAGCATTCCTTGGGTTTACAGTCAACAAAGATGGATAAAACAGGAATTTTTTTTTTTTGTCTGCGCTCAGTCATTACTGACCCTGCAGTGACTGCCTGGACGAATCCTTGCAGTTTTCAAGGCAATTGTTTTTCGGAAGTGGTTTGCCAGAGCCTCCTTCCTAGAGCAGAGCCCAGCTGGCGAGCGCAGAAGGCGGGTTTCCGTTGCTTCGCGCCCTTTTCGGGCGAGCGCGGTTTCGCGCTTACCGGCAACTGGTCCCGTCTCTCTGTGCAAGGCGCTGCCAGCATTTTTCCTCCCACCGGAGTGAGAGTCCCCATTTATCTACTCACGTGAGTTTTCGACCTGTTGGGTTGACAGGAGCTGGGGAGGAAACAGGAGCTCACCCTGTTAACGCGAAGGCTGGACTCGAACTGCCGAAGCGTCAGCCATTTCTGGCCGGCAACTTTCAGCGTCATTAAGCCGCTGCGCCACCGCGTCCCCTTTTAAAACAGGAATGGATCGTTTTCAAGAAGTACATGGGTAACACACATGGGAGGGAAGACTCTTAATTGAACAGCTATCCTGTCCAAATTTAGTTTCAAGTGAGTGCAGGAAACCCAACACATGGCCTAGAGCCAGGGCAGAAAGACAGAAGCACCTGGTTCTTCTTACCGGCCCATGGTATTCCAAAGCTGTTATTATTTGGAAAGTTGGGTTTGTACATAGAGATTGGTATAAGTACATTTTAGGGAGCAGAGGTCCAGTTTTTCTGGCAAAGGCCTAAGTGGCCATCCTAGTACAAAGGTTGACCCTTGAGCAAAGATCTAGTCCTGAAGAAGGAGAGGGCAAGTGGAAGAGGGGCAACGGGACAATGAGGCAGGAAGAAGGAGAGGTGGAAGCAGGCAAGGTCTCCTGCGATTCTGGGAGCAGGTCGTTTGGTTCCTCCTCAGCCCTGTCTCTTCTTCGGAGGCCTCAACTGAGGTGCTGTAATGCCCCTATAGAATGTAAGAACACAACTGTCTTCAAAGAAAAGATAGGCTAGTTTCTTCTGTTCCAGATGACCTGTTATTGAGATGGCTTATTGCCTGGTGATTTAAGACATTGCCCAAAAAAAGCAAGTTTCACAGCTCTGCTGACACTGGGCAAAAGTTCCCAACCTCATCTTGAATCCCCCCAGTTGGTCCTAATGATCAGCTCAATGAAGCATCGTGCTGTTTCATTCCAAAGCATTAAACCAATTTTTTTGCTAGATTTGTTGTGCAAGGCTCAATTTGAATAGTATGCATGCGCTGAGCTTTAGATGTACAGGAGGTTTAGATATACAGGATTTTGCTCAATCCCTTCTTTTCAATATGCACTATTGCTTTAATTAGCATCTGGATGCATATAAGCATTTCCTGAAGAACACTGCCAAATCGTGACATTCGCTCTTAATTGCAGCAGCGAAAGCTCCTCCTTTTTCCTGTTATTTCCAAAAGTACCTGTAATATAACACACACACACACACACATTGCATCTTATGATTTGTTTTACTACAGGGCAAGGAGGAAGAAAGAAGAGACCACAGAGGATTGTTGTTTTTAATGATCCTTATTTATTTAATAGAGTTCAGCTGAAGAAGCTTTAAAGAAAAGTAAACAGGAAAGAAACTCTGAAGTTATTATTTATTCCATCATCATTACAGAGCTGCCTCCTCTGCTTTCACACTGTGGCAAGGTGTCACATTGTCCAATACGATAGCCCGGAAAAGTTTCCTCATATCAGAGTCATATGCCACGCCACCTGAGCCCAGCCTCCCCCAACTTCCTTGAGGTTCTCACCAACCAGGAAAGGCAAGGATCTAAGCAGCAGGTGGCAGAGCTGACCCCCCACCCCCGCAGAGACCTCTGCCCATTGCATTGGCCAACAGGCTGAAACCTCTCCCAGGTGACCTTGCAGGATGTGGCTTCAGTCATCTCACTAGGATCTACCCAACTAGCACCCAACTGACAGTGAATCCAAGCAATTTCATGCTCTAGCTACACCCCAAGTTTTCCCCCACAGTCCAGGAAATGCTCTTCTATTCTTACCACCATGGGATAGACTTAGACCTGAACCATCATCCATGGGCATCCACAGGAAGGATTAAAACACAAGATGGAGGGTACAATATCCTGATCAAAGCCCCCCCCCCTTTTTATATGCACAGAAGATCTTTGTGCATTCAATGGGAGTGGGGCTCTTGATTCCAACCCTTTCCTCACCAACTTTTGACCAACCCCCGATAGACTTCACTGTGCTCATTCCTATTGATTGGATCCATTTCTCATCTTTCACCAGCCATGATCCTCTCCTCTGTTGCCCCATCTCCCAGAGCTCTTCCATAGAGCAAGGAGTTCCTCTAGATCAGTGTTTTTCAAACTTGGCAACTTTAAGATGTGTGGACTTCAACTCCCAGAATTCCCCAGCCATCTAGGAGTTGACGTCCAAGTTTGAAAAACACTGATCGAGATGGTCAGACCAGGAGAGGCTACTCAGTAGCCCTCTTGTCCAAAGCAACTGCCACCCAAGCACCCTCTGGAATTGGATCGTGTTTGCAACTGTCTATATGAGGTTCTCTGATTAGTGATATTTATTGCTTCTTTTGATATATTGCAAAACCCAGCCTTGTAAAACAAGGGACGGATTTATGGCAGAGTCTGAGTTTGATTTGAATTTGGGGGATGGGAATAAACCAGATTTGTTTAATACTTTTAGACACACACACACGTAATGCTATTTGTTTAATAAGAATCCCCTGGGGGAGCAGCCAATTTCATTAGCAAACAAGTGTATTTACAAGATTCGTTTTATTATGTGTGGGGTTTTTTTTACGATGAGTCTGCATTACCAGCTCCCTCCCTGCTCCCTGCTCTAAGTTTCTCTTTTGTTTTTCAAAGACATCTCCTTTTCTTAACTGCTGTGTTTCTTTTCTTCCTTAACTTACTTTCATTTCTCCTCTCTTGTCCTTGTTTCATTTTTGGTTCTTCCCGCCTCCCCGAGATGAGAAAGTTCTTTGAAGTTTCTGTTAGTGAAACCGGCTTTTCCCTGTCTGCTCCCAGCATCCTCTCCCTCTCCCTGTTAGTTTTCTTGGCTTCAGTTGCTTTAAAGAGACACAGATGTGCAGATTGCTGATCCGTTGATTGCCTGTTGTCTGTCTCTGGGATCTTCAGCCACCCGTTTGCTGAACAGGTTCAGGCTTTGCTGTGGAAGCCTGAATCCTTCTGTCTCCCATCAGCTGCATGTACTGTGGTGCCTTGTCCTCTGACCAGCCACACTTTCCCACTATCTGATAAATTCCAGCTTCCACTTCTTCTCTGAAGAACAGCTCCTACTAGCACCATGCCTGCATCTTTGCATTCTCAGAGACGTTCTGAAAAGGTAAGGAGTCTAGGTCTTTGGAGCAGAGGGGAGCTGCCATGACCCACAGTCTTGAGACATCCTGTTACAAGGTTATGATGTTGAAGGAATGGGGGCAGTGGAAAAGGCTATTCATCTTTTTGGCATTCTGGGTCCTTCAGATATCTTGGGCTCTGGAACTTCCAGGTATGCCAAGTAGGGTGGCTTTTAAACTGTCCCAGGGCTATCCCCAAAGAAGTTCTTTTCCCCAAAATGCCTGCCTGATTAATGAGTTTCATGAACAGAAATAGTGGCAAATGACTGAGATGGCTTTCAGAGTGATAGACAGATTCATGGGTGATAGATCTATAACTGCTCTTAGTCATGATAAACTGAGCTTCAGTGTTCAGAGGTAGTATACCACAGGGTATTGGGATAAAAAGTCATTTTGTGAGTGCGTGTCTGTGTGTTCATCTTTCTGTATCAGCTGATTTTAGGGAGAGGAAACTGCCTTTCAAACAGGTAGCTTCTATTCAAAGGAGATTGCTAAAAAAAATTTTTTTTCCTTCCTAGCATTTTCCCACAGGTGCAGGGTCCACTTTTCACTTCAGCCATCATAAT
Source organism: Liasis olivaceus (assembly GCA_030867105.1). Classification (NCBI taxonomy): domain Eukaryota; kingdom Metazoa; phylum Chordata; class Lepidosauria; order Squamata; family Pythonidae; genus Liasis; species Liasis olivaceus. The sequence continues at coordinate 6,649,437 of CM061353.1, forward strand.
AAAATAAAATCTGAATCTGAATCTGAATTTGAATTTGAATTAGGTTGCTCGGGAATTAATGCTACTATGTGAAACTATTATTATTTTCTATTATTTTAACACTTAACTTGGACAATCTGAAGAAAGGGACAGGGTTTTATAAGTACAACTCATAGTTGCTAAATAATTGAAATCTTGATGAACAAATAAATGACTCATTTAAGAGGGAATAGTTGAATGCTAAAAGATTAAACCAAGGTTTTCCTTACAATTATGCCACATCTGCTAATTCCTTGTCTGGAAAGTAATTTTCAGAAGCATTCTGATATTGATAAAAACCTTTATAGGTAGTCCTTGTTTAGCGACTGCCTTGTTTAACAACTGTTTGCAGTTACAGTGGTGATTAAAAAAGTAACTTTATGATCAATCCTCGTATTTACGACCTTCTCAGGTCTGTAAAGCAAAGGAAAGCTGAAATCAGATCGTAAACACAGTCACGGTTTCATTTAGCGACCGTTTCACTTAATGACTGAGTTGCTGGCCCCAGTTGTGGTCACTAAATGAGGACCACCTGTAAATCTACTGTTCAGTTTTCACTTAATGTATTTTGTGGGCATTCACTATCTTTCATTTTTTTTTTTTTTTTAATGTTCAGCAAAACATTGTTCCATTTTCCATTTTAAACTCCCCTCCCCTCATCTAATTCTTTGCACAGGGGATGAAAGCAGGATTTCCTATACTTTTCCTCTCTGAATAAATAAATGTTGAAAAGAACATGTTGGACAACATAGTATAACAGCAGTCATTTAGACATCACTCTGTATTGGCATTGTCAGGGTCTTCCCTTGGAGGCAGACAAAACAGACATGGCTGTACCCGCAGAATTTGAGCATCTGTTGCCCTTCAAATTGGCACATCCTGTTCCAGATGTTTTTGTACGTGAGCCTGACTGCCTAGTGGAGGCATGGATATTTTAAAAAAAAAAATTGAGAGAAATGAAAACCAGTATTTCCTTGGAGAAACTAAAGAGTAAGGGATTTAGGGATCCCATCTATCCTATGAACAGAGAGAATGGGTAAGTGAAGAGATGGAATCAAAGCCAATTACTTCCCCTCAAGTTTTGAAACTGGTATTTTTCTAGCATAGTGAGCAAGAGGATAAATTACAGATAGTGGGGGCAGGGGGACGAAGCCTTGCAGAATTTTCAAAGCAAACAAATGTATTGGTTTGTAAAGTTTTGTGGATAGCAGTCTACTTCATCCCACGCATGAACTAGATGGAATAACTGGGCTGCCCCCACTGGAAGAGGTTACATATCAGAAAATCTCTGGTTTGAATTTTGCCTCTTCCACAAAGTAATTTTTCTCAGAGGTCTTCCAGATGATAGCCCAGGCCTAGGATGAGCTCCTCTCTTGTTCCCATGCAGTTGTGACTGGGAGTTTGTGGTTATGAGTAAGTTCAGTTGAATCCTGGCAAATGCTGCTTCAGGCGTGGTTGTGGGCTGCTGTGCACCAGAAAGTAACCTTGGTTTGCCTCCTCTCCCATCTGCTAAGGCTGCTATAGCAGCATGCTGGCATGGTTAAATAAAGGTGCCCAAGCTGGCATGGCAGCCATAGGAGTTTTGAAGGCCATGGGAGTTTCCCAACATGGCAAGCACAGAGACACAGGGAGATGCTAACAAACAGGGGTAGGGAAGTGTGTTCAGGCATGGACTTGAGGGGGCATGTAGTTACTGGCCAATAAGTGAGCACTGATTGGCTTACAGCCTTGATAGGCTGGTCATTTTCTGTGAGTTCTAGACTCACATATAACTGTTTTCTTGATCATGGTATCCTGATGTCCAACTAAACCTGAAAATCACTATAGCAGCCAGCACTAATCTCAGATTAATTCAGAATTCAGAAGAATCAAGGGATGGCAAGGTTAATGACTGGGAAGTGTCCTAGTCTCAATTCTCTTATTTCAGTATGCATATCATCATATGCCTCATAGGTCTTGCAAGAATTCTACTGACATACAGTATATAGCTGGAATGGCCTAAGGACCATTAATGCTTCTCACTTACAGCACTGTCTCCCTTGTCCTTTCAGTTTCTTTGGTATCATCTCATTTGACAGGAATCACTTGAGTAGTTGACTGGACAAGCATTTGATCACAATCTTCCCTGCATTGGTGAGACTCCTTGGGTTGGAAATCTACATTTTCTTGGAAACAGCTCTTGCTTGCAGCTGTTCCATTAAATATTCAGCCAAAGATGCTTAAAGACTTTTTTCCAGATCTGTGTGCTGATGACCTAAAAGCTAGACAAGCTTATCCACACATCTTCCTGACTTTAATTCTACTCATGCAGTTGCTTCCTCCTTGTCTGTGGCCAACTTCTACTTCTTCACCATTCATGTGAACACACATTCCCTAACCTTTCAGAAGCCCAGCTTTCCGCTTGCCCCCTGACCCCTCTGAAGCAGGAAAGGTTGCGCAATGTATTGGAAATAAGGGGTCCATTGTTCCAACTTATTAAAACAAGGGAACTACTTTCTTCCATCATGTACTTCAGCAGGGTTAAATACGCTAGAATGTACTTTTCTAAAGTTCTCGCACACCCAGAGCACAGCACAAATGATTGCCACCAACTATGGGATCTGCTCTCCCTGCCAAGTTCAGGTTTTCTTGCCAGACACCTGTTTTCTCTTTTGAACAATCAAAAGCTATTTGGATCTCTATACCAAAACACTGTTCAAGTTCCCAGATTCTCCTAAAGTTAAGAATTCATTCAGCTTTTGAAAAGTTTACATTTCTTCTAAAAGCCTTATCAACTCTCTTGGCTAAACAGAAAGGGAATTGTATGAATGGATAACAAAGGGACCTTTGACCTGTTTGGGTCATGATACGTTACCAGCAACTTTTGGAATAAAGTTTCCAGTGAGTGTGTTCAAGGGTGTATGTGGGGAAATATGGGAGTGATCATTTTGGAAAGGATTTGTTTTTTGAACAAATGTCACTGTAAATTAGCATCCATTAGCGTCAAGGAATCAGCTGAATAAACAATTGTCCAAGAGACCAAATGATCTGAGCTGTAATTCAACCATCTCACTTCTGCTGGAATCTCAGAAAAGTTATTTAGCATTAAAGGAATGTTTCATCCAGAATTTCTGCTAAAAGGAAGGGCTGGGGTTTTAAAAAGTATAATTAAAAGTGTATATTGGAGTGGAAGTTTAATACAGGGTCTATTATACCCAGAGAGTGACCATCACTTTTACTAGGCAAAGCAAGAGATCTAGGATAGAAATGAATGTCCTTCTTCCAGAACTCAATGTGGAGGAAAGAATGCCCCCCCCCCCGCCCGTATCTTCAATAATGGGGCATCTGCATAAAATAAAGGAAATGTTTATACTGCCAGAATTTTAATTTTATTATGTTTACATAGAGCCCCAAACAATTATGAAACCTTAGAGCTGTTTAGGGAATGTTAAGTAACCACAAGAGATAACAATATCGCACACATGGATCATCAGAACCACCAAAGCTATGATTCACAGTTTCCAGAAATGGGATAATAAAAAAAACAACATAGAAAAGAACAACCCGGGGGGGGGGAATTATTGGAGAATGCGAAGGGATGGCAGTAACTACTGTTAGAGTCACAAGGGTCTCATATTTGCATTTAGCACAAATATTCTGTGCTGAAAACTGGGGCAGCCAAAAATATTTTCCCCAGGGGGTGAAGTTGCCAAGGAAGCCAAATTATCCAGAATCAGGAGTGGGACAAGAAATCTCTACAGCTGCAGGAAGAAGAGCCCTGCTGTGTTTTCCAGCAATGGGAAAAATGCAAGCAGCCATCTTTTGAAAGGGGATATTTGGAATCCCCTTCTAAGAAATTCCACCATTAACAATCTCTGAAGGCGAATGAGAGTTTTTGCTTCAACTCTGACTTTGAAACGGACGAAGGAACAAATGTGTTTTTTGGTGTATTTTGCTCAAATCTGGCCTCTGGCAACCCCAAATGGGGTGACTTTAGACAAATCTCTTCCTTCCTTTCTTTCTTGAACCCACCCCTTCTAATCAACTTACAAGGTTATTATAAAGCGTATGGCAATGCTGTGTACTTTGGCAGTGGTAAACAACAGAGTGAATAAAGAACAAAGCTGGCAGTTCTGTAGCCAGGACTGTACACTTGGATTGCTGCAATGCTTATATGTAAGGATGTCATAAAATTTATTCTCAATTCCTTTTCAAGTGAAATGATAGAATGGGCCAAAATATAATCTGTTATGGCATGAACAAGCTTGGCGTTCAAATTTTGCATTAACATCTATGTTGAAATATTTTCCTGCTCAGAAATTGTATTAAAAAATGGGAGACGTTGTATATAAAAGTGGGTCCAGGGGGGCCTGCAGAGGGGGGCAAAAAAGTCAAGATGGCTGCCACAACCTTTTTTGATATGCATTGTGGTGCACTTAAGAGGACGGGGCTTCAGTTGCATGGTTATGGCCTCCATCTTTACACACACACACTCTGAGTGGATCTCTTTGGGAAAGCTTTGCATAGAGATACATCTATAAGAAAAGGCTGTGTACAGAAATATATCATACTGTACTAAATTATCTTTTTATTCTTTTAGCTGGCATAACCCCAAGGAAACTAGCCAGATAATAAATAGAATTAAAAATGGGGGGAGATGAAGACATTGCAGTGAATGTAGCCTTTGAGCAAATGTATACATAGGATGGTTCCATCAATGAGTAAAGATTTGTGTGAAAGACAGAACACTCAAAATAATATAGGAACAATAGCATGATATATTTTGGGAAATGCTTCAGTAAGCATCCGAAGAACTTGTTTAAGTGCACCCAAGGACCAGTAGAATTATATACTTTTTCTTTTTAAACTATAGATCATTCTTTCAGTATATTTATTAATATAGATATAATTTCAGTTTGCAGTATATCTTGCCAATTGACCACAGGGAGAGGTGAAAAACAAAGGGAGTAAAAAATAAAATCCAGAGGATCACTAGAGGGCGGCAGAGAGATACAAAACCTTACTCACCTCTAAACTTTTGGCTGACGGCTGTCAGTCCGATATATTAGTCCCAGCTGAACCTTTATTAAAATCTTTACTAAGCCAACTCTCAAAAAGCATAGCTGAAAAGAAATTGCTTAACTATTTTCCTATAGTCGGAAGTGCAAGGGGATGCATTTCGTAACTTGGGAGCACTGCAAAAGATGGGCCTCCAGAAGGCAAACGATTTAGCACATTTCATGTTCCTTTCAGTTTCCAAAGTGATTTACCTTGTCATAATGTAGGAAGGGCTGTTGCTTTTGTTCTTGTCATCCTTATTTTAATGCAGTTAGCAAAGACCAGGGAATGCACTTTCATTTTCTGTTCTGGCCCTTAATTAAGATTGCTTTTTTCTCTCTCTCTCTCTGTTCATTTTAGGCTCGCCCGAAAGGGGAGGGGCTGACTCCATACCAAGGGAAAAAACGCTGCTTTGGCGAATATAAGTGCCCCAAGTGCAAGAGAAAATGGATGAGTGGAAACTCTTGGGCCAACATGGGACAAGAATGCATCAAGTGCCATATTAATGTTTATCCTCACAAGCAGGTATGGATGGGGTTAAAAAGGGGTGGAAAGGATGCTAAGGGGTGTCCGGGTTGAAACCCCCCTGGGCTGGGTGAAGGGCAATGGAGGCCCTAAGCACAACCCAACTATGGTGCTCCTCAGCCCTTCCATTGCTTACTGGATGAGATGTGAAGACTCAGTAAGTGCTGAGCACTTGAGTGTGGCAATGAAAGAGTTAAGGGCATGATTGCTAAGGGGGAGCAGGCTCCGTAGTGCCGCCCGTTCCTTGGTGCCCCGAGCTGGTGCTGATTTACTTAATGGTGAATCCAGGGCTGAAGTCTCCTCTCCTCCCCACGATCACTGGGTGATGTTGAAGTTTTACTTGTCCCACCTACCTCTCAGGGTAGCTGCTGTGGGGATAAAGTGAGGGGAGACACCCCCCCACACTCAGATTGTCTTCAGCTCCAGAGGAATGGTGGGATATACAGGCATAAAAGGGTGTGGAAATAAATAAATTGCTTGAGATGAATGTAAAAATGGGTGAGAGGGGAGCTTTGCGAATTATTCTTTACCAAAAGGTGATGTTTCAAGGAAAGCTGGCCTCCTTTAAAAAAAGCTTTAGGGACACATCTGTATCTCTTGGAAGTAATATAGAAGTGGTTATCACCTCTTCTGAGTCAAGGAAAGGCTGCTGAGATGCAGAAATATGGAAAGATTCCCTAGTCTTCCAGCTTTTATTCTTCTTACGGCATAGTTTTTTTTCCAACTTCCAATCTAACCTACAACTATGGCGTTTCTTGAGGTCTTCCATCCAACTTCTAATCGTCTGACCCTGCTTAGCTTCTGAGTCAAGAAAAGGTTGCTGAGATGCAGAAATATGGAAAGACTCCCTAGTCTTCCAGCTTTTATTCTTATATCAAAGCCTTTTTTTAATCATCTTATTTAATCATTTAAATAAGAAAAATAATAGAACATCCTTAACTCCTGAAATATTTATCTGTCTATATAGTTATCTGCACGTCACTTCACCTAGCAAGTCAAATGAAACAGCGCACAATACTATGAATTGCATCAATAACTGAAAGTTAGGATCATTAATACCAACAGTTATAGTTTACTTGGTACATTTTGGGAGAAGATGTGAATTTCCCATCAGACCTCTTCATCTTTTTGCAAATTCTTTGAAAGAGGTGTTTTGGAAGACACAAGATTATGCCTAAAGATTGATTATTTTTTAACCACTGAATTGTGTGTGTGTGTATTTCCTTTTCCCTTTGTTGGAACACAGGCATTTTATTGAAGGATAATCTCTTGCAGATTCTCTAATAGGGGTTGGGGGGAAGGTACATGGCAGTTCTTCAAGGACAGGAAATGTGGAGTGCAAGCATCTCCAGTTTCCTAGAGAGCTGTTCAATCCAATCAAGGAACCATGCACACTTCAGATTTTAAGGAACTTTATAGTCTGGAAGGTGGAGCAAGTGAAGCAGAGCAAAGAAAATGAGAGGGAAAAAAAATTCCCTAATTGGAGGCACAAAGCAAACTCCTCTCCAGCCATGGAGAATGCTTCAGCTGATGCATTACAATTAATTCAAAGTAGGTCAAAAGGAAAGGGCTCCATTGCGAGCGAGACTGAGGCTCTCTGACTGCCATCTCGTGATTCTGTGCCAGAAATCCTGCTGTATCTCTTCCTGCCTGTCGGAATGGGTTACAGAAGCAAAGCAAAGCAAAGCAAAAAAAAAAAAAAAAGTTCCTTGCATCATGTCTCCAGGTTATTGGGGTGCAGGAAAAACAAGCATCATGTTAAGTCCAACTTTTGGACTAAGGATTTGGGGGAAAAAATGATTAATTGCGGGTGCCTGAGATGTAGGGATCATTGTTTGAGTAAAGCTTCCAGATCTGAATTGCAGCAGATCATTGGGACACCAGAGGGCAGCAAAGCTGACAGGTCTCTGATCTCACTGCTGCCCTCTAATGCTCATTTGTTTGCTGCAGCCTAGATCAAGTAGCTGAGCTTAGGAGCTGTTTTCCCTACCTTGCCTAGCCAGGAAATGGAAGGGTGCTTGGGCAATTAACTAACCCTTTTCTATAACTAAAGGAACTTTTAGATTGGATTTCAATATGAGTAAGTATGTTCAGCAGTTCCCATGGGTGGCAGCAAGATGCTGCCGTTGGATGGATCCAAGCTAACGGCGATGCATCTTCAGAATATTTGTAACTGATATATTTTATATCGCATAATAATCACAGGAACGATACCAACACGTAACAATCTGTACCGTCCTGTTTCAAACAGAGCGCTTGCAGAATATTTGAGTATCGGCTGAAAAATCGGTCGAGAAGAGGATTTTGCTTGTCCTCAGTTGTAGTGCTTGATCAACCTCAAAGGATTTCTGCACTGGCAGTTTATAGTGTTGTTCCACAATTGCCTCACACCACTAAATGAAGGCTGGGTTGATACAGCAATGTCTGGCCAACCCCAAAAATCTGCATTGCGAAAATGCTCTCTGCCCAACTTCCTGGAAGCTGAAATCAATGCGTTTGCATTGATTATGTGGCCTGGAATTCTGGCAACACAGATTAAATTTCAGCAACTGTCCTGCTGCCTTAGGGCAGAAGACCCACACAACAACTCATTGTTCTAAGATCAAGTGTCATATTTTTCCTTTGCCCTCCCCGTGGTTTTTTCTTTGGGGATCATATTGTTTTGAATTGTAAGTCTCAGGGGCATCCATGGGTGGTGGGAGAGGAGATCAAAAAACTTAAAATAGCAGCTGTGACCATGTGATGGAAGCCCCACCCCCTTTACATGGGTCACACATGGAATGCACATAAAAAAGAGGTAGGGCATTGATTGTGCAATTGTGGCTGCCATCTTGACCTTTTTAACACAACACACACACACCATGGGTACCCCTGGTGAGCTGAAGGCAGGAACTGTGTCTTTTTATCTGTCCCTAAACTGCACTGGGAAACTTAACTGCCAACAGGGGAGTCTAAATGCTTTTAAATGTTTAAAATGGCAATCTATTTATTGTAATAGACATGGGTGAATCGGACTGTTTGGTTGAGTATTCTTGGCTGGTGGTGGAATCAACATGATCGCTGTTCTTGCTGTCTCACTTTCAAATACATTCATCCTTAAAGTTCAGTCCATCCCGTTACTCATCAAAATTGGACATTTTAAAAAAGAGGAAATGGGTGCTTAACTCTTAAAAAAAACTGCTTTAATCCTGCATTGATATATATTTAGGGGGTTGGTGTAGATAGCCATTAGAAAACATTCTGATCCAGATAGAACTCCAAGGTGCTGAATGACATCTTCCATTTGGAATCTGGAAAGAAGAAATTACCCAAGCTTTCCTAAACCGTAGCTTGTCTACAATAACTATTAAATTTATTTTGCATGTGACTCTTAATTTTCTGAGCCTGCATGCTGGAAATGGACTCTGTCATGGCTCCAGTTCTTAACATCTCGTTCTTTTTGCTTTGCTTGAATAACTTTGTGTTTCTCATGTCTCTCCACGGCAAGGGTGTTATAATTTGTGGGCAACAATAACATTTCTGAAATGCAAATAGCTTACAGGCCAATCAGATTGAAATCAACAAATATATGGGAAAGACCAGTCAGGGAAAGATAAAGTTTCCATTTACGAACCAAAAGACTCTTGACTTTCCTGACATCTTTTGCTCTCCATTCAGAGGAGAGGAAAGTAGATTCTTGGGTAGTTTTGTTAATTTGTTTAAAGCTGATTTATATCAATAAACGTCACCCTCGCTGCATTTCATCCCGGAGTCGGTGTGCTGCAGCTTCTTTCCAGGTGGTTTTGCGCAGCACGGGGCCTCTTCTGCTGGACTCAGAGGTGAGAGCTGGATTGCCCCTTCCAGTTTTTAGAGCATCTTCCTGAACATTCAGTGGACCGTAGCAAAACTGCCCCTGGGCCAGAGACAATGGGAAACAGAAAGGAATTGCATTATCCTTTCACTAAACGGAACAGTACCTAACACCGAGGAAATGAGACTCTGTGCAAAATTGGGCGCAAAGAAGGAAGGGAGAAATTGTTCCACCTTTGCCCATTTTCTTCATCGTTTGTCAGTTCAAGTAATATGGCAGTGCTGATGCTCAGGATAGGAAGCTGAGATTCATAGTTGCTTACATCTTCAAAGATTGTTCAGCTCTGAATTATTTCCAAGAGGGTCCCCCCCCCCCCCTTCTGGCTTGTAATTTGTTTCCAGCTCTCTATCAAGATAGGTAATTTCAAACCCTCCCTGCCTGCCTGCCTCCCTCCCTCTTTTCCTTTTTTCATAAACATTTGAAGTGGATCATCTGGGCAGAAACAGCTCATTTCATATTTTAGATTATGTAATTCAACATGTGTAGTAGTAGCAGTAGATTTTAGTAGTAGTAGCAGTAGATTTTTCAGCATGCTGCAATACAGAGAAGTGAAGAAGCAGCAGAACAGCTGCAGTCTGCAATGTAGAACAGTAATACAAATGTTAAAGGACTGCCACGTTAATCAGAACTATAGATTTGGGAGAAAACTGGATTAAGGGTATGTTGCTTGAGGGAGCAAGTAAGAAATTGCAGCATTCCATGTAAAAAAAGATGTCTTAAAATCTTATGTAATAAGAAATGGGTGCCTCTTAATTTTTGGTTCTTCTGCTTCTTATATTACTATCTTCTGTTCTTTTTATTTTTTGTTTTCATTTTAACCATAAACAAAAACCCCTTTATGCCTAAATTTATATACATTTTTATGCACATTTCTCCTAACGCACACACTGATACTTCTATGAGCTATTTTCTAATATATAAGGCATTGCCGTGCATTAATTTCACTGTATTTTATGCATCATTTATTTTTTCAACTGGCAAATAGCACTACAAATTGAAAAAGGATACTGTTTTTTAAATTTATGTATTGGTTCAATAACTTAGATGAAATCATATTAAAATATGAAGCAAATTAATTTCCCCAACTTTATTCAAGAAGGAAGGTTGTTTATTGCACATTAAAAAGTGTGAGTGAAATATAGATGTCTAGTTCAGTTCAATCATCTTTCTTTGGCTCAATTCAGGGTTGCTTAACAAAAAAGAAAGAAAGAGGAAATAGATGGTAAAACATACAAATATTCCAGATAAATGATAGCCCAATCTGTAAATTAAACATATTAGAAGGAAAGTGTAAACTGTATATATTAATGTTTTCAAGAAGCATATGTTTATTGAGCAATTTGAGATAATTGGAGGGAACAATTTTATGGGAACTGTCAAACTTCGTTTGTCTAGCTCATTTGCTAATTTAACCAAAGTATGTGTAAGTTTAATTTCAGTGTTTTTATCCAGAAATTGAATTAATGTCAAAAAAAATCACTTGTGCCTGTGTAAGACTTGTTATTAAAAGCCCTCAGTTTTTGGGGAAAAGACAAAGATGGGGTATTATTTTACTTTAAAATGTTCAATTACCCAATTAAATTAACAGTATTAATCATGAGAGATGAAATAATAAAAGGAACACACACGATTAACACCTTCCACATACTCTTATATAATGCAGGTTAAATCCTAATCTGCATTATCCTTAGGACATATCCCCTGATATTAATGGAATTTAAGTTTAACAGGTCATATCACTTCAAGTGGGGCAACTATGATTAAATTCCAATAAAATATTGTGGTATTACCTGTAAATCATACTGATTTCTATGTATGTAAGTATTTAATGTGTATACCATCTTTCTACTAGAAGAATAGTTCATGGCAGCTGAACCGTGGCTAAATGAGAAGAATTATGAAATAGATATTACAATGGAACACTAGGAAGCTAATGAATGCTTCTTAAAAGAGTGAGGAGGGGATGTGAGACCTTGAGTGAGATTCTCCATTCTCTTACTTTACTCTTGCTCTCTGAAATGTTTGGTCTCTGTTCACACAGGTTCTCTGATTCATAATGTTCAAGCTTAATCTTCGTCAGAGCTTTCTGTTTTCGTGGTGTGTTATAGCACAACGCTGGACAAGCTCTCTCTTATTTTAGTCTTGTCCATCTTGGTTATTGCCCTTAACAATGTCTGGAGATACCACATGGAGGTGTGATCAGCATGATTCAAAGGAGTCTAAAAGGAGTCCAAGTTTGTCTCCATGCTGGTGAAACCATGCAGTAGGATTGCATTGGTGGCTTTTGAGGGCTCTTGCATGTCTCCAAAGTTCAGCGGGGTGCCAAGGGAACGCTGCAGCTCAGAATCCTGGAAGTAGACATTTAGGCCTGTGTGTCAGTGGTATTGCCTACAAGGAAATGAAGGGCAGCCCCTTATTTCAAACAAGGCCTGTAAAAACAGCTCTGAAAGCTTAAATCAGCAAATGGATTCCAGGCAATTTTAATCAGTGGGCTTTGAGGCTTGCCTGTTTATTTCTTTGAGGATATTTTAGCAAAGAATAAAGAGGAAAATATTAGACTGGCATTTCCTCTTCAAATGGGAGGATAATTTTATTTATTCAGTGGTAAATTATTAGTGCTTGACTTCAAGCAGACAAGGAATGAGAACAAGGAAAAGTTGTGATGGTTTCGAACTAAGAAAACCCCAATCTCTTCTGGAAATGTTTAGTCTTTCCAAGTCATGGAGAACCAACAAACTACTCGGGTGGATGGAAGCCAAAAGTCCAAGACATCTAATGGTCCACCAAGTTCACACCAGTTGGAGGACTCCCAGTTTTAGTTCTGATGGTCATTCTGGAGTTGATGTTTGAATGCACACTGAAACTGAGACTTTACTAATAAGCAAATACATTTAAGTACAGATGTTTATTCAACTGGTTATACACCTAAAGAAAAGGTCCTGTAAAAATTTGACCTGTGCTTATAGTTTGTAATATATTTTTAAAAAATTGCATGTATTTTAAGAAAAGAAGATCTTAGGAAGAGCAGTAACAGTAATCAGTTGTTGAAAGGCTCCTTTGCTGTTCAGTACTATTCCCTCAATAATTCATTTCTCAATTATAAATGAATGACCAAATTAATTATAAGATTCATTACACAAAGTTGCTCATTTTGGGTTGCAACAAGATGATGTTTATAACATGTTTAGTCCTTATATACCGCAGTGTTATTATGGCCTTAAATTCACCTCCTTAAATGGGAAGCTTGCCATGAATAAGTAAAATAAAATTATCTTGGGGAAGAATTACTGGATTTCCTTTTGTTACATCTATGAACTTACATTCATTAGAACATTTTTGTTATCTCTGAATTTCAAAATATAATATAAATTTATTTTCTATTACCGTATATAAATTCAATATAATGAGTTTAACAGTAGCTTCATCAATTCATTTAAGGACTTTTCAGTTGAAAAGCCTTAATACACACCCAGAAACATATACACAAATCTCTGATTTCTGTATTTTCAAGAGTAAATATTATGAATAAGCTGGAGAGATATAAGCAATTGGTAATATTATAAACAAAATTTAGTTAGTTTTTCTGTTCTCTTTTGTCCTGGCTTATTTGCTTACAACTTTTTATTCCTTTTCTATGCTTTGTACAATGTTGCAAAAGAAATAGCATGATACCTATTTTGCTAAGCATCTGCTACTGCAAAAAATAACACACACACACACACACACCTTTGAAATAGGGCTGTTGACTTCTGGGATTCCAAATGACTTATTAATGGACTGTTAATGAACTGCAATCAAACAAACATAGCAACAATGCAGTTAAAGGCCTTATCCTGCAGGCAACCTTCTTGTGAAGGTTCTCTAAGCATTTCCTGACCTGCTTGAAAAAGACTCTTGCATCTCTTTGGATTCAAATGTATAAGAGCAAAACTTGGGAATGGTTCATGTCTGAATTTCTGTATTGCCTGTGCTTACCTCCTCTATGCAGAGACCCCTGGAAAAACCTGATGGCCTGGATGTTTCTGATCAAAGTAAAGAGCACCCTCAGCATCTCTGTGAGAAATGTAAAGTTCTGGGCTACTACTGCCGCCGAGTGCAATAAAGACACCCATGGAGACTGTTTCTGCCACCACAGATCCCGTGGCAGCAACCAAAAGGGAAGGAGGAGGAAACATCATCCAAGAACCCTCATTCATCACCAATATTGCCTAACCTAATCATATGCCTTTCCTTTAACAGAATGTAACACTTTCCCTGTGTATGTACAGACATACAACTTGTATCTATAGGACTGTGGTGTTATGTGTATTCCTTCCTTAAGGGTCTTGCAAAACAAGCCATGTTAATATGGGTGGAGACCAACTGGCTGTGGCTCTTGCTGGACTATACCCGCCATATTCATGATGGAATCACTATGGTGGTTTCCGCTGATTGTTTACACAATTCCAGTATTCTACCCCAAGTGAACTAGTGTTGTTTGTCCTGAGAGACCCGTCATGTCAGGAAGATCTGGTTGGATGATGTTAAGGGGTTGGGGGTTGGCAGGCATTACTCAAAATGTATTTTAGCTATGCTGCCAACTAGAATTTGCTAAAGCTATAAGGCCTCCACTAGGAAAGAATTAAGGATGTGATGCAAATATTCGTTTTTCTTGACTATGGAGATGGTCTGTAAGATCTACCAGCTTGCTTGCTTTCCAAGAGGCTTCCAGGGCCACTGAAGAGAGGCTTTTGGTGAGCTTTAGTTTTTTTGAATCTGAGGGCTTAAAAGAACAAGTGAATAATTGTCTGACGAGTGGTTTGCATGGAAATGTAACGATGGTAGAACATGTAGAGCGGAATAGGAATTTGTCTTTTGTGTGCAGCAACTTTAAGCACATTTATGTAGATGGATGTCCCACCGAAATCCAGGAGATCTATTTCAGAACAAGCTTGCATAAATACACTAATTTTTGCAGGCTGTTGTTGTTTACCCCCAATTCCCATGGCATCTCAGTTACCCTTACATTTTTCTTTAGCTATGCAATGGTGGCTAAAACTCCTATCCTCAGGCTGCGTATCTAGCCAACAAGAGAAATGTTACCTTGTTCTCAATAGACAAGACTATCCTAATTCAGCTCCTCCTCTCCACTGTGCCTGTTTCTCTACCTTCGTCATCCCCAACCACATAACCTCTGGTGGAGTTTGGCCCTTTCCTCCTTCAACAATTAGTGGTGCAACAGGCCAGAGTTTCACCTTGCTTTCATGCCATTCTTTCCCAAATGGGTGCTCTCTCAGTGGATTGGACTGCAACACCATAATCCTCAGCCAACTGGGGTGAAGGAAAGTAATGTTTGACATGTTTAGAGGACACTGGGCTGGGAAATCCTGCTTGCTATCTCTCTCTTTCACATACACACATGGGCATCTGCAGAGGGAAGGTTACAAAAAGGCAAAATGGCACCTTCACAATTGAAGCCTAGCCCTTTTTGACAGATGGGGCCAGGGAGGGCTTGGATTGCATGTATGTGGGTATCTTTTTTGATCACTCCTCCAGATACCTTCACTCTCGCTCTCTCATAACCTATGCCATTACAGAGGAAGAGAGCTGGAAGAGATGTGATACTCATACATTCAACATCTGTAGAATTCTGAAGAACAGATATGAGGAGTTTCTCTGCAGAAGGCCCTAAACCGAATCCTCTCTGTTCTTTGTCCTTGAACTGTATTTCACTTTGCCTTGAGCCACATGTGGCCTTACAGACAGTGGTAATAGAAGGCAAGAACAGATAAGGAGCTGTATCATGCGGCATCAGAGCAAAACAGTTCATCTACAGATTGCTATTTATTTCAGTTTTGCATGGTGTCATTACTTCTATAGCCAATCTAATTATGAATAGCCTTAAAGGGTACCACCTCACAATTCAGAGACTTTTCAGGCCAGCAAGAGTGTTGGATGCTCTGAATTTTGCAGCACTGATTGGGGAATCACTGTATGATCAAGGTCACCTAATAGAAATGACCTGATGGAGTGTCTCTAGGACCAAGATTTGGCCTTGAGGTTAGACCACCAGAAAGGTATTTTAGGAGTTTGCCTACACACTTCCTTTGGCCCAGGTTTACTACATGGAGAATCTCTACGGGATCAGACCCAATCTAGTGGAAGTGGCCAATCGGTACACTCAACTAATGGACTGTTATTATGGCCAAGAGTTTTTGGTGGTCTCCCAATGGGAGCCTATAATTTCAATTAACCTTGAGTTTAGAACACCAGAAAAAGATGGTAGGAATTCACTTACTGGCACATAATATAATATGCCATACGGTAGACCAAATTTCATTTACCAGATAAGCTGCCGTGTAACACCATAGAAGAGAGGTATCTACTCCAACTTCCCCAGTTTTGCGTGGCCACTGAAAAGCCTCTGAAAGTCAGGATGTGGCTTCCGGGGACCTATGGAAGTTAAACTAATGGTAATTTTTAATAAGGAAGCTACTAAATGCACAACTGGAAAAGTAATCTTTTTAACTGTCTTTAATTCTAAGTAAATGTAAATCAAATAAGATTTAGTTCTGGTCCTTGGCTTAGCCACTGCTTTTAGAAATGCAGTGCTCAGTTGCCATTCAAAGGTTAGGTGTGGTTCCACACCTGTCTTAGAAGGAGTCACCTCAACCATGCTCCTTCCCATTGCAAAGCTGCTCTTCCATCAATGCAGGAAGATTTGCTAATCAAAATCCTTAGACCTAGTTAGGAGGGGTAGAAATACATTTCCTGTGAATGATGGGGGAATTAATCTCAACATCTTGACTGAAAAATCTATCAGTCTTATTTATTAATTTTAGATGTTATGACATCTTCAGAAAGCGACTGTTCTGTCTAGATGTACTCATTTTCAGTGAAATAATTACTGCTAGTCTAGATAACTATAGGGTTTCTATGAGTATATAAAGACAATTATCCTTAGGTAGGTCTTCTCTATATTTCATACATACTTAAGCAATTCTATTAAGAGAATTTTGAAGCTTTATGACAAAGCAAATCTATTACTGGAACTGTCCTAAATAATAGTTGAGCTTTTTTAAAATTATGTTCATTTTAAATGTTGTTAAAGTAGAGGTTGAAATGTTCTAGGTATCACCTGTTTCCATAGGGAATTAGAGGTGGATTGGGAATTCAGATCAGGGCAATCTTGGAAAGTGGAGTTATTTTCTATTAAATCATCTCAGGCCATTGCCAGATTATCAAGAAGAGTGAAACCATGCTCTGCACTGCAGATTAAAAGTGAGCAGAGGTTCTTTGCATCAGGAAGAGTTTCATGATACTGTTAGGTGTTTCACATCTAGGACCTGAGAGAGCAGGGGCCTGCCTTATCTTGCTAAACCACAAGAGTTGCAGGGTAAATGCCTATGAGGCAGGGAGATATTTGATGGAACTAGCTACTCCTGTCTGGCTACTCTTGGTCTCTTCCTATAAAGTACCAATTCCAAGTCAACCCATACCTTTCTGCTATAGAGCTTTAAGGAGCAGTGTGGATAGATATCCTGTTCCAGCTTTCTCCAAATGCTTTCCAGAGATATGAGGCTACAGCTTCCCTCCAATCCAGCATTACACCAATGGTTTGGACATGATGGGGATAGTGTTCCAACACATTTGGAGAGACATTCTTGGCAAACGTTGCCAACACCAAGAATTATTTTCCCAATGTTGATGGAACAGATAAGGCTTAGAATCAGTTGTGAGCAACTTTTGCTTTTAGGAATCAGTGGAAAATCTGTATCGTAATACAAATAGTTGGTTAGGTTACAGCATCCTGTAATGGAGTGGCTTTCTTATTTAGAAAAGTTGCAAAATCTGTTTAGGCTTCAATGACAACGATGTCATATTAACTAAGTGCACCTCTAATGTGGATATTATGAACTTTACTAATTTTTAGCCTCAAGTAACTTTCCTTGGCATAGCTGGATAAAATTTATAAGCGTTTGGTCATCATTTGTGTTGGATTCAACAGTTGTATGTAAACTACTACTTTAAGTCCCATTATTGTCAGTGAGTTTACTGTAAAAATGAGAAAGTGTAGATGAACCCACTGTAATTATCCAAAAGCAAGCGATTAGACCATTTCTACATCAGTTCTTGTTTACATAGCAACTCCTCTGAAATAACAACGCCGAAAGTTTTCCTCTGCATTGTTTACATGATTAAAGACTCAGTTTGGAGTCAAGAAAATGGTAGTAAAGCATGTTTTAAGTAAATATATAAACCAGAGAATCTCTGGATAATTAGAACCCTTACCCTTTCTTGCATTGTGTCATTATCTAGAGCAGGAAGAATTGAGTGATGGCGTTTGAAAACTGGAACTTTAGCATTTAAAGTTCGATTTTCTTTTCAAGTAGGGGTAAGGGTTGAATAATAGGAGAAATGCATTACAATACAACCTTATATTAAGCCAGCTACAGGTTTTGTTGTTGTTGTTGTTACTGTAGTTGTTTGAGCACTTATAAAATATTAGCCATAATCTTTCTAGCTGTTGTCATACCTACTTACACAAAATTCCCCAAAGATATACTTGGAGAACAAAATGTAGATGTGATTATTTGTTTCAACTGATATTAAAGATGAAGACCAGTTCAGCATAATTCATTTTAAATAGGAGGCAGTTATTCTTATTGCAGGAGTACCATGGATAGTATAATTTCAGCTATCAATAGAGGTGAATATGTGTAGCTCAGGGTTGAACTGTGCAGTCCTTGGGGTTCTCTGAGCTTGGTTCTTTTCTTGCAAATGTTTCATTACCCAGCTAGGTGACATCTTCAGTATGATCTGAAGATGTTACCTAGCCGGGTAATGAAACGTTTGTAAGAAAAGAACCAAGCTCAGAGAACCCCAAGGACTCCACAGTTTCAGGTATGCACAGAAAGGCTTCCTAATTTTGATTTCCATCTGGGGCATATTCCTGGACTTTCAAGGAGGTGCAAAAGGCTGCTATAAGAAAGTTCCTCCTGGAACTTGTGAGATAGACTTGGAAGTTTATACATAATCCATCAAAACCCATCTACTGGCTTGAATTAGAAATCCATGGATCTCTGGCAATTCTCATAAGGTTATTAGTGCCAAAGTGACATTTATTTGTCTTCAAGAACGCCATTGTCACACACGTTGTGAGTATATCATTCCCCACCACAGAGATCCATGTAAGACAATAACTTTAAAACATAGGGCACCCACTACTTTTCCTGGGAATCCCCATTGACATTGAAACTTGTTCAGCCTAATTCCATTTACATGGAAATTCCACTTCAATTAACTTGTGACAGCTGAAAGGGGCTTTCAGGTGCTGTGCAAATCTTGAAAGCAGCAGGTTGCTTTCACAACAGCTTGACTGAAGCACAACCTTCCACCAATTTTGCCAACCAGTGTGATTTTCCTGCTTCTAAGAATGGGGCAAAGCAGCCATGTTGCTTCCCTTCATTTCTGAGGCCCCCTCTGGCTGTTCTTATAGCTTGGAGAGGATTCCAGTTAGGAAGTGGAAGGGTTGGAAGAGATGTCTGCATGTGTGCCAATCGAGGGCCTCGTTGTGGTAAACGATGGCATTTCTCCACCTTGATGAAGTTCATTGCATTACCTCTGATGGAAAGCCCAGCCCGAGCTGCTTCAGGCAGGCCCAATAGTTCATGCTAAAGAATCTCTTCAGGAAACGACTTTGGCATTTCATTAAGGTCAGCGGCAGACAGAACAGGACTCCGAATGTATGGTTTGCTTGTATGAGATTCTAGGAAATACCCTGACTTTAAAGAAAGCTGAGAAAAGAATTCTGAGATCCACTGACGGCAAGAAGTAATAGCAGTACAGAGCTTGATGGAACAAACCAATTCTGTATAACATGATTTTGACTACCTGTTAAGATCATTGTCCCTAAAAGGATCGAATTTAGGCTGGACTGTACACAATGTGTGGAAATCTTCATTCAGGGCTGCAACTGACCCACGTGGAAGGGGGGGGGGTCTGCGGTGGGGCAAGTGATGTCATGCAAGCCTTCTGTTGAATGCCTCTCTCTACAAGCCTTGTTACAATGCAGTCCAAAAGACAATAGTTTCTAATTCAGCCTTAAAGGAGTGTTTCGTGCTGCATCTTCCTTTAAGGCATGACTTTATACCTAGCCAAAATCTCAGTGCTCTCGCTTTCATGTCTGCAAAAACCACTGCCTCTAGAAATATTCCTACGTGATTGTAGCACTCTGTGAGCCTGACCAACATGGTAACTAAACAAATGAAGGCTTGTGTTTTCTTAGATGAGTATCAAAGGGACAATCGTGTGCAGTTAATAAATGTAGTCAATTGATATTAATGTTTACTCTCCCTGTTATGAAATATTTTACAGTTTTACTTGCGGAAGGGTATTTATCTTGAGTTATACTTGACATAGAGTTCCTCTCCATTTTTTTTTTTTTAATACTGTGTGTGTATTTTGGAAAACTTTGTAGATGTTTAAAATTTTTGAATGGTTACAAATATTTCTTTGTAATACTGAATTGTTATTGGAAAACTCTTTGCAGTAACCTTTTTGTATATATTTGAGGGCCTTTTAAAAATACTGTTGTTAGTTTTGCTTGAGGTTTTTTAAAGTGTTTTTACAACTCTGAAGCTTTCAGAAAGGGTCTTAGTTTTCTACTATGATACTAACAGAGCTAAGAGTTTTCTTAAGTATTATACAGAATTAAGGGTGTATCCTCAAGAAAATATTTATGGAAGGAATTTGCTTTTTTCTTTTCTTTCTTCTTCTTTTTTTTACAATGCCTTTGTCTGTATAAAGTATGCAACAGAACTACATTAAGAAGGAAATATTGTCTACATAGAATATTATATGAAAGTTGGTACATAATTCTGACAAGAAAATGAACCCTTGCAATTCTTTAAGCCATATTGTTCTTCTCATTGCTTTTATTTGGATGAAAATATCAGTATTAAGTAACCAATATATTATTCAGGTGTTTAGAACTTATATTAATATGCTTATTCAATTTATTTATATGTGTATTTTGGAAAGTATTGCCTTTTTAGAAAAGCTATGACTGATTTTGTAAGAATCAGGTATTGAAGTTACTTTTACACTTTATGACTTTGAGAAAGATACACTAACAGTCTAGTCCTAAGACATGCACTTAGGCTGGGCCTAATGACTGCTGTATCTGCGCATTTTCAAGAAGACACAGCAGAGACTCTAGTGCAAAGAAAAGAACTGAAGCGTAAATGCTCTACGGACATCTTCACACATTCCACTTAAATGTACACCTAGGATCTTTTAAAAAAATCTCCATCTCCATGCTCGAAGGTCAGATTTGAGAAAGTAGAAGCACATACATGAACCAGATCTGTTTGTGAGACAACCGATCACATGCACTCTCTCAATGAGAACTCTGGGTTTCTTGTTGTGCAATGTGTGAAAGGATCCAAAGAGTTGCTCTTTGCTTTTCAGAAATTCTGTAAGATGGTTAGAAGGGTTTATTTTTTACACTGCGTCTTGGAGGTAGGTAGGGGAAGCTTTACCTACCAAATGATGCGAAAGCTGTTGGAAAAACATCACACTGAGGTCTGGAAAGCAATAGGACTGGCATTAAAGCAATGCACTCAGTCATTGGCTGTAACCAAGAAAGGGTTGCAGTGATATAAGCATTTTGTGTTTATTTTTATTTAGAATGCATAACATGATACAATATGCATGTTAGAATGATGTATATTATATGCATCTTATTCTTTATGGTTTCCCATAGTTCCGTTATATTAAGATTGTTTGTTTGTTTGTTTTAAGCCCTGTTTAAAATGAGCCCACTCCTATACTGAGCTCTTATTTCTCTTACAAAAGTTATTTAGAGCAGCAATCTACAATATATAAAACTAATGTTGTTATTATATTAATTTCTGCCAATTTCAATTAGTTTAATTACTTTTTTAAAAAAAAAACTAGCTGTACTCACTGACTTCTCAGTTTCAGTTGTATAATTCTTCTCTTCTTTAACTGGTCATTAACATGTACAGCTTTAAAAAAAATAATAATAACTTTTCTATGGACACAGGCCTCGGAGAAGACAGGCTTATCTCAGCCACCAAAGTGACAACTGATTAAAAGGGTTGTGGAAAAGACTGTCAAGATTCTGCTGTGGATTGTCCATAAAATGGCATTCCGACACGTGCCTTATTTGCTGGATAGTATTGGCTTGTCTTTAGTGTTATAGCAATTTAATGCTGTATTAAAATACTGCAAACAACAAAAGAAATTCCGCTGTTTTCTCTGCTTTGTTTCCTTTGGAGCCTCTGGCAGCTTGCGCGTGTTTAGGCTGTGCTGATTCCAGAATGGGACTGGGAGGTCTGGATCCAAGAACCATGAAGTCCAGATCTGGAATTGGAGTCTGAATTATAGCAACCAGCCATTCCTGTTCTGTTACTCAAGGTGATGCTTCCTCTGAGATTGGATATTGGGGCTGACATTTTATTCCTCCTGAAAAATGCTGCACCTCACAATTCTAAAGAAGGCTTGGTGTGCAACATAGTTCCTGCTTCGGAACAGGAGGTTGTTGCCTCGGCAGTCACCCCACAGCGAGGTCCCTGGGGCCTGGGGATGGAATCTCATCACAATCATTGAGGTTAGGGTTAGGATGAGAGCAATTTATTTCTGTCTTCAGCACAGCCACTGAAATTCTAGAATCCAATAGAATGAAACATTAGAGTTTTAGAACAAAACCCATTTTGCTTTTCTACCTCTTGGACGATATATTAAATATCAGATATATGAGAAGCTTGGATCTAGAGGTTTGGTTTGAAGGTAACATGACTGAATCTATAAATCAAGTCAACTTTCTGAATCAGATAAAAACATTGGATTGAATTTTCTAGTGGATTTCAGTGAAAACTGACAACCTCTCTATTTCCCCCTAATGTAAGATCTTGCCCCGTTCGTCAAGAGGACACTCCTGTGACACGTGTGGTTCACAAAAGAGGTTTACTCAAGCATAACGCAACAGTTACAAGCAAAGCCAGGACTGGCTTGGTACAATACATTGGTTCCTTTATACTTCTCCCCTTCCCGCGGTTTCGCCCCGTGCTCGCGTTACAGGCTGCGGATTATCAGCACCCCAATTATCCCCCTTGATAGTCCAGATGGCAGGTTCAGCCCGGATCCCATTGTCCCTTGATCGACTACCCCTCCGGCGTGGGCTGGTTCCCTTGGGGTCCTTTTTCTTGCGTGCAGAACCGGGGTTTCTGGATGTGCGGTGATCTTAGCTTCACGACTCGCAGCTCTGCTCATTGTTCGCTCGCGCCGCTTATCAGTGTAGATTAACTGTTTCCACTCTGCGGTTTCCCCGCTGGCTAGGCGCAGGTGGCCATTAATCAGCCACGTGGCTCTCACTTCCCCTTTTCCCCGGCTTGCAAGCAGGCAGCGGAATTGGCTCAACCCGGCAGCGGGCTTCTACAGGAGCGCCGTGCTGGCTGAACCTGACATACCGCCCCCCTGAAGACAGACCCCACCCCCTTTTTACCTCGGTTTCCCAGGGTACCTGTCGTAAAAATCCCGTACTAGGTCCGGCGCTTTTACATGGGCTCGGCTTACCCATTCGCTGTGGGACTTGGGGAAATGTTTCCATTGCAGTAGCAGCTGGATCTGTTCCTTGTGTCT
The DNA here is from genome assembly GCA_030867105.1 of Liasis olivaceus. Taxonomy (NCBI): domain Eukaryota; kingdom Metazoa; phylum Chordata; class Lepidosauria; order Squamata; family Pythonidae; genus Liasis; species Liasis olivaceus. The sequence continues at coordinate 6,672,514 of CM061353.1, forward strand.
CCTTGCGTCCAGTGTCTGCTTCGCCTCGAAGTGTTGCTGCCCGCCAATCATGATGGGTGCCGGCGTCGCCTCTGCCTTGTGCCAGTCATTCCCCGGTTGGTGCGGCTTCAATAAGCTGCAGTGAAACACCGGGTGGATTTTTCCTAGGCTCTTGGGAAGTGTCAGCCTGACCGTTACTGGGTTGATTATTTCCGCGATGGGAAACGGTCTCACAAATCTCGGGCTGAGTTTCTTCGACGCCTGGTGTGTTTTTAAGTTCCTAGTCGACAGGTACACCTGGTCCCCCACCTTCCATTGCCACTCGGGGAGCCTCTTGTGGTCAGCGTATTTCTTGTATTCCGCTTTGGCTCCCTGCAGTGCTGCGCGCACCGCTTGCCTCATGGCGTCTATCTGGCTGAACCAGGAGTCCAGCAAGTCTATGCGGGATGTTGGTTGAGGCAATTCCAGCATGGGTACGAATTCTCGCCCAGTGGCCACTTTGAACGGGGAAAACCCGGTGCTCTTGTGGACAGCGTTGTTGTAGGCTACTTCTGCGAATGGCAGTAGCTCCGCCCAGTCGTCCTGCTGGTATCCCACGTAGCACCGCAGGTACTGCTCGAGCCCCCCATTCAGGCGTTCGATGGCTCCATCCGTCTGCGGGTGCACTGTGGAGGAGAGGGTTTGTTGTGTCCCTACCCGCTTCAGGAACTCTCTCCAGAATCGTGTGATGAAGTTGCCACCCCGGTCGCTGACGATCCGTCGGGGAGCACCATGTAGCCGGTAGATGTGTTGCACGAAGAGCCTCGCCAACCTCTCTGCCGTGGGGACTTGCCGGCAAGCCACAAAGTGCGCTTGTTTGGAGAACATGTCCGTGACCATCCAGATGGTGCTCTTGCCCTTGCTCTCCAGTATCTCCACTATGAAATCCATGGCGATCTCTTGCCATGGGCCGTCGGGGTTTGCCACTGGCTGGAGTAGCCCTCTGGGTTTGCCCTTGTTCCCCTTTGCCATCGTGCACACCGGGCATCCCCCCGAGTATGCTTCCACATCCTTCCGGAGCGTTGGCCACCAGAACTGCCACCGGATTAAATGGAGTGTCTTCACGAAGCTGTAGTACCTTGCGCTCTGGCTGTCGTGGGCTCTCTCCATCACCCGCTGCCAGCATTCCTCCGGGACGTACACCTTCCCCTCATGCCACCGCAAATCCCCTTGGTTGGTTAGGATGTCTCGGTTTTCCTTGAGCCAGGAGTCTCACTCCGCCGCTTCCGCGAAGCCCTGCTGCAACTCCGACGTCGCGTTCCCCGCCTCCCTCCTGGTCTGGCTCCAGGTGACCGCCTTGGCGGCCAGCCTACCGGTGGGGATGAAAGAGTCCACAATGTCCTCTCGTAGGCTGGCGTGTTGGGGCATGCGCAACAACCCGTCTGCCAGGAAATTCCTCCTCCCGGGGATGTGTTTTAAGGTGAAATCGAACCTCCCAAAGTACTGAGACCATCGTGCCTGTTTAGGAGATAGCCTCCGCGGGGTTTTTAGGGCTTCGAGGTTCTTGTGGTCCATCCACACCTCGAACGGCTTGGTTGCCCCTTCCAGCAAATGCCTCCATGTGGCTAGGGCCCACTTCACCGCGTATGCCTCCTTCTCCCACACCATCCACCTTCTCTCGGTCTCGATGAATTTGCAGGAGGCGTAGGCACATGGGTGGAGAGGACCCTCCGGGTCCGGGTTGGGGTGTCGCAGGATTGTCTCCGCCGTGAACCGCCGCTTCAAATCCCCAAATGCCTCCTGGCACTCCGCAGTCCATGTGAGTGCCATGCTGGGCTTCGGGGGTTTGCCTCTGCCCTTGGTCTTCAGCAAGTCTGTTAGCGAGAGGGTGACTTGGGCGAAGTTCGGAATGAACTGCCTGTAGAAGTTTGCAAACCCCAGGAAGCTTTGGAGTTGCCTCCGGGTCCGTGGCGCTTCCCAGCCCAGGACATCCCTCACCTTCGCTGGGTCCATTTCGATACCTCGGCTAGATATACGGTAGCCAAGGCAGTCCAGCTGCTCCCGGTGAAACTCGCATTTGGAGAGTTTCGCATACAGCTGGGCCTTCAACAGTCTCTGAAGCACTGTGCGCACCAGCTCCACGTGCTCCGCCAGGGTTTCGGTGTAAATTAGGATGTCCAGATAGACCAGGACACCCTGGTAGAGTAGGTCATGCAGCACTTCATTCATCAGCTGCATAAATACCCCCAGGGCCCCTTTTAATCTGAACGGCATCATGCAAAATTGGTAGCTTCCAAGCGGGGTGTTTAACACCGTCTTCCGCTCATCTCCTGCGCGGATCCTAACCCTGAAATACGCTTCACACAAGTCCAGTTTTGTGAACACCTTCCCCTTAGATAGATGTGAAAGTAGGTCCTTCATCAAGGGGAGGGGGTAGTTATACTCGGTGCTGATTGCGTTCAGCCCCCGATAGTCCACACACATCCGGAGCGAGCCGTCTTTCTTCTCCCGGAACAATACCGGGGCCGCCAGTGGTGACTTCGCGGGCTGGATGAAACCTCGCGCCAGGTTTTTATCGATGAACTCCCGAAGGGCGCCCATCTCCTTCATCGATAGGGAGTACATCTTTGGCTTAGGCAGTTTTGCCCCTGGTTCCAGCTCAATGGCACAGTCACTGGGTCTGTGGGGCGGGAGCTGGTCAGATTCTTTCTCCCCAAATGCCGTCGCCAAGCTCTGGTTCTGACATGGGATGCCACCGGCTTCCGGGGCTCTCCCCGGTCCCAACCCGCTCTCCGCCTTGGTCCCGCTCACCGCCATCGCTTGCCCCTGCTTCGGTATCGCTGCCGTCCCTCGGGGCTCCGGGACTGTCTCCGGGCGCCTCGGGCCTTCCATCGTTTCTGCCGTGGCCACTGCCGGTTGCTGACGCCTCCTGCTCTCGCACCTCCCCGGCTCCTCGTCCTCGAACCTCAGCACTTCCGACGCCCAGTCGATTCGTGGGTTCCGTCGTTGCAGCCATGCCAATCCGAGCACCACTGCATAGTCGGCGATTGGGACCACCACGAACCTCAGTTCCTCTCGGTGGTTACCGACCGTCATCTGGACCAGCTCGGTGTAGTACTGAGCCGGCCCACCCCCCACTACTGAGCCGTCTAGTTGGCTGAATGTGATGGGTTCCCTGAGGCGTCGCAGCTGCAACCCGAGCCCGGAGACTACAGCTGGGTGCATCAGGCAGTGCATTCAGCCCAAGTCCAGCAGCACCTGTAGCTGCGCCTCCCCCCCGGATCTCACCCCCCAGATGTGCACTCACCCACAGGGGTGGGCAGTCCTCATTGGCTATTGGGTCCGCGCGTCTCGGCTCCCCTGCTTGCACTGGGACGCCGTTCAGTGCGAGCGCGCCTTGTTCCCCGCCGGCCCCGATTCTTCCCCGGAGGACGCCGTCTCGGGGGTCAACCACCCCAACTGGCCTCATTCAATCACCGCCGCCGCCACACTCTTCCGCAGTCGATCACCCGCTCGTTTCCTGGTTGAACATGGTGGCTTGACCTCTGCGTGTGGTGGGTTCCCTTCCCATTCCGTCGGGCATTGTGCCACCCGATGGCCTTGTCCTCCACACTGAAAGCATAGGTTCAGGGCCTTGGGCGCCTCTTGCCCCCCCGTGGGCTGTCGCCCGCTGTTCCGCCTCTCCTCTGCGATCCTCTCCCTCGGCTTGTCTCTCGCCCTGTCCCGCCTCCGCGCACTCTGTTGGATCTGCCGCCACGCTGACTCTGCCGTCCCGGCTAGCCAGATCCAATCCTTTATGGTGGTCGGGTCATCCCGGCCCAGTGCCCACTCCAGGATCTCTGGGTTGAGACCCCTCTTGAAATACTTTACCCTGAGCGACTCCAGCCAGTCCGTGAGTTTCTCCACCATCCTCCGGAACTCCAATGCGTATTCAGACACGGTCTTGTCCCTTTGCCTGAAGTGTAGGATGTTGTCCTCAGCCTGCCTGGCGCTCAGGGTGTCCTCGAACCTATCTCTGAGTGCCTGCATGAAGTCCGGGAAACTCTTCAGCTCCGCCGTGTTGGTGTTGTACAACCCGATCACCCAGATGGCCGCTTGGCCGTCCAGTAGCTCAGCCACGTAGGAGACCCTGTCCTCGTCCCTGGTAAACAGGAGACCCCCCCTCTGCATGAAGCTGCGCACGTGGGTCAGAAAGTGGGGTAGCTGCTCAGGGTCCCCCGAGAATTTTCCGGTTATGCCCCGGAGTCTCAAAGCATCTGCTGCCCATTGATCCACTGATGGTGGAGTTGGCACCGGCACCGGCTGGGGTCCCGGGCCACCGGCCCCGTCGCTTGCGCTGCCACTCACTGCCGGCGGACCCAGTCTCAGCAATATGGCTTGGAGCATCGCCTGCATGGAGTCCAGGCGCTGCCCAACCCTTGCCTCCAGCTGGGTGAACTCTTCCTCCCATTTTCGGGTCCGTGACCCCAAACCTTGCATCATTGTAACCCCCGATCAATCGGGCCCCTGGTTCACTTTGATTGACCACCGGGCCAGTGGGGGGTCCCCGATCCCGGCCGCCATCCCATCGCTCCAGGCTGGCTCCACCATCGCCTCCGCGATCCCGAGCTCCTCCTGCTCCAACTGACCAATGGATTCCTCGTCGCTGGCCATTACCTGTACTTAAAAGGAAAAAAGCACTCCTCGGTAGGTACCGGGTAGTGTTTGAGGTGAGTCCTGGCTTTATGTAAGATCTTGCCCCGTTTGTCAAGAGAACACTCCTGTGACGTGTGGTTCACAAAAGAGGTTTACTCAAGCGTAACGCAACAGTTACAAGCAAAGCCAGGACTGGCTTGGTACAATACATTGGTTCCTTTATACTTCTCCCCTTCCCGCGGTTTCGCCCCGCGCTCGCGTTACAGGCTGCGGATTATCAGCACCCCAATTATCCCCCTTGATAGTCCAGATGGCAGGTTCAGCCCGGATCCCATTGTCCCTTGATCGACTACCCCTCCAGTGTGGGCTGGTTCCCTTGGGGTCCTTTTTCTTGCGTGCAGAACCGGGGTTTCTGGATGTGTGGTGATCTTAGCTTCACGACTCGCGGCTCTGCTCATTGTTCGCTCGCGCCGCTTATCAGTGTAGATTAATTGTTTCCACTCTGCGGTTTCCCTGCTGGCTAGGCGCAGGTGGCCATTAATCAGCCACGTGGCTCTCACTTCCCCTTTTCCCCGGCTTGCAAGCAGGCAGCGGAATTGGCTCATCCCGGCGGCGGGCTTCTACAGGAGTGCCGTGCCAGCTGAACCTGACACCTAACATATAGAAACAGACAACACTCTGAAGGAACTGTAATTACAATGCTGTTTTCAAGATCTCATTTCTATCCCTTAAAAAGAAATAATGTTATAAGTATGTAATTGCTAGTAAGTTGTCAGGTGTGTCCACACAACATGCTTAGCCAGGATAAGTTAAAAACCTACTAGCTGCATTCACACAATCTTCTGATCTTGGTTAGAGTTGAACCTGGGTTTGGGGGTTTTATGTGTAAGTGTATATATGGCACTTGCTATGTTGTACTATCCAAGCTAATTGTAGATTGTGTTATGATGCAATGACCATGGGTAACCAAGAAAAGAAACAAATGAATCATAGAACAAATCAATCCATAGTTCTCACTAAAGGAACAAATGACCAGGCTCACTTACCATATTTTGGACATATTATGCAAAGATCCAGCACCCTTGAGAAATCCATAATGCTGAGAAAGGTGGAAGGAAAGAGAGAAGAAGAGGACTAGCAGTAAGATGGATGGACATGATAATAGGGTTAATGGGTGCACTGTTGGAAGACCTGAAGGGCCAGATTGGGGCAGATCATCCTTGCAGAAGGTCCATCTATATGGTTGCTAAAAGTCAACACTGATTTGATAGCACATAATTGATCAATCAATGATTCAGTGTCTCTTTGCAAACCTAGGAACCGGGGTGAATTCAATAAACAGGTTAAGCGTGCCCTGCGTAGATCATCACCATCTCTCAATTTTGCTATGGTATGCACATTTAGCAGTGTAGTTACAACAGAAGCACAGAGTAGAAAGGGAGCAGAGAGTAATCCTTTGATCTCTGCAGGAATCCATACTAAAGCATCCAAGGTAGGTAACAGTCCCTCCTCTGTTTGAATATATCAAGAGAAGAGGTAACCAATATCTTCACCAAGTCAAAGGTTCCACTGTAGAATCATTAGAATATATCCTCTGACATTCAATCATAAATTGCTTTTGGGAAACCACATGTAAACCGTCACATATCTACCAGCATGACCTATGGTAAAATACATAGATTTGTTTGTAATGAAATGCTTCTCACTGTTACATTCTTCTACAGATTTTCCACATCTAGAAAATTACACTGCAATTCTTTCGTGTCTGCTCAGAAATAAGATCCACTAAGTTCAGTAGGTTTAGTCCCAGAGTTGTGTACTCTGTCAGTATTGTAAAGAATAAACTTGAAATATATATCTTTTTAAAAAATGCAATATTAGTCAACTGTAAAATCAACACTAGAGTTTTCCAGTTTCCATAGGAAACATACATATGTACACGCATAACTTTTCATATTTGTCAAAATTAGTATCCGAAGCATTTTGGTGCCTTTATTTTTTCCTTAAAATAATTACATGCAGTTCCCATATCTCAAAATATTTGCAAGCATTCAAGTAAAAGCGACTTATAAAGGAAGCATTCAGGTTGTTTGTATATAATACTTAGATGTCCGTCCAGACTTCTTTTTTCCTCTAATCAATTTTCTTTCCTCAATGAGTGTGGGCTGTGGGGTAAACTTTTCAGACAAGGTGGATATACTTTTTCAATAAGTATGAAATCAGATCTCCATCAGGGTAAGGCTGTTCTCCTCATCTATTTTAAAAAGCCCAAACTGTTTAAAAATGCATTTTAATGAAGTTTAATGACATCTGTACACATCGATGGCAGATCAGTCTAATAACAATATCTTAATGGTGTGAAAAGTACCATTTATTTTGAGTCAAGTCCAATTCATGGTGAATTCAGGGACACATCCATGTAGTTTTCTCTGCAGCAATTACAGCCCTCAGTCCCTACAGGCCTCCCTGCCAAGTACTAACCAAGAGCAACTTTTCTTAACTTCAAAACCCAAAGTTGGCCAGATACTGCCACTTGCTGGTTTGATTCCTGATGACTTTCATGGACACATTCTTGGCAAAACTATGTGTGGTTTGCCATCAACTTCTTTCAAGATATGAAAGGCTGTCATGAAGCCATATCTATGGCATTTTCTTATATTCTCTTATGAGTAGCAATGATCTCAAAAACGTTATAGCAGAAAGTAATCTACAGATCACTGGTAACAAGAGCTTTCACTCACTCTAAAAACAGGGCCATATTGCTCTTCCACAATTTGCTGCCATGCACACATCTTGGGACATGGCTTGCATCAGGCTCAGAGAACATGGCTATGTTGATTGGGAGGATGGGAACAACTGTTGATCATCTGGATGACACTAAACTGGAAAGGTTTGCTCTGTAGTACAGTAATGCTTTTCTTTAGAGCCAACTGAAATCCATCAGCAAGATTCCAAGATCTTCAGAATTTGGATGCTGAGCAAAACCAGGGTGGACAATAGAAATAGCAGTCAGAGCTGTTATAATGGTGAATCTAGAGGACTGCCCCCTTTTTTCTACATCTTCCTTGGTTTTGCTCCTGATCCTGACTGGTGAGTGAGAGAAATCTGAAAATGGTTCATGACTTTGTTACAGTGAAAAGGAACCAACTCTTTCCTAGTTTGCATTTACAACAACGCTAGAAGATAGTGTAAGGACTGTAACAGCCACTATGCAGGACAGACAGGCAGAAGACTAGCAGAGCACATTCATGAACACCAGCTAGCAGTCAGAAGACACAATGAAAACTCCTTAATCTCACAACACATGGACTCAACCATAGTTTCAACTGGGAGACTGTGAGCATCCTAGACCAAGCTAAATCCAAAAATGCTAGGGAATTCCTGGAAGCTTGGCATTCAGACACATCAGCCATCAGTAGACACATAGAAATAAACCGTATTTACACACTATTCAAAAGAGACAATAAAAAAATTAAGAAGGAAACAAAGACCAGGACACATCCCCTCTGGGAGCCAACACCCAGATAAGCAGGGATTAACACCAGATAAACAATCAAGCAGAAAACAATACCCTAATCAAGGAACTACCAAGGAGAAAACCACACCTCCATCAACATTGGCACGGCAAGCTACTGTATATAAAAACAGGGAGCAAACTCCCCACACACTAGCACTGGTGATGTTACCTAGTTGGGTAATGAAACATCTGCAAGCAAACAACAAAGCACAGAGAGTACCAAGGACTCCACAGCACTAGAAGACTCAGGCAATATTTGCCCATGAACACATTAACGTGTAGTTTAAATTGGAGGTGGGGGTGGGAGACCTCTTAATGGCCACAGGTTGCAATGTGGGTGAATTGCATCGCACATATGGGTGAGAATGGGCTGGGCGGGGGGATGACTTGGATGTATTTTTGTAATTTGCCTATTTTGGAGCGTAGACCTCAGTTTGCAGTGTTCCCTACCTCAAAATGGCAGAAATGGTGCCATTGGTTTTTATCAAAAATGATCAGAGGGGGCTCCAAGATCTGCAAAATGGGGCTTTGAAGGCCCCTCCCCCAATATAAAGTATCCTCTATGCACTGCAAACAACCAGTTTCTCCTGCTTTAAGTTGCCACAGAATTAGGGTGTACAATATTGTGCTTCCCACCCACCCCTCCCATTTGGGGGAACTGTGTTCATGAGACAGCTCAGGCCTGATAGGTCTTTGGTAGCTTTGGTGGAGGTGCTTTAATTTTAGGAGAGATGGTGAGGAATCAGAATTTATAAATAGCTATTTATGTCTGGTTCCACCCAGACTGATACTTGAATTAGTAGATCTGCAGCCAGAGATTCAACGATACAGCTAATGGTAACTGACTTTACTGTAGATACTAGAAAAGACATTATTAGCACAGAAAACCAGCCAAGTCAAACAATCAGACTCAAGCTTCACAAATCTAATGTCTTTTTCTCCTGCATCCTAACAGACATAGAGAGGTGACTGGAAGGAGTAGCTGATATCAGTGCGTTGTTATTGTACGGACCCATGGGCATCCACAGGAGGGGTGGAGGCAAGGGATGTCACGCAAATCATCACATCATCATACAAATGATACAACTTGTGCAATTTATCTGACATAGTTGTGGCTGCTAATGAATGCCTATGAATGGGTGACGCAGGGTATCACTGGGGCTTCTATCAGACATCTGCAGAAGATATCTGCCCACTTCACAAGGCCATTTAGGGTGGACATGCTCCAGGTCCTTTCTCCCACACTGTCATCTAGCGGGGCCTGCCCTAAGGAACATCTTCCCCCCTGAGATCCAGCTGACTTCTACGCTTCTAGCCTTCTAGAAGGCCCTAAAAAGCTGGCTTTTCCCCACAGGCATTGGGAATAGGGTGAGGCAGCTGGGATTTCTTAGGTATTGGAAAGTGTCAGTTTAGGACACTGGGAGTTGGTTTTTTGGGGGGGAGGGATTGGATTTTCTTTTATGTATGTTTTTGTCACTGTTGTTGGGAGCCACCCAGAATTATGGCTCATAAGATGGGCAGCCATGTAAGTCTAATCAATCAATCAGTCAATCAATCAATCAATCAATCAATCAACACATCTGTCTCATCTAGGGCCCTCTGCTTCAGACCTTGTCCATCTTAGCCTTCGTAGTTTATTCCCCAATCAATATCCTCAAAATAGTCTCTCTGCCTCCTCCACAAGAGAAGAAGAAGAAGAAGAAGAAGAAGAAGAAGAAGAAGAAGAAGAAGAAGAAGAAGAAGAAGAAGAAGAAGAAGAAGAAGAAGAAGAAGAAGAAGCAGCAGCAGCAGCAGCAGCAGCAGCAGCAGCAGCAGCAGCAGCAGCACCAGCGGCACCGGCACCAGCACCAGCACCAGCACCAGCACCAGCACCAGCACCAGCACCAGCACCAGCATAATGACTGTGTTGAGGAAAGGCTGGTCAAGGGAAAATGTTCATCCAAGACTTGTCCTGCTGCAAAGAGGCAGAGTGCTCAGGCCACCTCAGGCAGGCAGGCAGGCTTAGTGCCAGAAATCAATGTGATGCCCTCCAGGAAGAAGAAGGCCAGGAAGAGCCACCCTTGGAAGAGGGAGAAGAGGAGAGTACACAAAAGCACTTTTATCCTGGCCAGATTGGCTGGACTTTGCTCAGAAGTAAGTTTGAGCTGCTGCAAAGCTGTTGCTACGAGGCCGAGAGCCATCAAAGGACAGCCATGTCCTCAGGAGTAAGTCTGACAGCAATCCTGTAATCTAACTTTGAGCAGGCATGTGTTGGACACTCATAGTTGGGTTAACGTCAGACAATATTGCTGAATAGTCTGAACTTTGTCAGCATGGTCCAACAGTTTTGTTCTTGAAGAGGTCACACAGATCCACGACCCCATGAAGTTTGAGAACTCCTAAGGAGAGATACAGCAAGAAGCATTTACTCAGCCAGTGCAAGCAGCTTGGTCAAGGAAGCAACCATCTGGGGAATCAGTCAGCAATGCCTGCCAGGAATTCTTTATCAGTGTCCAAAAATAAGAAGTGTACACAACCGTACACACGCAACATTATCTGTTTCCTTTTCATTGGGCCTTGCCAATGCCGAAGAGCACCCTTTGTTAGCCAGCTGGAGAAGACAGCTTCTCTAATTTGTCCCAGGCTGGAGTTGCTCTGGTCTGAAGACAATGTTTAGGCAGTGCAGAGGTGATCTGGATTTCACAACTCAGGGTTCTCCTCCAGAGCACAATGATGCATTGTCAGATTCCAGCTGTACCTCATATGTCAGTATTTGAAACAGAAAATAATGACAATTGTATGGGTATGTTCAGTTAGTGTAATGGTACTAGAGTAATAATGGGGCAGTGATTAAGCTGTTGATTTAGGACTGGGGAAGCCTAGCCGCAAACATACCCTAAGCCATGGAAACTCTCTAGATGACTTTGGGCTGGTCACTCAGTCTCAACCTCATCAGGTTATTATTTGGGTGGTAAAATGAAGGGAGTCCTCCATGTAAACCATTTTGTCTATGTTTTTAATTGCTTTAAACTTTGTATTAGATTTTGTAAGCCCCCCAGAGTCTATTGGAGTGGGCGGCCATAACAAATTCAATTAAATAACTAAATACATAGAAATAATTGTCAGGAATGCTCGCCCCTCTCCTGAGCAGACTCTACTCCAGGTAATGTATGCAAATAAATGTCTAAATTGCCACACACGGTCCTTTATCCTGCTAGTTTATGGCCTTTCATGGTTTGAACAATGGCAATTTCTGCACCACTGTCATAAAGTCAGGTTTTATAAGCCAGAACTTGCAGAAGCCGGAGACTCTCTATATTGTAAACCACTGAAGTTCTTTGGAATGCAAAGAGCGTAATAAAAAATAATAGTTCTTTATACACTGGATACCTGGATATCTTTGACACAGAAATCCAACGTTTGTCCCAATCTTCACTGCCTACCCTGAAGAGATTATTGTCCACACAACTCCTTCACTCTAATTACTATATGCACATGTTGACTGGTCACATAAAAGCGAAGGGGCAATCATGCCAAGCCAGCCTAGATGCGCATATTGTGAGCATACAACCACTTCAGTCAGCCCGGTTCAGCATAACATACCAACCCAGGTTCTCTGTAGGGGCATGTGTTCCATCACAGTTATATTGGTACTCCCTGTGCATAATCATTGCAATTTATTTTCACCACTGCCAGGGATAACAATAATTTTTCCACCCAGGATACAATAAAACCCTCATATCTCTGGACCTGTCTGGGGGGAAGGGGGATCGGTGTTGAGGATGGAAATAAAAACTCTGAACATGACAGATTTCCTGTCGACTTAACAGGATTTGGAGACTAGCAGTCTGGACACTTTATGAAAAGAGATAAAGAGAACAAAAGCCTCAAGCCTTCTCACTGAAAAAAAAAAATCTTATTTGACAAGAATATATTTATCTTCATATTTCAAGTTCCTGCATTTAATTTCCCTTGCACATAGGGAACCCAACACCATGAGAAATTTTGGCAAGTGAGGTCAATACTGAGGAGGGATAATGAAGTTCAAAGGTTTAGATCTATGGGTATATTGACATTATATATCCATACATTTATTTTGAACTTTCATTTTTTCCCCTCAAGGGTTATCCTACCATTAGATCAACCCTGTAAACCAAGGGGGTTCCTAGATGAACATGTCATCCTTGCTTTGGAATGAGATGAGTCCCCTGGTGTCCAAATGAGGTTAAGACTCTAAGCTTGCAGAAATCTATGTATATCCCTGTTGTTTCTGTGGTTGGGGAGGTTCCATTTCAAAGCAGTTGCTAGCTGTGGATAACTTTTTTGCAGCCATCTGGATTTTCACAACCCAGATCTGCTTTCTCCACAACTGACAAGCCATAGGGATGGGGGGAAAAAAGAGAGAACAAGGTGGGCAAATTTTTCAGACTAGTTTGTCTTCCTGCCAGAGACACAAGGGAATTGCCTGGGAACTGCCTTCATGAGTAAACATGCAAAAAGAAAATGCTTTGAACACTGGCTGGTCTCCTACCAAAAAGAAGGAGAAACTTCTCTCTAACTTGCTCAGAAGATAATCCCAGCTGGGTTTTTTGCTAATTAACTCTAATAATTTGCTAATTAACTCTGACTCCTGTTGTCTTTCCCTGGAATATTGTTTATGAAGGAAGGCAGGGAGGATCCAGACTAGACTTGCAAACAGTCAAAAGAACCTGGGTAAATATAAAACCTGTTTTGTTGGCTAACCCCTAGATTTAAATGCTTCCCCACAAGTATGTGAATTTTATTTTGGAGAAAGTTATGGTAAGAATTCATGTTAAAGATCTTCATGTTACCCTTCCCATGGAATATGAATATGTAACTGAGTGAGCAATTTAGAGGAGAAAAATGGGGGGGGGGGGGTTTAAAGTAAACAAACATTTACATTTTCACAATGATTTTTAATGGAGTCAGATAAGTGCACCAGAATGTTGATGAAAATGGGAAGTCACATATATTTCTTTACTATAGTATTTTTTCTTTCTTTTCTATTTCTTTTTCTATTTTTCTATTCTGCACCTTCTATTTTTTCTTTTTCTTTTTAGTTTGTATTAGTTTTTATTGTTGTAATGTTGATCTTCAATAAAATTACTATATATATATATATAGCTGCTGATTCTGGAACTAAGGTTCTATTCCTAGATGAGTTATTTAACCTCTAAAGAAAATCACATTTTATAGAGTGAAACTACTACTGCACGCTTCCTCCTCCCCCTCCTCCTCCTCCTCCCTGAAGTTAATGTAAACTTGGTTTGTGGGTTGGTTGGTTGGTTGATTAGCAAGTAGGCCCCTAAAAATTAGACTGAATTTCTCATCAGGCTTTCCACCAGATTAGAATATATTATCATCACAGCTTGCCCTTGCTGACAAAAGATCAGCAGTGATCTTCTAAAAACAACCACTTAGCAGAACTCCAGCTTGCTGCCATCTTTTTGATGTCCCATGATCTCCTGATAGTGTGTACTTTTTGTCTTTCTTTAGTGCTCATACTTTATTTATGTGTATCCTATGGTTATCTCCTCTGAATCCTGACCAACAATCCTGTCTAGATAATCTGGACATACCATTTTAATGACATCAAATACAAAGAAGGTATGGAATTATAGTCCTAAATTGTTAGCAATTCCTTCTTTTGGATCTAGCTTCAGTTAAACAAGAAGGTAAACATCATCATCATTATTATCCAGAAATATGGTAGATGGATGGAAAGAGTTTATTGAAATCTCCTTGGAATTGCTACAGGTTATTACTAGAGACAGGGCAGAATAACAAACATTTCTCATGGGACAGCCACTAGATGGCAGCAAAGAGTCACAGAAAAGTCTAACTCATCCTTGCCATCTAGTGGCCATCTGGAGCATTGTAGTCCCAAACCACAGAATTCTAGGAGGCAAATACAATTCTATTTTTAAACCAAAAAAAAAGCCATCCAACAGAAGTTGAGGTGATATCAGATAAAGTCTTTGTGTGATGCTTCATCAATGTTCTAATCAAACGCACTGAAGCTATTTTGAAAAGGATAAAATCCTTTGAACAAAAGCAAGGAAATGTCCATCAGTTTTCCATGCACACATCCGTCTGCAGAAACTCTACAGGTTATATCATCTTGCTGTTTTGTTTTGTTTTGATTTGTGCTGTTTACACCAGAAGTGAAGTCAGCAATCCAGTTAAAGGAAACATCTTGTTTTGCTCTGCTCTGCCTTCCTCCAGCTATGTAAGCATGCGTGAAGAATATTTTCCACAGCAGGATTACAATCTCACAATTGCATAACACTTGGAGAAGATACAGAAAAAGATGCTGTGAACCAACATTTTCTGGGCCAAAGAGGAATTCTTTTAAAACATGTGCACACATCCATGCACATATTGTAACTCTAAACCCCCACCTTCTAGCCAAAGGATGGCAACTATTCTTTTAAATATAGCTCTATTCCCTTGAAGGAATTTGTTGGGAGTCAAATGCCGGTAGGAGGTATGTGGCCAGAGCCCAAAATGTGCAAAGCCAACCTTCCCTATTCTCTCTCTCACACACCCTTTTCACTCTTGTGTTTTCAATACTCATTTTCCCACTCTGACTTTTCTTTATTTTTTCTCTGTGCAGCAGATTGCCAGAATAGATTTAAAAGGATCTCTTGCAAAGAGCTTGTGAGATTCAGATCAGTGAGCTCATGAAATGAGTCAGGAGTCCACCTTGCAGTTGCAGAGTGCCCACCTTTAGCTCCAAATGTGGACAGACTGTGTTTACACAGTAGTAAGAGAAAAAGACTCTGTCCTTGCTCAGAGATTCCCTTACTGTTTTAAAAGATAAGAAATGAATGAGAATGAACATGGGCTTCTGCAACTGAGCTTTGTTTAAGGAAATAAATGTGAGGCTATCTGTTTCGTGAGATTTTGAAACATAAGGAAATTTCACGTGTAACAGCAACACTAAATGGGAGACAGAGTACATGATGGATTCAGACACCTCTCCCCCTTGTGTGATCTCAAGCAAGGGTCACGTCTAGATAAGTCCAGATCACAACTACCTTAATCTCCAGCCATGGCAGATTTTCTTACAATTCCACACTATGCTAATCAAGAACTGTAGGAACCACCTGGATCAAATAATCCTAAGCATTCATTGGCCACTCTGAATCTAAGAGTCACCTCTTGGTCCTCAAGGAGCTGGTGCAGAGTAAGAACCAGACCTGCTTTGGAGACCTGTAATTGCTCTGTAAATAAAAGGTTAAGATTCCTAATATACTTAGATAGCTAAGTCTGTATTTTTCAGTTAATCAAGTCTGTTTTCAATTGCAATTAACTATTTTAATTCCTGTCTGCTGGATTCCTTAATAAATGTGCTGCATTGGGAATTGGAGTTGAATTAACCTTTTTTGGTTAGCCTGGAGTCTTATTCTGATGCCAGACTGCTAGGTGTACATAGTTACCTAGTACTTCAGGATTAAAAGGAAGTCTGGAAAAAGAGCCTCTAAAAATACAGTGCTTAGGCAGAGATTCTCCTATAGATTGATTGGAGTATAATAGTTGTAAATCATATGAATGGTGATAGAGTCTCTATCTCAGAAAAAAAATAACAAAGGTTATTTTTCAGTCTCAGGTTAAACTAGCCTGTAGAAGCAGACACCGCCTCTCCAGGTGGCCAAAGAGATCATTAGCAGAAAAGAAGAGATATCCCAGAGACTTTTTAATTTTTAAAATTTTCCTTCACCATATCTGAAACTGGAAGTGAGCTTTCTGGAGGTAAAATGACTCAAGACCCAAGAGTCATGAAAACGGTTATGCATTCCTACCTTATATTTATTTCTTCCACCAGTTGATCCTTCCTTCTAATGGTCTTCTCACCTTTCTGTAATCGTGGATAATGCAAGATCAGGACCCCAGAAATATGCAGGCAACTCTTAGAGAGAACCCAGCATTATAATAAGGGGCATGACAACATTTGCTGGGCAATTGGGTCTTTGAAAGTTCCACAGAGACATGATGAGGGTAATGGCTCCCCACTAGTCCCAACACCCATGGATCTGTACCTCTGCAACTGCTTGAGGTTTCAATCTTATATATAACTGACCTATCAACATATAGCATTGTCTAGAGTCATCCAACCATCGTTGTATCAACATAACAGTAATGAGGACAGCCTCTGTTACACTTCAGAGATGGCTGAGTGATGTTATGAAGATGCTACAAGGGTGGAAATGACCTTAGATGTAAATCAATGTCCCAGAAAAATATCAGGCCATGTCTGTTTCCAAAATAACCCCCCCACAGCACCAACAGAAACATAAGCATTGGGAGAGACAAGCTTGTTTTCCTGTGAACCTTAATTATGCAACCATCACTATTAAGTCATACCATTTCTTTAAATATAGGCCAATTATCAAAGAGTGAAAGGTCAGCAGGGAATTTTCTATTGCCCTCTATTGGCAAATTATACTATTTGTACTAAATAAATACATCCTTGGCCATGTCCTGCATACACACTCCAGATGTCTCTTATGACTTTGGTGACATTTGTACATTCTTCATTGTTCAAGCACTGGATGTACTGTTCAGTTTCTGAACCTGGGAACATTTCATTCTTCCTCAAATATTTTGTTCTTCTCTCTCTTTCCAATCATCTACTCTGGGAATGTGTTTTGCAATGAGCAAATCATTCTGGGATGAGACTGAATTTGTGATGGTTCGTGCTGAAGGACAAACCCTTCCACATGAAGCTCTTCAAATGGGTTGCATTAGAAAGCCCATGTTCCCCAGCCAACAGGATGGAAAAGGATGGGAATCATCATCTAAATTGAGCTAAACTGCTTTAAGGGCTAACGCCAACTGGATTGTTTGGAAAAGAAGCCTCTCTTTCCTTCATGATGAAACAAGACAGACATATACAACTGGGAATGAAAGATGTACACTCGCAGCAATGGCTTCTCTTCTGTGGACTGGAGCCAATTATGGAGCAAGAAATCATTCAGAATAAATTCTTAACCAGACTGACCATTCAAGAAGTGAAAGAGAACATAGTACACAGGGCTGTTTTGAAACCAAGTCACAGAAAATTCATGCTTAAATTCTAATCTCAAAATGAGACAGAGATTACAGAAAATGGACTGTAGTCCATGTCAGGTTCTAGCATATGTGAAGTAATCTGAGTAAAGATCGATTTTCTAGGCCCCTTAGAATCACACACTGGGGGTAGCATATGAGCCCAAAGAACGAATTAATTAATAGTGACGACAAATACCTTCCTTGCTGCCAAGCAATCCAATGTGTTGTTACCAAATCGTAGTTTTTAATGTGATAGAAGGGAAAGATTATTAACTGTATTTTGGAGAATGGCCATACTGGCTGTAACATCACCTCTTGGCCTTTTGACTAAGATCCAGGACTGTCCAGAAAAGGGAAAAAAAAAAAAAGATGCGGCCACCTTTGTACCTAGAATACACTCCATCTTCAAAAGCATACTGGCTGTCAGTGGACCTAGAACACAGATTGGTATCGCCTGAGAAAACCAAACTGAGCTCAAGTCCTTCTCTTCCAAATCAAGAAGATCCTTGAGGGTGCCTTGAATGGGAGGATAAGTCCTAGGAACATTCTCAGGAGCAAATCTCTGACCAAGACAAAGTATGTGAGATCACCTTGTGATACCTGCAGTGACTTCAGGTTTTGGGGACGCCACCCAGTTCACTGTTTGTTTGTGAGTTGTGCCTATCTTAGTGTTGTACCTCTAGTTGGAGCCGTGATATCTAACAATGGGGACTAGCATTGCTGATACTGTGGACACTCCAGTGAAGCTCTTCCCCACTTGATCTGCAGCTGCAAACTCAACTAAAGCATGGGAGCTCTGACACATTGCAATAGTACATTGCTTGGCCAGATCAATCCCTTCTCAGGTAGACACCATCTGTCTAGATCAGTCTGTGGGAAATCCTCTCAGATTGGTCTTCCATGAAGACTAGAAGATCATCATGATATATGTCACTATCCCTGTGAAAGGACATTTCTGTGGTCACAAGCAAACAGTCTGTACCAGACCAATCCATTACCAAACCAAGAGATAGGGGAAGCTATCTCTCTTGCCCCAAAACAAGTGGCTTCTTACCTATTTTGTTGGAGGGAGAAAGGTGTCAGAGTCTGCACACTCATTCCCAAAGTTCAGTAAATCCGCTGGAGATGAAACAGTTCCATCAAAGATTTCTTTATTAGGAGAAGTGCACAGCAGCATAGATTGTTGAGTCTAATTCTACAAAGCAAAACCTTCCCTTTTTAAGCCCAAACTCCCCCCTTCTCCTTTCTTTTCCCGCTTGAATTCTTCGCGCTTCACTCCGGCTCTCACAGTGCTCGACCTTGGAAGCGCCTCTGAAGAGATAACCGCACCTGGCATCTTCTCCCCCCCTTTCTCCTAACTTCAATGGCAGGTCAAGCAAGCGGCCTGCAATTAACATTTTTACTATTAACCCTTTAACATACATTGCTAAGCTAAATTAAAAGCAATTAAGTTTTCTAGCTTGCGTAGATCTTGACATGCCGCCCTCCAACAGAACGAATGGTTTCACATTCGGAATATAATCTGAAAAACATAAAGTAAAATATATACAGAATGACATTTTATGTACAAAACCATAGCTTACTTAGGTTTATCAGGATATTTTGCATGAAATTGAGAAAGGAGTTTAGGATCTTTGACATTTGAAGCATTAACCCATTCATGGTGTGTTTTTGGAAAATGTTTCCACTGAACCAGATATTGTAGGTTGCCTTTATATTTTCTAGAGTCCAAAATGTCCTTTACTTCAAAATGTTTCTGACCTTCAATCATGATGGGCTTCAGAGGTTTTATTGCGGGATGCCATGTACTAGAGTCCTTATATGACTTTAATAAATTGACATGAAAAACTGGATGTATTTTCCTGTAATGTTTAGGAAGAGTCAATTTAAAGGCAACAGGGTTTATAATTTTTTCAATGGGGAAAGGCCCAACATACTTTGCGGCAAGCTTTCTGCATGGTTGGGAAGATTTTAGGTTTTTGGTAGATAGCCAGACCATGTCCCCAACTTTCCAGGGAGGGTTTGCAGAACGTTTTCGATCAGCAAATTTTTTATGTTGATCTCTGGCAGCTTGTAGAGATTTTACAATTAGAGGCCACAGTTGTGTAATACTGTTGATCCATTGATCAGTTGAAAGCTCAGGAAATTGTTTTAAAGGCAGTTCAGGGAAAGGCAAAAAATCTTGACTAGTTGCTACTTTATAAGGAGTAAATCCAGTGCTCTGATGCACCATGTTGTTGTAGGCTACTTCAGCAAGTGGTAAAAGTTCTGACCAATCATCCTGTTGATGATTAGTAAAGCATCTTAGATATTGTTCTAATGAAGAGTTCATTTTCTCAGTCGATCTGTCCGTTTCCGGATGAAAACTAGAACTCAGGGCCTGAGTTGAACCAATTAATGTAATAAATTCTCTCCAAAATTTAGAGGTAAACTGAGGGCCGCGATCTGGAATCACCCTCTTGGGGGCGCCACGGAGGCTGTATATATGTTGAATAAAGAGTTTGGCAAGTTTTTTAGCATTAGGAATTGAAGTACATGGAATAAAATGTGCTTGTTTAGAAAAAAGATCAATTACAACCCAAATAACAGTATTATGGTTACTTTCAGGTAAATCAACAATAAAGTCCATAGAAATTTCTTTCCAGGGTTGTTGGGGAGAGGTGACAGGTCGCAGAAATCCTAAAGGTTTTCCACCCCTCTTTTTTGACATAGCACGTGTAGGGCATGTAGACACATATTCAGAGACATCTTTTCTCATGGTAGGCCACCAAAATTGTCTACGTAATAAATGCAAAGTCTTTATAAATCCAAAATATTCAGAAGTTTTGTCATCATGGCCTTTTTGCAAAATGAGTTTCCGTAGTGAAGATGGTACATACAACTTGTCCCCCATCCACCAGGCTTGTTGCTCATGGGTTAAAGTATTTTTATTGTTTTGGAACCATTCATCGGAATCTAATGCTGCGTTCAATTTGTGAAGCAGTTCATTAGTAGGTGCTTGTTTAGGAGTTTTGGTTTTGGATTGAGTTCTGGTAAGTGCCACTGAGGCAGGTTGTGAGTTTGAGATAACAGGAGCGACTATTTGCTCTTGTTGGCTGTTGTGCTGAGGCAATCTGGATAAAGCGTCAGCCAAAAAGTTTTTTCCTCCAGGGATAAACTTCAGTGTAAATTTAAAACGGTTGAAAAATTGAGCCCAACAAATTTGTTTAGGAGAAAGCTTTCTAGGTGTTGTAAGAGCTTCCAAATTTTTATGATCTGTCCAAACTTCAAATGGATGTGGTGACCCTTCTAATAGGTGTCTCCATGTCAATAAAGCCCAGCGAACTGCAAAAGCTTCCTTTTCCCAAATAAGCCATCTCCTTTCTGTCTCAGTAAATTTGCGGGAGATATAGGCACAAGGCTTGAGGGATCCCCCTTCATCTTTTTGGAGCAAGACTGCCCCAATGGTCACATCAGAGGTGTCTGCTTGAATTACAAAAGGTTAATTAGGCTCAGGGTGTTTCAGAATTGGTTCAGCAGTAAACAACGCTTTTAAAGCTTCAAAATCTCTTTGGCACTCTTCAGTCCATATTAATGGGGCTCCAGGTCTCTGAGCCTTAGGTGTTCCTTTGCCTTTAGTTTTTAACAAATCAGTTAGAGGCAAGGCCACCTGTGCAAAGTTTGGAATGAACTGGCGATAGAAATTAGCAAAACCCAAAAAACTCTGTAATTGCCTTCTGGTTTTGGGAGCCTCCCAACCCAAAACATCTTTTACTTTGGAAGGGTCCATTTCTATTCCTGCATGCGATATGCGATACCCCAAATAGTCCACTTGTTGTTTGTGAAATTCACATTTTGGCAATTTGGCATACAACTAAGCTTCCAGCAGTTTTTTTAACACTTCACGGACTAATTTTACATGATCTTCCAAGTTATCAGAGTAAATGAGGATGTCATCCAAATAAACCAATACTCCCCGATACAAATGTTCATGAAGAACTTCATTAATTAGTTGCATAAACACCCCCGGGGCCCCAGAAAGCCCGAAAGGGAGGACTCATAGCAGCCAAAAGGAGTGGAGAATGCGGTCATCCATTCGTCCCCTTCTCGAATTCGCACCCAGAAATATGTGTCCCTTAAATCCAGCTTGGTAAATATTTTCCGCTTGGACAAATGAGCTAACAAGTCTTTCATCAAGGGAAGGGGATATTTGTTTTCTTTGCAAATAGCATTGAGGCCCCTATAGTCAGTACAAAGTCTCAAACTTCCATCCTTTTTCTCCCAAAATAGTACTGGTGCAGCCATCTATGATTTAGCAGGCTGTATAAACCCTCTGGCCAGGTTGGTGTCTATAAAGTCCCTTAGAGCTGCCAGTTCCTTTTGGGTCATAGAATATGTTTTTTTCTTTGGGAATTTAGCCCCTGGTTCAATTTCAATAGCACAGTCAGTGTCTCTATGGGGAGGCAGCATGTCCGCTTCCTTTTTACTGAACACAGCTTTCAAATCTCTGTAAGGTTTAGGAATGTTCTCAATGGATTCTGGGTCCAGTGGTTGAGGTGAACTCCCACTGCTTGCAGTTGCAGGCATCGCCCTTTTCCCCTTGGGGTTTTCAGAACCCAAATAGACCCCATCCACAAATTGCATTCGTCCTGTTTTCCAAAAGACTCTAGGGTTCCACCATCTCACCCAGTTTGCTCCCAGAATCAGGGCATAACTACCCAAAGGAGCCACCAAACATTTAAGAGTCTTGTGGTGAGTCCCCACTTGTAGTTGAAAACGCTCCATGCGGTACAACACAGCCCCTCCCCCTGCTTGAGATCCATCCAATTGGTTAAAAACAATGGGGGTTTTCAGTTTTTTCACTCTTAGTTCTAAAGCATTGACAAGTATGGGACTGATTAAACAGCGCGAGCAGCCTGTGTTCATTAACACAGTAAGCGTAGCTCTGTGCTCTGTCCTGGGTGCTGAGATAGTCACTTTTAAGATGGTTACACTCACCCCCTCATCCTTGTCGGAATCGTCGTCCTCGTCGTCTGTTGCAGTCGCCATTTTGTCGGGAGCCATTCTGGGCTGGCCATTTGTGTTCTCTCGCTCCTTCCCCACTGATCCATCTTCATAGAATATGGGGTCCTGGAATTGCGACCCCATTCCCCCAGCCGCAGTTCCCTTCTTTCCTTTACTCACGGCGGTTTTCTGGGCAGCTCTGGAGCTTCTCCGCTGCTCCTGTGCATGCGTCGACACTGGTTTGGTACAGGCTGGTGTGAAATGCTCTGGCTCTCCACAATGGAAACACATGCGTTGCTTCACCGCTCTGGGAAATTTCTCGTCTCCTCCTCTCATTGGTGGTTTCCAAAACGCCTGCGCAGAACTGCTGGACTTCTGGTCGAATTCCGGATCCACCGCTTTTCATTCGGCTTCAACTTTGCCTGCGTGCTCGATCCATCCATCAAGGGTACGTGGGCTCCCTCGTGCGAAAGTTAATTTCCATAAGTCGCGGCGCATGCCTTGCTGGAAGCAGGCGATTTTAAACTGCTCCGGCCAATCGGGTAGCTTTTCCGCGATGCTCCGAAATTCTAACCCGTACTCGCCAACGCTGCGAGAGCCCTGCCGTACTTTAACTAGTTGTGAGCGGCCTTTCATAACTTCTCCTGGGTCCTCAAATCTTCTACATAGGGCTGTTAAGAACCGGCCAAGGTGGCGCAATCCCGGCGCTTGGGCCCCACGCAATTGGATCAGCTACTCCCCTGCTTTCCCGGTGAGCGCCCTGCAGATGTAGAGCACGCGCTCTCGGTCGGAGGCGAATAGATGGCCCGTGAGAGATGGCTCTCACAGTGCTCGACCTTGGAAGTGCCTCTGAAGAGATAACTGCACCTGGCATCTTCTCTCCCCACTTTCTCCTAACTTCAATGGTAGGTCAAGCAAGCGGCCTGCACTTAACATTTTTACTATTAACCTAATTTTACTATTAATTGCTAAGCTAAATTAAAAGCAGTTAAGTGTTCTAGCTTGCGTAGATCCTGACAAAAGGTGTAAGAATTTGAAAGTTAATTTTACTGTAAATAGAACTTGCATTTGAGATATGGCAGTTACTGGAATGTTCTCATAATGGCTTCACTGAATTTTTGCCATAATAAATCTATTTTTCTGAGTGTACTTTTAGAAGTCTACTCCCATAGCTTCTTGCCTTGTCAGCTAAGAGAAGTCTGACAATTCCTTTTGAGAACTGAAAAATTGCTATGAAGGAGGTTAGAGATCACAAACACCAAAATACACACAAACCTGGCAGATACTCTAAGATGGGATGTGACATTTATGCATAGTCTCCTGATCAGGAAGTCCTAAATGGCCAGAATCTTAAGAATGAGCCCATACATGAGTCTATAGAGTAGGCAAACTCTATGCCAAGTTCATGCGCAGACTGATGGTATCTGACACATCGTAGTGGTCCCAAGACATAAATACAATATCATAGGACATTTACTAGTATGAGGAAGCAGCTTTATTTGCTAATTTGGAATCTTCAGTGGAGAAAAATTCTATCTGCTGCCATCCTGTGTCCATCCAGATTTTTGCAGCCAGAAAACTCTATTTGTAGGCATTTTTAGGAAATAAAGAGCTGTTAGCAAAATGGGTATTTTTGTGCTCAAACAGGCGGCTATTCTGCATATGACAACTCCTCCCATGAGAGCCAGATTTCAAGGGTGATCTCAAGATGCTCTCAAAATCCAAATGTTCCCACCAACCTCCAAAGTTTGGGAAACCCTGATCTTTTCTCTCAAAGGTTTCAGCCTTGATCTGTCCTAAAATGGTGAAAAGTGCAGGAATGCTACAACTTCAGTGGACAGTTGCGAATAATTTCCTGAACATACTTTAAATAAGCCAAGTGTATATTATTATCCAACTATTTTCCAAAATGTGTTGGATAAGTTGCTATTTGATCAAATATTTAATATCAAAATAACTATTAAATATATTTTAATACATTCAGGCTTACCATTTTGGTTCTTTTTAAAACAGCATTTTTCTTTCCTTACTCTTTTCTATAAGGCTTGCCTGAAGCAGTTTGGTTATAAGTATGCTTTTTATTTTAACATCGTTGGAAAATAAAGAATGAATGGATATTGTTTTAATACAGCAGTGTTGTTTTGGAATCAAATCTCAAGAGTCACTACTTACTGAGATATTTCATCTGCTCTCCAGAAATGAGGCTGAAATATGGACATTTTGTACTTTAGTGACTAAAGAGAAAGATTTGTGCCAAACAGGTGCATGATTTCTCTTGCCTTGACAGCGAACCATTTGCAAAGAAAGACAAATGGTTCTCAGCAAAATTTGTAAAACTTACCACCACGAAAGGACACTGCGCTTCATTACAAGCAACTGTTCTGTTTATTACAAAATCTCTTGTTTAGGTTGATGCAAGTTGCGGCTCTCATGGCTGTTACTTCAGGTCTCTCTCTCTCTCTCTCTTTTTTTCCTTAGCTCAGACTGACAAAAAAGGGGATGTGTCAGCCCCTATCACAGATAAAATGTGGCTGTTGTTCCCTTAAAAAGGAATACTCCAAGCTGTACCATTGTTGAATTGAATTAGAATAATCTCTCATTGCAAGTCAAGAAGTGATACATGCTTGATTTAACTACTGAATTAACCTATTTTCTGCATCCATGCACTACTTTAATCTGCAAATGAACCTAATGGGCCTGGTTGTACAGGGTTGTTTTGTTGTTGTCTTGTTTTGGTGTTCTGGTGCCCTCAGGTCAGTGTGGATTCTTAGCTCTGCAGTTTTCCTGGCAAGATTTCAGAAGTGGCCTCCTTCCTAGGGCTGAGAAAGAGGGACTGGCCCAAGATCACCCAGCTGGCTTTGTGCTAAAGGAACTCACAGTCTCCTGGTTTCTAGCCTGGTGCCTTAACCACTACACCAAACTGGCTCTCTATGGTTCCACAGTACTCTGAACAATAAAAAAGAAGAAGTACCTAACCAAGGTAAGACACATCCAAGTGTGACAGCATCTGTTTTCTCCCTGACCTGACAAAATATGTTGTGTGAACACAGCCACTAACTTTCCCACGTCTGTCTCCTCTGTCCTCTTAGTCCCTGGTCTCACTGCAGTGAACACCAAGCTCTAAACTGGAGTTCTCCACACGTCTGCTTGAATCATAGTAGAACATTCAGCATGATCACAGACAGGACCTCAACAGCACAAAGGCCATATTCTTAACTTTACAAAAAACAGCTAACTACATTTCAACCTAACGCTAGTGCCAAACCAGCTGAACTGGTCAGTTAATGGCTCACCGCATCCTGCAATTCCAGAATTTGGTTTATTGGAGTACATCCAAGTGAAATGATGCCGGTGGCCAGCAAGCATAGTTCTATTCTTTTGCATCCCCTTAAACATCCAAGTCATCCAGAATTTCTGGCTAATGATGCCAGGCAAATTGAATGCTTAAAAAAAAAATAATCTCATGGTCATTTCACTAGTTTGAATGGGGTCATTAAAGTCAAAATGAGGGGATTTGTGGTTTAACTGGGCTACAGTATGCAAGACAAGGTAAATGTCATCAGGTGAACTTTCATCTGGGATCCATTGAAAGTGTTTGCAGAGAGACAGCTCCTAGGGTAGAGGTTGTTTCAGTCCTTTTTAATTTTCTTTCGTTGGCTGGAGATTCCTCTTCTAGAACCTACAAGTCAAGTGCATTTCGAACTTTCCCTCCTTGCTGTATTTTCTGGAATCAATGATAGGAAGAGGAGTTGGGAAAACAAGGGAGTGAGGTTTCCAGCGATATCTGGAATCCCCTAAAATGAAAGGGATTACCTAAAGGATGACTTGGAGGTCATTGAGGTAGGCTCAGTCAGGTTTAATTGGTATTCTTAGGATTACAACAGGATGACTTCATCCTTTTTCATGGAGCAGCTTCCACAATAAGGGAAACCTTTTGGGAGTGGCAGAGAGTTTCTAGAGCAGCTTGTGATATTGTCTAAAAATGCAGAAGGAGATTGTGTCTCCCTTCCATACAACACTTCTGCATGGTCATGAATAGTATTGAAGGATCAGTCACCACACTCCTATGAAGTAGATTACTTTTGATATTCCGTCCTTAGTAATTTTATCCTAGTGAGAAGAATTAAAAGCCAAACCTGTCTCTATCACAGGAAGCAGGTGTCCAAATAGGATCTGCCCAAGAAGATCAATGGGAAAATGTGTGGCATAAAGGTTTGGAGTTTACTTCTAATTACAGCTTAAAAGAATTTTTTAATAAAATGATGTACCGTTGGTATTCGACACCGGATAAATTATCTAAGATGTACCAAGGAACTTCAAATGTATGTTGGAAATGTAATCAGTGTGAAGGTACTTTTATTGTCTTAGGTGGACTTGTAAGAAAGCTAAGAAATACTGGGATATGATATGTATTTTGATTCAAAAATGTTTAAAAAGGGATGTACAATTGAAACCAGAGATTTTTCTCTTAGGTATGATGGATAAACAGATGGAAAGAAAACCTGGGAATGTATTTCTCTATATGATAACAGCAGCAAGACTTTTATATGCGCAGAAAGATTTACAAATACCTACAGCTGAAGACTGGATAATGAAACTAATGGAACTGGCAGAGATGGCAAAATTGACTACAGTACTTTGATTAAAGAAAAAACATTGTCTGGCTTTGTTTCTATTTGGAAACCACTCTTGGACTTTTTATTTGACACTCAAAAGAATGAAATTCTGATTTTGGGGTTTGATGACTGATTTGTATTAATCTTTTTAATATTTTTTGCTGATGTAGATTTACTTTGCAGCTTTTTAAATATTAGAGTAAGAGGTGAATATATTTTATACCTATACCTGTACCAAAGAAAGTTGGAAGTTACTTTTTCTCTTCTGTATTTTCTTTCTTTTGCTATCTTCTTTTTTTCTTGATTTTTCTATATTTTACTCTTTACTGAAATTTAATAAAGCGCTTAAAAAAAAAAAAGGACTTGCCAAAGAAGGATGGTCTGTCACAAGCAGATTGGACACTTTAAAACAGTGTTGTCCAAACTTGGCCACTTTAAGATGAGTGGACTTCAACTCCCAGAATTCCCCAGCCAGCATGTTAAAGTTGAAACCTTTGCTGACAAGTGGACAGGTTGGTTGGGTGACACCTCAAGGTCTAAAAGGTATTTGAGTCATATGTTCATGTGATAACATATTGGCTAGAGTAAAAATATCCTTTCAGCACAATATAAAGCCAAGACATTCTTTAAATAATGGTCTATTAATATTTAGCATCTGGGGATGAATTCAGCCAGCGGTCAATGTGTCAGAAACAATATTTCACACACTATGCACAATCTGGATGCATAATTCTGGAATTTAGAGAATAAATCTTACATCAAAGTTCCATTTCTTTTCTTTTCTTTTCACATTTTAGTTCTGTCCAGGCCACATACACATTTCTCTGTTTGTAAAGCAAGGCAGCGAATAACAGAACAAGTTCATCCTAGCAGTGGTTGACAGATGAATGGCAGCTGATCCAGGCTTGAGTGACAAGCCCAGCCCCAAACTGGGGTTAGGCAGCCACATGTGATGATGTGGTAAGAGGATAGAAACCATATGCTCACTGAACAGACTCTTTGGCCTACTGCAGTTGTGTGAACACAACATGTACAATGTTAATTGCAAGATAAATCACTATCCATACTTAAGAAACACTGATTATATTTCAGGGTTCTCTGTGGGGAAAATGAATTTTTTTCCATCTCTTTCATAATTCATGAAACACACCATTCATAAAACACCTCAGCCAAGAAACATTACTTTAAAGTTACCTATTTTACCTGCTGATCCTGCTTCTAGAGTACAGGAAAGGTTTTAATTAAACTATTCATTGTTTAAAAATGCAAGCACTTGACATTCTCTGTTGTGTGCTATGTTATTTTACTTTGATGCTAATTAAAACCGTTCCTCACAGTTTACATTCACACACACACACACACACACACACATTTAGGAATAGTCAGAGAAGTTCAGAAAGGGTTGTTACAGAATCACATCCCCACAAGCACCTTTAGCATCATCTGGAGACAAGCTATAAAGGTTTGAGGGACACAAGAGATCGCTTGATCTGTATCTCTGCACATTTTTTACTGGCACATGTACTAAGATGCTTATTGACTCAGAGAGTATAGTTCCATAATCTCTGGAGAATTGGAAATTGAAAAACATTTACTCAATTAGGAACAAAGATTTAAAAAACTGGCTATTTACATTGATGTCTTACTCTATCTCAGGGCCAAAGAACTATCATCTCCAGAATGAGCTACCTTTTCAAGGCTTCCCACCAACTTTTAGAGGTCCTTCTTTTTTTTAAAAGCAATACTTAATATAAATATGCCACTATTATTTCCTAGGCCTATTCCCAACAAATCTATGGGATTAATTTTTAGGTGAATGTGCATAACTGAACACCCAGTGTAAAAATACAATATTGTAGATTTTTAAAATTGCTTTAAGAGAATGTGTAGTAAAATGTATTCCTAACCAGATCCTCAAGATCATGCTCTTGAGTGGTCAGCTGTATTTGAAATTCCAGTCAGGTTAACACCCAAGCTGACTCATTTGCTTGCATTCCCCAGGCAACAGAAATTGAAGTGTTGTTTTTGTTAATTAAATTCTAAAATTCAGGGTAAAAACATTCATTCTGAACTACAACGTGTGTGTGTATGAGTTGGTTTTAGGGCATGGAAAATAACATTGTTACCTGGGGATATCTGCAGTTCAAACTGCTGGTAAACATACATTGACAAGGTAGCCTCGCAGTATACATGTTGATCAGGAGCTGGTCAACAAATACTGGCAAGTCAATTCTGGACGTTCTTTCATAACGGCTTCCCTTCAGTGATGGATCACCTGTGTAATGTGTAGCCTGGCCCTGATTATGCCTTCAGACCAAAAAAACAAACAAACCCCAAACCATCCAGAGTTTATAGAAGCCCATGGACTGACTCAGGAAAGTTAACATAGGGCTGTCAGAAATGGGTTTTCAGGACAAATTGTTCAAACTGGAAGAGTCAGAACCACTCTCACATTTTTGCAAGGTCTTTGCCTCTGTTAGTACAACATTTCTGAAGATGGGTTTCTGTTTTTATAGACGTTTTTATACTCCTTACATTATAAAGCTTCTATTCTATACATTAGAACTGTTTTGGAAATCTTCTCTTAACGGATTGTAGCCTGTATACTAGACTTTACAATAGTGGAAGACCTTTTGAGCATACTGTACTTGGATTTTTGAGAACATGTTATGAGCAATGTCACAAAATGACTCCTCCTTATGCAATATAACCATGTAGATTTCTTGACTACAGCAAATGACTTGGCGTTGCCTACTTCTGCCATTCTTTTGTTTACTTCCTAGTTTAGTGACACAATTTCATGGTGGTATCCCATAATGGTCCTGACCATATACAACTCTATCTAGCTTTCGGAACTTAGCTAAGTTTGTCAAGCTCTGTCACCAGCTTGGTCACCCAGAAACATGCATGCAAAATGTTAAGGAAACTTGGAAAATGAACTTTTCCAAGCACTGAGTGGTCCCTGCCTTCAGGAATTGAATGCGGCAGCTGTGAGCTGCGAACCCAACAGATTGGGAGGGCCCAGGATGGGAAAAGCTGATGTACGGATAGATCTCTGCTTCTTCCATTAAATGAGGTTGTCGTATCTCATTCCCCAAAAGCCACATTTCTTCCTTAGCAGTTATCATAATTTGGTTCTTGGCAGAAATCACATGGGCCATGTGTATCTGGCTTGATATAAAGTATTTGGATCTTCAGTAATCGAGGTCAGAAATTAAGTTTATCCACTTTTCAAATGACCGATCCTGTGGCGCCACCTGTTGATAGAAGAAGGCTACAACAACAGAAAATCTCTGCCCACTATTGGAACTAGAGGTAGAAATGGGTGAAATGATGCTAAACTTCATGAAAACTTGGATAGTCGGATATATACTATGTTGAAACTGGAAGGAGGCTGGTAGCACCTTTTCTGATTAACAAGTTCTATTAAAACGTCTCAGCTCATCTCAATTTAAATCCTACATCAATTTAGCCGCCCTGTGCATTTGATAAAATGAGCTGTAACTCATGAAAGATTGTGCCTCTTAATAAAATTTGTCAGTTGGAAAAAGTGCTACTAGCCTTCTTATGATTTTTGGCTACCATAAACTAACACGCCTCTCCTGCTACAATGTTAATACTGCAAAGTTAGGAATTCAGTTCTAGGCATGTCCTTGGGGAATCATTCAACAAGGACTAGGTCAGAAATGGGCCAGCCAAGTCATGCAATTGAATCAGAGGTGTCCTGGACAGTGAACTAAGGTCAGGCCTGGTTCATACTTGGATGGAGACTTCAAGGAATCCCAGGACAGTAGGTTGGGAAGTGATGAAAAACAAATCCCAGAAAAAGACAACAGGAAACCATTTCTTTTTTCAGTTAGTTTATCTTCATCACCACCACCACTACTACCCAAAAGAGCCCAGAGCCTTGTCCAAAAAAAAAAGCATATTTAAAAAATCCCGAAATAGTCCATTTAGCATCACTTCATGGTTGCCCCCAGTAGTGTCCTCTAGAAACTGAATAATGAAAGAGGAACAGAACCTTTTGAGATTCCACCATGCAGATATTATGAAACCAGATAGATACTTCGGTCTTTCTCTGGTATGGTTCTCTAAGTAATAATAGCAGCAATGGACCTTCAGTTCCAAAACTGTTCTGCTGCTATAGCAATATGCCATGATCAGTTCTGTGAAAGGCCATTGAAATATCCAGGCAAATCAGTATGGTATCACGTCCTTCTCCCAGTTAAGGAAGCATCAGCCAGGGCCATCAAAGCTACTTCACTACTCTATCCAAGGGTGAAGCCTGGCTGAAAGGAAGCTAAATAACCACCTTCTTCCAAGCAACTTTGCAACTGGGATGCCTGCTACCATCCCTAGATCTTGCCTGAAAAGAGATTTGCAACTGGATGATGATTGCCCAGGATCTCAAAGTGTATGGAGGACACTTCAAAAGAGGACACCCTATCAGGTCACAAGCCAAACAACACTCTTCTCAATCCCTACATGGAGCAATTACTGAGGATCAGGGTGTGCAGTGGGTAAGTCTCATAGTAAACAATTATTTCATATTAAAAGCTTTACTATGAGACCTGATGGTCTTAGTTTCTACTTGCTTCAGTGCATGGAATAGTTAGTCTAGACCAGTGTTTCTTAACCTTAGCAACTTTAAGATGTGTGGACTTCAACTCCCAGAATTCCCCATCCAGTTGAAGTCCACACATCTTAAAGTTTCTAAAGTTGAAAAACACTGGTTCAGAAAATGTCATGAGTCAAAGAACATTTGAGATAAGAAAGAACATTTACTTCTTTGGTAAAACTTGACAGTAAGGGTCATGAGTACTCCATGAAAGCAAAAATATTACTTAAAATAGCAATCATCGAGCTTTGATGCCACTGTTGTTGTTCAGTTGTTAAGTCGTGTCCGACTCTTTGTGACCCCATGAACCATATCGCGCCATCTGATGCCATATTAGTTCCTAAAACTTAAATTTCACTTTAATTCCTCACAATTTATGCATAGTCTTACCTGCTTCGGAGCACAGCTGGAAGGCAAAGCTCTGTACTGTATTGCTATGTATGTTGCATGTATGTATGTTTCTCTGTATATTTGGGAACGAGTTCAAAAACTCCCTGCAAAGTCTGCACCCAGAGACAACAATAGAAAACACCGACTTCACAGGGTTCTGCCCAATATGGTTTCAGAGGTCTTGGCCTCCAGAAGCTGTTTACCAGGAGGCTCTCTATACAGCTACATGTCCAGTTAGGGATTGACCTCGAGCTACCATATTTTTCCATCAATAAGGTGCCCCATGTATAAGACGACCCCCACTTTTCCAACCCAAAATTAAGAAATCAATATTTTAAAGATAGTGCGAACACATTTTTATTTAGTAATTAGTTAACATTGACCTTGTCTGTCTGCAGAAATTAAGCATGGGCAGTTTTGCAACCGGGCGGTTCTCTCTTCGGCTGACTTCCTTGAATAAGACGCCCTTCAATTTTTAGGGTAAGGATTTTAGAAAAAAGTATCATCTTATAGTCGGAAAAATACGGTATTTGTTACCTGAAAGTTTCACAAGCTGCTAGCAAATCACAATGTCTTCCAATTACCGTATTTTTCCGACTATAAGACGATACTTTTTTCTAAAATCCTTACCCTAAAAATTGAAGGGCGTCTTATTCAAGGAAGTCAGCCGAGGCAAAACTGCCCGTACTTTGTCTCTGCAGGCAGCTTCCTCCTATTGCTAGCCTCCAATCACTAGTGAAATAGCTTGTCTCCCAAACAGACGTCCTCCAATCACGAGCCTTATGTAACTGACGTCAGCTGATGCTGAACAAACCAATTAGAGGAAGGCTTTTGCAGAGAGAAGCTATCGGCAGTTTCACTCGTGATTGAATGGAATCAGTTATGCAAAAGAGCCTGGAAATAGAGCTGCAGAGAGACGGTTTGGATCTCCTCCCACCGAGCATATCAGGTCAATGTTAACTAAATACTAAATAAAATGTGTTCTGCATTATCTTTAAAATATTGATTTCTTAATTTGGGGTTGGAAAAATGGGGGTCATCTTGTACATGGGGGTGTCTTATTGTCGGAAAAATACGGTACATTAGTGTCCCCTTTCTTAGAAAGCTGGCCGTTTGAATGTATCTTTTCAGTGATCTCTGGGCAACATCATCTAGGCTCCCCGTAACCAGAGAAAAACCTCACAAGCAACAGTGCTACCAGCAGCTTTCTCAATTCAGTATTTCATTCAGACCAGAGTCTCACCACCACCAATTCAGGCTCAACAAGAACTAGAAGGGTCATGAAACTCACAAACATCTCCTTAGTTCTGGAAGGGGATAAAGTGTGTGAGCGAGCAGAAGATAACAGACAATCATCTGGCTCAGAAAGGCAGACTTAACCAACTTACTAATCAGATATAAGGTTTAAATTACACATATTTACTAAGTTTGTTTGGAGAGCAGTCAATCTTCCTTGCTAAAACGTACGTTATTTTGATGTCATAAATCACTTCGTGAAGGTCAGTTGTTCAGCATTCACAAAGCTTCAAATTAAGGCTGTTTGGACTTACAGAAAGGGCTTTTGTGCTTAAGCAAAAGTTAGTTTTTTTTCCAGCAAAGTGCCATAGCTACTTTGACAGTTACAAATAAGCCATTTTGCTTGAATGTTAGAAGTGAAGCATCCTTTCAGGGATCTGCCAGCCTTAACACACATGCCAAAATCTGTCTTAATTAAGACAGCAAAGCCTAACCCAAATACATTATTCTAACTTAATAAGTAATGGCTTCCAAAACACTGCAGAAATCAAACAATATTCCACTAGTGAAGGAAAAGGCAAGCGCCAATTCCCAGGTTGAGGAAGATTTTAAAGATGTCTCCAATGTGAGGACTTCCAGATGTGTTAAATACCCCTCTCCCCAAGTTAAGCAAGCCATGTTGGGTAGGTATGATGGTAATTACAGTTCAGATATATCTGGAAGCCATCCAACTGGAAAATGTGAACGGCATGTCCTAAAAGTAAAGGGAGAGTAAAAATTCTGTTGAGAGACATTTGGGCACTATATTCACAAGATCATACCATCTTAATAAGCTAGCAAGAAGGAGCTGTTTTGGCATTTCTTTAGAGGACTAAGGAACTGCTACCCTTTAACGTAAGAAAGACATAAACCACCTTCTCCTATAAAAGGTATTTAATATATTATATATTAGAACAAACATATTATAAAAATACCATTTATTACTGATACGGAACACGAGTCAAACAAGTTAGACTATCAAAACACTTCAAAGAATGCAAGAACAATTGACCACATTTGTTGTTTAAACTATGGCTGCCTCTTTTCTACACACTGTAGCATTTTCAACCTTCAGTGACATGGCCATCAGAGAATTATAAATTCACACAACAGAAGGGTCATCACATTTCAGGAGCTGATAAATGACAAACATACATGGCTTCCAGTTTAACTGCCCTCTTGGCAGAGACATGTGCAATTGGCTACTAACAGTGTCTACGGTATGGATATTTTCAGCTGGCCTTTAGCAGAATTCAAGATTATTGCTTATGTGGACAATTCAATGATCATAAACCCCAATATGCAAGGACAGATAAGAGTAGGTGGTTTCATCCATCCTCTCCTATTTTGCACCACTGAGTGCAATTCCATTATGGTAGGATTCTGGTGAATTCAGAACCTATCTTTATATTCCTGAGATAAAGACAGCGATACTAATTAAGTGGGTCATCAGCCCTAAATACAAGCTACATCTATGCTATAAACTGACATGAGGAGATCTAGGACAGTATCCTGAATTAATCAAAAAAGGGAAGACAGTAAATCTGTTGTTAAATTCATGGCTCACCATATGAACCAAAGTACCCTCTGGGTTCAAGTGTTTCTATCTCAATTGTGTATAGAAAATTAAAGAGCATAACTAATCCAATTAGTTCTCACCTCCTTATAATCTTAAATCTGTGTCCAATAGCCTGCCAGCCATTTAATCTACTTTTAAATAAAGCAAAATGCAATCTAACATTGGTCCTGATACAGAATTATAACATGAGAAATATACCATGAGAATATAGGTCAGCCATCATGCTACATTTACGACAGTGGATATACTGGTGTGTACATACAACTTTCTCTCATGCTTGATTTCAGAAGTTCATAGTTGCATCTGAAACAGACAAACTTAACTTTTTTTTTCTTTTTGCAAGTTAATAAAAACATTCTGGTTGTTCTGGTGCCACACTCCTAGATTCGGATTCTAACAGCAGCACGTCACAGGCGCTAATTCTAAGCAGCCCAAACACAGGTTATTTTATTCTTGTTATGATCCAGACACAGGAGTAATTCAAAAAAGCCATAGGAAATCCATTAATTCCATGTCTGTAGCTTGGAGAGTTCTTCAGTCTTCAGATCACAGAAACCTGAAGAGCATTAACTGAAAGGCAACCTGTTCCTTAAGAGTTTGTGTTTGAAGTTTAAAGGGGGAAAGGCTACCACGAAGCCATCTTGACTGCCCACACAGTCAAACGATCATACATTCATTTGAAATGGGAAAATTCAAGTACCAATTCAACAAACAGTAGGATAACCTTTAATACAGTGCGACTAGCTATTGTTCTCACATTTTCTGTTATCAAGTATTGGATAGAAAATTAAATGTGCATATTAAATGTGACACAAGGGTGTTCAAATTAAAAAGGTTCAAGGTGGTTCAAAGGCAAGTGAAAACTGGACTTCTTCATGTACTTCTGTTGTCTCTGATTGGGGCTCTGTGAGGTTTAGTTGTTGAGAAATGTGTAAGTAAATAGTTTGCAGGGATTCTTCTTTGCATCTCTGATTCTTCAGAGAACACATCTTGAGGTCACAGCTTGAATGATCACAGCTGACCACAGTCAGTAATGACTATCTTCTTTGAAGTCTTTCCACTCTTTGAGCCAAAGCTTTCAATTTTTTTCACAACGTCCATTCCTTCTTTGACATGGCCAAACACAACATGTTTTCCATCCAGCCTGCAATACAAACAAAAACAATATTGGAAGTACTGTGAAGCTACTTCTGTAAAGGTATATTGAAAATGGACATTTTAAGATGACCTGCCTAAAAGAAACATAAGTAATTTCCCTTCCTGTTCAAAAAACATTCTCCATGTGATAAAAGCTGAACTCAGAAAAGGTTAAAGAAAGTGTTACCACACTTGGCAGGATGCCAGAATTAACAAGCCTTAATCTGAAATCATCCAGCAAACAGTGATAAAACATGGTTTGGAATAACACTGCAGATGTGAGGCCTCTTCAAGGTAAGAAGGTAGTTGCTGGTTGGAAATGAAATTAAAAAGGTGTAATTCTAGCAAAGATGTATTGACAATTTACAGCCCAACGGGTCCTTAGAGGGAGTCCTTAAAAAAGTTTTGTAATGTTAAATTCAGTGTGATTCAGGCAAATTCATATCTTTGCTCCAGAGCTAGCAAATCCTTGAGAAATTGTTCTTCAGCTCCTATTAACTACCAAGCAGGCCTTATTAATTTTTGATCCAGCAGTCAACTTCCAAAGGTTGTACTTAGATACATCTAGAAATCCTATTAGCCAGACCTGTGATTCAGGATATACTGCTTTTGAAGATGGAAGTTGATTTAATCACTACAGTTATACCTATTAACCGAGTTATTCTCCATGAGTTGGTCTTTTGTAGCAGAAGGCTCAGTAGAGTGTTCAGATCTTCCTACAGCACCACATTCACAACAGAAGGTCATCTGTCTATCTTATCTCAACAAAACGTTCCGAGCACGGCCAGAAACTGATACAGACTTTGAGTTTTAAAATTGAGTAGTTGGGGGTGGAAAGGCAAAAAAGATGGTCTTTGACTGCATTCACTTCAGAATAACTTTCACCAACTTGGTATGTCCCAGATGTGCCAGACTAAAAATCTCATCATGGCTCAGATAAGCAAAAGTACTACTTTCATAGCTGGAAGGTTGGAAAAAGCTACCTCAGAAAGAGGAGTTAAAGCATTTTAAAATTAAGAACGGCCCTGGAAAAGTTGGAGAAACACTGAACTTAGGTAGGAAAGCTAACTGAGGGGCAGGATCATAAGAGGTGATGCCATTGCAACAGAAAGTGGGAATGTTGACAAAGCTCAAAGGCTGGTGAGCCAGGCAGTTCTTGCTCCCAAGTCCAGAGATCGGTGATCAGCAGAATGGTATTTGACTAAGCCCTACCTGAGCATTCAAATATCCAAGAAATCAAAAGGCTCTATCTTGATGGATTATAATCTTGTATCGAATACAAACTATAATTAAAAAAAGAAATCAAAAGGCTCAAATCCCGCCAAAACATGTAGCCTGATCAAAAACAAAAAGGCCAGAACTTGAGTCATTCCAAGGCTACAAGCAATTGAAGATATTTATGCTGACAGTGTGATGAGTCTGTCCAAGACAGACAAGCCCTCCAGCTGGGTAACGCACTGATTCATCACACATCCCTTCAGCTTATTAGACTTGCCGGCAGAAAAACATCCAAGTTATGGAATCATGTAGTTCTGCCTGCTGTTCTCCCTCTGCCTCTTCTTGGTAAGCTTGATCTGAACTTTCCACCCCAGGTCATCGTTTATCGCTTATGCTGCGTGTGTACCCAACTGTTTATAGGAGGAACACAGTTTTAGGTGCTTTGGCATTGTCCTCTTTCAGTGGTTGGTATCGTGGAAAGGGGATTCACGTCAACTCAGGACTGTACTGTGAATGCATCAATGACCATCACTTGATTTGACT
Source organism: Liasis olivaceus (assembly GCA_030867105.1). Classification (NCBI taxonomy): domain Eukaryota; kingdom Metazoa; phylum Chordata; class Lepidosauria; order Squamata; family Pythonidae; genus Liasis; species Liasis olivaceus. The sequence goes on from CM061353.1 coordinate 6,710,037, forward strand.
GTGTGGTGATTTCAAAAAGTCAGCATAGAATATGAGCGGCTCACCCCTTTAGAGCAAGGAAGATCCTGCTCCCTTTTTTGCAGCTGTGGTTTAGTATCACTGAGATCAAATCAAAACTGAACAGCGGGACCAATGACCTAGAGAGATGTTGGGCTCTTCTTCACTGGATGTGTTCAAGCAGAAGCCTGAGAAGTTTGATTTGGATTCCTCCCTCCCACTCTTGCATTTGACGATTGTATTTCAACTGGCAAAATCCAATCTTAGATTGAATGATTATTAATTTAAATAATATTTAAATGCTACATAGTCAAAATATTTGTATGCTGTAAGAAATACTCCTACAGAAAAGCAATGCTAATGAAACAGAATGGGAACATGACTTTACTGATTAGTAGAGCTAATGTTTTTAGGAAGCAGGTTTTATGCCTTAGTTCCTTCCCATAGCGGATGATGCACAACCTGGACAATTTAGTACTAAATTAATGTACTCAATAAAACTGAGTACATTAAGAACACACAGAGCAACATATGTGCATTCCTCAATGCTTACCAATCTGTTTTGGCTGTGCAAATAAAGAACTGAGATCCGTTTGTGTTGGGACCAGCATTGGCCATTGAGAGGACACCTGCAAGAGACAAGAGAGCAATTTAACTTTACCCAGCAAAGGCAGAGGACAGTCATTCATGGAGAGAGTTTTTGCATGAAGCCTCCTCTTTGGGTTTTTTTTTTAATTTTTTTGGTCTTGTATTCAAGCTTAGGGAATGGTATTCCCTGAGAAGTCACAATGCAGCCCATTGTAAGAGCTCAAACATACGAACATTTGCTGGAAGAATCAGATAGTAGCTTTTCTCAGAGAACCTCCACAAGAGGGACTAATCAGTTCTGTCCTTTGTGCCAGACTCTAGCACTCTCTTTTTTTAATGTTAGAATCATCTCCCCAATGCCTATGCCGGATGCCTTTTGTAAAGCAAGATATTAACTCCCAAATTGTGCTGGGCAAAACCCACCCACAGGACTTCTCAGCAAGGTACCTTTCCAAAGTTATGAAGTCTTCCATCAGTCAACATCCAAAACAGTTGGACAGCACCCATTTGGTAAAGGCTGATTTCATCCAAGCATTTTAGATGTTAATAGACTGACTGGTATAATCTAAGTAGAATCATATAGTTTACAATTCCTGGTGGAGATACAATGAGTATGTGATGCTGGCTTTCCTTCACAAGCGTACTAATACATGAGAACAGATACCTGTGATACCTAAGTTTAGTATTTTAAAAATGAACAAACAGGACTTTAATCTATACTTGGAAACAAATGGATAACCAGAGTTAATATCTGTTGCTCTTATTTTGCTTGTTTGTATTCTTTGAGTATTTTAAGTCTGACTATGTATATGGGCCTGTAAGGCACTCAAGTCAGCAAGAACTGGAGCAGTAAATAAGCCTAGTAAATTGAATAAATAAAATGTAACTACTGATGAGCTGCATAAAGACAAATGAGAGCCAACTGCTGTTCTTCTGACTGACCTACTTGGAGACTTCAAGTACAACTCCAGGTATAATAAATTGAAACACAGAGTTTCTTTTAGTTATAACCTACAAGGTGGCCTAGACAGGGAAGGCTCTGCCCTCATTTTATCCTTACAACAGGCCATGAGAACTGAGAAATAGTAACTGACTTTCTCCATGGGTTCTCTGGTTTTAAATCTGAACTGAGGTCCAGTTGCTACTTCATACTGGAATTCATTCCAGTGCATGGATAATTACAGCCAAGACTTTTGGGCTTGCTTCTTTTGGGGGGAGAGGGTGCCAAAAGATGCACCTTTGCTTTGTTAACAAGTGCAGTATCTCCACTTCTCGGCAGTGGATCCCAGAATACCTTGAAAACTTTAAAACAGATCCTTAAGGGGAACACAAACCATTGCACGATCTAAATTCTTCCAACAACACTTCCCTCAACAAATTCTTCCATCAATACTTCCCTCGGCTTAATCTAGACTGAGGCTCATATTCTTACCTCTACCTTGATCTAGACTAACATTGATTCAAGTTTCAGATCAAACAAGTTGGAAAGGAGAAACGAAGTTGAGTGTTGCTTCTACACACAACAATAGTAGAATTTAACGTTAGTGCTCACTTTAAGCTAGGATGGGGTCACGTGCATTCAGTCACTGAATCACTTTTAGAATTTCATCATTACTAAAATATCATTAGTCTCAGAAGTGGCTGCCCAAATAATGCAACCAGTTCTGAGGCTCCACTTCTATAACAAACATATGCCAACATCCAGAATGATGGAACAGAAACCTTGCTTACCAGGTCCAACATGTTTAAGGATGAAATTTTCATCAGGAAATCGACTGCCATATATAGATTTCCCTCCAGTACCATTGTGATTTGTAAAGTCACCAGCCTGGGACAAAACAATGTTTTTGTCAAATTACATACATGTATTAAAGAATACCAATCCTAGCAGACTGAAACTTGTAGCAATTGGATCACCTTTATGTTTAAAACAATAGATCTGCTGAATAAGATTCACTGTGCAACTAAGTAACTGATTTTTAAAAAAATGTTTATCCCTAAAAAACAGAAATGACATGTTAAGCCATTATTTTAAAAAACTATATTCGTGTAAAGCTTAAATCAGGAAGATGGGAATCAGTTACAAACCAGTGGGGAAAGCTTCATCCTTTGCCTGAATATAGACAGGTAGAAAACCCTCAGGAATAGGTAATTCCAGAAAATGGCATCAAAGATTGAAAAGGCCCACTCCTGGGCAGTTGCTAGCCTGGTTTCAGAGGAGGTTGGAACTCAAGGAGAAACATGCTTATCTCTTGTTTCAGGCCAGAAAGGCTCACAAGGGTACTGGTACTCATTTAGGTATTTCAATTTTATGTACTTTAATCATGAGTTGTCTATGGATTCAAAGGTCCTACTAGCACCTTGAATTATACCCAAAGTGAATTGGTAACCAATGTGGCGGAAGCAAAAGCAGTTACATGCACTAATATTTTGGAACCATCTTATGCTCTACAATCTTCCCAAAAAGAGATTTTAGAGTAATTAACTTGTAGGCAGCCAGGAAGCATTTTCTTCTTTAGCAAGAGGAAAATTACTACCTGCCTACAGTACTTCAGACAAAAGAGAATTAGCCCTAATAAAGATTAGTTCTGGGAAAGTTGTGTGAAAAAATTGGTCTCGAACTTCCAAGGATCCTGCCACGTTCATGTTCCAAGAGGTAGCCACTATCACTTGAGAGATTAGAAATGTAGAATGTGCAGGGACCAATTGAAAGAGATTTCATACATGAAAGAATTAGGAACATGAGGATATCAAACTGCCAAAAGGCCTTCTACTTGAGCTTGTGAGTCAAAGAATCATTTCTGGCAGAGAAATTTGGTTTATTCACTGTCAATGTTGCACAACACAGGGCCAATAATGCCTTTGTTGAACTCAGATGCATCTTCCTTCCCCATTTTTTTAGCCATCAAACTTTCCAGTTCTAGTTCCTCAGTAAACCCAGGACCTATCTTGGCCTTATAAGTTGACAGAAGGCACACAAGAGCCCATGAATCCATAGTTCAACTCATGTCTGAATGCCGCAGAGATCCATCAAAGTTTTATTTATAGGGGAAGGTCATATAAATTCATTTATCATTCCAGGGGGGTCATGGTACTGCAGTGTTTGCAAACCACTGCCTTTGAGAATCGTGCTAAGAACTGCCAAAATAGTATGCGATGTCCTTTTGTCAGTTATAGTACAGCAGTACATTTTTCATTAAAAGAGGATATAGTTTTGATATGCTTTGGATTCAAGGCAACATGGGTGGCCTTTAAGACCAGAAGTACAACACCATCAGTGGCAATATCTGAACTGAAGGCCACACCAAGTGGGAAAAAAATAATTTGTGCTATCGTGTTTACCTGCAATAAAAAGAGTGGCAGGAATTGATGAGAAAGAAATCCAGCTATTTGATAAAAGACAAACTATTCAGAACTGAAAACAATATATACCGCTACTTCACAGTGATCAATATAGCAAATTCACAGTGATCAATCTAGCATAAGAGCAACAGAAAACCTAGAAACTTCCTCTTTTCTCATTTTTGAGTTGGTTAGAATTATGAAGAAAGAGCTGGATATTAAAGGCATTTTAATGAACATACAAGCTTAGCTAGTCTATTTAATTTTGCTGTTAACACTGAGGGGATGGTCAGGGACCATCCCACTGATGTGTTTTGTTCACCTTGCTAAACAATTTTTTTTTTTTTAATTTATGCAACATCTCTGTGTCTTTCATCCTTGTAGGCTCCTCGCTCATTTAAATCATGTTATGCATTTTAGGAACGGCAACCAAACAGCACAGACCTGTTACATGAGTCATATTCTGTCACATTGTTACAAAAAGGTCCACTTAGACAATCCAGAGGGTGGAATTGGATATGACAGTCATATGACAAAGCATTCCTTGCTTACTTTCCCCCCACCCAACTAATTACCTAAACCCATTAAGTATCATGAGATCATTTACTGCAGGGTTCCTCAACCTTGGCAACTTTAAGACGGGTGGACTTCAACTCCCAGAATTCTAGGAGTTGAAGTCCACCCGTCTTAAAGTTGCCAGGGTTGAGGAACCCTGATTTATTGGTTTATGCTGGTACAGGTAAGGCACAGTCACAACATTATGTTACCATACTGAAGCAAAGGATTAAGAAAAAACTCAAACAAGAAGATAGAGGTTTTGAGACCACATTCAAGTCTTCTTCTTGTGTCTGTGAAGAATTCAGCACTGGGTAACACTGACACTTTTTCATACGCTGCTTCAATGTATCTGCAAGGGGGATGTGCAATGATTTCAACTGATGGCCCTCCAGAAGTGGAGACAGGAATGTGAACAGCTAGATTTGAGTAAATGCATATTCCACTTATGATGATGATGCAGTACTCCCCATACATTTTATAATTTCCTTTTTTTGAGCGCCCTGAAATGTACAATTCACTGGCTTTTGGAAGGGCTCAGCAATTCAGTGAGAATTTTGGAATGGTTGAAGAATATCAAAATGAAGGATGTTTAACCCGTTAGACATTTCTTTCCCAACTTGGACCTCTCCAGAAGGATTTGTAATCAAGCATCCATACTTCAGAACTAGTGTGTCCACTGGCTTGGTGAATAAGATTTATGGGAGTTGACATCCCACACAACAAATTTCGGGAAGTCTGGACTGCATAGGAATGGCTTCAAAGTCCAGGAGAGCAACTTAATGCATTACATGCAAGATTTATACATCTCATTTCCAAACCTAAATTCCTCCTGAACATGCCTGGAGCACACCTATCATTTAGCAGGACTGACAGATCAAAGACCTGTACCTTTAATTATATTAATTAGCTCTGTCACCCACAGCTTACATTTTAATTGTGGAATGATAGGCATTCTTATTACAGCTCTTTATAATGCATACCTGAATACAACCTACTTTTAAGTAGCAATACTTCAGATGACAATGCTATTTAGAAAGTCTAAGAACAGAATTCAAACATATACAGAATGTTCGATGCATCATACATTTCCACTGGACCACTGATGATGATAGAAGGAGAAGGTTCACAGGTGAGGTTATTTATGAAGCATCTAAGCTCTTATTCTTACATTAAGCACTACAAAACTGACATTTGTATACAGAAAGTATTCTTTTCTTTGACATGCACACTAACACGCCCCTCACAGCCGTGAGCAATGCTTGAAGGGCTGGGGGCAGGGGGGAATGTGGAAATCTACAACCTTCAAGGGCAGATACAGGAGGCCTTTTGGGGATGTGGTAGCAGAGCTGAAATTTCAGCCCTTTTCTTCACACAACAAATATATGAAGGGAGAGTGAACAGTTGAGAGGACCAAGGAAGTTGTGGTAGAGGGAATCCTCAACCATCTCCCACTTCTATGCAAGCCCTGGAAGACTTCAGAAGAGAATGGATTTCTCAGACAAAGCATACATCAAAGGAGAGATGTCACATTTGTGGAGAGGATAAGTAGAAACTCTAATTTATTTCCAGTACCCAGGTATATCCCCGGACCAAGATCAGAAAAAATAAAAGGGCAATAAGCTTTGAGAACTGAGAAGCAGTTTTTGCCATGTGCTTTCTAGCTGTCAATCTCTACACACTCTCATCGCAACCTAACTGAAACCCAGAGCTTCCATAAGGAAACTGACTGTCACAATTATCCACTCATTAGAAGAGTGGTTGTGCAGGTTTTAACTTTGTATGAGCCTCCTTTTCCTATTTGGAAACATGTCTTCTCACTTTTGAAAATAAAACTCCTCTGTGGTTCCATCTTCATAAGCAATTTAGAGCAAGTCAACTACCACAAAAAGAAAAACTTGCTGCCCATGAACACCCTCCCTAAAATTTATATGACTCAAAATCAATTGAACTGCCCAGAGTCACTTTTTGTGAGATGGGCGGTATCTAAATTTGAAATATAAATAAAATAAAATAAATAAATAAAACCATGTACTTTTTAAGGTTTACTCATTTTTCTCTTCTCTTTGTACTTGCTAGCTCTGTGCAGGCCCTTGGATTTTAAAGTTTAGGAACACATGGGTGTGTTAGCGTAAAGGCTACTTGCAATTCAATAAAACTATAAAAATTGTACTACTGGGACGGAAGACAGACTTGCAATCCCAGGAAAAGACATTACCCCTCATCCATCTAACTACATAACGCCTATTGCAAGACTCATTGCTTAGGCATAGAGAGACATCAAGACTGAAGTCTACATTCGGTCATGAATCAAGCTGATTCACCATCTTCCTCCCAGAAATCCTGCAAGTACAAAACAGCAAAGAACAGAACTATATACACTGCCTTTAGCTCCTGGAGGAAATGTGGCTGTACCTCTAATAAATGAGTAAAATTCATCATCAGTGCTCAGTTTCCTAATCAACCCCTTAGTGAGAAAGAAAGTTCTTTCACCAGAGGACTAAACCTGACATCACCCAAAAGCTCAGCTGCTTTACTTAAGGCTTCACCAAATCAATTTTAAATAATCATGAATTTTGCAAATAACTACAGCAGCATAATTCATGTATGTCTATTTCTTTTTTTTTTTAAGTAATCCTCAAATTTCTACAGATTGCCAATTGCACTGCTATAATTGGTTCTAATGTGTGAAAGGCCACCAATGTGTAAAGGTTACAGCATCCCCAAGGAGTGAAGAATCTTTCTCCAGGCCAATGAAGTTCACTAATTTTGTTTCTTCTCCAAGAAGTCCTTAAGGACAGGATACAGTCCATGTAACTGGTCCATGAGGAAATGCATCTTTGAAAATCACATTATGTTTATTTGTGGCTGGTGAGGGGAGAACTGGACACGGAGGAGACACCTTTTCCTCTACATCCAGTTCCAACCTTGGTAAATGACAGGTTATCTCAGGCTTTTTCCTTCCTATTGAGCACCAAGTTCCCCATTAATGTGCTAAGTAGAACAGCTACCTTTCACCCTATTATAAAAACTCACTTGTCTTCTTCATAATAACCTCATGAAGCAGAAATCTGGGGTTTTATTACCTGGCACATGAAAGAAGGTATCACTCGATGGAAGGTGGACCCTTTGTACCCAAAACCCTTTTCTCCAGTGCATAAGGCTCTGAAATTTTCTGGGGGGAGAAAAAAAGCAACTCTTGTTACTAAGAAAAAAACCTGTATGATGTGATAATGCAGGCAGTACATTGTAAAGGCTACAGAAGCCATGAAGAACAACTACAGGTATTCCTTGTTTAGCGACTGCCTTGTTTAGTGGCCATTCACAGTTACAACAGTGATGAAAAAGTAACTTTGTGACTAGTCCTCACATTTATGTCCTTTGCAGGTCTGTAAAGCAAAGGAAAGTGAATTAAGATCATAACCACAGCCACCATTTCACTTAGTGACTGCTTCACTTAACACCCAAGTTGTTGGTCCCAATTGTGGTTGCTAAACGAGGACTACTTGTATTAAAGTGGTATTTAGAACAGAGTAAACATATTCATTCATACATTCCCCCCTCCCTGCCACACACACATACAAATCTATACACAGCTAGAGAAAACCGCATGAAGACTACGCTACAAATAAGTGAAATGAAGCAAAGAAAATTCCGTTCCTGCAACTGGCGCCTGAAGGAAGCATTAATCCATTATTTAAAAGCATTTTCTTGCCGAGATGATCTCTGAGCAAATCTTAAAAACATCATTAAGGATTTTCTTACCTGCTGTCTTTGGCACCACATCAGCTTTTAGCTATTAGAAGAAAAGAGAGTGCAAAAACACACATTAGCCTCATGAAATATATACCCTTATTTCAGAAATAAAGAAACTGCATAGAGTCATAACAATTTAATAGGAGATTGTGGAATCAATCCAATTCTGAACATATTCTCAAATCACAAGTCAATTCGATCTTTAAGCGAATCTCTTTTAAACACCGCATTCATTGCACACTTAAGCCTTACTCTGCCACAAATTAAGCCGCTACAAATGAAATCCTACAGAACCCAAGAAGGCTGCCAGAAAATTTTCAGAGTCTAGAGCTTTCCATCCAATTAGGGTAAGGACACTGTTCATATAGCGACCATGTCTGCAATAAAATGCAACTGATTAGGGGGAAGCACTTACACAAGCATCGTGGGAGAGGGAAGGATTATGCACACAGAGACGTGCAAACATTTCAGATTGGAGACTGGCTGTTTCAACATACTGAAAGCGTTCTACGCCTGAAGAGAACGTGCCTTCGAAATCCGAAATCGGGCGTTTTGAGTTTAATAATAAACTCTGGGATTAGAACTCAACACCTAAGGCTTCTCATGTTTTTCTCCCTTGGTGCAGAAAATAAGCACTTCTGCATTTCTTAATGATGAGTATCCAATCACAGCCTTGCAAGAATTCCTCCTTTGCACATCAACGATTCCTACATAGCACTTAACCTTTTCAGCTAATCCGGAACAATCAAACCATCACCAATGGAAACCAGACAAACACACATCGGCTTTCCAACTTTCCCACTACCTAACACCTTCAGGCATATTAAAAACAAGCCACAAAGTGATGCCTCATATTTCAACTCAAGCAACAGAAGCACCCCTGATGAGACAACCTACATGAGTCCTGAAAGGGCAAACAAGTTTCACAATTCAGCATTTGACAACTTCAATTTTCCTATATGTTTTCAGTGTGTTTGGGCAGCTTCTGGGTTTTTGGGTGTCTAACGCCTATCCCAAACTCTGCCCTGCCGTACACAACTTTCTTCCAAATCATTTTGAACATTTCTGTGAGCTTGTTATACGGTACCTCGGTTACTGTATTGTGATTCTTTTAATTTTGTCTTTTGTTTTGTTTATAGAGATTTCCTTATATTGTTTTCTTGTGAATTTGTTGTTAAGCCATCCAAACTGATGTACGTAAGTTGGACAGTGGTATAAATGTTCAAGACAAATAAACTGAATTAAACATTCTTGCTCAGCTTAACATCATGTGGCATTTTCTAGATGGTTATTCACAACCATTTGAATGTGTCACTGGGTCCGTTTATGACATAAGTCACCTCCTACTGATATGAGAGATGACCACATTTGAAATACAAATAAATAAATAAATAAGGCACAATGTGGCTGACAGGAGTGATCCTACAAGTATTTACATGTGAATACATTACATCATAATGATTCAGCCAAGTAACATCCCAGAAATTCCCTTATGCATGACGTGGCCAACATTCAGAATAATCTCACACAACTGAACGTGCAAAAAAAAATCCCAAGAATATCTTAGCACATCTATGAATAATCCTGACATACCGTGTTGTGAGTGTACATGCGTGTAGCTAAATGAGATATTTAAAATCATCCCAGAACTGAAGCATTTGACAACCTAGGGGATCTAGGGGGCCAGGAATTGAGGATTAAAAAAAAAAAAAATCAGATTTTTAAAATTTGGAAAATTTCAAATGGGTTTTTCAAGCTTTCTTTAAAGTGTTGCGTAAGAACTGAATTTAGTTCAAAGAACTAATTTTATCTCATTCTGCTGGCTATGACCAAGAGGAGAAATAAGGTTACAGGCCTGCTTCTGGATCTCTCTGAAAGCACAAAGAGATACAAGTCAAGATGGTCACAGCAAGGAGGTGAAGTGACAAGATCATCATCCTGACACTGGGATACAAGTTCTGCTTGTCTCGTATGTGCATCTATCACGTGCGCATACAAAAAGGGCAGGGCTGGCATTGCAGGAACACATTGTTTTTATTCCTCTAATCCCGCAAACAGCTCTGTACGGAAGAGAAGGAAACAGAGAATCTGAGTAATGGGACAGATCTGGACAAGATGGAGGAATCTGGCTAGAAAGGCAAGGGAGAAAGACAGAAAGCAGAATCCATTCCTGTGGATCTCAGAAACGAGTTTGACATTTCTCATCTCAGAGGATATATTCCATAGATCAGTGTTGTCCAAACTTAGCCACTTTAAGATGAGTGGACTTCAACTCCCAGAATTCCCCAGCCAGCATGGCTGGCTGGGGAATTCTAGGAGTTGGTCCACTCATCTTAAAGTGGCCAAGTTTGGACAACACTGCCATAGATAAAAATCAAATCCCAGAAACAGGGAATAGGAGAGACAACACCTCTCACCCCTCCAAGTTGGGAACAGTTCAATGGAGTTCTGCATGACTTCTGAACTATCATGCAGGGTAGGGGTGAAAAATAATCTGAAAAAAAACTCACTGAAGAATGCCTTTATACGGCACACACTTTTTAAACGTGGAAGGAACAGCCTGAACGGAGCCAGCTAGAAAGGAGCCTTGCTGTTCGACAGGAAATAATTTTTGTCCGCTAGAAGCATCACTATGACAACTTCCCTACCTAGGAGGTCCTTGTGTAAATCAGCATTTCATGGAGAGATCAGAACTTAGCTTTTCTTCTGGAATGCAGTAAGGTTAGCTTTCTTCAACTACTTACATTTCATGGATTAATGCAGGAGGAGGTATCAACTATGGGTCCCCAAATTCCCTCTAAACTTTAAATAGGATGGGGGAATTAATACCTAAATGGGATTAAGAATCCACCCGTAATGTCCAAGGGTTGGTTTTACAGTTGCTGTGCATCCTGTGCATCTTTTTCTGTTTCTTCAACCTAAGACTTTCAGCAGGTTCTGGCCTAACTCCTCTTCCAGGACTGAATGCTCTGCCTCAAAATCAGGACTGCTTTATTGTGTTGGGAAAATGTAATCAGCACCAGCACTCATTGAAAGCAACAGAACAGATTCCCCAAAAATAGTAGGACAAGAGTACATGTTCAAAGTCACAGCTGGTAAACTCTTAAGAAAACCATGCATCAGAGGAATAAGAAGGTAATAAAAAAGCAGATCCCCTTAAGCCAGAAATAAAACAAGCGTGGAAGAAATTCACTCTACTATTGAACGATTGACTTCTTTTTCTGGTGCATTTCGCCCTTTGAAGTAACTGTGAACTTTTCTCTGCAGGGAGATGGGGGGAAAAGCCATTTGTTGAATGTCTGCTAATTGTAAAGATACAGAAGGCCTGCTTGGTGCTGGCATTATGGGCTGGAGAGGGAAGGACAGGAACCAGACGACCTGACTGTACCAACTGGTACCAAAAGACATGCGTAAGAGGGTCCTTGGCAGAGATCAGACTATTTTGCCAATCTGGCTTATTTACAAGAGGGGGAAAGCCAGAACCTGCTGAAAGTCTTAGGTTGAAGAAACAAAAAGAAAAGCTTGGGTGCAGTTCCCATCCGTAGCGTTTCTTGGTGCAGAGAAACTTTCCTGGCAACTTCACGGACACAACCACGATGCGTAAGGCTTTGGAAGGCGTTACTTCAAAGGGCAAAATGCACCAGAAAAAGCACCACCTTTACTACTAACATCTTCTTCTGAGATGATTTTTCAACTCCTCAGCCCAGCCTACAGCACTGGGGCTTCCTGATGCTCCCCTATCCAAGGGCAACCAGGCCCACCCCTCCCCTGGCTAGAATTAGGCCTTTCAACCTGGCTCCTTTCAAGGACACGGACAGCATGGCGGAGCCGTTTATTGCACCCCACTCAGCAAAGGATCCAAACTCTGGCTGATCAGGGAGCTCCTTGGGGACTCTTCCCTCTGTGGCCCGATCTACCCCACAGGATGGCTGCTGGTGAGAAGAGTTCCCCACCTATGGTAGCGTGTGATTTCCAGACAAAAGGTGAGCTGGAAATCATGCAAATACGACCAGAAGCAACGCACGCCGCCATCTGCACAGCGCAAGCTTAGGGCCCCTCTCACTGAGCCGGGGGGTGGGTTGGGAATAAATGAGGAGAGACGCACGCCAGCCCCCTTGGCACCCCAGAAGGCCAGGCTAACAGCAGTGCCCGTCGCCACCTCGCTGGCGCAAGGGCTGGGAGCCGGGAGCCCGCGAGTCCCGACGGGCCCCGAGCCGGGCGGGGCAGCCCTCCAGCCCTGCCAGCCCCCCCCTCCAAAGGCACCTTGGCGCCGCAGCGGGCGCCTCCCCCGGCCCGAGCAGCCCGGCTCACCTCCAGCACCACGCGCCCGAGCGGCTGGTTGTCGGCGCCCACCTCCAGGAAGACCAGCGGGTTCGCCGCGGCGCCTGGGCCGCCGCTGCAAGCGCGGCAGCCGGTGCCGGGGCTGCGGGCGCCCTCGGAGGCGGCCTGGCGGCCCCGCAGCAGCTCCCGGCCGGCCGCGGCGCCCAGCCGGCCTCGCGGCGCAGGCGGCCCGAGCAGCAGCGGCAGGCGGCTCGCCGAGCGGAGCGCCAGCATGATGGCGGCGGCGGGAAGCGCAGAGGCGAAGAAGCGTCGGCCGGCTCTGCGGGGATGCAGCGGAGGGCGGCGCAGCGAGAGCTCCGAGCGGGCGAGGCGGAGGGCGAAGGACCGGCCGCGCGCGGGGACCGCAGCTGGAATGGCGCGGCCGAGACCGGGAATGGCCTTTTAAGCGCCAGCGCCGCCGCCGCCGCCGCAGCGCCCCCTGAGGCCGGCCGGGCTCCGGCCGATCCCGCGGCTCGTTGGGCGGCTCTGCTTTCGCTTTCGCAGCGGGTGCTCAGATTGCTCTATCGTGGATGGAGGGTGGGAGGGGAAGGGGAAGAAGGGAGGGAGGAAGAAGAAGGAAGGAAGGAAGGAAGGAAGGTAGGGGAAGGAGAGGAAGGGAAGGGAAGGGGAGGCACAAACATTTCCAACTCTTCTCAAAGCTCCCTTTGCAAATAGATCTAGATATTCATGCCATGCTATACCTTTAAATTATTAGCACTGAAGTCAGTTCACTATACAGCATATAGTTTCTTAAGATCAGTTAGATGCTCCAACAATGGGGAATGTAATAGATAAAGTACAAATGCAGCCCAAATGTTTAGCTTTTTCAGCAGCAAAGATTCTTGGATGTACCATATTTATTTATATTACTTTATTTAAGGAATTTAGAGGGCTGCCTAAATTGAACAAACGTGACTGAGCAAGAAAAGAATAGCTTTAAAAACAGCAATGAACATTAATCGGCATGTGGAATCTATTAAATGTAAAACACTTGTTTCTAAACTATTGTATACTTGAAGGGTGGGTGTCCTTTCAACATTGTAGAAACCATTTTTTTCCCCTTCACTGCAATGATAAAAATGTGGAATATCCATTCCAAACACTGGGTATTCTTCAGAAGAAAACTAGCATCCAGACACAAACACAACATGACTCTTGCACAACAAGCCATGGCAACACACAAATGGATCATATGAATCACACTAGTGGCTTTCTACTTGCTTTATATTGCCCCAGCAATGGCTGGGTGAGGCTATAAATTGCTTGAGTGGATAACCTCAAATTGTGGTCTTTTCACTGTAAAGTTCAGAGACTGACTTGAAGGTCAAATTCATGCTCGAGAGACCAGTCCCACCAACTTGTTCAAGATCACTAATCTCTGCGTGAGGAAAGCCGGTGCCAGTCAAGTGATTGCCACTGTTTGTATTTTCTATGAGGGCTTCCACACCTCTGCGTTTAGTGTTGCCCCGATGTTGTGCTGAGGTATAATTAACATGGAACAGGTTTATGTTGTCACAGCAATGGCTTTACACTGCCCCAAATTGCTCGTATTGCTGTTGTTCTAAATGCAAATCAGGAGAGTGAACTCTTCTTCCTGTTCCTTGCCCAGCATCAGGATATTAGGGTTATTATGTCTGAGGTCATAATGGATTACTGAATGAACCTGTTTTCTGGGCTAGGTTGACACTGAATCTCAGCCTGCAGAAGCTAATTGGAAATAAGTTGCCTAGCCTATCAGGAGCAACTGCTTTGAGAAGAGTTGATGTTGATAATGTGATTGCCTCTGCCTGTACTTGATGTGAAGGCTTCCACATTAGACATTTCTAGGGTAATCCAACCATCACTGTGGCAGTATGAAGCCCTTCCACATCAATGAAATATAGTATAATATAATTTAATAGATAATATACATTATCATAGAGATGATTGTATAACATTGGACGTTCTCATTCTATAAGCTTCCCTTAACCATCATTGTATCCATTTTGTAAGCTCCCCTCAACCATCAGAAAAATACTACCTGCACGGGATGGAGTGGAACCTAATCCAGAAAAGCATATTCATATTTGTTAGCCCTTAAGGTGCCATGTCTCCTGAGAAGACTGTAATGCTGGGAAAGGGGAAGGAAAGAGAAGGAGAGGAGCAAAGTTGAAGGACTCAATTATAGCAGTGATGGGTGCACCATTGGAAAACCCGAAGGGCCAGGTTAGGGACAGATCATCCTGGAGAAGGTATATTTTGATGGAAGGTTGATTGTGGACAATCTTTTGGAGTCTCTGCAGAGCTCCACATCAGTTCCTAGTCCTGAAGGTGAGGTGGCTAGCAGTGAGACAGTGTTACCCAGGGTTGGATGGTCTGCCACCAATGAGAGTGGCCTTGAGTTGTCTCTGTTGTTCTTGTTATTCATGGTACTATTAGTTAAATTAGAATTTATCAAATCATATAATAAATGTTTGGGGGTCAATCAACAATCTGAAACTTCATGAAGTAGTCAATGAGCTGAAGAGTTTGGGGACCCCTGATCTATGTGGTGGCTAAGAAATCAACATGGACTTGATAGCACATAGTCAATCAATCAATCAATCAATCAGTCAATCAATCAAAGGGGCTATGGGATGGCTTACTTTTATTGCATTGAGTAGAAAATGGGACAGTATTAAAATCATGCAACCTATATGTTGGTCCAAACTTTTCAAGGGAAAAGTAGAAAATGGATGTGAGACCCTATCACAACCTCATCACAGCACAGCATGCCCTGGCAACATATTTTTTTCTGTGGTGTCCCCATGATATCACCTTCACTGCATTTCCAGCCCATGAAACAGACAGCTTGGAGTGGTCCTGCTATTAAAAGGTTTTTCTCTAAGGATGGCCTCAAGGAAGAAATGTGCATCTGGCCTTCATTGATCAAATATTCCCTTTTCTTCCCCAGCGCCTGAGTTTTCTTACATCATGACCCCAAAGATGCTGGGAACTGAGGTAAAAAGTGGGACTGGGAATGGGGAGAGTCAATTTCATGCCACCATGGACATCCACAGAGAGGCAGGGGACAGCAGTGACAATAAATGCATCATTACATCAAGTGACTTATATGACTACGTCAAATGTCATGACACAGATTACATAATCATGCCGTCTGAACAATGATGACATCGTACACATCCTCTTACTTTATTCATTTATTAGATTTATAGCCTGCCTTTCATTCAAGAGTTCAACACTGCACACATAATGCTTTCTCTTCCCATTTTTCACACCACAACAACCTTATGGGGTAGATTGGGCTGACAGTGAGGGACTGGCCCAAAGTGATCCAGGGATTTGAACCTGGATCTCCCTAGTGCCATGCCAACCCTCTTACCACCATAATTCAGTGGCTCTCATACATTGGGAGGACTCATCAGATCAAGCCAACTTTTGATATCATTGTAGCTTGTTATGAATCCTGCTGTGTGCCAGTAATGTCTTCTTCTAAAGGGTAGAGATCACCATAATTCAGGCCTAATGCTCAACAGGTGGTGGGAGAGAGAATCAAAAGTTCTAGCTAGCAAGGCAGAAACAGACCAACTGGATGTGAATCCAGGCAGATTATCAATGTTAGAGCATTTATCTATTTTAGATAGGCATGACTTGGTCTGGTGTAATTAGAGCTCTTATCTACATCTGTAATAACAGAAGAGACTTCTTCTGCTATTTCAATGTAGGCCTTAAATTCTAACTGTGATCATTCTGCTTAATGACCCAGCTGATGGATGCTTTGATGTCCAGGAGGTTTCTGTAGCCATCATCCATGGCTATAAGCACTGTATGCCTTGCTGGATTGGGGTGATACATGCCGTCATTTTTAAAAAGTAATTGTTCCTTTATTTACACACTGATTTGCAAATAGTTTTCAGCCAATTTCTTCTTTAGCCAACTGTGTATCATCTGAAGAAGGAGCATCCTCTTTTCACCTCTCTTGCCCTTGGCAAAGCTAGGCAGCTGCAGAGTTGAAGATGTACAAGGCAGATTAGATCATCACCATCTGTAATTATCTTGTGCAGTTTGCTAGTATGAAGAGTGGCACAAAGATGACTTTCTAATAATCACATGATTGATGGTTGTGGCTCTTCGCATATGTAATAGTTGAAACAGGTAATTATCTACTGTGAAACATTGCTTATAAATAGAAAAAAGTGAAATAGCTTTGTGACACATCTTCATGCCTTCCTCAATGCCCTTTCACAATCCTTCAGTGACTCCTTTTTTTAAACAAGAACTTTATTAAGTTTTGGGGGGGAAAACCCATAAAAACTAACAAGAACTAATATTAAGAAAACAAAGAGGAAAAGAAAAGTTGAAAAGAGAGAAAACAGTAAAGATTAAAAGTCCAGAAAGGAAAAGGAAAGAACAGTGACTCCTGAATCTTACTGAATAATTATGTAGTAATGAGTTATTTAGTGATGTTTTAATATTCTATTATTAATAGCTATCTTAAGTTGCGAGGTATTAGAAAGCTTAATTTCTTGTTGGCAAGCAATGACTGAGACAACTCTAGTTTTTCAACTCAGGTTACTATTAATAACATAATTTTTCCTGATTGTCTATGTTTTAGCCAAAATTCAATTGTCCATTTTGTATTTTTCTATTCCCCTTCCTCCACTTGGTTAGCTGGGCATATTTCAGAGTAACCACCCAAAGTTTAAATTTTATTTTCTAAGAATCGATTGTAATATTTTAGATTTACCTTAGCACAGGTAATGAACACACCATTATAGTACTGTATGCAACATTTTTATTTGTTATTTTATCTTCGTTATGCTACTATTTTCTCTCATCTATTTGGTTTTACTTTGGTGTTGTATATTTTCAAATTGTGCTGGTCATTGACTGAATAAACAGTACTTCATTTCATTTCATTTCATTATTTCATTGCTTCAGCTTATTGATCACTCAGGAGGTGTATAACAATGTGTTTTCCCATGTAGTTTTCTTGACAACAATGTGGCTTGACACCCATCTGTAGGATTTTGGGGGATTTCCCAATTATCTCCAGTCCAAGAAGAACCAGATTTAACTCTGTTTAACTTTTGTGGGGGCATCTCCAAAATGTGGGGGTGCTACCTCCTGCTATAGATTTGTAGCTATACATATTTTTTAAAATGGCTTTTATTAAAATGGACATACATTTTCAAATGATGTAATAATATCAACAAATCTATCTTCAAATTAAACAATGAGAACTATTTTTTTTCCAGTTTTTGCTCAGGACAATGCTACTTAGTGAATGACAAACAATTCAAGATTTTCAAAGAGCATTCCTACTTTTAATTATTACAAAGACTATTTTTTTTAAAAAATACAGAAGATAAATTAAAGCTTTATGCCACTAGGTAGGAAGTGTCATGGTTTAGCAATTACTTCTTACCTGAGTTATCATGATATACTATTTCCCTTGTATATTTTTCCACTATAAACACCATGCCTGCAATAAAGCAGTGGGCAAGTTTTTTTTTGTTTCACCTCCCTTCCAGTACATTTTTCTCAAGTTACTAATGGATGGATACATTAAACAAGATACTAATTTGTGTTTGCTGCTGTAAGAATAGTCTTCCCTAAGCCCAACCAAAAAATACATCTGAATAATGAGTGAGAGCTAATTAGGGCTCACTGTGGAAACAATCTTCCTAGGAAGATGTTTTCCTTTAACTCAAGTTCTCTTAACATGGCATTCCAAGATTGGTCCATAGGATCTGTACGTAAGACTGACTCATAGTTGACAGGAGGAAGGTTGCGCCTACACTTGTTAGAGAAAGAAGAAGAGGGTGTGTTCCAGCGGAGGGTAACAGCTAGAAAGGAAACTGCTGGAACATCACACATTTATTTCACTATGAATGCATGATGTAAGAAACAGTGATGTGATTGAGTAACAATAAATGTGTCATTATATGCTTACTGTATCCAAATGGCTTTTCGTACAGGAGGGTGACGGTGGTGCTATTAGTAGACCAAAGTTCTAGATCAGCTCTGAAACTAGTTCCACAGCAGCTTTTGTTGGCAACGCTTCCCTCCCCGTAAGTACATGGTTTCGTACACAGTGATGCAACTATGGAGAATACTTGAGCTAAAGGTAGGGACACAGGTGTGTTTTGCTGGGGCTTTAAAATGGCATGAACATTGAAGAATAGCGTCCTGGTTTAAGAGAGAACGTAAAGTTACGTGTTGATCTGTTATGTGCAGAGGAATCTCTATTCCTTTCATCATAGGAATGTTGGGTGGTTCTATCTATTAAATTGAGACATTGGCTATACAGTAGGGAGAGCTGTACACATGCACTCATATGAGATGTTCTCTTCTGCGAGCACTGTGGGGTATTGGAGTGGAAACAAAACCACAGGGGAGGGGTTATGCACACCTTGAGTTAACAATTTCCTTTTTATTTATATTTATTTATATTTCAAACTTGTCTCCGCCCATCTCACTGCAGAGCGACTTATCAGTTACTCCCACATTTTGATGCTTAAGTTGACGCTTTGCAACCAGTTGGAAAACGCTTGGGTTCCTAAATTTTAATGAAAGTATCTCTAAGGATTGAGATCCAAAGAGCCATGTTAGATAAACCAAAGACCTTGAGCACGCAATAAGTGATTTAAGGGGGGGGGGGACACATGTTTTCTTGTGTAAGCAGTCTAGTTCCTTGGCAAGCTAATTGGAGCTTTCAGATTCAGAAACAGTTTTGCATGTTGGGCAAAGAGCAATTGTTGCAAAATCACAGCTCTGAGATCTTTTGGACATTTGAACCTATTTGTGTAGCTTTTGCAGATCTTGGCCTATTTGCTAAACTGACAGGATTTATACCAGCCTTGGCTTACGAAAACATTTTCCAGGTGGGGGTGATTTTTTTTTTAACTGCCTTTATTGCTTTATTTGCAATTTATTTATTTGATTTGTGTCCCACTACTCTGCTTTGATGAGCATTCAAGGAAGCTAATCCAAAACTCTGGCAAGATGCAGGAGGTAGAAAAATATTTTGAGACCATAGCTTAATTGCACGCAAACAAACCTGTTTTAGCAATGTAGATAACACAAACAAATGTTGTTGCTCTAAAACGTTCAGCAGTGTTAAAATAATAATTGTTGGGAGAATAATACAATTCTCCCTTCAGTCAATGAAGAAATGCAAACATATGTTTCCACTTTATATGTATTTCTTTATATAATATGTGTGGGTCTGTGTGTATATATATATAATTATTAGCCTGAATTAGTCTATTTAAAGATGAGGAGCTCTTCACTGAAGGCTATGTGGTGTTATCTACAATGCTGGTCAAGTGGAGATGTTTTTTGATTACCCAGTTTAGGGCCCAGAGACACCCAGCCAGCTTCTGTGCTTAAGGGAGAACTAGTATTCAGTCTTCCTGCTCCTAATCCAGCACCTTCCCCTGTTACACACACTGCTCCCAGGTTCGGCTTATGGTCACTCCCTCACACACTCACAGCCAGTCGAGGCTCGTGGATCTTGTCAGCCCCCCTTGCTCTCTACCTGGGTTTTCCAGATAGGTGCAGCTGGAGCAGACAGACACACATCCCTGGTCAACAGCCGGGAAATAATTAGGGATACACACAAATCACTTCGAACCGAACACTGAGGCACAAGAGGTTCTTTGGAATACACAGAGACCCAGTGAATTTAAAGTAACAGCAAACTTTACTGGTTGCAAGGTACATTTGCTCTTTCTCATACACACACACACACGCTCATTCACACTTACCCACGTCCTTCCCAACTAGGCTGCCAGGCACTAGCTAGAGGGACAGGAGCTGCCAAGTCTGGATCCAAAGGTGACTCAGACAACTCAGAGTGGGCGGGCTTTGGGACCCCTTTTATCCCCAAAAGTCCTTGCTGGGTTGATTTACAAGTTGATGGGATTGGGGTGAAGGTTTCCATGTGCTCAGGCCCAACTTCCTTTTTCTGGTTCAGGTCCTTTGTTTTTTCCTTAAAGACTTGCTTCCTTCTTATCTACCTCCCTGAAGGGATCTCATAGATAAGTTTCCTGGCTTTTGTCCTCTGCTTACATGCCTTTTTAGGTTATGGCAGCTTCAGCCTCGTCTCACACCCCACTACACCATACTGGCTCTTGGACTGAGAAAGAGTGACTGACACAGTTGCCTTCTGTGTCCTTCGAAATTAGGCTCCCCCCCCCAATCCTAGATGAACACCTTTACCACTAAACCATGCTAGCGTGCAGTATGTGTGTGTGTAAGGAAAAAACAAAAAACAAAAACATATTACATATTTACACTGGAAAAATGTCATCACTGATCACACCCTTTATAAATGTGCTTGCTATTGTCCCTGGAGCTAAATAAGCCCCCACTGCTCATATCTTCAATATTACAAATACAGAATATTTATATGGTGTCCCTACTGCTCCAGGGCAATCTTATAAAACATTGTCATCTGCTACCCATCGCAGGTAAAAAGTTACTGACATAAGAAGATAAATTAGCAGCAAACAAAAGCTTTTACAATGAGGAGTATGAGACATATATGCTCCTTTGAGGCCAAGACCTTATGCGATGATTGTCAAAAGGAGCATAGTATCCATCTGGCTGGGAAATGGCTTCTCACCCATTTGAATGTGTTGATGATGAATGTGCCAGCTGTTCTTCAAACATTTAGTAGAAGTTAGTGGAAAATTGAGCACTGAATACCCAGAGATTGCATCTGGAGAAACATTTGGTTGAGTGAAATCTGATGATTCAGAAGGAAAGAGATGTACCTAAATAAATGTTGAAAGATAGGACTCACTTGCCATTTGTGTGTGCATCATACAAACTGTTCCCTCCTCCTATTTTCCCCACAACAACTCTGTGAAGTAGGTTGGGGTGAGAAAAAAGGGCTAGCCCAAAGTTCCCCCAGGAGATCCGAAGACTGATGATAGACTAGAACACAACTCTTCCTGCTCCTAGTCCAACGTCTTCACCACCACACTGCTTTAGCTCTTACATACATACTCTCATTGTCAGTATAACAACATTGGTGCTCATGACAAAAACAGCTTCTTCTTAGCTTACTAAATACTGTTCTGTCTTCCCCTCTGCTACTTCTGTATCTCTTTCCCAATTGTAATAAATATAGAAGGAATCTTCACCCAAACCCTTTTAAGTTTCAGTCAACAGTTTGGCTTAGTTTTCATGAATCATATTGATATGAAACAAGGTTAGATACTTGCCAACACATATAGGTGAACCTGAATCACACATGTGGGATTTCTACCTCTGTGATTTCTGTTTTCATTTCAGGTTCTTTAGATGTGGTCATTTCAAGATTTAGGATGCAGCCAGCATTATTTTGTTAAGAGAATGAAGGGCTAACTTTTGGGAATATCACCATGTATTCTGCAGAAACACTTAACCGATGAGACAATCAAAGGTGTGTGAGAGAAGTAGTTTGATATAAATATCCAAATGTGAATTTGGTAAAGTCATTTACTTATTTATTTATATTATTTCTGTACTGCCTGATCCAGTTGATCAGCATAGGAAATGCAGATGTGTCAAATAATAATTTATATTTCTCATGCAACAGTTAATGGCATGAAGACTGCTTAGAAGTTTCTTTTCTCTTTCTCTAGATAGATGTTTTTGAATAGAGTTGATAATAGTTTTCTTCTTTTTATCTGCTGCTGTATTAAATTCTCTAAAAATAATCTGAAGCTTTCCAGTTCATATCTTACAATCAGTTTTTTTTTAATTTAATCCTTCCTTCTTTCCATAGGAAAAGCAAAATGAAAGTAAGGAAATAATCTGTAAAAATTTGATTCTGTTCCTCAGAATGCTTGGACCTTCTGCTTTTCAGAAGTGAGTTAGATGACCTTAATGACCTTAGATGGAGGGATTTGAGGAAGTCATGAGAGATGTCTAACTAGAATATGGAAAGATAGGCAAAATTCTCCAGAAAACTAGGTCCCACGAAAATGAATAGAAATTATGTGAAAGCAGAAATTCAAGAGAGAGCTACAGAGAAAGACATTCTTGGTAAAAATATTCCCTGGGGAATTTTAATTGTAGAACTAATAATTCTACAATTAGTGTAGATGAGAATAATTGAAGAATACCATTATTAATCTGAAGTTTGTTAAAACTCAAGTCTTATTTTAAAAGTGATTAAAATAAGCTCAGTTACATATCACTAAGCAAACTGATCATTTAAAAGGTATTCCTAATAATCCCACTTACCTACCAACATAAAAAGTAACTGAAATTAATTTTTAGTTCTCATTGCCTATTCATTTCATGTCAGTGATGATAGATTGACAGACGCTTAAATGACGAACAGCAATGAGTGATCTGTATTTCAAGTAGATATTCATAACACCCAACATGTGCTGATGACCTATGCAGACAATGTTGGACCAGTTCTTCTGGTAGTTGCAGTTCTGAACATTGTTGGGTGATAGACAGCATCACTAAAGAATGTGGGGAAGAGATGACAGAGAAGCTTAATTATTTCCATCTATCTTCATTTCTGAGGCTACTGAAAAAATCCCTGACACTGATGTAGCTTCAGGGTCATCTGCTGAAGTTAAATGTGGCGACACGTGATGCTGGCCACTAATTTAGATCCTTTTAAAAAAGTGAGGGGGGGGGAGAGAGGGGTAACACAAATTCATGGATGATAAGATTACCATGACTTTAATTTTGATGGCTGTATTTCTGAGAGTTTAGAGTCAGGATTGCCCTAACAGTTGCCCAGCTTCATGTTGAGAAGCTCAGGGCAAAGTATACTTTAAATAGTGAGAGTGGTGGGAGGAAAAAGCACCAGAAAAAACTCTAGATGGTATAAAGAGAATTGTGTCTTCATGTTGGCAGAAGGCAATGTACTGATTTAATGGCTATTTCATAATGGGTAATAAAGATTCTTTTCTGGTCTACGTCTTGAGCCTTATTAAGGTATGTTGAGCATCCAGGAAAGTCTGCTGAGGTCCTGCCAGTAAGGCACCCTTTTATTAAAGAAATAAGGCACCGTCCTGCTTGTGAGATACCAGAATGTATCTGATTGGGTCCTGTCTGCGTGACCCAGGATACTGGACTTTGGCCAGGCTATAAACAACCCTGTACAGCAGGGTTCTGTTCACGATGATATATTCTTTGCTGTTGCTGAATGTTGCTGAATGTAAGTGTTGTACAGTATTCTAAAATTCAGCCTGTGAGATATTTCTCTATTTTATGTTCATGCATACATATACAACTGTACAATCATAAGCATTTTCTAAATAAAGTCTTTTGCGTGATCTCTTAGAAGCCTTAAAAGATTGGCCTACTGACTGGAGTTTTAACAAACAAACCGCACTGAAAATATTAAAAATGAAGTGTTAGGCAAGAGTGATATTTGGAACAAAATGCAAATTGCATTTTGCTTATCTGCAGCTTAATCTCATACATGCCTACTGTGAATAAAATCCTACTGAATTCATTATAGAAATTCTGTAGGTCTGCAACCCTTGGCAGAGAAAGGTACACTAAGTCTTTCTAGAATTATTGGTTTTAAACATCTCTAATTTTCTGTGGGGATTTCAGTCTTCAGTGCTACTAAAAGACAATTGAAATTCCAGTTGATTTCTCCTTTCCACTTCCATTCTGGGAGTAAATGATCAGCTCTACCTACCAATGAAATGACTACTGGTACTTCCTAGATTTAACCCATGTAGCATCCTAAAACTTTCGGACCAAAAGAAGAAGTTCTGGTAGGATCATTCTTATGTTTAAACTGGAATGGGAACTAATTCACAATGGGACCAAGAGCAGGTGGGATTTTGTAGACATAATGGAAAAAAACCCCAGCTCATCTAAGATGTAGAACTCCAAAATCAAGCCAGGAAGAAATCAATGAAAAACATGTATACATTATTGCCGAGAAAACTCTATGGATGTGACTGAAACATTTAGACAAGACTTATAAATTGGGAGGCTCTTTTGGGCAAGAAGAAGGAAGCATGGTGGCTGGACACAGACTTTCAGTGTCAAGCCAGAATGTTACCCCAATTAAAAAAAAAAAAAAAAAATCATCAAGTAGAGGAATATAACCCAAAAAGGGTAATGAGAGATCTTTTTAAGGAAATCAGAAAAATCATGGGAAAATTTACAACCAAGTTATGAATGTTCAGTAGTAATAATGACAGAGATGTGACACAGGAAAAGGGGGATAAAGGAAGATGGAAAAACTGTACTGAAATGGGATTATAAATCTCTGCAGAAGGAGAAGAACATTCAAAAACTGATTCCACAAAAAAGTGAGATCAGCTGTCGAATAGGAAAGCACCAGGACACTTGAACTGTTTAAAGCTGTAGGAGAAGACGCAGTAAAAGTGCTAACAGCTCTGTATCAAGAAGTATGGAACAACAGTGGCCTAGGAACTGGAAAAGCCCAACACACACACACATACACACAGGGAGGGAGGGAGAGACCTAAATTGAAGAAAGAAGATGCAAATTATAGAACCATTGCACTATTTTGCTTAAGATTGTACAAAGAAATGGAGAGGGAAACACTGTATGAAAAATTAGAGGGATGTGAGATCAAATAGCTAACAGAAGATAAGTAATGTAGGGATAGCAAAAATGTATCTTTGCTTTATTGAGTACAACAAATTCTAAGCTTAGATCTTGCCAGTCTGTAGATTACATTAAGGCTAATATATGTACCAAAATACCTCAGTTTTGTAGAAACTTTACAATGGGCAAGAAATTCCCATAAGTACTGAGTTTGGGGAAACAGAATGGTTCAAAATGCAAAGGGAATGAGATAAAGATACATATTGTCCCTGTATTTGTTTATCTTATACAGCTAATATCAGGGGTGGCACTAGCCTAGGGTGCCAAAGCATAGGAGGCACCAGTGCCACCTCTCCTCCCAAATCATTGTAAAAATGCAAATCTTTGCATCAGTTGGAGATGGCCCCAATGTGGCTTAGGAGCACCATATATACCCTCGAGGCAGCACAGCTAATATAAGATTGGAAGAGATGACAGCTGGAATCAAAACTGGAGGTCAAAGCACTAAGAAATTCTGATATGCATATGATACTATGTTATTCGAAAGTAAAGAAGACCCCATTAGGGAACAAACAAATGGGAAATGAAAAATCTGGATTAATGTTAAACATTTATAAGACAAAAGAAACATCAACCTGCATAGGCAATAAACGTGCTATTGATGATGAGCTGAAGGTGGTAACCACATGGTTTTGTTTTCCTGGGTACCAAAATTGGGATTAGCAGTGTGCTGGAGAAATAAAGAGGTAGAAGGGATGAAGACCATGTCAGACAAAACCATGAAGGAGAAGGATATTTCTACAACAGCTAGGATCACAATGGTTCAAGCAGTGGTCTTCCCAGCGTGAAAACAGGTCTTTGGAAAGGGTGATAAGAAGACGATGGACGTCTTGGCCTTTTGGATTTGGGGCTATTTTCTAAGAATACCGTGGACTTCAACAGAAAGCTTGACTAGGAAAAAGCTCTGGGAGCAACGTGCAGCCTGCAGCTGCGGCATTTTGAAAGCTTATGAGAAAACTGATTTAAAACAAGGAACACCGTTTTGTCTTGGGTCCGTAATAGCCAAGGCAAAGGAAGCGTCCTTTTCTATTTTTTTTTCTCCAATTTTGCAAGCAAAAACAATTGCCCAATATAAAGTGTGCGTGTTTGCACATTCACATATGTATTTGTTGGGAAGTTCATAAGAAGAGGAGATTTCCCCATCTTATTCCAAAAAACAACAACTTTGGGGTGAGCCATTGCTTGCATTTGTTCATTGGCTCAAGACGATTAAAGAACAAAGGACAGGACAAGGCAGGAAAAGATGTCCTCACTTTAAAAAACAAGATATCTGCAGGAATTGTCTTCTGGCTGCAGTTCAAAAGCAGGTCATCTACAAAAAGATGGCTTTCCTTTTTTGTTTTTGTTTCTTTATATGAATGAAACAATTTTAGTTTAGAAAGTTGTGAAGTCTTATCATTGTTTTATCTGATACACAGATTACAAATTTGTAGTGTAAAGTGATATGTTTACTTTTTGTGTGTGCGCACCTTTGAGTCAGCTTTGACTCCTGGCAACTGCCTAGACAAGTCCCTGCAGTTTTCTTGGCAAGATTTCAGAAGTGGTTTGCCCTTGCCTGCTTCCTAGGGCTGAGAGAAAGTGACTGGCCCAAGGTCATCTGCCTGGCTCTGTGCCTAAGGCGGGATTAGAACTGACAGTCTCCCAGTTTCTAGCCTGGTGCCTACACCAGAACAGCTCTCATTTATTTCTTGCCTAAATCTAAATCCAATGAAATCATATATTTTGTGCAGAGAGACAGATTGCACAAATTAATTCATCATTTTAGAGGACTGTGGCACTGCAGAGTCTGAGAATTCCTGCACTGTATACTTAAATGTACCCAACTGTAAATGCTGAATAGTGTCTTCCAATTATTATTTTTTTTCATAAAGTCAGAAATGGAAGCTTGAGATTTACAAAACAGCTGCCCAATCATCAATCCATCATTTTCCAAATTTATTTAGGAAAAAAAAAATAACATGAGCAAAATGAGAGTACTTTCAGTGTTACAAGAAAGTATATAAATGTCTAGCAATAGTCAATCTGATTTTTAAATACAAAATAACGACATGAACACCTAATATACAGGTTTCATTTGAATACATATTTATTAGATAAATATTAGGTTGTCACATCATCTAACTACATACAATTTTGCAAGACTAAAAATCACAATTGTTTTTCTGACCAGTTTTAAAGTATGAAATGATTGGGTTGTACTGTACATACAATGTACAAAGACAAATGGCCATTTTTGCATGTTAATTCAGATTGTACTTTTTTATTCTCCTCTGATCACAATATCAAAAAATTGTACAAAGTATGAATTTGGTTACAATCTTTTTATTATTTAATCCCCTTATTTTCTTCATTATTTTTGTAGCACCCTAAAAATACACAGGTGATAAAGACTAATACACTTAAGCTAATTATTACATGAAGGTAAAAGAAAATGAAACAAACGCAACTCTTTTTTCACAAAAGATTCAGAGTATATTACAAGAAATGAAACAAAGGTGGAGACTTCACAAACGCTAACGAACAGGATTCATTTTCCACATAAGATGGGTCTTCAAGCTTTTTTTTTTTCCTGTAAAATAAAAACAATTCACAATCCAAAGAAAATTAATGCATTTCTGTTAACATGTCTCTATTTTCCATTTACATATGTACAGATGTCCCTTGGAGTCTCCACTGCAGACATTAGTGTGTTTTCATCATCCTATAATAACAATAACAACAATAATAACAATGTCTTGGCAGTAGAACTATAAATCTCTGTGTATTCTTTTCCAAGTAGGTATCTATTGGGAAACTTTTTAAAAACGAAAACTCAAACAAAATGCCCCTAAAACAACACATTTGAAAAAAACAAAAACAAAAACCCAAAACACTTATGGTAGGAACAGAAATCTGCTTTTCAGCACAAACACTCATTAAGGCGACAACCCTATATCTGTACTGAGAGTAAGTTGCACTGAATTTAACAGGGCTGACTTTGAAGTAGGAAAGCATAGGACTGAATTCCACACTGTTGAGCAGAGTTTCTCTACATTTCGACATGATGGCAGTGTACTTTGTGTTTTCCAGCCTAAAGCAGCCCAACAATATGCTGATGAGTGTGTGTGTGTGTGTGTGTGTGTGTGTGTGTGTGTGCAGGGAAGTACAGGGATGTTCTAGGCTGACTTTGCAAAGCATGCTATTTTGATAAAATCCAAACCCTATTCACAAACTTAGTTGTGTAGATTCCATGTTCGGTAAACACTCTCCCTCTTTTTGCATTCCCAATCAGCAGATAGAATTCTGTTACTAGAGGAGATAAATCTTCAAATAATGTCCTTAATCCTGGATGTTTTCCATCCTTTTATGCTTCCTGAAGAAGCCAATTGGTATAGGCCTTATTTAGAGCATTCTAAGCCAAACCCTGCCTTCAACATCTGCTTTGAAATAGTTTGGTTTCCAGTTACACAGAAAAGCAAGAGAAAAAACGGATTCAAGTACTAGTTCTGACAGAGGTGTGCTTAACGATAAAGGGGCCATTTTATAGAATTAGAGTTGAAATACAACACAGT
Organism: Liasis olivaceus; assembly: GCA_030867105.1. Classification (NCBI taxonomy): domain Eukaryota; kingdom Metazoa; phylum Chordata; class Lepidosauria; order Squamata; family Pythonidae; genus Liasis; species Liasis olivaceus. Next base: position 6,738,743 of record CM061353.1, read on the forward strand.
ATATGGCTTAAGATTGGCCTGCAACAAATCGTAACCAGTAAGCTGAAGCCACTCAACAGCCACATCTTCTTCTCAGTTGACAGACGTGAAAAATAGCAATTTTACTAAGCCTGTTGTGGGCAACCATATATTGCTGTGGCTGGTGTTCAGTGATCACAAATAATGCTGCATAATCTAGGGGAAATATATTAAAAAAAAAAACAGAAACGGTTCTCAGAGAGTCTCGATCTTCTGTTTTCATGGTTTGTCACCTACTATGGGATAATCAGCCCCAAGCACTTGGTGTATATCAGCCAGCAGGGTCTATCCTGTACCCCTTTCTTTCTTCTCTCCTGTGCATGGATGTAACATAATTCTCAAAGGTGTTTAAGCAGGTATCTTAAAAAATAACTTATTTGTCTATAAAGCAGGTGATATATGTTATGACAGTCATCATTCTTGGTGATATATATAAAAAATTCCCCTCTCACCCCTATGGGTGGTATGTGTCTTCCTCAATCTCGGGTCCTCTACCAGAGGCCTGGGAGTTTGAGGGTTCTGCACAGTATCTTAGCTGTTCCTAGCACTGCACTCTTCTGCACATAGAGCTCTGTTGTTGTTCTTGGGATCTGTTGGAGCCACTCTCCCAGCTTAGGAGTCACGGCCCCGAGTGCTCCTACCACCACTGGGACCACTTTGGCCTTGACTTTCCACATCCTCTCTATTTCCTCCTTCAGGCCCTGGTAGTTCTCCAACTTCTCATGCTCCTTCTTCCTGATGTTGCTGTCACTTGGCACTGCTACATCTATCACTACCACTGTCTTCTGGTCTTTGTCTACTACCACGATGTCTGGTTGATTAGCCAGTACCTGCCTATCTGGATCTGGAAGTCCCACAGGATCTTAGCCCTTTTATTCTCCACGACCTTCTGTGGAATCTCCCATCTGGACTTGGGGGGCTCTAGCCCATACGCTGTGCAGATGATCCTGTACACAATGCCAGCTACTTGGTTGTGCTGTTCAGTGTATGCTGTTCCTGCCTGCATCTTACACCCTGCCACTATGTGTTGGACTGTCTCTGAGGCCTCTTTGCACAATCTGCACCTTGGGTCCTGTCTAGTGTGGTAGACCCCTGCTTCTATGGATCTGGTGCTTAGTGCCTGTTCTTGTGCTGCTATGATCAGTGCCTCAGTGCTGTCTTTTAGTCCGGCCCTTTCCAGCCACTGATAGGATTTCCCAGTGTCAGCCACCTCAGCTATCTGTCGATGGTACATCCTGTGCAGGGGCTTGTCTTGCCAAGGTATTTCCTCTGCTTGAACTTCCTCCCATGTCTGCTGCTGCCTGAGGCATTCTCTCAGCAGCTCATCTTTGGGTGCCATCTTACTGATGTACTCCTGGATACTCCGGGTTTCATCCAGGACAGTGGCTTTGACACTCATCAGGCCCCGCCTGCCCTCTTTGCGACTGGTGTACAGTCTCTGGGTGTTGGACTTGGGGTGGAAACTTCCATACATTGTGAGGAGCTTCCGGGTCTTCACATCGGCAGCCTCCATGTCTTCCTTTGGCCAGCTCACTATACCGGCAGGGTATCTGATGACTGGCAGGGCATACATGTTGATGGCATGGATCTTGTTCTTCCCATTGAGCTGGCTCTTCAGGACCTGTCATATCCTTTGGTGGTACTTGGATGTTGCTGTCTCTCTTGCCTCCTCCTCATGGTTCCCATGTGACTGTGGGACACCAAGGTATTCATAGCTGGTCTCTACGTCTGCTATGTGGCCCACTGGTAATTCCACTCCATCGGTCTTAACTACCTTCCCTCTCTTTACTATCATCCTGCCACACTTCTCCAGTCCGAATGACATCCCAATGTCCTCGCTGTAGATCCGTGTCAGGTGGATCAGTGAGTCGATGTCTCGTTCACTCTTAGCATACAGCTTGATGTCATCCATGTAGAGGACGTGGCTGATGGTGATTCCACTCTTGAACTTGTACCCATATCCAGACCTTGCGATTATCTGGCTGAGGGGGTTTAAGCCTATGCAGAACAGCAGTGGGGACAGTGCATCACCTTGGTATATGCCGCACTTGATGGCCACTTGTGTGAGCTGTCTTGAGTTCACTTCCAGTGTTGTCTTCCACAGTCCCATTGAGTTCTTGAGGAAGGTCCTTAGTGTCCTGTTGACTTTGTATAGCGCCAGGCATTCACAGATCCATGTGTGCGGCATTGAGTCATAGGCTTTCCTGTAGTCAATCCAGGCTGTGCTCAGATTGGTCTGCCTAGACCTTGAATCTCGAGTGACTGCCCTATCTATGAGTAACTGGTGTTTTGAGCCTCTGGTGTTGTTCCCAATGCCCTTCTGAGCTGTGCTCATATATATATATATATATATTTCTGCGTGGCACCTTAGCACATGGGCCAGATGGATTATATTGAGTTGCAAACTGATAGGGGCTAATTTATCAAAAAGAAAAGTAAATGCTCCCTTAGCTCAAGAACCCTTTAGCAGGGAAAAAAAGCAAAAAGCAAAGGAAAAGGCCATCCCCCCCCCCCGCCACCCCCAGACTATGTATTTTAAAAACACATGTAAAATCAGCTCATGAAAGTGTTGGCTATGATAATCAATGACAATGCTAAAATATTCACAAAAGATATTTACAATATCAGTTCTTAAAATAATTGATTTTGCATAATGAACAGCACTTTTTTTTTAAAAAAAAAAAAGGAGAGGTGGAGAGAAACTAAATGCAGGAACATCTCTACATAAAATGTTTTAAAAATTCAACACTTCTGTTGGAAAAGAATAGAGGAACTAAAACTGCCATTTCCTGTTTAGCTACAGCAAGATGCTGTGGGTTAGCGCATATCTATATATAGAGAGAGATATATATAGATATCTATATCTATGCATATATATCTCAAGATGCATATACAGCAGTGGTGGTAGATCAAAGAACAAATGCTTCAAGAATTTACAAGCATGACTTCAGTGAAGAGAACGAACGCAGAATGGACACACATTTTTTTATCATGCCATTCACTAAGGAGAAGATGGTAGAACTTACACATTGAAACCAACAAGCCAGAGAACCACTGGCCCAAAGCTGAAAGCCTACTGTTGAAATCAAATATGGAAATATTTTATTTGATTCTGGACAGGGAAAGAAGCAATCATGGAAGGAAGGAAGGAAGGAAGGAAGGAAGGAAGGAAGGAAGGAAGGAAGGAAGGAAGGAAGGAAGGAAGGAGGAAGGCAGGCAATATCTGTACACAGAAGGCAGAAGATGAAATGTTGGCCTGCAAAAGAGCAGAGTTGGCACACATGCACTTTTTTAACACACAGTTTACTATACATAATTTATAAAAAGAGGGCAACAGCACAACAGTGGGCCCACAAGTGACTGGAAGCTCATGCAGGAAGGAAGCAACCGAGGGAGAATCACAAGTACCAGGGAAGCATTTGGCATGAGGAAAATTGCACCAGAATGACTAATTTTTTCCCATGCCCATTATCCTTGGAAATCTGTGTTTTTAAAAGAAGGGGGAGAGGTTCTGGCAGGTAAATGATAAAACACAGTAGCAAAAGGATGGATCACTACACAGCCTGGAAAATACAAGGCAAGCCATCAGGGTTATGTGGTGTTTCTCCCAATATAAATGCCTGTTTCAATTACTTCAATGAGTTTCCCCTCTCTTGGCTTGAATGAAGTGGGCAGCGACATCTGATAGGTCAAAAGAGTCAAGAATTCAGCTGCGACTGTGTGATGGAAACCTGCCTCTTTTTTTACTTGCATCGCACGCCCAGCAGGTTAAAAAGGGGCAGAATTCTGATCACATGGTTGAGGCTGCTATCTTGACTCTGAGCCCTCCCAGATACTCCTGCAAGGGGGATTTTTCAAGTCCCTGGAACTTTCTTTTTTCCCGGTAGGAACTGAGCAATGTTCTAACTGCACAACTAAAGAACAGAGGAAGTTCTTATCCCCAATATTTTGAAGGGTTTTCTCACTTCATATGCAAATAAGGTTCTTGTCCTCTCTCCCATTTTTCTTTTCTTTCTTTTTTTTTCAGTGACTGGCTGCTCTATTATAAAAAAGGCAATAAACTGAAAACAAACTTTTGTAGGAAAACACATGAGAAGTAGGACAATATACATTGTGTAAAGGGAAAGAGTTATTCTGCTCATAAGAGTAATTAAAACAAAAAAGATTGCTACAATTTACTAGAAAAAAACACGCTCGCCACAACCTGGAGATTTCACAGGACTCTCCCACCATGGAAAAACCACTGTCTGATGTCTCCCTTTGATACATGTTGTATTTTTATCCTACTTGTGACATTACTGATTTCTTTGTGCTTTTTGGTATTTTATGATTCCGAGTGCTCAGTTAGTCTGAACGTGCTGCCAAATGTTGTCCTTAGACAGATGACAGATAGACTGGAACCTGCATAACTTGGGGAGGACTGAGTGGAACAGACATTACAGCAAAAGGAAGGAAATGCATGGAAGAACACAGGTTGGAAAGACACTCTGAAACTGGTCGTTAAGAATGGACCTGTTGCTGTCTCTTTCTTCCCTTGCTGAGACTGGCTGGGATGTTTCTTGCTAGATATCCCAAAAGTCATTCACTCTCGTTCTCTCTGCAGAACTAGACAGAAGTGAGGTTTTCCACAGCTGTACAAGCGGTCTGTGATGTGGCAAGGCAGTCTAGAAGGTCAACGCCATATTGTCCTCTTGCTTCTCCCCACCTCCACAACCAAAGCTTTGACTCAAGCAGTTCTGAGATGAAGAAAGGAAGGAGTGTGTGCTGTATGCTCAAGCTGTGAGCTTGTCCTTGTGGAAAAGAGTAACTAGAAATTCCTCACTGTGAAGCTACAGATGTGTCATACAGGTGAAAGGTGTTGGGAGTAAAATGCAGAAGGCTTCAGTTGTTCTCAAAAAGAGAAAGAAGGTCGTCGTTGCTATTGCTTGGTAAGTCAGGAGGATCCAAATATGAAAGTAACTCATCTGGATTTGTGAGCTCAGGAAGCAGCTACAACAGAAAGAGAAGACATCTAGTGAAGCTCTTGTCAGTGTGCAGGCATCAATGCCCCTCCTTCGTTGGAAGATGCAACCTCTAAAGCATTGACAGGGACTCTCAATATGACTAGGGCACAACAACAACAAAACTTTGACACGCTGTGGTGCCTTCTTCGACAGAAGCTGAATAGAAATGCCTTTTTGAGCACCTTTCTCTCTCACACACAAAAACACAGTTTGTACGTGCACATAAATAGCCTTCCAAGGAACATGCTAGCTGAGATCTTTATCCCCAAAGATAAAATTATATACTTGAGGAAAAGTCTTGATCAGAAAGACCTTTCACACATTTACTCCCACATCTCCATAAAACAGATGGCTAACAGTTTTACTAAGACTTCTGCTCATCTGTTCTAAGATATACCTTCTCTTAGTTTTCACAAAACTAGGACACACCCACACGTAAGTTACCCAGTGTCAGAAATGTATTTGCTTGATATGCCAAAGTGGCAGTCAAAACGTTTAGCAGCAGCCAATATGGAGATCAGGAGCATTCTGTCAATGCAGTTATCAGATTGCCAGCAAATACGGTTACAAACACAGGTAACAAGTCATATAAAAAATTACTTCTACAATGATTTCCTTAAAGCCAACAGTCCCCTCCTAGTTGCATTCAGGCATGTTTAAAGTCAGATTTCCTGGGAGAAAGCTTTAAAAAATTCAGTACGACAATCATTCATCAATGAACAGAACAAAACTGATCAATGCTGTTTAATTAGCTAATATCATGTAGCTTCTTTGATTCATCTGTTCAGTACATTCCCCACTCCTGCGTTACATGAAGTGAAATGTGATACTTCCTGAGTGAAAACACTGTTAAGTCCTTTGATCTGCCAATGTCAGAGACTCTTTCCCTTCAAATGTCATGGATAGTTGTTGCAGCTTAAACAGTTTGAACACTCTTATCTGAACATACAGATGTGAACTGAAACAGTGGTAAGTGTTTACCTAGATATGTCTTTCCAACCACATTTTGGATTCCCCCCCCCCCCCCCCCATGAAGTCTTGCATGATAGCTTTTCTCAACTGCTCTGCTGTCTTTCTTGTTTGGGGAGAACATACACACTTTCCCCCCACAAATTATTTTGCCCCAGCTAATCACAAACAATGATAAATGACTTTCTTCCATGCAAAATTGATATTACTGCAATTTAGCAAATGTAGACAAACAGTAAAGTCTCCTTAGAGTTAACTTAACTCAGTAACTTAATAAACATGTCCATGTAGTTGTTTTGATGACTTTATTGCCTTCTTTCAGGATGTTTTTTTCTTTCCCAGTTTCCCAGTTTGTAGCCCTGGGATTTCCCAGGGCTCTGTCTGAGGACTAAGAGGGTCCAGCCTGTTCTGTTTTCACACCAGCCAGAGTTAGCTAGATGCTGCCACCTAGCTGGGCATAGCAAACATTACACAACATTAAAATACTAGCCACAGGAAGGAATCAAAAAGGAAGAACGTTTCTAAGTCTCAAATACAAATGTCTGACACCAATGTGGCTAATCAGCTCTACAATAGATAATGTTTCCTACAAATGGACCTTGAGCATTTTGAAGATTCTAGCAGGGGAATGCAGTTCTTGAATACCCTTGATCTATCTGGGATGGTCGCCCTCTTCCACTGAGCATGTAGCTTCATGAGGGACACACATGGGGTGGTGAAGGAGGAAGGGACACCACCTAGCTTGCCAGATCAGCCAAGTCAACCCTGAAGAACAATAAGGTGACGTGTTACAGCCAGATCACCTTATTCATGTCTTTTAACATCTAGTCCTTCACCTTTTAACAATTGGTGCACATGCACAGAAGGCATTATTAATTACTCTATTTTTAAGAATTTCAGCTGTCTTACATTCTTCTTTTGTTATAGGCTGTATTAGCCAGAATTAGTCAACAAAATGAACAATGGCTTAGCCTTGGTGGCCAAAATGACCTCTTGCAGCTCTACCATTCTAAATCCTTAGTTTGGAATTTGTAATTGCAACCGTGGTGGAACTTTAAAAGCTGAGCAGGATTGGAGCTGATTAATTCCAGGGCTAGCACATAGATTGGGAAGCTGTAAAAACATCCTGGAATAAGACAATGTTAAAGCATTTCTGTTATCAAGAATGCTACATGAATATGTCCCTATATACAACAGGAGTTGACCAACTCAAGGGAATCTGTGCTAAGGTTTAGAGAAGGAGAGCCATGTATGGACCTCAAAATGCCTCTGTGGAGGGGCAGAAGACCATTCTGAATATGATAGGATTGGAGAAAAGGGCTGGTGATAGAGGGGAAATTGTCCAAAAACCAGATCCATGTTCTTGTATCGAAACAAGTCCCTCTAAGAACAGAAGGATTTTATCACATTATGCCTTTAAATCTGTTAATCAGACATTCTGCAAGAAGCCAGAATTTCCATTGGCTGAGGTGCTGTCCCTGAAGTTTATTGCCAGAGAGGAAATGAGGAGCAAGCAGAGAATGGATTTGAATTTCATGCATATCAGTACTTCTTACTTCTTGATTTCCCTATACAGGCCTAAGCAATTCTCCATTGTCTATGCACCTGTAATATTGATTTAAATGTTTTCTAGTTTCTTTAAAACTTCTTTTTTACTCTTGCTTATCTCCCTTCCCCTCCTACTTTTGTGACTACAAACAGCCCCCTGCCCCATCATGGAAACAGTAAACTCTGCAAGGTTCTCTGCACTACTCTAAGGCTTAGTTTGGTTACTGAATTGATCCATTTTTTGTTGTGCCACAGTAGACAGGCTGGGTTTGCCCCAACTAACCCCCTAACCAATGTATGGGCACAGACGATGAAAGCTGTCCTTTCTTCCACCTCTTGCGACCCCGAATGCACTTTGAAGGGAAGCAGATGACAGAATGACACAGACTTACATCCAGCGAAGGCTCCGGCATGTCAGATGTTCCCTGCCCACCAGGTTGAGCTTCTAAAGCTGCCGAGGGGTTAAAAGCCAGCTCACTGTGTGGATGGTTGCTAGCAGCGGCCTGGGTCGGCTGCCGGGACGGCTGAGTCGGGGGACCGCTGTGATGTAATGGCTGCCCTGACTGGCTGCTGGGATGAGGGACGTGCAAACCTTGCTGCATGGAACTATGGGACTGATCAGTGTTGCCAGGATGAGGGATCTGCAGAGGAGGAAAGAAGCAGGAAAGGAGACATGAGGCAATGAGGTGTCAAGCTGGAAGATGGATAGGGCATGGTGCGGGGGGAGATTGTTGCATAAACCTTAATCATCAAGGAGAGACCCATATTGCAGTTTGGGCACTCATCTGACACTGAGCCCTAGCCATTAGAAAAGACGCTTGGAATAAGAGATGGTGGTTCCATTTGCTAGGGGATCCAGATCCAGGCTGATGCCTTGAAAACTCTCTGTGGATGGAAAGATGTAGGCATTGAGTAACTTCTCTAGTATGAATCCTAATAAGCTGAGCACAGCTTTCTGCATCTTTCTTTTAGGCAAAATAGGAGTTAACAAATTATATCTTCTAGCTAGAAAAAGGTATCAGAGAATCAGCTCTTGATAATTTAGTGCATGGTGTGAGGAACAAAAAAATGAGAAACTTAATGTTTCACATATTCTTTTCTCTTTTTAAAAACCCTCCAAATACTCTTACTGTTCTGCATACAGGCATACACTTGTGTGTGTGTGTATTTGAAGTCAATATCCTGGTGAAGGTCACTTCTTTTACACAGGCGTTCCTTCGTTGCAGACCATAATGACTGAAGAAAATTATATGCATGAATATTGTAAAAAAAGATTGTCTCCTAAACTCACCTGAATATATAGTTGCACATCTCATGCACAAACAGAAGGACACAATGCAAATTAAAAGAAAGCACACAAAACTCCTAGAGCACATAGACTTATGGGTGCATAATACAGAACTATTTTCATGTACGTAGGAGACCACGTTTTCAAACAGCTAAATTTTCTTCTGCTTTAGATAGCTGACATCGTCATTTGGGTTCCCACTGATACTGGCATTCTACTCTTGAATATCTGAAGACGAATCTAGTTTCTCATTCATTTTAAAGGCAAGGTACTCAGTGGTTGCCTTTCAAACTTCGTCATTTACTCATCGAGACAGCTTCCAGACAAATTAAGGAGACATCTTTACTAGTGACTTAAAGCATCCTCTACTGTCACCCGGCCATCTTAATATAAATCATACCATCATTACTGCAGTATTGACACAACACTGTTCAGGTGACTCTAGAAAATGCCATGGGCCTTTTCCCACTGCTATGTTGAAGTGCTTGGCTGCCCCCCCCCCCCCGATCCTTGAGTTGGTAGAAATCACCAGTGTGACATTGATCCCTTCCCTGCCTCTATCGCTTGTGCTAGTCCTAACTTCTTTCAAGATAATGGCTAACAAAACCTAACCCATTATACACTTCTGGAGGCTGCCCTTGGATGGGTTGGAAGAATGGGGAAAATGCCACCTTTAATGCTGGTCCAGATAAAAAGGACAAGATGAAGACAACATCATGGAGAGATGTTGGCAAATCGAAGTTACTCAGACATGTTTGTGCCATGATTAGATGCAAGTGGGTGAACACCTTATAAGCCACAAGGCTCTATAAGTCACACCTGCCTGTATGATTGAGCCCTAAGATGGAACATTTGTCTCCTACAAAGGCCCAAGTCCCCCTCCCTGCCCCAAATGTTCAAAGTGATATGCTAGAATTTGCAGCTGGTCCTTCAGACAGCACACAAATAACCACGACATCTCTCTCCTTTGACATGGGAGAAGAGAATAATGATCCAAGCCATATTTTGTAAAATTTGCATTTTCTGTTTGTAAAAATCAAAAGTAACATTGTGTATTTTCTTTTTGGAGAAGGAGGGAGTGGGGGGAGGGGGACAGGTATTTGTAGATGCTGTTCTCTTTCCTATTTGGATGGTGGAATGGGGGAAACCAAGTTTTCTTTTTCTTCCCTCTTCCTATTACCAGAAGGGAGGGAGGGAGGGGGGAAGGAAGATGTGTTGCACCTATGTTTCTTAGTACCTGGTTACTCTCAGTCCTTAGAAAGTGTGTGAAATGAAGCTGAATATTGGCTCAATATCACTTTTTGCAGACAATGCTATTTTTCAGCCTCAGAAGCAATTGCATTAAGGCATACACTGCAGATCGCTTCATCTTACTATAGCCAACAGACATTAGAAATAAATTATGAAAAGGCTAAGGTAATGGCTTCTGGGAGAGACCTCACATAGGGAAGCGAATCTTAAATAATCACAAGCTAGAACAGCTTTCCTCTTTTAAATACGAAAGTGTATTTTTCATTCAGAAAGCATTTGCCTCCTTTTGGATTTCTGAATCTTTGCATATCATTGCAGTTGAATGTTAGAAAAGCTTTGATCTGAGTCCTAGTGTTCTATAAAGGGAATGTGAAAATAAACAAATAATCTCAAAATGGATTTTTTTTTCATTTCATTTATTTCAGAAACAAAATATGCAATATACTAGCTTGAAAAAGTAATCCTGCCCTTAAGATTGAGTAACTGGCTGCCTTTAGCTACAGTAACTGCAACTAGGGACATACAAAACTCACCGGTTTGAGGTGGAATGTTCTGGAGAACTCTGGACAGTTCAGCTGTTTCCAGAAGCAAATCCTCCAAACCTGGAGGTGTTTGAGGTATCTCAGACATGCCTTGGCATTCTAGTTGACACAGACCTATTTCAAGCCTTGGAAGCATCGAACTACTTCCAAAAACGATGAAATTGCCTTGGAATGCCAGGGTCTAGAAAAAGCTTAGCATGGCATGGAGGGGGAGTAGAACAGAGGCCTTCAGAAATCTCTTTGGGGTTTGGTAGGTATTGTGCATGTGGTCAGAATTGAGTATAGCCAAAGTGTGTGAGATTTATCAGGCCCGATTGACAACTCACTCTCATTATTCCTTAAAGTGAACCGATTTAAGTAGGGGTGGAAATAGGATTCCTTTTTGTAGCACTGCATCACACTCCAGATGACTTGGTTTAGGAAATTAATGGAACGAACCAATGTATGCCATTAATGGAACAAACACCAAACTTTGAGGATATTCGTTCACTCTCAGACTGCCTTTAGGACCCACAGGAAGCTCTGACAATCCATAAGAAGACTGTACTAAAGGAACCTGGATTAAAGTATGTCCTGTGAAAGACCTCAAGATCGATGAGCTATTAACTAGAACTGTCATTCTAAAAGGCTTTAATTTATTCTTGCTAAAATAAAAATGTACCTTGTTAGATAGAGACACAGCTACTGTATGGTACACAAATTGGCCCATATACTATCTTGGCAAAATTAGAAGTCCCACCATCAAAATTTCTGAGAAGTACACTCCTGATCCCATGTTGTGTTAAAAATGCAACCCTCCAATTGGAAACTAGGAGTCTGAGTATGGTGGCTAGGTATTCTTGACTTAGGATTCAAGTTTAATTTTTTCCCTACTGCTTTATCTCCCCTTGTATTATTAGATAAATCTCCATCTCTCTGGAAGTACTCACTAGAAGGGCAGCTGTGTTGCTCTGCCCTCTTCTCAAACGTCCTCGTTTTAATGGGCTATGCAAAAACTGGGCCATTGACTATACAACATGTTTGGGATATGGAAAGGCAAACAGGATTTCAGTTAGGCAAACAGCTTTTTTCACTTGGAAAATCAGATCCATACTTTTAATTTAGCAACTTTGTGGTGATCATAATCCCAAAATACTGCACAGGCTTTTGTTATCCCACAGTGGTGCCTCGGGGAAAAAAAAAAGTTAAAATGTGCCAGGCAAAATAGGAAATATGGAAGCAATTGTCCACGTATTGTTTTGTAATGTCTAGAAAGACAGACACGATTCTTCTTTGTTACCGCTCCTAAAAGACTGTCCAGGAAGGTCAGACAATTGTTATGTACTCTTTTATAGGAAGTGAATGATGCGGTAACATTAAAAGCTGCAGCGTTTTGGCAAATAGCATACAAGGTCCAATAAAAGGCAGTTTTATTAGCTGAGGAACAGATGAGGACTGTAGACAGGACAGCTACCACGGTTGCTGAAACCACTTGAATGATGTGCTTGTGTTGATTTTTGCCTTTATGTTCTTATGCAACTTCGGCAGCCAAGTTAAATATTTTTCAAGGCCTTAAAAGCTTGATTGAATAGACCTTCATTTAACATACCTTGTACACAACAGGCAAAATTTAACCATCTGGGAAGATCACTGAGAAGGCACTGGGATAATTGGGGAGAGGTGGACTGGTAGGTATATTGAGCTACGACATTGGCAGTGGAAAAAATGGCATGGAAAGCATAAGACAGATGTTCCTCTTAGTTTTTGTTTACAATGCAGTGAGGCACTATTTGGATTTTTGGAGGCCGCAGACATCTTTCTTCCTGCTTGAAAACTGGTGACCTGGTTCCTCCTGGCCATTTCCATGGCCTCTGAGGAAGGCAGGGGGCAAGATGGTGGTTAAAGAGCTGAGCCTCCCCCCCCCCCCACAGTTTTAAAGGACCAGGGGGGCAGCTACATATTTAGACACATGTGCAAAATGGCCAAATGGCCTTTCAGATATAACAGAGAGACAGAGTAAGCTCCCATGGCTGAGGGCAACCTAGAACCCGGGTGTCCCCATGTCAGTCCCACACCTTAACCATTACACTGTAGAAAACACCTCTTTTAGGACATCTAATGCAAATAGGTAAGTTGTGGCATGAGAATAGGTAAGTGTGGCATCACACAAATCTCATCACTGGTCCCCATGGACGTCCATGTACCAGTCTATTTCCAAGGGTGGCTATTTCAGAAGAAGCCAGAGCTGGTCATCTAATCCCTTCCCAGGTATTCCCTTGCAAAGATGAAACAATACATCATTTAGGAGCTCACTTTCTTTTCTTTTTCCTGCTGCCCCAAACAGTTTTTTTTAAGGTTTCCTTTTACTGTGCTTCCTGTATACTCTCAATTATGCAAACTACCTGTTGATAGAAGGTCATTTAAGCAAGGTAAATAAGTAAGATCCTTACAGGTTCCTGCATGGGGTGACTTAGGGGTTTATCAAGTGCTGCCATGTTGCTGGTCATATCCGGTGGGTGTGACAGCTGGGGACCATGCATGAAGTCATTCATAGACGTCCCACCGGGATTCCCGTGGGGAAAATCAAAATTGCTGTGACCTTGGTAACTGTTACCTAAACAGTAAAGAGAAAGAAAGCGTGCATTTGGAAAGGAGAATCAAATGCATATTTTTACAAAATCAAAACCAGACCAACAAGCCCAAGTCCCAATGACCCAGCCATATTCTATGAAAGTGGCAATAATAAGAGATTTCCATCCCACTGAAGCCCTTTGCTCATACTGCATGTATTTAGAACTGGCTTACTTACTATTTCATTTATAGAACCAGACACCAACCACGTTAGTTGATCCTAATGACACGATATGAGGTGTTTTTTTTTTTTTTTCAATCCTTCATATCAAGAGTGATTTAAATAACTGTGTTTCCTACAGAACAATGCTGGTTATAAGTAACTTCCAGAGTGGTCAGGTGGCCATCTTCATTCTCAACTTGATGGCATTTGTAGAGCCACATCTAGCTGAATTTTGGTTGCTATTTTTTTTTTTAAATACCAATGATATGGTAAAAGTTGATCAAAATGGAATCACTGTCCAGTAGAACTAGGTGGGTAGAGATGAAAATCAGTTAGTGATTTACCCAAGCACAGGAGCAATACAGCATCAGAAGAAGAAAGAAGAGAGAAAGACTGGAAACAAAACTTTGGAACCAATAGGTGGGAACGTAGAAAAAGAGAAGATATTGGCAGGAATATATCTGTTAGCCCACTATTTAGGGAAACCCGAGGAATGAATAGCTAATCTTGAGGAACACAGTTGTCATCCATGAATACAGTTCATTCACAAGGTCAGTGCAAGGTTTATAGCAGGTAAAGAAAAATTCCCAAATTGGTCCAATCTTTACCCTACCCAAAAATTGAAAACTGTTTTGGATTTTTCTGCTCTCCTCCTTGCTTTCTGCTACTATCTACTAACCTGTTCACAGTCCTAAGGGAGAACTGGAATTGGGTATCAGGCATTGGTAGTGGCTAACTTAAAAAGGCTGATGTGGTAGACTTCCTTTTTCTATAGCTTTCTTCAAAAGCAAAGAAGATATGATCAGGATGCTGACCTTGGAAATCATGGGACTGAAGCACAACATTATGAACCTTTGCTAAAAATAGGGCTGATGTCAAGCAGGAAGTAAGAAAGAAGTAATAAACAGAAGAAATTAAAGACATTTGATGAGGGGGGAAAAAACAACAACTAAACACTAATTTCTACCTGGCAAACCATCCTTGCTTCCACCAAATCCATACACCTATTATTCCATTGCCTTTTGTTCTTTAAAATCTTTATACTCCCTCAACTTTCTCCTTTTATGAACCTAATCAACTCACAACTTTTTCAGTCTTCCCTTGCTCTCCACCCATTTACTCTGTCTTCATATATTTGTTTTGTGATTCAATCCTCATTCCATTTCTGTGCATGACCAAACCATATCAACGTATTTACTTTTGTATTCAGTCCATTCATTACTCAGACATTTTTGCTCCCATCTCTTTTTGCTTACCTCTACAAATTGTTCAAGTACTACATCCTCAATGCATTCTATTCTAAGACATGTAAATGCTAGTAGAAGGGTAGTGGTTCGTATGTGGTCTGTTGCAAGGAATGCATTGAAATAAGTGTAAAGGGTTATGTAGAAGATGTGCTCACACAGAAGTGAGAATTGAACATCCCAGCAGAGGCATCAAAGGAAGCTGAATGCAGTGAGAATGGGGTACTTAAGAAGCAGGGGTGTCTGCAAAGAGGTTGCCAAAAGAGTCAAGATGTTGGGCACAGCCATGCAATCGAAGTCCCACCCTTTTTTTATATACAGGGCTTGATATTGTATATCAATGTATATACTGTATATATACAGAGAGAGAGAGAGAGAGAGAGACAGAACAAGTAGATGAATTTGTGTATCTTGGTAGACTATTGATTTAAAATGGGGAAAAAAAACACCTTGCAAATGCTGGTAGAAAGGGAGCAGTTAGCATGGTCTGTTAAGAGGAATGAAAGTTTGCTGAAAGAAAGGAAAAGGGTCTGTGTATAATAATGTGCTTATATTTCAACATCATTTGCATACAAAAATACATACACATTCACGACAATATACTTCTAACATTACAACCAGAGGAATAACACACAACTTGGTCTTCTACCCTGTTGAATGTTGAAACATTTGCTAAATATTCCAGTTTATTCCCACACCTGCTTTGCTTTGATCCTATACCGCTTTTGTTGCATTTAGCACCGAATCTTCATATTCACACAACATGTTCCATATTTTTCTTCACTCTATTCCAACCAGCTGCAGCACCTTCTTTGCTTATTTCCACTTTCCATTCATTTTGCTGAGAAAGAAAAAAACTTCTGGGGGCAACTTCAGGTGGTGGCCTCCTTATCCAATGAATTAAAATCCATTCCAGTTTGGTCTCAACAGATTATTTTTCTTGTAAGAAAGGAAGTCCTGAAGTTAGGAACCTGTCTTTTCACCCCTGAGATTCAGATGATCCCTGCTGGCTTTCCAAAAAGCCTTGAAAACCTGATTTTCTCCCCAGGTGTTGGTCCAGAAAGCTCATTCTGAAGTGACTTTGGATTGGCATATGTGGTGATTTGAATTCAATTATCCTGTACTGTAATATTTTGCATATTTTGTTATTGTTTTTCCTGGTTTTCATCATATGTAAGCCACCCAGAATCACTATTGGTGAGTTAGGTGGCCATATAAATCATATAAAGAAACAGATAGACTATATTGGATGCAAACTGTTGTCCCTCCCCTAAAATTTTGTGAATGACACGGAACAATTTCATAATAAAAAACACATCTGAATGTATCCTGAACAATAATCAGTTAATGCTGAACTGAGAAGCTGGAGGCAACAGGGAAGGAGGGAAAGGAAAGAAAGTTGTCATCTATCCTTAGTAAAAGATAATTACTCCAGAGATAGCCAGTTTGTTCCTGTAGTCCAACATTCTTATTTTTTTAACTGCGACTTTTAGCAACATTTTTAATGAATTGTGAGAGCCTATCTATTTGAAATGGAAGTGAAAGTTGGACTTTGAAGAAGCAGGATGGGAAGAGTATTGACACTTTTGAAGTTGGTGTTGGAGAAGACTCCTGAGAATACCCTGGACAGCCAAGAAAACAAACCAATGGATCATTGAACAAATGAAGCCAGAGTTCTCACTCAAGGCACAAACGGTCAGGCTCAAGTTATCTACTTTGGACACATTATGCAAAGACCTAACGGCTTTAATGCAGGGAAAGGTGGAAGGAAAGAAAAGGACAATCAGCAGCAAGTTAGATGGACTCAGCTACAGTGGTGATGATGCACCATTGGAAGACCTGAACCACCAGGTTATGGACAGATTATCATAGAGAAAATCTATCTGTGTGGTCACTAAGAGTTGATACCAACTCTATAGCACACAGTCAATCACTCAATCAATTGGTCATTAAAACTATCTGAAATTTTATCCAATCTTCTATGCCATGATAGGATCCTGATGGTATTGGGATTTATTTTTGTTTTATATTTCACATGGTCCTATCTGTGTTTCCTGAAATCTATGCAGAAATATAATGGGTACATTCAGGAATTGCTCAATTCCCTAAGATATGTCTATAGTCCAACCAATTCTCTCTTATCCAATGTCAGAGGGCTGTAATTATTTCCTTATTTATTCCCATTACAGTCTGAACATTTCAGTTAAAAAATTTAAACTACAAGGGCAGCCTTGGTGGTTTCCATGAAGCCAAAGAAGAACAAAAACTGCCAAGTCAGTCATTGAACTGGATCACACAGAGCCTTGAAAATGCATCACGTCTGGAGGGGATGCTATGTTGTCAGCTGAAGAGCAGCAGCTTTGCCACTTTCAAGCCAAACAGAGAGTCTGATGAGATTTCCATTGATGACTTTTTCTTTAATCCAAAGTTTGCTTGCACTTGGAAGTTAAGCAGAATCTAGTTAGCATTTGGCAGGAGATCACAAGGATATTTGGAAAATAGGATATCTAGCCATTTGGGGAAAAAAATCTTGAAAAATGGCAAGGGTGGACCATTTCAATATTGTTGTGAAGAAAACACCATGGTTGTGTCCATGGAGTCACCAGGAGTCCAGTGTGACTCAGGAGAGAAATGCAAACATGGATAATTACTTCTAAATCAACCATATGAAACTGGGTGACTACTATCTTGCTTCATGATGGATTCCTAAAGTCCTTCTCAGCAGGGCCTGAAGAAAGGCACCGAGGAACTTAGTATTCAACAAAATAGGACAAACACAAAAAGAGAGATAGCCATCTTGGCAAAGTCTGTGACCAATGAACCATTTCAACAAGAACACTGGCTAAGTCCACATAACCCACAAATCCTTAGTGTGCTTTGTTTGGCTCTGGCTTAGCATTTTGGCAGCCAACTGCCAAATTCAATAAACCATTGGTTAAGCAAACTTGAGCTTAGCACCATGTGTGAACCCAGTCCATATTTTGGATTAAGACAAGGAGAGAGGAGAGCTGTTTGCTCCTCAACTGTGTACATTTGGAGGAAAGGACATTTAGGACTTGAAAGTATAGCAGGGGGCTGCTGGCGAGGCTTCTTCATGCTGGAAATGGGGAGAGTTAAGAAGCTTTTTGCCTTTATCTCAGACATTCTTTCAGGGTCTCTGTGATAGAGAACTGCAAGGTGGCAACCTACAGTTAAGATGTCACTTGAAAAGACAGCTGGAAAATCAGCTTTAAATGGCTGACCTGCTCTTGAGCTCAGCTTGACTGAATCCGCTAACGTAATTCTCAAGAGACTAATATTGCATCTGCTTATTCATTCACAAAATGACTAACAACCAAATCAGTTGGTTTCCCTAAAACCCTGATAATAGCGCGTCTATTTTGTTAAATGCTTTGCTATTTAAATACCCTTTCTCACCAATTTTTACCTTGTCTGGGATTGGAAGTTAAAAAGAGTTTAGCATGGTTAATACAATGATGGGAGACGACCAGAGAAAGATGTATGGATTGATGCATAGACAGACTGACAGAAAGACAATGGCAAATAATTTCCATTTTGTTGCCAAGAAAACTACTTGGATATTCCAGAAGTTGAGCTTGACTCACAGGAGACTTTTATTTCATTTACCCTAGACTTTCTGCTAAAACGTAATTCATAGTTTGTCAGTCCTGCCTATATATTTTTAAGCCTTGGGTAGCCTCATACAAAAATATGTTGATTCCAAAGCAAGTATGAACTTGGGATAGAAAATTACCTGTCTTCCACCTGCTTATTATTATGGATGAGGACACAGTATATATGCTGCATACATAAGTCACATACATACATACATACATACATACATACATACATACATACATTTATTTATTTATTTATTTATTTATTTATTTATTTATTTATTTATTTGATTTTGAGGCCACCTGACTCTAAAAAGACATTGGGTGGTTTACAATAAATATACATAAGACACTTCTGATTTTTTTAAATGCACAAGGAAGGTTCACATACAGGGCTAGATCAGGCTAGCTCACTGGACCTCAATGAAGGATCAAGAAATTAGGGGAGATGTTTCACCAACGTGTGTTAGATCAAAGGTCTGGGAGAGGAAAAGGTAGCTCTAGATATTTCCAAGTGAATTGGCTCTTTTGAGAATCAGTTGCATGCATCCAATGTTCAACTCACCTTGGCTACTGTATTCATTGGAATTGGTGCCACCAGGTGGTGGTGGAATTGATGGGTAAGGAGATGGACCTGGACCCAAGGCAGCAATCATCTCCATCACATTAGGCATGATCATCTGGCTAGGACTCATGGTTTTAAATCTTTTAGAAGGAATGCCATCTGGATCATCCTTGATGTGAATGTCTGACTTGATTGGAACAGGTCTCCAGCTGCATGTTGGGTCAATTGTGACTTCCTCAAACTCAGAGCTGTAAAACACAATACATTCTATAATATTGATAGCTCTCAATGCAGCATATACATTTTAGATGTTACTAATACCATAATCGTATTGAAGTCATCAAGTACGATAGCCTAACCAGTGCAGGAATCCAAATTAAAACATTCCCAACAAATGGATTGTCTAGCCTCTGCTTGAACATGTCCAAAGAAAGAAATCCCATCAACTCTCTTTTAGTTTCAGTAGTTGCATCACATTCACTACAGCTCATTTTAAGCCAGTGTTATCACCTTGCTAAGGTGGCCATACTTCTTCCAGAAGAAAGAGATTCTTTCATCTGCATAACTCTTCACCCACTAATCAGATATCCTTGCAAGTAGCAGGAGAAAGGCAAGCTCATTAGACAGTCTAGTCAGATGTGTTAGTTACTACATTAGCCTACTTTAAATCTGGTTGCTATTGATTAGAATCAGCCACCAACTCTTTGATATGTTCCTCACTTTCTGTCCTCCTTGCTGACTTAAAGCTGAAAAGAACCACCACATTAATATTCACAATTCAGGAAAGATCTTTGGAGTCCAGAATTCACACAGAAGGAAAACACGCTCTGAGAGAATGGGATTTTACTGAACTTGCCTTCTAAAATTCTACATTGAAACAGACTCTAGAAAAGGCCCACCAATAATTAGAATAGGTGTGTGAATATAAGAGAGGCCCAGTTTTCAACATTAAAGTTACACTTACTTTTGTATAGCGTTCAAAATACCCCACATATATTGATCCACCTCCAGGCCCTCCAGCAGAGCTGTTTTACTGGAAGAGAAAAGGGTACACACATTTATGTACTTGCACTGCATCTGCCATATGATATTGGTTTCTGGAGGGACATAAGTAAAAAACCTGGTCCCGTGCCTCAAACAACTTACAATCTAAGTTTAATTGGGATGGGAGCAATGGAGGATTAACCAGCAGTTAATTGTGAGACAGGCCCTCCTTGGAAGGTCCTTAAAAACAATCAAAATAGGAAATGGCAAGCTACAGCTTTCCTAATAATGAGATCCTACTTATTCTCATTGGATTCATAGAAGGGGCTGCACCATCATGTCCCATTGTTCTTTTTGAGGAGAAAGTGTCTCAGAAAAGAGTTATTGCTTCCTCCCCACCCAGCCTATCTATCCTGCTCATGATTTTAGGAAGGGTCAGAGATAACGTGTCCTAGTCTTCCAAATACCCTGGTAAGATAACAGCAAATCTCATTACTGTAATTCTCTTGGTTGTGCCAGAATCTCTGCATAGCTCATCCTATTAGCTCACGATGGGAGTTTGGTCGGAAAAAGATGGGATCAATTAAAAAAAAAACAACCCTAAATTTGGTTTGAGTTAGTTAAACACAGTTAGTATTATTGCTCCCTATTTCCTGAAATGTTCTCCTGAAATTATAGTTTAGTGGCAATATTTGGAAGGGATCTTGGAATCAAGGGCTTTGATGGGGGCACACACATCAGAGATTTACAGGTTGCACAACTCTGCCTTAAAACAACCTACAACTTTGGATGCCTGTTTCATTATGTTTGCCACTTTTGAACAAAATCCTTATACATTTGAAGGAAATCTGGCTGCTTTTGTCGGGGCTAAGCTGGGTCAGATGTGTACCTGGATAGATCACCAGGAAATGCCAGAGTTATAGGCTAGGCTGGGAAGTTGAAAGAACCAGCAAACCACTTCTATACCGTTGCCAAGAAAACTGCATGGGTATGTCCAAGTAAACACCAAGAACTGAGTTGACTCAGCAGAAGCTTTCCTTTTATCTTTTTGAGGAACACAGCATAAAAAAGGTCTTAAGGAAAGCTATTTATCACAATTTTTTATTCTGTTATGTTATATTTCTGTTTTCATTGGAGCAAAAAGAAGTATGATGTTGCATCGGTCTAGTTTTCGTTTTGCTATTACCATATGCCTTGCCATGAATATTGGCACTCACTTGCATACAGGGCATCTCCATGTGCCTCGTTCACAGTTCAGCTGGAGGTAGGATTCCAGATCAAAGCACTGCAGAAAAAAGGGGGAAAAATCTTAATTAAACTATGGTGCAGCTGAAGTGCAAAGAAAACTGAAAATGTGGCTACAGAGGCAATGCTCCCGTTGGGTGCACATAAAAAAGAGAAGCCTTTCCATCAAATGCATGTCAGGAAGAGAAAAGCCCTGCGCATCAGGGTGTGCTTCAAACCGCGACAAGAAATTTAATAGTTTTAATCATTAAAAACACTAGGATCCAAAGTTATAGAAGAAGAAAGCTATTCTTTCAAGCACATATCTGTTGAAAAACTTCTCCGAAAGTTTGGGGTGGGAAACATAGATTATATTCTAAAAAAAAAAATGCAACTGGGTTAAGGGAATTAGAACCCAAATACACCCAAGTAATATTGGCAGATTTTTTCGGGGTGGGGAGGATATTCCAAGATATGTGCATGTATAACTCTTAACAATGTTAAAAGTACCCCACCATCAAATAGCCCCATAGGAATTCAGGGAGGCTGAAGGCCAAGCAGCTGGAAAGAAAGTTCATTTACTTCTGGGAGAAACTGGGATTAATGTAGCTAACGGGCAGGAACAGCTCAGAGTGTCCCTGAAGAAGGTTTTGGGGACAATCATTCTAATGTCTTTTGGGTACCAACATACAATGTTTTTGTTTTCCCAGGGTTTCAGCATCAGGTTAATTAGCATTTTAATATTAAGCTATTAAAACTATTGGTTGTTTGTTCATTCTGACTGTTTTTAGCTCTTCTGTATGTCCAATTTATTTTGAATCCTACTGGCAACTGAATATGTTGCATATGGATTTTACTGTGCTCTCTGTGTTGCTTATAGAATGGTACTTAATCAAGCAACTAACAGGTAGATAAAAGCATATATTTAAACAGGTACAGCTTAAGAATAGTCTATTTTTCCAGATAGGATACAGCCTTATTTGCAGTGAGAAATTGCTTTTAAAGGTCTCCAGGGTTGATGTAAAAGTTCCAAAAAAGTCAATGAGAAATCCAAAAGCTAAATTGGATAATCTGGCAAAAAGGCATTTGTCCAATGATCTCTTCCCCATTCCCCCAATCATAAATAAAGGAAAAATTAAGGGGGAGGGAAAGGAAAAATGTACACAATTCAATGCAATTTTAAACATGTTTGAGTAGCCATGACTGTGCGATCAAAACTCCATCCCATCATGGCTGCCATCCTAACTTTGGTCCAACGCTGATGCCCTTCTGGATGCAGGAGAAGACAGTTCTTCTGGAGGGCTCTAACTAAAAACTTAGTTAAGGTGTGGCCAACTTGTGAATTTTTGTGTCTGTGTTCTGACTCTGTTTTTAAACTGAATGTTGGCTTAACTGATGTGAAAGGAATGTGCAAAGATGAGGTACTTGGTTTAAAATAAACCATTAGGATGCAACATCCTTGAAATTTTGTATTTATCACAAAAATTAAATAACTGATTCAAAAGATACACACACACACACAAACACACAAATAGATGTTTTCTGTTGCATTAGTAGCCTACGATGGCATTTATTTTTATTAATTCTTCCACAACCACCAAAACTCATTGAAATGTTTTATGATTCCAGGGTTCAATAAACATGACACTTGCAATATGCCAACAAGACCAGCCAATGCAAGTCCCTGGTTGGCTCTATAGCAAATGTGAAAAAGCTGCATTTTCAATGGAACCTCAACCACCCACCTCTTTTTTCCAGTTCTTTAGGAACTGAGAACTCATCTAAAGTTGGGCAATACATTAATTTGTCAAAGGACTAGCCCTTGTCAACAAGACAATCCTTATCTACAGAAAAGGGCTGGTCCCACTGTGCAAGCCAGCAATGGCAAAGGACACCACACCTTGGCAAGCCTGCTGACCTTTATCTACGAGAAAGGTGGGGGACCCTTAGTAGTCAACAAACTGACCCAGCAGACTGACTGGTGGATTGTTTTCAAGTCACAGTGTGCCTGTGGGTTCTTCAGAAGCTGGGTGTGCTTTTACCATTAATGAGGACAATTGCAACACAGAGAAAGTGGTGGCTTTTATGGCTCTTTTACTATACAAAACTATTTATGGCAAGCAGGAATTTCTATTTACAAAACTGTTAATTTCTGCCAGCCTTTTTCTCAGGGTATTTACAAAGAATCACCCACTCCTTTGGAAAGCTACCAGCTCCCGCCCCCCACACCACACACACCTTTCTCCTGCCTCCCCCTTGGTTCCTCACTGAGAGAGAGAGATAGGAAAGGAATTAAATGCATTACTGTGGAGCGTGCTCAGCATATCTTGCCTTCTTGGATCTCATCAGGCAACCCTCTATGCAGACCTTGCATGATGCACCCCCTTTAGGTCTTCTTCCTCTGGGTCTTCTGCCCAGCTCTTCCTGGTCCAGAGCTACCTGAAGACTCCAAGCATCTGTCTTCAGAGAGCCATTGCCCTTTGTCCCTGTCTGTCTGCCTTGGATTTAAGTGTAGTTCATCCTTCTATCTGGGGTTTCGATTCTCTTCTGCTAAGGGAAGCCACCCTCTTCTCCCTTCTGGGGCCAAGAAATTGCCACCGCACACACAAACTCTCCCAGACTCTTACTACAATGTTTATCTCCATCCAAAATTGTAACATAACGCTGTCTTCAATGGTACATACTGCAACACTTGCTAAAACATGGCAACATATCTCTCCATTTTTATCCTCTCTCTCTCTCCCCACAGGTCAGATGAGCAGCATGCCCCCCAACAACTGGGGTGGTGGGTTTCCCCTTCTGTACAAGGCTTGGCCAATGGGAGTGCTGTCTTCCACTGCCCCACAACAGCCTGGCTACCAACCAGGTCAGCTGATCAGCTCTGGTCTTAGCACAACTGCACTCCAAGGCCATACTTCAGCTTCTTCTCCCTATTTTTCTCTCTCCTTCTGTTGACTCATGCCCACACCACAGCAGCCACGCCAGGCCACTAAAATCCATACGCCACAGTGCCTGGTCAAAACAAGCTTGCTACTATACCTGGTAGCTCAGTAATGCTCCAGGTTTTGCCATTCTGCTTGAGACTGTGAAAGTAGGGTGTAGTCAAGGCCATAATATTTAGCTGATGAGCTAGGAATGGTCTACTTCCCTGAATGTGCCTGATCTTGAAAGCTAAATAGATAGAATTGATCCAACGCACACAATCTGATCGGGAAAGGATGTGCGGATTAACTGACAGATCAAGAAGGTGAGAACCTAGAAAACGGCATTTCCAGTGCAATCCCCTCATTTTGGAATAGCTTAGTTCATGAGGACAGGCTAGTCCCCACCCTTTTTATCCTGTGGGAAACAGGTAAAAAACATCCCTTTTGATATTGCTTTAGAGGAGTGAGTTTTATGGAAGACACAGCCAACTTTTAAGAATTTTAAAGATTTCAATACTTATGGGATTTTATGGATAGTTTTAATGTAATTATGTAAGCTGCCCAGAGTTGTTTGAGTAGGCAGCATACAAATCACCACCACCACCACATAAAACAGCAGAGTCCATCCTGGGTAGTACTTGGATGGGAGGAATATTGACTGCAGCTTGGTAGGTTGGATGTGCCTTCTCTGTCATGGTGGAACATGTCATGGTGGTCTTGTGGAAGAGTCTGTTGGCCTTCTGGAAGGCAGTGAAAACCTGGTATTTCCCCCAGGCCAGGATGGAGCTCTGGCATCTGTGTGTGTTTGTGTGTGTGTGAGAGAGAGATGTTAGCAATGCATTTTTTTTTAAGGGGCCTCGACTTGATTTGTAAATTTGTACAATGCTTTATCTCTCTGTTTGCTGCCCAGAATCCCCCTAATTAGACGGGTGGCTATACAAATTCATTAAATGAACAAATAAAAGGTTGCACCAGCTTGCATTAATGAGACATGAGAAGGCACTCACCTGTACGTGTTTGCAATCATGACCTCTTGCTGGAAGCTGGATCCGCCGGAATGTGATTGGACATTTGAGAGAGACTTTGATCGCTGTCTGCTCTACCCCATCCTCTCCGTTGAGGGGTGCATTGCCCGAGGAGGCGGCCACGCTGCTAAAATTCCTCTTGACTGTTTCAGACAAGGGGGTTAGAATGGAATTCATACTTAGTACTCTCTTAACAGCACTACACACGTTCTTTACTTGATGGAAACTTTCCCAGGACAATATGGAATTCATGTCCTGCATTTCAGGCCAGTTTACATAAAAGTTAAATGTACTGTTCTACTCACTTTTTGTGATACAGTGTTCTGCTGGAAGCAGGCGTTTCTTTAATAAGCCCTGAAGAACAGAACGCACTGAAGGCCGGTGTACTAACTGCAAAACAAACAAATGGGACTGGGGGAGAGGGGAAATAAAAATTCAGTTATCTCTAGAGGATCCATGGCCGTTAAATCCTGGCACCTGCTTTGGAAGCTGTATGGCAGAAATTAGGGAGGGAGCATTTCATCTCACTGGTGTTTCCCCCACCACTAAAAATCTCTCCTTTGGGGTGCTAGCCCATTTCAAAATAGTGGCATGAGAGTCTTCACAGTAATAGCTCCAATTTGTTGGAATCTTTTATGTCATGGAGACATTGGTATGGTCCATCTGAGCAACACCAAGGAACAGCCTTCAGTGGCTCTAAACAATGACTCAGTGAAGATACTTGTCAGCCCCACCAGGTAGACCAGACCAGGAAGTCAACTCCAAAGGAAGGCTAAAACTATTTTTATTCAGATTGCCTGTAATAACAAAATCTTGCAAGTTTGATTGGGTTGTACCCTTCTTATACTCCAGTGAATCAAGGAGAGGTCTGCTTGAGGTGCTTTTGAGTGTTATCTTGTTTCTTGGGGCTTAAAAAATTGTTTCAGCCCCTTTAGTCTAGATAACATTTCTTGCACATTTCCATCACATTCTTACTCTCTATAATACTTCCTTCCAGCTTGGATCAAAATCTAAACCGGAACAAAGATATACTGCCTGACCCTCTGACCATCTATCTGTAGAAAGGTTCTCCCCAGCTCCCTTGTCTCCTCTTTCCTTTATTCCTTTTGGCAGCAGATAGACACCCGAATCTGTCATGAAAATGAAGTGGTCTCACCTTGCATGCTGGTGATGGTCAACAGAGTCTCCTCCCATCACCATACTTACTGAGTATTAAAGGTACAGGGAAATGGCCAATGTGTTTGAAGTGGGCTTGTTGTGATAAAAGATATTGGATGATTGTAATAGTTGGATTGGCCAAATTTGATGGTAGCCTTTAAAGTTTCTCCAAGATGATTTAGTTCCATTCAGGCATTATGCCCATATGTGATGCGGAAACTCAAGTTAAAAGATGGGGTCGCCTCTTTCTCTCCCAACATTCTCATGTAAACTAGCCTCACCTTTGAAACTTCCAGCTTCCTAGGATTAAAGGTGGATAACTGTAAGGGGGCTTCCACTGACATTTGCTTGAATATTCAGCTTTATCAGGGCTCTTGATTATACAATGGCTACAAATGAGTGTAAATGGAGCTCCCTTCCAACTCATCACAGAAAGCTGCATTCTTACAGACAGGAACACTGTGTCCCCTTCGTGCCTTTCCGAAACTATATGGGCATGCAGTTTAAAGAAGGCTTTGTGGAACATGTATGTGGATTAATATTTTCTGGCCATATCCTCTTATTGTATTTGAATATCTAGGAATTATTCTTGATTTTGACCCATCGGATGCAAATTTAGCTGTTTCTAAGAAGCTAGAGCTTATGTCAGCATGGAAAACCCTCTGGTTGGTTTTATTAAGATCTAGTGAGAAATACTGCTTTCAAAAGATAGACTTGAAGAAGATATTGTTGCGAAATCAAAAACTTTCTTTTGTTAAAGGCTGGGCAACATTTGGTCAACTGCAGTCCACAATATGCTCATCCTCATCCTTGGCCTCTGAGGTCCCAAAAGGGATGACTAATGCCCTCAAGTTGGTGTAGGTTAAGCCAATTTGCTTTGCCTTTGGGGGGATTTGTTTTGGGGGGACTATTTGGCAGGCATTTAATGGATGTGGCTAAGCAAAGCAGCTTTAGTACCCATTCTTTATCCTCCCCCCATTTAAATAATCTCTCACTTGTGTTGAACTTGATTCAGTGGTGTCCAAAGGGGTGATGGATTGCATCACAATGTTGTGCCTACCATATTGCAGCTATTAACCTCCTTCCTTCCTTCCTTCCTTCCTTCCTTCCTTCCTTCCTTCCTTCCTTCCTTCCTTCCTTCCTTCCTTCCTTCCTTCCTTCCTTCCTTCCTTCCTTCCTTCCCACCCCCAGAGGATGCTGCTGGCTTGATTTATGGACACATCCATGCAATGTTCTGGGCCCAGTACTGAATTTTGGTTAAATTTCTATTTGTTTTTAAAGCTGAGAGATGTCACTGGGCAGCTCATTATAACTGGTTTTACTGGGGGATCTGTGAAGCAAGGAATCTATTGACAGAGTAAAATCATTTCCCTTTAACACGTGGATTTTTTTAGGTAAGAACATATATGTCCCTAATCAAGATTGTGATGATTCTATTTGTCATTGCCTTTTATAAGGGTTTTTTCTTTTTTACTTCTCACTCTAGGCTCCAGATAAACCTTTATCCTGAATATTTGGCTGTAAACAAGCTTCCAGCCAAAGATTTGGCTGGCTGACCCAACCGCTCAGTGAAGTAGCAAATTATATCATGTTGTGTTAAATTAATTCCACAAAGCTTGGATTTATGATTCTAAATTGAAGTAGTTGATCCAATTCAATTATCTGCACAGGAGTTTGGGACTAGGTGTCTTTGGAGTATGAAAAATTAATCCTGCATTTTTCTAAATCTTTTCCAGGATCCTTAGTGGGATGGCTAGCCTAATTGTAGCTTCCTGGTTGAGTCCTAAAGTCAGAACAGGTACAAGATACTTTGGCATCCAAGACGGAAAATCCGAAGAATGTTAGATATTACCATAAAAATAAACCAAGCTAAACAATTAGCCATTTCCTGCTCTTTAATACTGTCCGAGTATCTACCAATGAAAGTATTCAGCATGAGTCTGCCTATAGCTACTGAACATTTGAAGCATTTCTGATGAATCATTACTAAACTTAAAATACACTCCTGTGTTTGACTGTGAGAGCAAATGAGTGTGCATTTGTACATGCACACAGACCACCCAAAGACAAATAATTCTTGCTGAATTCAGTATAACTTTTCATGAGGTAACTGTACATATGTTTGCAGATTGTTTCCCTAGATTTCAAAAAATTATCATGGTATAGAAACTGAATTTGGAAAAAAAAAAATCGCTGAGTTAGTTTGGCCTCCAGCAGAGATGCAACCAAACAAACACCAGTGAAAAATACCAGGAATGTGAGGTCTTGTTAGAACATTTCCTTAATCTAAAACTATTTTGGTACAGCCAAACCACAGAATTAAGAGCCATTAGGTACTTACACAACAGCATGCTGTGACAGTAATTTGAATTGTATTTCTTCCTGGCTGGCAAACGTGCTTGAGGTGCAGGGGTTTATGCGATGTCTTGTTGTCGCCCCGTTCAATGGTAAGCGGAGTTGCATTGACGCTGACCTGGACCGACGCTGGCCAGTTAGTGTTCATCTGCCTGTCTTCATGGTGATAACACTTGAATTGTAACTCCAAGTCTGATCTGTCATAGAAGGCATGTTTGCATTGGTATAAACAATGGCTTATTACACATGTAAGGCAAATGAGGATTTACCTCAGCCTTTAACTTTGCCTTGTGCAACATAATCAACCATAATTCTGCTTTAGACTGACAGAAGAATAAAAATATGATAAAAATCTTGTCTGTGAAGACGTCCACATGTGGGAAAACCTCACCTCTAGCTACGAAGATGAATCTAATGTTCTTTATATCACCACCAACAATCTGCTTGTTCACAAATGGTGGAAATGAAGTTTTGGAGCTCTGCTTGGACTCGAGGTCCTCAAGGTCCCTTCCAACTCTATAATTTTATGATTCTGTGTAGTGCTTGTGCTTTGGGAGAAACACACATTTGTGTGGTGACTCCCAACCTGTTTTCCAGTTACAGAGTCTACATTTCTATCATATTGCTTTCCAGCCTGTGGACTGTAAAGTGCAGAAGTAAGAGTGCTAATGAAGATGACCAGGCCAGGTCTGCACTCTTTTGGAGATGGCTTGGTAGGGTTCCATGACAGCTCTTTTCAGAAAGAAAGATGAATAGTTCCCATAGAATTTCAAAATTGTATGCCTCAGAAGTCTGGGGGAAGGACAGTGCAGCCAAGAAGTCCTCAATCAAAATTTAGAAATAAAGTAATATGAGAATCAGGCTGATATCCATTTTGAAAACCTGTCAAAGCTGCTTTCTGTTTTAACTTATACCTAACCCAATCAAAGCAGAGTTGTTTTGAGTTTTTTCCTCATGCTTTCTACCTTCCCACAACTCAAATACTTTTTCTGTAACAGCTTGGCATTCTCTGCGTCCAACCCACATTCCATCACACATAAATTGCCCCTTATAACTTTATGGTACCCTGTCCCCAGTTGGAGTTCAAAGTAGTTGGATCTGATCAACTTGATCTGCAAAAATTTGTGCGCACTGCACTACACAGAGGAAGAGTTGTTACATTGTATGGAAAAGCAACACTAGACTTTTCTCTCTGTCTTTCGTTTTGTTTCTCCCAACATAAAACAGGACTGAAACTGGTTTTCAAATCTTTGCTTAATCTGATTTGCCTCAGTGTCCTCAAACTGCACTTCAGTGTCATCTCTTCTGCTTGTCCTCTGACTGCAAGGGGAGAACCTCAGAGCAGAAGTTCCTTCATAAGATGCTTGATGTGAATGGAGGTAAACCTGCCATGGCTTTAATTTGAGAGTGTACATGAGAAGATATTTATACTCCAGAAATATTAAGAGTGTAAAAAGATGTGTGCCAGCTATCAGAAGTTTGCGAAATACAGATATAGCTGATTTAACTAATCTTTCAGGGCTCATACCCATGTGATACACACTCTCATCTACTCAACTCAGAATGTGTTTTCAGTATCTCAGAATAAAGAATTAATATCAGAAAAGGGATTTCCACAAGAGACGTGAACATTACAAAGTCTTCATTTCTAAGAGGGTGATATTACAAGAATGGAATGATGGCCTTTTCCATTGGTCATAGAGTGAAGTGAAAAACTATTTTATTTCCATGCATTCCCCCTCAGTTAGGAATGCAGCCACTTAGAAATTTGGTCTGTGTAGAATACTCTTCAAGTCACATTAATTGATTGAAATATGAACAAAATGTATGGTTATAGAATGGTATGAGATACACACACACTCACACACACACACAAATACTGCTATGATTTTATATATATGAGTGGGTGCATATGTATGTGTGTGTATACCCACGTACATACACCACTATACACATATATATACATGCACTAATTGAATAATCTATGAGCGATGAATATTCATGTAAATTCTTTCTCTGTTTTTTCTCTTAGTCAATAAAAAGGCAATTTCTAAAGAGTACTTTGGCATGCATTTCCCAACACAGATCAGATCATCTGCAAAGTAATTAGCAAAATACTTTCAAAATTACTTAAGAAGTTATGAATTATTTCAGCTGTGTTGTACATGACTGCCCTTTGTTTAAGATGTTTTAATTCTTGAAGTGCCTTATAATTGGTTGATCACTGTTCAAACAGAGATTTGACACTAGAAAGGGGAAATAAAAATGGAAATCATAGAGCCACAGTAGACATTGAATGGGGACAGGTAAATATTACATGTGAAAATGGAAGAGAAGGAAAGGTGTATGGTCAAGAAGAGGCTAAGCTGATTACTGGCTAAAAGAACTAGGTTTAGCATGACAACTGAACTAGGGATAATTAGCATTGGCTAAACCATAGTTTACAAGCCATAATAGCAGGATTCAAGCAATAGGCTATGTCCAAATTAAACACATCCAATTTGTATGTACCACACTTATCTTTAGAATATTTAATATGAACAATATCTTGAACAAGAACACTTAATTTTCTTTAAACTTTTTTTTAAAAAAAACGAATTTACTTTTTAAAAAATTCTGTTGTTTTTTTTTTTAAAAGCAGACAAGTGATATTTGCTTGTCTGCTTGAAAGCCAAAATGCAAGATATCTGTTTCTAGCTGTGGCTATTTGATGCAGATATAATTTGAGCCGTAGGAAACATAAATCACAGTAGGAAAACTTCAAATTAAAATTCTACATCTCCATTTGCAATAAATTGTTAATCGAGGTTTGTTTGTTTATTTATTTGTAGGGCTCAGATGCTGCTCCAGTTGAAGGCAACTTTGAGCAGTTGATTTCCCTAAGTTTAAAACATGGATAAATACAATGCAAAGTGCAGTGCTAGAGATAATAAACTCTCCATTCATTAAATTCCAGATTGCAGGAGGGAAATGCTCACAGTGTTCCCATTGCCCCAAGGCATGTTGAAAAAGCCCAGCAGATTCAGGGCTGTCCAGATCTCAGGGGGAATGTGATTCCCAAGAAGGGGGGCAGCAGCTACAAAGGTCTACCTCCATGGGCCCTATAGATGGCAATCTCTAAGTAAGGAGACCTGAAGAAGCCTCTTCTTCGAGATCTTATTGGGCAGGCATAACTGAGAGTCAAAATAAAGTCTAGCCATGCATTAGAAAATTAAACTGTAATTTCAACACCGTCTGCATTTTCTGCTTCAAGGAAAGCCTAAAAGCAACAAGAAAGACTTTGCATTATTTCCACAATGTCTTACAAGCCTGCTGTCATAAATGGCACGTTTTGAAAGAAAATTCTTAGGGCGACACTGTTATGGAAGTACTGAAAATTAATTTAAATATAAGCTCATCACTTTTGTGTTCTAACCTGTTTTCTTTTGAGCTTCGAGCAGTAACAGCCATGTGCTTCCGTGCAGCTTTATAAAACTCAAAACAAGACTGAATAATGCCAGTGGTGAGTATTTATTAATAAATATACACCAGCTCACTTGACTGTGGTGACGGAAAGATAATGAAGAGGAAATCAGCTATGAAAATCTATAATTGAGGACACTGAGTCCTGGAAATAACACATTGGCTGGGATTGACAAGAGTGATTTGGTATTGGCTTAATGTGATAAGTAAACTTACCCACGACGACAGTGCTCTAACCAGGCTATTATGGCTTGTTCAACAAAACATGATTTTATAATTCCGCTTTAACATTTAAGACTGAAGCCACTAGAAACTAGTGCTACATTAGGGCTACTTTTTGGTGCTTCCTCAGTTGTATGGTTAAAAAAAGTCAATATGGCAGACACAATGGTGTGATCGGAGCTCTGCTTGCTTTTTATGTTCATCTCTAGCACATTCTTTGGGGTTACAGCCTGGAACTGGGGATACCAATGGCAAATGTTCTCCAGCATTGCCTGGTTTACTGGTGGAAATCTGGATGCAGTTCTTAAACCAAAGCATGGAAGTCCTTCCATGAGAATTCAGATCTAGAGAAGGGCTGATGTTTCAGCCTGAGTGGTACTGGTAACCAACTCTTCTTCCTCCTTTGAGTTTTGTTAGAGGGGAACTTAGTTTCTAAGAAGATGGGACAAGGATTGAGCACTGAAGCACTGATCTCCAAACTGTTGTCAAAAGACAGGGGGCTAAAATGCTTAGCAACCCTTCTCCTGCGGGTGGATGTTGGTAAAATCTAACCTACCTTTTAGTTTTCAACATGGTAGTGCTGCAAAATGGGTTAGGATGGAATGGGACACCATCTCCTCTTTTTTCAGGTAGTCTTGGAAGCTTGTTATTTCAGGACACAGAGCAAAGTCACATCAACTGACTCAGGCCAGCAAAACCCATGGGGCTGAAAGAGGGAGGCACTTGGCAATCCAGAAAGGACTCATTTAGATGATCTTTAGATGCTACTGGGGTGGGAAGCACACTTTTCCTCTTTTTCTTTCTGATTGTTTTTGGCAGCCTGGGACTGTAGGGTAGGGATACCAGTAGATGGAGCTGTTTTCTGGAGGCTTCATTGGAAGAAGCTGTTTAAGGAATATGAAACATTTTCCCAAATGCTTGACGTACTGTCTTTTTTGTTCTGGCTCCAGACTGGTGAGAAATTGCACCATGCTTCAGCTGCTGAATTTCGGCAGCTTGGTCTCAGAGGCTCGGGAGCTACAGAAAAGGAAGTTCAGGGCATCTATGTGACTGGCATACTATACCTCAGGGGAAGAACAATCTACATATCCAATTGTCACCCTCTGGTCCATTCGAGCTATATACACAGGTCTGATCTGAACAAGATTATGAAAATAAGCCCCCTCTGGGCTATTTTTGAAAATGTGTCATGATTTGTATAAGGTCCCATCCATTCGTAGTTTTTCCTAGAGACACACAAAACATTTCAAGTTCAAAAGCACTTGACTTCAAAATGGGTTCTTCTAATCTTCTGGAAGTGTTCTGTCACTGTTCAGCTGTATCAGACATGTTCTGAGCTTCACAATATTTCCAGCCTTTTGAGCTGGAAACATTTACAAATTGGAGTTATTTTGTGCCCTGCTAGGCATTTCTTTAGTTCATTTAGGATAATGCCTCCATGATAATAACTGATCACTGGTTCTATTATTGCAAACAGTGCATGTACAATTCAATACTTTGGGGGTTAAAAAAGCAATGCATCTATTTCCTCTCCACTGCTCTGAGCACTGGATTAAGGAATCCAGAATCGGATTATGCAAAATCGTAACTTTTTTTGAGATCACTACAGGATGCAGCCATACTTGGGTGTGGAAGTGGGTGGGAGCAGTTGACAAGCCACCAGCAGGCTCATTCATGTTAACCAACTTCCTTGTAACTAGAAAAGCATGAATCATGAACAGCCTGATGTGACTGCCAAATACTGCATGAATAAGACCTGCTTGTGACTGCTGGAAGACACGGTCTCCTGCTTTGCTTGTTACCTTAACACATTTACTCAGCTGGGAGTAAGACCCTCGCTGACCTCCAAGAGGAAGGCTAAATGTGATTACTTGGCTTTTCATAGGGAGATCAGCAGTGTGTGCTTCTCTGAAGAAAGAAATCAGCCTTTCTCTTGGTACTGGACTCGTTTAAGCATTGCTGAATTTCTTCAGCATGGAATATGCAGGTGTTTGGGGAGATAGGCTTCTGATGTTCATCTGCTGGTGGAGATTAAGGCATCTGACTTTTCTGTGGCTTTCTTTTAATGCTGCAGCTTTAATTTAATTGGCTTAAATTGCAGTACATTTTGGGAATGATTTATTTCTGTAGCTGGTGTTTATTTCTGCTTTATTGATGGATTAGACAGTGAATGCTTTGTTAGCTATATATGTAGATTTGGGGAATGCCTCCATTAGCAGAAGGGACTGAAGAATATTTTTAGAGAAATGGAATTGAGGGGGATATCATTGTGCTAACTGGCTAGTTTGGATTTAAATATTACAGTAGTCAGAACAGCCTTTTCACAGAGGCTTGCAGAGCAATCTGGATCGCATCAGAAAGCTTTGCGAGCCCAGCCATGTCTCCTGGTTTAACACTAGCCATTTGGGCCTGCTGGAGTCTGTGGCTAAAGCACTTTCTTCTGAGTGCTTCATCAAATGCCTCGAGCTCCTCCTTCCACAAAAATGGCTAACACATTTTATGAAATAAATAACCTGACATAACACAGAGCTTTATGTTCCTTGACAGACAAACTTATGATGGCATCGGATTTTACAGGCTAGCCTGCAGTTCAGATGCATCTATTGCTAACTTTGTGCAGAAGACTCCTTGGCCATGTGAAGGGCTGCATTTCTGGAACTGCAGTAGTCTGATACGAGAGCTGTCCTTTGTAGTTTATTATCTGCATTCTCCAAACAGCTAACTGCCCCTTGAAAGCCTGGGATTCCTTGACATTAGCTTTGCATCCAGTTCAGAAAACCTAAGGGTTTGTCCTGATGGCTAATCCCTTCTTAAAACAGCTGTTCACTGGAGCATCTGAAATTGACTCACTGGGATATAATACCAAGCTTTCATTAACACTCCCAATGAAGCTATCTGGATTAGGGTCAATTTAATTATTTTCTCAGGAACTTGTTGAATTTACTTTTCCTGCACTTCTGGCTTTCCCTGAGCAGCATTTTTGCTTCCAATCTACTGAAGAATGCTGTTGTTTGTCATCTCGCTCTACTTTTTAGCAAAACTTCCAGCGATGCGGCCTAAACAGAAACAAAGCATGCTTCTCGTAGGAGTCCAGAAGACCTACCTAACCATGATTTACAGGTGATAGTAATTACCATGTCTCAGGGTGGATCCATACTGTAATTTCCTCACTCTCCATTTGCAAATGTGAACAATAAACTGGCAGTTTTCCACATCTCAGTCTTAGGTCTCAAGCAACCTGGTTACTGAGGTTCAGAAGTACTTATGTATTTGCGTACATATGCTCATGAGCTCCGATCTGGCTTTTGAAAGCATGCCTACTGCTGTTTAATGATGCATTCTTGTTTTTCATAGTGTGTGGGTTTGCTGTAGGAGAACTCCACTGGGTCCATAAGAAATCTCATTAGTGTATCCTAAGGTCAAGGATGGGACTTATCCAACAGCCTCAAACTGAGATTCCTAGCATTTAAATTCTAGTTCTTCTGCTCAGTGAAATGGGTGATCATTAATTTTATGACTTTCCACATCAAATAACACATATATTGCTTTGATGATATTGAGGGCCACCAGTGCAGGATGAGATTCCTTTCTCCCATCTCCTTTCAGTGCAATCTGTAAGAGAACTATCTGCATCTTTCAAAGGCAGAAATAAGGCAAATTAAAACAACAACAGAAAGATACAGCTTCTATAGCAAAAAAAAAAAAAAAAAAGTAGAAATTAAATGTTTCTTCTTAAAACCTCTGCTTTATTTGGTTGTTTTTCTTCCTGTAATTCAAAAGATAGTAACTTTGGATTTCTTTCAGATGTTGTCTTGCTGACCTCACTAGGGCTTATGTGTTTGTTCCTAACTTTTTGAGTGAATACAGCCTGATTTTCCAAAGGTAACCTGTCCATCTATCTTCAAATGTGAGCATGCTTCCAGTCCACTGCTGGCTAAAATAAGAGCATTTTATTTGCCATCTTGTTCTTCACTCTTTTTCAAACCTACCTCCACATTAGTGTCTGATGAACAGTAGGCCGCAGGTGAAAGACGTGATTGCTGACTGCCAAATTATGTTCCAATCGGAAGGGCTCTAACACGACCCCATCTCTCACAGGGAACGTCAAACGCAGTTCATCGTTATGGTTGGCTGGGATTGAAGAGGGAGAGAAAAGTTAAAAGTGAACTTTCCTGCTACCCTGAGCAGTGTAATAACAATGCATACATTGATACTGGACTATATGATTCAGCTTCTCCTGGATTTCCTTAGAGCCAAAGTGATATTCTTGTTTCCACATTCTCTTTTGCTTTTGGTGAGATCAGACTTACTCAGCTCATCCCTGCTGACTTTTGAGCTTTTGCACCCAACTGTTCCTGTTAGATGGAGCAATCCCATTTCTAGGTGTGAATTCCTTCCTTCTCTCTCTTTCTCAAAAGTAGGCTTTGGGATTATGCAAGTCACATAACTCTTTTCAGCAGAAGAATTGCAGGAATGGGAGGAATTCCACTTAATACACTGCATGTCTTCAAGATCAGGAAGAAATTGTGCATGGAAATAACTCTGAGAGTTTCCAGTGTGGTTTTTTACTTCTTCTTATAGGGACTAGGTATGAACTGAAACTGAAAAGATCCTAGTCTTACTAACAACAAAAAAAATAAAGATATTTAGAACTGGGAAGCTTCTGTCCCCTTTTTCCAATATATCTTGTTATATGTATTGCCCTCATCGGCTTACAAATTTCTGAAAGATACTTTATCAGCAGGAAGTCACTGCTGGCCATAATGTTTCAGTGAGACAAATATTTTGTACAGTTTGCAGAGAGGGGAAAGCAGCATCAGAAGAACACTTTTTGGATGCAGTACTTACTTGGAGGTGGTGGTAAAGCATTGATATTTGGCTTAATGTCAGGTGGGAATGGCGGTTTGACATCTTGATTAGGGGACAGGTATGGAGGAATATTGCTCCCCGGAGTCATAGGTGCTGTAGGATTTCCTGGAACAGGCGAATGAGGGTAATTTGCTACAGGAACAGGCCTTGATGGCTGTAAAATGGTGATTGCAATTGGAAAAGGAGAGAAGGAAACAGAGAATTATCACAGTGGTCAGGGAATTTAGGCTGTGAAGTAACATTCCACAAGATAGAAGTATTTAACACATGCGGCAAAAACATAGGACAGGCCGGTACCACCTGTGAGACACTGAACTAAAGCTTGACTACTAATCATTTGGTGCAACCTGGGACTTAATGTCTTTGTTTGGCTAGCTATTGGGGAAGCTTTAGGCTGAGAATGGGGAACTGTAGATCATGGGCTGGATGCCTCCCTATTCACTGTCCCCATTTCTCCTCCCCTTCCCAACTCCTTCTCCTCAGCCCCATCATCCTTGTTATATCTTTCTCAGCCCCATTTCCCCACAGTGCTGTCCCTGGTGCTCCTTCTGCCTCATCCAAGGGAAGTCTACAGAAACTGTTTCTGCTCAAAGCCTTTCCTCCCCCTGCAGTGTTACTGCCAGCAAAGATAAAGAGAGAAGTTTTGGGAACTATCTTTCAAGTTGGTTGGAATGTGGAGATGGTTGGTGTGAATCTCTGTGTGTATGTGTGCCCATGTGTTGGGAATGTTCCTACAATCATGGTCACTCCACATCTTCTTTCTCTCTTGACTCATACAAGCATCCTTAAGAGTACAAGAGAGAGAAAAAGTCAGAGGTGCGTCTTGAATTGCCTATAGTAAGAACTCACCTCCCCAAGCTTTAGGAAAAACCTTCCCCCACCCTTCCCTACTTCTCTTAGCAGAACAACTTTGCCTGTGCTGGATGTTGTTTCTTGGTCATCTCCGAACGTGACAAAAACACAGAACCAGATTTTTTAATAGCTGCCACTAACGGGTAAATATAAGTGATGGAAAATAATTTGTTGTACTGCTGACTCCTTAGGGCTCCTTGACTGCTTTGATTTCCTGCCCCTCGCCCAGCTGACCCCAAAAACAATTCATCACAACTCTCTAACTCTACTGCTCTAGATACTTTTGCATCTACTGGGTGGATAGCTTCACACTGCCGCTGTTTCCACTCAACATTCCAACAGTTCAGAGCCAGCCGGGAACTCTTCACTACCACCAACCTTCACTTGCTAAGAACAATGGTATGGTGGTTGAACAGCTGTGGGGTGGGGTTAAAGGAGCAGGGAGGAGGGGGGAGGCAAGCGTTTCAGCCAATAGGAGGTCAGAAGCATCCATGAGCTATGCAGAGCTGCGCTGCTTTTAACAAAAAGACTGGTCTTGTTGGGATTTCAGATACTTTACAGCTCAGTTGAGTGGGCAAAAATGATATCATGGGATTGGACAAGTCTAGGGCTGATTCTAAACTGGAATGAAGTCTCCCTCTGGAAGTGCCTTATATCTTCAATGGCCATTGCTGAGCATTCTGGGATTGGACTTCCACACATCTAGAGAAAGACCTCATGGGGAAAGGCTGCTGTGAACTCTTAAGTATTTTTGTACAGCAGTGAATATGTGAACCTTCATGGCTTTGATTACAAGCTTTTGTACCTATAACAATGTCTGGCCAATATCAAAATAATATATAAGCAACAGTTACTTATGCAGATTGCAACAGCTTTTAATTACTATATCATGCATATTCAAAGTTTTCCAAATAGGGAAGATAAGCTCTGATGAATGAATAAAAGATGGGGATCAACAAAAGATCGTCCTCACCTTGTAATATTGCCCCATGTTAACGGCTGGAGCAGGATATTGCCCCGAGTTTTGCTGGTTTGGCATTCTCTGTCCCGGGTAGTTGGGTGATGTAAGGGGTCTCGGAGGATTGGGCGCAGGATACTGACCAGGCTGGGATGGAAACTGGTTATTTGGTCCATACTGCTGGTTTCCATAATTTGGCTGGTTGATAGAAAAGTACCAAAACAAAAACAAAAACCATACATTATAATGATACCTCTGGTGAACTGCAACTAAACTGGAGCAGAACCAACCCTGTAACGCTTTATTTTGGCTTTATTTACTTAATAAAAATGGATATATTTGTTTGGCTACTGCAAGTGAACCCCAGTGATTTTTGTGAGGACAATTTGTTTGGTTCAAAAGAAAAAGGGTTTATAAAGACAGGATACAGTTCAGCCAAAGATATGCACTTTCACTTTGTCCATGGGAGAAACAGAACAATTTCCACAGGTCTTAATGACAGACAAGACCCCCATCATTTTGAGATAGACAAAAATAATCCAAGATTAGAATTCTGTTCAGCCTTTACATCCTGTCCCTTTTAAACATTTCAGACTTATTGCTTGATAACAAGGTGGTTGCTCTAGCACAGTGTTGTCCAAACTTGGCCACTTGGCCATGCTAGCTGGGGAATTCTGGGAGTTGAAGTCCACTCATCTTAAAGTGGCCAAGTTTGGACAACACTGCAGTCTAGCATTACTCCAAGTGGAGTGGCGCCATCTAGGAGGTGATCTTGAGAAAAGCTAAACACTGTTGAACCTGATTGATACTTAGATGGGAAGCCACCGGGAAACTTTGGCTAGATTGGAAGAATAAAAAAAAAAAGCTTGCAATGGCAAACCATTTCTATACTAGACTGTTGGCAAGAAAACTACATGGATGTGTCTGTGTACAGAGCAAGCAAATTCAACTTGAGTCCTTTTCATAGGCATCGTCTCTTCATTAGATTTCAAAGACTAAAACAGTGGCTAATGCTGTGATGTTTCTCTAACCCATTACTGGTTTTAAAAACCTATAATCTCCATAGTTTGCAGAAGACAGAAGCAAGCCCGCCCCAAACTCAGCTGCTGATACCCACCTCCCCGGGATATGGTCTCTTCATGCCTTGCATAGGCAACGATTGAGGACGTGGGCCAGGGTAAGCTTGTTGGGGCATCCTCTGCCCATGGTTGAAAGGACTCATTCCTGGAGGCCTGGCCTGACTCATGCCCATCGGTGGCCCACTCATATTGGAAGGCGTCATGCCTGCCCCCATGGACGCAGGGTTCAGGTTGGCTGGCATGGAAGCGGGACCCCGAGGGCCAGGCTGGTTCATGAACTGGCTGTTGTAAGGCTGTGTTGGACCCATCTGGAAAGAGGAACAAACCTTCAACAGAAGAAGGAGAAGAAGAAGAAAAAAGAATAAAAATGCGACATGAACTTAAAACGGGAGCGGGAGCCATACAGATGGGAATCAGAGCTGTGTCGCATTTTCCAGTGAGAGATCTGTTCTGTTTCTTTGCATTTTGGAGTATGATCACTGCTATTGGAATTTGAAAAAACAACTGAAAAGTAGGCCATAGTTGATTTTATGGCAGTCATTAAAACCCCCCAGTTAAATTAGTTTAAATTCCATGGCACAATAGTTATGTTCTATTACAACTTCTGAACAGGACACATGAGCTCATTTCCAAGGGCCATGGGACAAAGTGGAGAAATGCAAGATAATTATGGCAAGATAATTATGGCAAGGGACTCAGCAATCTCTGGAGGGATGGGGCAGCAAAGTGGGGTTGCATGAACAGGAAGAGCTTATCTATAGTGAACTTTGCCTGATCCAGGTTGGGCTTGGTTAGTCCTTGGTCAGGGATCCATCAGGAAATCTAAGGGCAACAGATGAGACTGGGAAGTTTAAAAAAAACAAAAAACCTGGAAGAACTCAATCTGCTTCTGCTAGGGAAGCAGCATGGAGATATTCATACCTGTCACCAAAAACTGAGTTTCACTCCAAGAAGATTTTAGTCTGTGTGTGTGTGTGTGTGTTTTATACTGAGAGAAAGCATAAATTTTTGATTTGATTTCAACTAGAGTCATGATTTTTGAACCAAATATAGAGCAGGGATGTCTCTGTAGTGATAGTATTAAGAGGTCAGCACAAGGGGAATGTCCTTCTATTTGCTTTTTCTATTTGCTTTCTGTTTGTTCTTTGGCTACCCTGTGTTTTATTTCTGCTTACTACTTTTCTGCTGGTATTTTAAACTGGGTTGCTTTAGGATGGCAGAGTGCCCTTTGAGGGGCGGCTCAGGACACACCTGCAGTAATATGATGCCATTTGGCATGGTGCAAAGATAAATTAATTTGGGTTTTCAAAAAGAAAAAGGAAGGGAGGGAGGGAGGGAGGGGGAAGGGAAGGGAAGGGAAGGAAAAGGATCTGCCTTTTCTTTTTTAATTTTCCTGCCACTTTGTACTTAATTTCTGCTCACTACTTTGAGGGGGGGGGGGTTACTCTTTTAAATTCTACTGTTTAAAGATTTTTGTTTTAAATTCTTGTTTTTTTTTAAACCATCATTTTAATGTTTGCAAGCCTTCCACAGATCTGGCTGAAGGGGAATGAAACATCTCTTACAAACAACAGCAGTTAAACAAAAATGTTTCCTAGGCCAAATGCAGTCCTTTTTCACCTTGGCTTTAATTTTCTCTGATCTCGGACAGACCTTCTACTTCCTCTGTAATCCCTTTTCAAAATCCCCTGTCTTTTCTGAGGTCAACCGAGACTAGCCAAAAATATCCAATCTAAATAAATAAATAATAATAATAAAAAAAAGAATTCTGGAAAATACGCAAGGGATAATGAAGTCATCAAACTAAAAATAAATAAAAGTGATGCTCTGCATCAACTAGTAACTACTTATTTATAAAATCTTTATTGACCTTTTAGTAAGAACCCTGTCACCACCCCAAGAAGAAATGAATGAGACCTCATAAATTAAAACAGCTCTTCCAAGATAGAATGTGTTAAAATATACTCCAGGGGCAGTTAAGCACAGTTCTATGACTCTTAGAAGCTAGAAGTGAACCTGGAATCCAATGTTAATTATAAAAAATCATAGAGGCCAATTTCCCTAGTGATTCCTGATTATAAAATTATTACATCTGGGTTGATGTAATGATGGAACACCATTACATGTAACTATTGAGCTCCCTGATTTTCTATATAATGAGCAAATTGATAACAATGCTGGAAAATTACAAAGTTTAATTAGTCACAGGAACATGGCAGATAAACCTGTTTCTAGTTAGAAAGATTATCTGCCCTCTAATGTGTAATTTGTTTGGAATTACTAGCAATTATAATTAGATAAATAATTGTAACTGAATTAATATGAAAGGAACAAAATAAAACAAATTTGTCTCAATGCAGATTATTTTGCATTAATATTCACAGATACAATTAACCCTATTATAAATCTAGAAAAATCATTAAGTATCAATAAAGATGGAGATAATAGCTATAAATCTGAAAAATAAAATTGAATGTATTCAGAGAGATTTAAGATGTTCATTAAAAAGCTGGGGTTACTTAGTAATGTTCCAAATAAAAATAAAGAAAAGCTGTTTAGAAATACGAATGGGACCTGTTTTTAATTGGAAATGTGGGCTGTATTTTTATGGGGTTGCAATATAATAAAAAATGGGTGTAATATTTTTTGTATTCCAGACTTTACCAGTAGTGACAGACCTGAATACTTTTTAAAATGTCAAAGAAAAATTAGAATAAGAAGAGTATAAAACAGAATTAAAATCAGCCATATTGCAAGATAAAAAAATAAATTATTATACTGTATTCTGTACTATATTCAGTACTGCAAACAAAAATACACATGTTGTCCATGAAGTCACCACGAGTAAAGCTTGACTTGAGGGAACGTTTGCCTTTTTGTCCCTCTAACTGATTTTGGCTGATCTCAAAAACCTACTTAATACTTGGAGGGGACACCAATGGGAAATCCTTTTACTTCTCTAGATTGAGAAGTAAAAGAAAAAAAAAATCTGAGAAAAGACAAGGACAAGCCACTTTGGTATTGCTACCACATGGACATGGCCATGAAGTCACCAGAAGTTAAGTCAACTTGAAGTTAAGTCAACTTCTCCACCTTTTACTCTGTCTTGATAGTTTCTGTTGTGACTGTCTTGAGAAACTGTCAATATGAAATTCATATTGTCTCATAAGTGAATAGCAATCTTCCTGAAAATCTCAAAAACTCCAGTTCAGAACCATCTCAACCCCCTTTAAAGTTACATCTCCCTGCTTGTTTGGACGAGCAGCAAGATGTCACCAGCAGATCTGCATGCTTTCCTAAAAAAAACCCATCCTAGTCTTACTCACCCTTATTGCTCTGCTAGCATGAACATCAAACCTAGAATCTCTGGCTTTATGCAACAGGCATGCCTCCCCGTCTTCTTTTAAAAGAGAAATAAGCTAAGCTAAGCTTTGTGTGTGTGTGGCGGGGGGGGGGGGGGACAGGGGGGACAGTCATGATCATTTCCTTATGATGTGTTTTCCCAAACCGGGCTGGATTTTATATCAGTATAATATTATTATTATGTCACTATAATCTCTATTTCTACCAAACTTCATGAGAATGGAAAGTCCCCCACGAGGGGACTAACTGGCACTCTTACCGGTCCATACTGATTCATTTCCTTGTTTTGGGTTTCCTGCAGTGCTGCAACTGTTGCGGTGGCTGTAGCTGTAGCAGTGGCAGCGGCGGCTGCAACAGCAGCCGCTGCTGCAGCTGCTGCTGGTTGAGTGAAATCAGCTGGTGGTCTGGTGTGCGGCGGGATCCCCATTCCCGCAGGGTTATTAGGGCCTCCTGGATAGCTGAGGGAGAGAAATCAAATTTATAGACATCAGTGTCTGAGTCTGCATTTAGGACCGGGAGTAACACAATTTGTGGGGAGGGGGGATTGCAACATGATTTTTTTCCTTTTAAACACATATCCCTGCCCTTGGCTTGGACATGACCACTACAGAGTTCTGGGAATGTCAGCAATGCAACATCGTCACAAATGCATTCGTACATAATGATGTGTTCCCCAAAGAAACTGCTCTATGCTTTCCTTACTGGTTTTGCAGTCATAACTGCCCACATCTCATTCTAATATGTCTTGCAAACTACCTGACTCCTGAGAATTCCCATCTATTTGCTTCATATTTCTTTATGTTCTTGCTTAGTCCCAACCCCATTTGACTGTTCAGGTTATTCCCCAATTTGGGGATGCAGAGAAGCCTTCCCCCAAAATATGCAAGGAATTCCTCCCTTGTTTTTTTTGGCTGGTCATCTAGTTCCTTAAAGATGGGAAGATTCCAGCAGACTTCACCAAGTGCTACACTGCCACAGTTACTCTTACAGTGACAGGGGAAAAGGTCACCATTATTCCCTGGTGTCAATATGCTGGAATTAGGTCAGGGTGTGGAGGGCTGACATCATAACTCTACTAAATCATCCAGGAGTTCAACAAGATTTTAGCAAGGAGCTTCTAATCTAGAAATCACTTTGGCTATTATTTCTGGCTGGTTAACATATATCTGAC
Organism: Liasis olivaceus; assembly: GCA_030867105.1. Classification (NCBI taxonomy): domain Eukaryota; kingdom Metazoa; phylum Chordata; class Lepidosauria; order Squamata; family Pythonidae; genus Liasis; species Liasis olivaceus. Next base: position 6,783,207 of record CM061353.1, read on the forward strand.
AGAAGAATAATCCCATCTTGGACAGTCCTGAATTATGCAAACAATAAATATAGCTTTATAAAGGGACTATATTGTCTTGTGAAGTTTGCTTCTAACTATTATTTAAACGCAATTTTCTCTAAGGCAAGAACAAGATGAATGCTATTGGGTTTAGTCTTGGTAACATTCAACATTTATTCTCCTGAGCAAAGCCATAACACTTATATCTATCAATATCCTTCTTAAAGATGCTCAGCAAAATGTTAATCACTGTTAAGCCTGTGATTTGCATCATGCTTTCAGTGTTAATTAAAACTTTATCTTATTTTTATAACTTACTTGATTGAGTTGAGTCATGTACGAATAATTTTCCTGAAAGTATTTTGCTTTAAATCTGAACCCTTCCCTTCCCTTCCCTTCCCTTCCCTTCCCTTCCCTTCCCTTCCCTTCCCTTCCCTTCCCTTCCCTTCCCTTCCCTTCCATAGCAGCTAAATAGTTTACTAGACATGATAACTGTATGTTTCTGAACTTTATTTTAGATGTTTCCCATTCACAGGCCTTTAAGAAGGCTTTACAACAGCTCTCTTGAAGGACCCATGAATGTAACCTGCTGGTTATTTTGGATATCTTTGAAACTTATCTTTCCCAGGTTCATGTCTCTGTTTTTGATGATGAATACAGAACATAATTTTCCAATGAATCCAATTCAATTCCCACCACGTTTTGATGGCGCCTGACTCCTTTCTCTAAGCCTTTTCTAACTTAACATAGACAGGGCAAGCTCTCTTCCAGACAAGCCAGCCTTACCTTCCTGCAAAGCCTCCGCTCCCGGGGTAGTTGGGCCGTCCATACATGCCTTGTTGAATGTATGACTGATTGGAGCTTGCCTTGGCTGAGAAAGGCTGCTGTTGCCCGGCAAACTGAGGTGAATTCATGCCAGGGTTGCTGGCTGTCATCCCAGAAGCCATGGGATTCCCTGCTGGGTTCATAGCACTGTTGGCATTTGCCATGGGATTTCCCAGCACCTGATCAAAAGGGAAAGTGACATCTCAGAGAACATCTGTTTTGCACAAGTAACAGCTGTCATTTTAAGAATTTGTCCCTTCATATTTGAGAGAATAAAATAATAGCAGAGTGAATCACTAAAGGAAAACCTAACGGGGGTAGAAGCACTGAGATAACATCACTGCTTGACCTCTTTACAACTTGTTCAACTTTGTTGGGCTAAGAGAGATACCATCAAAAGTGACAACGGTGGACCATCAACCTCTAAAGCCAACACACAGAGTGGTTCTTTTCTCTCTTTTTCTAAACTATAACTCCTAGCCTGATCAGTAAAATCCAAGAACATAGCCTTTTTAGGATATAGCATCCCCCAAGTAATATGTCTTCTGGTGGCTTGCTTAATCTTAACATGTATACAAAAGATACTGTAAAATACTGAGGTTTAATTTTATAATGGAGCAAATAGAATTGTGAAGTAAGGAAGAGAAATCCAGAGAAATCTAAGATCACAGAGAACCACCTTCTGTCTGCTATAGCAGTCCTGCAGAAGGGAACATCAAGGTGTGCAGTTCTACAGTCCTGCAGAAGGGAACATCAAGGTGTGCCCAAGGTCACACGTTCTACCCCCGACAAGTCTTAGTGAAGGACCTCAGAAGGGAGGAGATGCTTCTGCTTTAAGGGTAAGCAACACCAAGTAGGGAAGACCAATTATCTGCACAAGACATGCATCCAAATCTCTTTTGCTTGTCTCAACACCCTCTGATTATCCCATGGTTGTAGTGCCTATTCTATTTGCATTCATCCTCTGGCCATCCACAGAACAGGGATAGGCTAAATTCAATCTTCTGTGGCTTACACATTTTATATTCCTAAACAGATTGTGGCCATCAATGAATGTTTTTCTACAAAGAAAGAAATGCCTTGACAATTTTAGATATGTAGTGCTTGTGAGTACACACTTTTGTTTCAGGATGCGAATCCAGCCTAGAGCTATCTCATGCACCTTTCAACTGCACATGTCTCAGTAATCAGTATGTCCCAGATGGTCTACTGAAAACTGGCCAGTGGCAATCCAGAAAACCAATCCAGAAAACCATCTAGCTTCATCCTTGCAACAGGATGCTCTATGGTGAGCAATATTACCTGTTGAGCCAAGTTTATACCCTAACCAACCATTATTCAGCCTTTGGGGGCAGGAAGTGCATCTACCTTATCAGACCTGAAAAACACAATCAAGGAGAAGATTCACAGGATGTTGCTCACCTGGCTCTGGGATGTATTAGTCACACCCCATACTGTCGTGACCACCGATAGTGAGCCTGGTGGCTGGTTACTGTTTTGTTGCCAAGGAACAGAATCATAAGGAAATGATCCATCACTGTAATAAAATAAGAAAGAAGAAAAAGAAAAGAATAGAAAAAGGGGAAGGGGAAGAGACACACACAGTAGATAAAGTCATACTTTAATACTTGAATTTAAATGACTGCCAGGGCTGGTGGGAAGAGCCATCTTTTCATTTCTGAATGGGATTCTTCCCTAGCTAACTTGATGAACCTTTCTGACAGAGATAACACTGATGAAGTTCATTGTTCTTTTTGGGTTGCAAAGGAGAGGGAACGTTTTTGCAGCCATGAAAGGAAGAAATACACAGTATTGGAGAGTGAGGCACAAAATGTATATGACAATGAGGATGAAAAGTGAATGGGAATGAAATCAGTTGAAGCGCAAACTTTTCATGTTTGGCTACCTGCCAAAGTAGCACCTGGCAAAGCATTTTGGAAAAGGGGTTTAAGCAGCTGATAGAAGATGTGAATGCTTGGGGATTTTTGCTGTGCATGGTCTATTCCTTTTTGAAATCTTGGGCCACCTGAGCTTTACTGTAACTCCTCATGCCACTTCAGCCCAACCCTTTTTGCACTGGCTCAAAACAATCCTTTGATTGGAGAGAAATTACAGAGCCATTTAAAATTAGACTTCAGTCACATAACTAACAAACCAAAAATGCTATTAGTGAATTGGGCTTCTGCATGGAAGGTACTGAGGTATGGTGGCTGAGACTCAGCTCTGGCCTACAAAGTCCTTATTGAAATTTTACCCTGATTTACTTGTTTCTCAGTATCAGGCTTCCTCTCCCTTTCTAAATCTGGAAATAACAATCCTGAGGTTGAACGTGGACTCATACAATATTGTTAACAGGCTTGGAACATTAAAAAAGCTATATAAATGTGAATGGTTATATTACTAAAACCTTGAGTTAATAAAACTATGTATTTTCTGGTAACAGCTAAGATCATGTATTCCTATAAAGTATATTCACTGATCAGATTTATATGTGGCTCTTCTATTTTATAACTCCCTTTTATAGATGAATTTAGGTTGACAGATCAAGAAACTATATACCCCCCATCCAAGTCTCCATGGTCTTGCCTATCCTAGGACTGAATAGGGTAGAAAAAACTACAAATCATAGTCATGATGAATTTGTTTTACAACCTATAGCTATGAAGTTTCCAAGAGAATTCAGTGAAGTCCTATATTATTTCCTCAGCTGTGTAGATCATAAGCAGGAGGGGGATGGGGAGGCCAAGTCAAGATATCAGCCATCATCGTATGATTGAAGCCCCACCCCTTTTAACATGATGTGCATAAAAAGAGGTGGGGCTTCCACTACGTGGTCACAGCTGCCATCTAATGATGGGCCTTAGTATAATCAGTGTAGTACAAGACAATGATGTGAAAGGAAGCAACCCAAATGGTCATGAAGCTCAAAAACGCTCCTTTCGAGTAAAGGCTGAAATGTTTGGGATTCCTTAGTTTAGCAAAAAGGCAACAGAGGAAGGGGGTGCTTGAGGGTTATAAAATCATTCATGAGACAGCATTTTTTCCATCTCTGCAAACATGAGGACCAGGGTCATTTAATGAGGCTGTTTGGAAAGAGTTTCAGTACAGACAAAAGAAAGCCCTTCTTCACAATGAGCTATAGAATTCATTACCACAAGACGTTTTGATGGTTGATAACTTGGATGGCTTTAAAGGGGTACTGGATAAATTGATGGGGGACAAGTCTATGGAGGCCTAAAAATCTGGAAGACTAACTACCAGTCTCTATCTCCAAATTGTGAGCACCCCACAGAAATCTGCTTAGTCACTTTGTGAAGCAAAATGGTGAATTAAGGGGGGCCTAAATCTCATCCAGCTCTGTTCTCATGATCTTATGGATAAGAGTTATACACATGCCTTCAATCTGTTCTTCCAGAGGTCTAGGCAGGACATTTGGAGAGCCTCCACCCATTCTCCTAACATCCCGTCATGCTCCTAGCAGACAGTGAGATGGATAGGAGGAGAGCAACAGCTCCAAGCATCTGCACTGCAGGGCTAAAGAAACCTTTTGGGAATAGAGCCCCAAATCATGTTTTTTGAAATCAAAATATCCAGGACTGTCATGGGCCACTCTAGCCCTCCTGCTGTTGTAGTATGCGCCTTATGGACATGTTTGACCTACTGTGTGCCTAGTTCATGCCCGCAATAACAACTGTGCATTAAAATACATTACTACCTATTATTTGTCATTGTCCTCTTATATGTGCCTAATCTGTATTAGTGACAAACATGCCTATCACATCTTCGAAAAAGCAAACATTAAAAAGCGAACTACTAATATACAACTCCAAAATTTTGAATACACCAATATTAATAGACTTAATAACAACTCAGATTGGATATTAACATAACATGTAAAAAAGGATGGGGCTGTAGCTTTTTTTCTGTATTATCTGATTAACTAAATGTTGTTGCTATGACCACTAGTGCTGGAGAACGGAAAGTGCCCATTTCACTAGGACACATGTATAAAGGAAATATTTGTGCTTGCAAGCAAGAGAAATCTACAACTGGAAGGGGGTGTGTCCAGGATAATTAAAAACTTATAATGATGTTTCCATTGCTTGTTAAGTATGGGAGTCCAAATGTAACATATTTCATGGCCAAAATCGGACAGATCAACAGTTCTTATTGGGTGAAAATGAATGATGCACAGAAACAAAGAAACAGAAGAAGGAAGAACACAAATGGCAAAAATAAATGGGTTTGATATATCTTCTTAACGATGATTCATTGTTAAGAATTTTTATACTGAGGACAACCCTTTAGCATGACTGTATTCCATGCCTAAAGAGTAATAGATATAATTGGGGTAAAGGAAAGAAAACTGCATTGTAAAATACAGGGACTTCCTCCAGAACAATTCATAGCAGAGTAAGTTGTCTAGATACAGAGAAGAGGGGGTTCTAAAGATTGTCTTCTAACTTAGATATCATTGCATTGGCTTTCAGATGGTGGCTAGACAGCTAAAATAAAGCAACATGGATTGCTCCAAATGGCACCCTTAATATTTACCCTGTTATTGTTATTGAGAGATTAGAAAAAAAAAAAGAAAAGAAAAGAAAAAAGGAGAATAGGAAGGAGAGAGAAAGTATCAGAAAGTGGAACCCCTATCTTAGGTTGTCTGTAAATGGAGAAGTTAATTCATTTCAAACCTGAGAGACAGAACTAGGTCTCATGATGATGTAGCAATTGGAAATATTGAAATCAGAAAATATTAACACTATATTCCTTTATCTGTTATTAAAATCTCATTTCCCTAGGGTACCTTGAGAACCTGATGAGGTTCAGTGAAAGGCTAAGGGGGGGGGGGGGAGTTCAATAAAAATGCAGCCAATTTTCTACCACCAGAACTCTTGATCTTGATTGAAATTGGGGGAGGAAAAAAAAAAAAACCCTAACAGGTTCCTCAGCCTGCCAAAGTTTGAAAATTCATGCACTAGATAATGGTAGTTTGCTCTCAGATTAACAAGAGACATTGTACCTATATACTTTCCTAAAACCTGTTAGGAAAACTCCAGAATGCAGGCATCTGAAGCTGGACTGACTGCAACGGACAAGTCTGGAAAGTATTTTTCCCTCTCAAGGGACTGGTTTTCTGTTTGCAACGTTAATGTTTAAATACTGATATATCATCTCATCACAACATTATCAAGAAAGGATGGATGAAGTTCAAATGTTGTTTCCCATGGTGGGGTTTTGGGACAAATGGGCTAGAAATCATGGCTGTTCATTGCATCATGTCTTCTGAAATATCCTTAAGTTATTTCTGCAAATGTTCCCTATTCATCTTGGTGTGCTTCCATTTTGCCACTTCTCTTGACCTAAGACACACCTTTCTGCCATGGGGTTGTCCACATCATTTCTCACCGTAATGCAAGAGAAGAAGCAAATGAATGTTTGCACATTTCCCCAACATTCAGGACCAATTCTACCATTAGGCAGCCAAGCATAAAATAATTTATCTTCATTGCATTAAAAAAAAAAAATCTTTCAGGGACTGTCAGCAGTGTCTGTAACAAACCATGATGGTGTAACAATGATGACACAAGCATAATAATGTCCTCACTCAAATGCCATGTTTTTGCATCATAATGGTCTGATACAAATTTTAGGTTGTAGCATTGGCACCATGATGTCATCACACCCGGGTCATCATCTGCCCCCCTGGTCTTCCCCTTGTGGATGCCCATGGCTTCCCATATGTTATGATTTTTTTTTTGTTTGTTTGCTTCAGGTATTGGCCAGATTTAAATATGATGCACCTTGATTTGGAGATAGGGTGTGTAGTTGCTATTCTATCTCAGGCAGAAAACTAATACCCTGTTGCAGCTCTTTCAACCCTGAAGCACGAAGAAAGCATTTTGAGGCCTAAAGAACACAGAGGATAAGAATATTCCTGATGGGCTAGATAGAGGGAATGCTTTGGGGAATCCTAACTAGAGGGAAGGGGTTCATCTCTCAATATAAACTCTCCTTTCTGTGGCATGGGAGTCTTTTACAGCCTATTTCAGAGCCTGGCTCTTTAGCTGTAGAGACTCACGCTTTCAGCTCTGGAGGTCCCCGTTTCAATCTCTGGGGTCTGTCAAGGTGGCAGCCGTCACATATGCACCTAAGAATCAGAAGGGAAAGTGTAGATCCAGAATAAAAATTGAAATCCCTAACAATGCACATTGTCTTGCATTTGGCAACTGGCTCTCACAATATCCTGAGGCTACGTTTCTCCAGATAATGTGCTTCCCACACATGCATATACATACCAAGGGGCCTTTCCTGTCATAGTGCCTGGCTGATTTATGCCACTCTTCATTTGGTTTTCCAACTGGAGGAGCACAACCTTATTTCATGGACTTCTTGTTATGAACTCATCACATATGAAATTGATCCCATCTCCTCGTCACAAATCTAAATACGTTGCTAGCTTTTGCTACCCAACTGTTGCTCCAGGTAATCTAGCATGCTAATACTGGTGAAGGGAGACCTACTTGATCTACAGAATCTGTGGTTGCTGTTAAACATGTTGGACTTTCCCCTCTAACCGATGGGATCGTCTCCATACCCAAGCCAGCCCTTGCCAGCAACAACCACCAATGTGGACCCTCAACACAATCACCCCATGCATCTAAGGCAGCTTTTCATTTACTTTTCTTCCTTTGCTATATTTTTAATGCACCCAATAATCCTAAGTATATTGAGAAAGAACCTGATATAAGAATGCTGGTTTGGGTAGCATTCTGATATTGCTTACAATTTGTAATTGTTACGATATATAACTGAACCCAAAGACACGAGGCCACCAATCTGAAGTGAAGATCAAGTTGGCAAACTGCAGACTCCATGCACTGATGCCTGAGGAGTCTGACCTTTTCAAAGGCCCCTGAATCTGTTAAAAACAATATTAATCTCACAGTGATCAGCTCTGTCTCAAAAATAAATAATTTAGGAAATCATATAATTCAAGACAAGACAATAAAAGAGCTTGTCTTTGTTGAGCAAATCCTGGAGAGCTAAATTTCCTAAAAGTCCAAGTGGATTGATTATGTCACCATTCTTGCTCAGCAGAGGAAGACACCAAGAAGGTCAGAGGCAACATAAGTCTCTCTCTCTCTCAGGAGCCAAGTAAAAAATAGTCCGTGTCACAGAGGACTTATCAGACCAGTTGAGTCTGTAAATCTGATTTACACCCAGTTTGACCTCTAGCTCATTTTGCCTAGTTGAGTTTGCTTTTAATCCTATGGCTTTCAAGATTCTAACCAGGTATCTCTACCTGATATTTTTGCCTGAAGATGCTACAGATAATAGATTTCCTGCTTTGCTGTATTCTACCGCAAACAAACAAACAAACAAACAAACAAACAAACTCCATATCCTTTCCCTTAAAGTGAGATGGATAAAGGGGTGGAATGGGAAGAGGAAAGAGTCAGCAATGAAAGATAGAACCAGAGGTAAGGGGAAGAAGCAAGATCTAGCAGCATTGAGTGTCAGATCCATAAAGCTATCAGCCCAGAAAGAACCCCCATTTTTGCTCCCTCACCAGCCCTGCAAAGCAGTCAGCTGTAAATATACCAGCTCCACTGGGATAGCCAACAAGAATGTTGATCCTAAAGGAAAGTAGGATCCAAATCATCTTCTACCTGAATAAACCAAAAACTGACTGTATTCAAATTATTAATGAGAAGACCCTGGGGAATGTATTGTGCAGACTATGCTTGATTTAGTCCTGAGTTCAAATCCATAATGAACCTAAGAAACTCATTTATCTTGGGGCAGCTGGAACTTCTGCCCAACTTACTTTGCAGGACTGCTGGAAGACCAAAGTGTGCACATTGCTGTAGAGTTGTACACGGATGGCCTTGAAGAAAATAAGTTATAACTGTTAGGAAAACATGAAGTTAACCCGGGAAAACAGGAAAGTGTGAGAAAGAAACTCAAGATTGCCCCGCTTTGCTTCTTTCTGGTATAAGAGGAAGGAAATGAAGAATGCTTTCAAGATTCTGTTATTATAGCCTATATGATTAATGTAGAGTTCTAGTATTTCTTATGGGGTCTGTTTCCTGACCTGGTCTACCTCAAAGAGTTTGGCTCTTTGCAAAATGAATAAAACAACCTTGGCTCTTCACAGGAAAAGAGCCTTGGCTCTTTACAGAAAGCTTGGTTCTGTTTGGAAATCTGCTTCCTGGTTAACAAGGCAACAATATGTGAAGCTGAGATCTTTGGACCTTTATGCTGGAAACAACCTGGTTGTGAGATGGTCAACAGTTATCACTGTTACTGATAATCTGTGTCTATGATATTTTTAAAATTCCATCCATCCATCCATCCATCCATCCATCCATCCATCCTTTATAATTGCCTCATGGTGCTAGAATTCACTTGAGGTCTGCTGAGGCCCATTTCACTCATCGCATTACTCAGAAGCAAATCAGAGTTTGACAGGGAGCTATGGAGAATCCCAGATTTTTAGCAATTATTTGATGCCCATATTATACCATAGAAGAGCACAATGGATACAACACACAACCAAAACTTAAGCAGCAGCACACTGCTATCCCCATATGGCAGAGGATTGATCAGTGTTTCTCAACCTTGGCAACTTTAAGATGTGTGGACTTCAACTCCCAGAAGTCCACATATCTTAAGCTGCCAAGGTTGAGAAGCACTGGACTACATGATCCTTACAGACCTTTCCAATTCTAAAAACCCCTGATTCTATTTCTTACTATAAACATGTTGGCATGTTAGTTGAGATTTTAGGGACAGAATTATTAGAATCATAGAGCATTCTGCTATGCATATTATTGCAAACCAATATGTTTAGAACCTCTTCTGACATTAGCAATTTCTCCATCTTTTGCTGCTTGTTATGTTGGGAGTTCTGGTCATGTGAAGGAGTCATTAAGATGCCTCACCTTCCACTCCTGTTCCCAGGGGACAACACTGGTGTGGAAACTGCTGATCCACTGTTTCCTCCAAAGTCACCTTGGATGTCAGCATTATTTGACTAGCATGGGAAGAATGCAGGCTGCAGCAGTTCCTACTTTGGAAAGCTGCCTCTGATGATCTGAATAATAGAGGACAGCTTTGTGTCATCTTAGGAACTGTTGCAAGAAAAGGAATGTTCAAGTGATGCTATGGCAATGTGACAAAGAACCAGATTTTGCTGGGAAATCTGTCCCAGAGTTGCACAATGATGGAGAAACACTGAAATACCCACAATGGAGGATTGGATTGTGAAGATGTTGGAATTTGCAGAAATGGCAAAACTGACCTGTTTGATTGGGGATAAAACAACAAGTATTTTTATAAAAGACTGGCAACATTTTATGGACTTTTTGCTGAAAACAGAAAGAAAATGAAATGCTGATTTCTGGATTTGCTGATTAAAAAGGGTTGAATATGGGATAGAAGAGAACTATGTAATATAAACTTAAAGAGGGTGGAGGGATAAGAAGTTAGTTTGTAAAGAAGATAAGAAGTCACTTCCTTAACTATCTTTTTCTTTTCTTTCTCTGTACTGTTTCTTGCACTTTTTCTTTAATATTTTTTCTTTTTCTTAACTTTCCTTTATATATTTTCAAGCTTATCTTTTACTTATGTAAAGATCTTTAATAAAAAATTATATAAGAGGAAATATGTCCCAGAGTGAGGGTGGGTGAATAAGCTGGCTGAAAGACCACTTGCTCATTGCTAAGCTGTGCATACAGTGCCCAGAAGCCTTCAGTTATATCACCCTTTGCAAAAGCTTGGTCCAGAGAAGCATTTGGTCTCATATCTGTTCAGTTAAAATCTGGTGTTGCGTGCGGATTGGACACCATGAGTCAAGGAAGTTTGATTTGTGTGTATGTGTGTATGAAAGAAAGAGAGAGAGAGAGAGAGAGAGAGAGACCCTAAGATATGAACAGGCTTGACTCCTGCTTGGATGGCTAAGAAAACATCTTAGCTCTTAGCTGCACTTACCACTGGGCTAGAGGGAGGAAGGGAAGAGAGAAAGAGAGACCACCAGCACAAGCAAGCACAACCTTGACAGCAAAGAGAACTGAGTTGGTGCACAGTACAGAGAGCTGGTTGCCTGAAAATTCTGGGCCCCTCCTCCTGTTTGCTTGCCAAATAAAACACATCCAGGAAGAGTGATCCCTAATGATAAAAAAAGATATGATTTGTCCAAAAGTAGTAGATTTTAATTATTGAGATGGAAATGGCATCAAGAAGCTAAGGTCTGTAAGGACACCAGCAGGGCATCTTCTCACACAGGGATTGTAAAAAGGATAATGTCTTTCCTTTGCAAATATCAAGTGGCTTTAAGGTCACAGATTTACACTTCCTTCCTGGGAGCAAGTGCTGTTGAACTCAGGGAGCTTATCTTTGAATAAGGCATGGATTAAACCGGACTCTTGAATCCCTTGTTTGTGCATGTGTACATAAAACAAGCATGAATACACACAGCAGCAACCAGGCAGAAGAAGCAGCCCCTCTCTTTCTCCCTATCTCATTCATGCAAACACAAGCCCTCCCAGACTCCTAAAGAAATAAGGTGGGATGTGCTAAAATTTGCCTCAATAGGTAGCAGTCTTGCTTGATCTCAGGCGCTAAGCAGGGTTCATCCTGTTATTATGCAGAGGAGGATCACTTGCAGAGATGGAAGCTAGGCTGGAAAGCTGACGTTGGCTGTGGCAAACCATAAAGCTGCCAGGAAACCTGCATGGATGAAGGAGCTGAGTTGAGTAAAAGGGATGATTAATAAAGAAGCTTCTTCCTACCCAGCTTAACATCTATTCCATCACCTCTTCATAATAAATGCTTTCCCTTTGGTTTTATGCTCATTTTTCCCTGCTGGCCCATACCTAGGGAGGAAAATGTATATTTAAGTCTCCCAGACTCGTAAGAAAGAATGGCAATGCCAAAATAGAGAAGATACAGCCACCTCCCCTGCTTTCTAGCACTGTGGCCAGAGAAAGTTTCCTTGGCTTTCTAACAAGCTGGGTGAAGAATTTAGATTTTCAAACAGCCCCAAAATGGAACATTGCCTGCAACTGGAGGAAGGACTGGTGGAGCCATGAACCATAAAAGAGGACTGAAAGCTGTTTAATATGAATTTAAAACTCCATGAACCAAGGAGATCAAGGGGACTTCAACCATTACACTAGTCCCTGAAGAGCAGCCACACTGGTCACATGTGAGTTTTCTACAATAGTTAAGGTATTGGACTGGGCCCAGGGAGACCAGGTTCAAATCTACCTTCAGCTACGGAAGTTCACTGAGTGACTTTGGGCCAGTCACTCTCACAGGGTTGTTGTGGTGAAAAATGGGAGGATGGATCGCTACATATGCCACTTCAAGCTGCTGGATGAAAAGTGGGATATAAATACAAGAAATCAATGAATAAATTTATGTAAGGCAATACGAGATCAGAGGGTCACACACACTATTGATATGGCTTGGCCAATGGGTATTTTTGAGCCTCCTGAAATATGACTTGGGCTATCCAGCAAAATGCACATTCTTATTGCACAGAAGCTTAGAATGCATGAGTTGGAAGAGACCTTACAGGTAATTTTCTCTAACTTCTTGTTCAGTATATGCCAGCCCCATCGGATAGACCAGAGCAAGAAATCAACTTCATAGGAAGGCTAAAACACCTTTTATTGAGAGCAGCTATGATAACACAACCTTGCAAGTCAGACTGTGCTGCACCTTCTCCCCTTTCTTGTACTTCTGTGAATGAGGGAGGTCTCTGTCTGAGCCCCTTCTGCACATTTCCTGTCTGTCTGTGGACTTAAGATATGTTTTACCCCTCATCACTCTGGTAACGGATCTTGGATATCTCCATCAAGATCATCTTCCTTACTCTCTACACTATAGGAATCCACCAACTGATAACAGAAATTATTTCCTTTAGGTTTGGCAATACTCTACTGTCCTCATTATTATCTTTTGATCTTTTCTTCAACAAACCTTTACTTACATTTATTTTAAAGGGATCATGTCCTATGTATACCAAAGGTGGCCCATTAGTGCTTAGGTTTTGGGGGGAGGGAAAGTAAGGTGGGACAATTGTTGATGAAAATGAAGGCCCAGAGATAGTGTCCTTACTTCTAAATACCTCCCCTTCCCCTCCCATAAGGCTTGCTACTTCCTATCTGGGGTTGACTAGAGAGAGCAGTGTGTACAAAGTAAAGCCTAAACTTCATTGAATCATTCTACAAGACTGGAGTTGGAATAGCCAGAAATCATGATAAAATCACTTCAAAGTCACAAAATAACACTTCAGCTTTCACGTAAGCCCTGCACACTGGGTAAGAGCAAGCAAGCAAGAACTATACAGATTTCAGAAAAGTATCTTGCTACTCTGGGGTAAATACAGAATCTTGAAAACTTTAAGTGGATTTCCCATCCTCGTTTATAGTGAGTTCATTATGGCACAGTCTCTTTGAATGATTTGAAGTGCTTCTTCCTAGACTTTTCTCTACCTGGGCTAAGCTGTTGGTGAGATAAGCTGCCAACAGACTCACCTTCTATCTCTTCACTGTTTCTATCTTCTCTCCTCTCCTCTCCTCTCCCTTCCCTTCCTTTTCCAGCCTTGCCAGAATCTCTCATATCTCAACATCCCCAGATTTTTTCATCAGACAAGACAGTAAAGGGAGGGAGGAAAAGATCAACAAAATCACTGAGGGTCAGGTATGTGTCTCCTTTGAGTTACAAAATTGATGAAATATGGGGATTTTTTTGGCTGAGACATTCAGATTTACATAATGAGATTATTAGAATGCTCCAAAGCCTGATAGGAAGACCATACCATTTGGTAAAGCTTCAGCTGGTGGAATCTGCTGTTCTTCCTTGGGATCCATAAACCTCTCCACCATGGTGGAGTGCCATGGGAGTGCACCATAACCATGTTAGACTACTACACAAAGAACAAAGTTCATTGTGGCACCTTGAAAAATAAATATATTGTGGCAAAGACATTTAGCCTCTTCTGATGAAATGGACCTTAGCTTATGGGCTTTATTTAAAGCACAGAAAAAAGAAATACAGGAGACTTCAATATTTGAGCCTGAAACAAATAGGGAGAGGCTCATCGACTAAACATTTTTGCATTGCAAATAAATGCTGTTCATAATATTGTTCCTGTTGAACAGTACTAGAGTAATTAAGACTCCTAATTATGCCTTGAGGACAACAAGCATGCTTGCTGCTCAAAGGTCTGATGAAATCTGTAATTGCTCTAATAAACTCACCCGTACTCACGGTCAGCACAGGGGACAAAGAGTAACAGGATAAAACCATGGCAGAAAAAGAAGAGAATTAATGTTGCAGCCCTGATCCAGAGATTCTAAAACGGTTTTCCCATGTGAGAATTATAATTATAATGCTAATAAAAACCTTTTTCTTGCTTGTCTAGATTGGTACCTCCGTAGATGCAGGGGCAAACTGGTTATTAAGATATTTGGACTAAACAACTGGCACCAATAATGCTACTGTGCTTAAACAGTTTTACCTAATCCAATAGTCAGTGGATTTTGGGTTTACCAGGGATTATTTTTTTGCCTAAATGCATGGCAGTAATGTGCAGGAAAGGTGGTATTTTATCCAAAGCACAGAAGAGTTTTCACTTTATTATAACATGAATAGGGAGTGGAATTTGTATTGTTTGAAAACTCAGTGATGTTATGTGCAAACGATAAAATTGGCCCTTAAAAATAAAAACAAAAGCATTAATGCATTCATTATTTGCTCTCTCATGCTCCTTTTACTTTGCCCTTAGTTTCTGCTTCCAACAGATACATTTGCTCACTCATGTCGACTGTGGTCTCTTTCATATCTTCTTTCTGTCACTGTTCTCTTCTTCCTCTTCACCTTACTTTGCTCTGCCCCACTCCTTGGATTCAGAGCAGGGACACAAAACAAAATGAAAAAAACTTCTGATTCATTATGAGAAAAGCTGGAGTCAGTTTGCACCAAACAACAGCCCACTTGATGCTAAACAATTCACTTTGAGTTAGTCCCAAACTCAGGGGAGAGTTCCAAGATAACACCAAATTGTACTGCCATTTTTTTCTTCAGATGGAATGGAGCCTTTACATGTCATCTTGTTGCAAGATACATTTCAGGACATGCTTCAACTGGTTTCTCATAGGAACACAGGTGTTCAGATGTGACTCATAACATCATGATGCAAATACTATAACGTATGATCTTGCATCAGATTTCCAGATGCAAGGACATCAGGGCAAGGACAGGCACGTGACACCTCCACAATGTGTTTTGGTGTAATCTTGATTTGCTGCAGACCCCTGTGCTGACGCTTTCTTCCCTTCTGTGTTGGCTACCAACTGTATGATCAGGACGGACCCTACAAGCTGATCCACTTTACGAATTCTTCCCAGAGGCTTCTTTGCAGCTGGGCCGACATATACCCCAGGCAGCTCGAGAGAGTGCAGGGAGAATTTGCCTGAGTTGGATCTGCTCGTCTTCTCTGAATTTTTTCCATTCCCTGTAATGTGATGCTGGTATACAGGATGAACTTCTAGCTGAAAGCCTACAGCTCTGAGATTCAGAATGGTTTGTGTGCTGAAGCATTCATAACAAGGCTCTGGGGAGAGAGGCACTTAGTTGTGTAATAACTGTGCATTGTGTTCAACACAGTGAAAGTAAGGCAAAGAAGAGGGTTGGAGATGAACCAGAAAAGACTAAGGAATAAATTAAAGTTAAGGGGCTGCTTAGGAGGAAGTTACACAGGAATTTGTGGAGAATGTTAGGCAGTGAGCATGAAACAAACAAGGTCAACAATGGTTCCCAATGTGAAGATTTTGTCTAAGAGTTGTATTCCTTGTTCCTATAGCATGCTTAAATGGGTCAGTGGGAAGTAGTGTGCTGTGGGGAACCCCCAAAAGATGTTGATTCACCAAGTCAACTAACAGATCTGGTTATGCTCCAGGTTAAGCTAACTCTACCCTACCAAATGGGAACACCTGAACTCAGTCAATTGATCTGCTTCCCATACATAGTCCTCCAAAAGCTGGAGAGAAAGACTGATTGAAAAAGAAAGCCTATATCTGCCAAAAGGCTGGCAGTGAAAGGATGACCTCTCAAATCCTGATTGGATGTGGCAGCCAGGCCATGCCTACAACTGCTTGCCTGTTCCATGGAGCTGGACTGGCGATGTCAGTACTCTCCTGCCATTAAGGGCCCATGGGAGACACTGACGGGACGGTAACTAATCTGCAATCAGAATGGGTGAGGATTTTTGCCCCACCTGGATTAATTGTGTGCTCCCCAAACCACCATTAAACAGATTTAACAGGGTTGATGGCTTTGGGAAAAGAGCCATTATTTCTGGCTAATTCTGGCAACCGCATCACTCCCAAACATCTCAGTTCTACAAGTTCTCAAGCATACAGATTTGCACGTCTGAACTCTTCAGTCAGGGTTCAGGCCAGGTTATATACTAAGATGGCACTGGTTGTGCTTGTGGGTGATCTCTGGAGGGCTTGAGATGGGGTGATACATCCATCCTAGCCCATTTGTTGGGTTGAAAGGATTTTTAAATTTTTGTTATTGTTTAATTTTTGTTAGCTGCCCAGAATTATTTTATCTATACAACTATACAAACCAAACCACACCAAATCAATCGATCAATCAATCAATCAAGTTATCACTGAATCAGCCAAGCTTTTTTAAACTAGTGGGCAAGTTGTTAGCATGTCACATCAAGCCTCACATAGCAGTTCTTATGCTCACAAAGTGCCTGTTTAGCTACAGCTGCAGTTTACCTTGGCTGCAGAAATTCAGAAAATTTAGAAGGAAAGAGATACAGGTGAAACTCGAAAAATTAGAATATCGTGCAAATGTTCATTTATGTCAGTATGGCAACTCAAAAGGTGAAACCAATATATGAGATAGACGCATTACATGCAAAGCGAGATATGTCAAGCCTTACTTTGGTATAATTGTGATGATTATGGCGTACAGCTTATGAACACCCCAAATTCACAATCTCAGAAAATTAGAATATTACATAACATCAATAACACAAGGATTGGAAATAGAACAATATCGGACCTCTGCAAAGTATAAGCATACATATGTACTCAGTACTTGGTTTGGGCCCCTTTTGCAGCAATGACTGCTGCAATGCGGCGTGGCATGGATGCTATCAGCCTGTGGCACTGCTGAGGTGTTATGGAAGACCAGAATGCTTCAATAGCGGCCTTCAGCTCCGCTGCATTGTTCGGTCTCATGTCCCTCATCTTTCTCTTGGCAATGCCCCATAGATTCTCTATGGGGTTCAGGTCAGGCAAGTTTGCTGGACAATCAAGCACAGTAATCCCATGGTCATTGAACCAGGTTTTGGTACTTTTGGCAGTGTGGGCAGGTGCCAAGTCCTGCTGGAAAATGAAGTCAGCATCCCCATAAAGCTCGTCTGCGGAAGGAAGCATGAAGTGCTCCAAAATCTCCTGGTAGATGGCTGCGTTGACCCTGGACTTAATGAAGCACAGTGGACCAACACCAGCAGATGACATGGCTCCCCAAATCAACACAGACTGTGGAAACTTCACACTGGGCTTCAAGCATCGTGCATTGTGTGCCCCTCCATTCTTCCTCCAGACTCTGGGTCCTTGGTTCCCAAATGAGATGCAAAAGTTGCTCTCATCAGAAAAGAGGACTTTGGACCACTGGGCAACAGACCAGTTCTCTTTTTTTTTCTGTAGCCCAGGTAAGACGCTTCTGACGTTGTTTGTTGTTCAGGAGCGGCTTGACAAGAGGAATACGACATTTGAAGCCCATGTCCAGGACCCGTCTGTGTGTGGTGGCTCTTGATGAACCAACTCCAGCCTCAGTCCACTCCTCGTGAAAGTCCCCAACACTTTTGAATGGCCTTTTCCTGACAATCCTCTCCAGGCTGCGGTCATCCCTGCTGCTTGTGCACCTTTTTCTACCACACACTTCCCTTCCACATAACCTTCTATTGATGTGCTTTGATACAGCACTTTGGGAACATCCAACTTCTTTTGCAATTACCTTTTGGGGCTTTCCCTCCTTATGGAGGGCATCAATGATGGTTTTCTGCACAACTGTCAGGTCAGCAGTCTTTCCCATGCTTGTGATTCCTACTGAACCAGCCTGAGAGACCATTGAAAGGCTCAGGAACCCTTTGCAGGTGTTATGGATTCATTAGCTGATTAGAGTGGGACACTTTGAGCCTAGAATATTGAACCTTTTCACACTCTTCTAATTTTCTGAGATTGTGAATTTGGGGTTTTCATAAGCTGTACGCCATAATCATCACAATTATACCAAATTAAGGCTTGACATATCTCACTTTGCATGTAATGCGTCTATCTCATATATTGGTTTCACCTTTTGAGTTGCCATACTGACATAAATGAACATTTGCACGATATTCTAATTTTTCGAGTTTCACCTGTATATAAAGCTCTCTTTTCTGCCATCTATGGCTCATCAGGATTTTTGCAGGTGGGATCTGGTAGCCCTAATTTATTAGAAAACAAATTGGTGGGGTGACTTCCTTCTGCTTCCTTTACTCTCCCCGTAGTATAACAATTCGGACCTCTTGTTAACCTCAACAGTTATTAGTTTAAGCAATCCACTGTTTACAAATAATGATTTCAAACTCACTTATTCCAAAGTAACCACTAAGAGTCAGCTACAGTTTGTTGTGTTCAAGTAACAGAGCAATCAAAAACAGAAGTAAATGTTTATGGGCTTCTCCGCCACCTTGAAAAAGGAGGAGAAGGTATACAGAGCCAGGGAGAGGGACTTGAAGCAAATATTCAGAAACCATGATGTTATCAATGTGGACAGAAGTGCTCCTAAAGCCCTGCGGAGATAGTATTAAGGAGAGAATCAGGCTGATTCTTCTCTGACTCACTGGGGTCTAAGAAGGAGTGGAGGAAAAGCACAATCAGACTTGCAAGATTCTGTGATCATAGCTGAGCTCCATCAAGTCTCTACTGATCATCCTGTGGAGTGTGTTTCCTGATCCGGCCTACCTCAAAGGGTGGACAGGACAGGAAAGGGAAAAAATAAATGAACCTGGGGTGGAAGATGAGCTTCAAAAGCTATTAGGATTAGTTCTAGATACCAAGGGGCTGATGATTCTTCAATAACAACCCTCTATGGGAGCAATTGTGAAGCAGTTGATATTTCCAAAATGGATATGGCAAAACTCACTCATCCAAGGGTTTATGTATACTCCCTGGAATATGATTTTTCATCTTCTTTCTATCTATCATCTCTCTATCTGAAAAATCATATTCCAGACAGTTCATCTAGTTACTCTTTATTTTACACACCCCCCCCCCCCCCCCCCAAACACACATATCTTGCTAAGCAAATTGTAACAAAGCAGAGCTGGAAAGGAGAAAAATAGTTACCATGAAGGGTTCCAGCACTTAAAAAACATGGACTTATTCATCACCATCCATACAACTAATGGGGGTGAAATAATTCCTCCTTAATATCTCTCCCCACTGATTTTAACATCTCTCCCACACAATTCTGGCCATTGTCACAACAGCAGACACCTAAGGCACATAAACACACTCTTTCAGCGCTACGCAACAGTCACAATATGAGCATTCCACCTGTTACCTCTGTTGCAAAAATGCTAAACGGCAATGATTCCCAGCCCGTTACAAGAAATTTAATCTTTATTGCATTTCATTGCACCAGCCAGCCCTGCATCACCCAGGATATATTTTAATTGATGTACTAGCATTCTGAAAGAAATTTCTCAGTTCACACCCAGTTAAGTAGCAAGGCATTAATTTTACTGATCAGTACAGCTAGTATTCTATATTCAACTGATCCTTCAATCATGATAAGGATAATTATTATTTTTTTAAAAAATCCAAAACACCCACCCAGTATTCTATCATTGCCTGTTGCCTTGGTAATCCAAACGGCAGGAAACTCACTGATTATCGGTGAATGGCAATTGCATTGTTCACACGCAGAGCCTCGGCTATGTTAATGTGAGATAATGGCGGCCAGAAAAAGCCTTTTGTTCTCAGCTTTGCTGTTTATTCATAGTGCCTGGAGGTCAGCAATTGCTTTAACAGTCAGAAAAGAAGCCACTGAAACAGATTCTACTTCTGGGTTGGTCCCCCCCACCCCCCAAGACAAGAGACAGAGAGAGGGAAAGGAAAGAAGGAAAGGTTTTGCACAGCCTAATCAGAATACAAACTGCAGGCATGAATGAAATATTTGATAGACCTGAACTTCTTGAGTTTGTAGGATCCAGCTAATTTACATGCCCGCTGAGTAGCAAAAATAGCTTCCTCGGAAAAAGACAGATCTGGCAGAAGCAGAAGGGGAGAGAGGGAAGGGGGAGATTTCTCCAAGATATATTCTCTCCACCTCCATAACTCAGTTTTGTGGATGAATTTCTTTTTGGTTTTTGATAGCTTTCTCCTCTGCAGCTCAGCTACATCAATACGGATGGATGGCTTGTAAGGACTGAAACAAATTCCCTCGCATATTATTTGTATCTGTTTACACTCTCTCCCAGATTCATATTCTTCCCTGGACTATCTTACAACAAACTTATGAGACAGGCTAGACTCCAAAGGTGACAGTCCATGGTCACCTACTGAATGCCCAGCTGGAGAGGGATCTGAAAGCCACATCCCAGGCAATGTTGCTGGTGTTCAGTCATGGAGGGTTTCGCCATGACTTAGTTGCACTTTTAAATGCCAGTCACATTACACATCATCCCTTGCTCTCCAGGTGAGGGGGAAACCTGTTCACAACTACTTTTCTAGTCCAATCAACAGTTTGAATTAAGATAGATTCTAATTTCAGATAAAGGTGAGAGCTTCCTGGTGGAATATCATGTTCTGTCCCAGGGAGAGAGAGAGAATGAACCAAGTTGATGCCTGCTGCAGATCTGAAGTCGTGTCTGTCTAAACAGGCCCTACGAATGTCTTCATGCAAAGGAAAACCCAAGTTTGGTTCATGAAACCAATTATTGTTTTCTGATTGCAAACTGGTTATTGTTTCATTTAAGTTCAATGTATGAAGGAAGGGTGACCTGCAACTTCACCAAGCCCCTTTGCTGACACAATTAAATAAGCAGTAAAGTAAGTTATTTTGCTAAGTCTTTCCCCAAAATACAAAGATGGTGCTCCAAAATCCCAGCCCAGCCAGTTTTAGGGACATCATGTGACTATCATGCTTCCTGTGGCCCCCAGAGAGTATTTTTCCACCAAAGCTTGTTTAGTATGGATAAAATGAAGGGAGGACTCTTAGAATGCCATCCAAAAATCTGGATAACTTTCCTAAGAGTTAGGAAAAAGGAAGGATAGAAATGAAATGAATCCATCAATAACTCAGGAAATCAAGAAGGTTCTGTGCCCCTAATTTGGGACTAAATCATAAAATGATCAGTCTAAATTAGGATTGCAGTTTTCCAAGACTATAATTGATGTCAGGATTTTCTCATGGGAAGAAAGTCATCCCGTTCTCTGTACAACAAACTTGTTATGACTACTGTGGGAAGTTAATGTAAACAAAGCATCTTGTGACTGTGTTATGCTATTTACTGCCACCTATTGGCAGGTGTATGCTAGTTATTCAGTGGGGGGGTACATGCTGACAATATAATGGGAGGGCTAGATGCCCAGCCTGTCAGTCGTGTATAGTTTTATCCATCATGTAGTTTTATGGGTTATGTAGTTGTAACTAGTAACCAAGTAGTGTACCTCTTCTCTGAGAGTTTTTAGCTAGAGACTTTGTTGTGGATAAGTCTTGGATGCTAAGATGAGAAGAAGTCTTTGTTATTTCCTATATTTTGTATGCAACTTGTATTTTATGGAGTTTTGCATTTTTATCAATAAAACCCAGTTAGTATATATTTTCTGACTGGAATTTTTTTGAAGAGCAAAATATGGACATTGCATTTTGCAAGCTCTCATGCTGATGTGTATTTTTCCTGAGAGCAGAAATTTTGAGAGCTTTGCTGCGCTCTGCACAACAATTTATTACGTGGATTTATACACCATGTAAAAGTTTGGGTTTTTTATGTATAGTATTCATACTTTGATTTCATGGGATAATTAAAGCAGAACAGATTTTTGGTTTTGATTCAATCTACCATAGTTTATAATTTTATGTGGTGATTTATACTGTGTTGACCATGGTTCTTGATATTTATCCTTGCTTAAAGCTTAATAATGATTTTTAATTCTTTAAAGCAATGTATTATACTCAGTCATTAATGATTTACTAGTGATATACTACAAAATTATAACCTTAACATTTTTAGATCCCTTGCTTACTCATTTGTTTTATTATTTTATTCTCTTTTTCTGTTCTCTATTGTCTATTTGTGTTGGTTTATGTACTTTCTCTAAAAATTAACTAAATAAGTAAACAAAAAGATTTCTAAAAAGATCCATTCAAGAGGGGAAGGAAAGAACATTTTTAAGTGATTCTCCAAGGGCTGCACCACCTTGCTTGAATATCCAACACTGATGGTCAATATTTAAATGATAAAACACCATGCACAGAACAAAACATATATTGATAGTTAAACACTTCCAGTCACAGTTTCTTTGCTGACTGTCCTTTTTCATTGATTAGTCACTTATTTAAGAACTTTAAGTTGAAGAGAGAGGAGAAGAAAGGGTTGCATAGAGTACAGTGATGCCCATCACAAGGAGAAAATTCCCAAATAATGCATTCACATCATTGAATCACAACTATAATGGATTATGATCTATACTCCCATGATATAATCTTATTTTAATTGCTATTGGAAAGCAAGGTAATTATTTCTAATATATTCCAAGCTATTAGATCTTGTTTGCAAATGGAGGGTTTCTTGCCAACATTGCATTGACTGGACTGGGGGCCAATCTATACAATGATTTATTTTGGTCCTGTGATCTCCAACTTAGCCTCCTGGTTTGGCACACTTTAGATTCTTCAACCTGTTCTCCTAGCACTATTTCTTCCTCTCTCTTCCAAGCTACTTTAACAATGCCTATTTTTTGAGGGAGATTGCAACTTCCCTATCATAAACTGATGCACAGCACTTCAGATGCAATCTCCCAAATATACTTGGGATCATGCGAGAATGCAAATGTAAGTCCTTTCTGCTGCACTTTAACCCCACTCTACCTTTTCCTGGGATAGAGTAGCAACTCATGTGACATCTGGTCACATTTTCATTCTTACCAGTGTGTCTGGTTTCAAAATGGCAGAAACTGTTTCCGGTCTCAATGCCATTTCTATTTTGACCTCAGAAGCCAATGCTCCTTTTCTTCTTTCTGCGGTTATTTCTGACAGCACACTTACATAACTGCAGAAAAGTAAATAGCCATCCACTACTTCTTTTAAATGTGCATTCCTGCATGGTTTCAGAGCTGTGCAAGTAGGCACTGGGCCTTTAAAAACAGCAACCAGTCATGGCAGCCCAAAGAAGAAAGTAATAAAAACAATGAGATCATTAGAATCCACTGGGGAGATAAATAAATCTGTCAACTTTTCTGAACTGTCAGCACAAAACAACCTGCCTTCCTACACAATGGTGCTATGTGAATAATTACCTGCTTTCTGTTTTTTTTTTTTTTTTAAATAAAGCAATTGGAAGTGGTGGTGGTATCTCCCAAGGGGTAAGAGGTAGTCAGTCTCTCAAAGACGCATGTCTTTTTCAAACGATCTTGAATTTGGAAGGATAATTTGGTTGACTAAACGGTTAGCTCCATGTTAAAATTAGCACCACCCTTGGAACTTAGCACACGTTACTAACATTTACATGTATGTGATACGCAGAATGAGGAGACCCTACATGAAAATAGCATGGACTCTAAGAAGGCATAAAAGGCAAACTTTGTCACCAAAGTTGGTAAGAACTTCAAGAATCAGATGAAAGTTCACTAGTTGGCTATTTCTAGACAAAATACTAAAAAAAACACCAATATTCATTACAATTCTGATGGGTTTCAAAAGTGTTTTAAACACCGTTTGCTGAAATTATAGGAAGAATCATACTAAGATAGGGATCTTCAGGACCCTGTCTCTAGCACAATTGCTTTATTAATTATTGAAAGCTGACAGTAAAGAATTAAGCTGAAATAATTTAAAAACTGATAAAATAAATGGAACTGAAAAAAAACCCTTGAGCCTGACACAAAATTTTAACTACAGCTTGGATAAACTCTACAGATTGTGATATTTTGTTTGATTGTGTTGTTGTGTTGTGTTGTTTTGTTTGTACAGATTGTTTATATTGTTTAAATTTTCACTTGCTAATGCAGTTACATTTTTAATTCATGTTCCTTTTGATTTTCTTTTTTAAATCCTAATGTATTTGCATTTGTATTTTCTCAAATTCTTCTTTGGACTTGTAAAAACCAAATTAAAAGAGAGAGAGAGACAGAGGAAGGAAGGGAGGAAGGGAGGAAGGAAGGAAGGAAGGAAGGAAGGAAGGAAGGAAGGAAGGAGCAGAACGCCTTCCCTCTTTCTTCAGCTCGTTCACAACATCCAAGTGCTGTTTGAGAGAAACTGCACCGGTGTCAAATAATGTGAAAAACACTAATTAATAAGAAAGTTTCTCTTTCATTTTTGATCAAAGTTCTGAAATTCAGTCACTTTTATTTTTAAGGCTTTGTCGCTTTATTTTAATCCATCTTGATTGGTCTAAAAAAATCCTTTCTAATACAACAGTGGACTTGAAGGAAATAGCCATTTAATTAATGCTGGAGGTGAAACTGAAGATGGCAGAAAATTAAAAAAAAACAGTCAGAAAGTACTTGCGATAACAGGATACACTGCAAATAACAGTCCTGTGTTTGCAGAAACTTTTACACTCCATCACATTAAAGTGGTGGAATGCAAACTGCAACAAGCAGTGAACACTTTATTAAATGCATGGTGCAAGAAACAATTTAGAGGAACTTCAAAGGCCTCTGGTCCTGATTAACATGGAACCTGACCTTTCTGACAGAGAAATCACTGGGCTAGGGTGATTGATGAGTCCAATATAAGTATGGTTTGTGTGACTGAGTTTGTTCTACGATGCCTTGGTTACTGTTTTAGGATTATTTCACCTTCCTTTCTGTTGTGGTTAGCCAAGTGTTGCATGTTGGATGGGTGGCCATGTAAAATATCTAAATAAACAAATAATAAACCAAGTTTGGAGTATACTTGAAAAAATAAACCTGGTTCTTTACATATCAATAATTAAAAGTTGGATTTCATCATAATGTGATGTGGTCATGCTTTGCAACCAACTGTTTCTCAAACCGTTTGGCTACACTCTCCTTTCCAGAAAGTGACCATCTGAAATAAAGCTATGCAGCATTTTGCATTCAAAGGTACAGGGTGCTTTTGGACATATGGACGGATGCTCACTTAGCACTTGCTTGCAATTTCTTAAAGTAGTGGTGTCTTTTTCAGGGAACCTGCAGCTGTTCTGTGCAATTGCAGCATCACCCTGAGATTTTGTGGGCACTGTGCTCTCCCCACTTCTATTTAACATCTACATGAAGCTTCTAGGTGAGGTGATTTACTGGTACAGGCTGAAATATTCTCAGTATGTTGATAATACTCAGCTGAACATCTCTACCCTGGGCTGCATCAGTTGATGCTGTTGGAGTTCTCTCTCAGTGCCTGGAGGCTGTGGGGGTCTGGTTGGGGAAGAACAGGTTTCAGATCAACTCTAGCAAGAATGAATGGCTTTGGGTTTTAGGGCTTCCCAGATCTGGCAGTCTTCCATTTTTAGTTGTTGATGGAGTAGCACTGTCCTAGACAGAACTGGTTGCAATTTGGGGGTCCTCCTGCACTCATGACTCCTGTTCAACAAGCAGGTAGCAGCCATGGCCAGGAGGGCTTTTGCACAAATCCATCTTGTGCACCAGTTGTGTCCATTTCTGGCTCTGGAAATATTGCTCAGAGTCACTCCTACCTTGGTCACCTCCCAAGTTGATGATTGCAATATGCACTTACATGGAGATGTCTTTGAAAGTCACTTGGAAGCTACAACTGGTCCAGAATGCAATGGTGTGGGCAATTATGGGTCTACCTCAGTAGACCCATATTGCATCCCTGCTCTGGGAGTTTCACCAGCTTTCAGTGGACTTCTGGGTGCAATTCAAGGTATTGGCTGTCACCTATATGGCATGGGGCCAGGCTACTTGCAAGACCAGGACTCTCTGGTTGTTTCTGTCCATCCCAGGAGGGTGGACATGCTCCAGGTTCCATCTATTAAACAGGGCCATCTGGTGGGACCCAGGAAGGGCGCCTTCTCTTTCCAGCACCTGCCCTCTGGAACACCATACCTCCTGAGATTTGTGAAGCCCCACCCTGCTAGCATTTCAGAAGTCCTTGAAAATTTGGATGTATCCTTGCGCCTGGAGGTTAGGTGTGCCTGTTACTGCAAATTTGTCGCTTATGTTTGCAGTTGGGGTTGTCTTCAGCTACCGTTATTTTTCTTACTGTGTCAGATTTGTTTGGTTTTAACTCTATACAGTATGTGCTGCTGAGAGTTGCAATTGTGAGACAGTTGGATAGATAGATATATGTGATATAAGGAGTTGTATCCAGAAGTTTCGTGGAAAGAACAGATTAGCAACACAAACTCTTGCGTCAGGAAATTCTTTCTTCAAAAAAGCCACCTTAGCCTCAACAGTCCCTAATTGACTGCAAGTCAGTTTCACATCTGAAACTATGTTTACTATGTATAGGTTTCCCTTTTTGTTTTCTGAAATAGTTTGTACTATTAAGCTGATAAAGACATAATGGGGTACACCATCTAGTGACACTATGCACCTTCTCTGTTGAGGTTCTGACTCTCTGGAATAGCATCCCCCCCCCCCCCCGGGGCTTTCCCTTTTCGATCCTGAAATAGTTTGTGCTATTAAGATGATAAACATACCCCAGAGGTTCAGACCACCCCACTCTACAAGCTGTTAGAGCCTCCTTAAAAGTTGTTGTTTTCCTGAAGTTCTGGGATAGGTTGGTGGTATGCCCAAGTGACATGCATTATTTGTTTAGGTGATGACACATGTTTCTCCCATCACGTAATGTTCTTTTTGTTATTTTAAGGTATTCTTTTTAATTAAACACTGCCCAGAGTCAGTTTTGAACTGGGGCAACCTTATAAATCAAAATTATAAATATACATAAATTGCGGGGGGGGGACTGTGCTCAGATCCATCTCCCCTTTTCCAACTTACTACACTGATCCATAAACCGCTTTAAGTAATTATTCTGAATTTAAAATGTGGAAGTTGATAGGACCATGCAAATCCTTTGGAAATGGTGTTTAGGAACAGGTGGGAGCATTTCATGCTCCTTCCAGGTTTGCTTTTCTGGTTTTAAACTGATCTTGGCACTCAGTGCATGGAAAGCTTGGAAAAATGTGAAGCAAAGTGACTTGGCTGTGCTGGAAGAAGCAGCCATATGAATCTGGAAAAAGACATGGCTACTTTAATAATTAAACCAAAAAACAAAAACTACCACCCACTTTAATACTCCTTCAACCTAGCAATTCTCCATGGTTCACTGCCTAGAGTTGCTGGGAGTCAGGTGGCATATAATACTAATAATAATAATAATAATAATAATAATAATAATAATAATAAATAATAATAAGGCTTTGCAAAAGAGAACCAAACACGTCATTTTCTAAAGAGGTTCTGCCAGATGTTACAGCTCTATCACAGCAGAGGACTGGTCAATTCAGTATTTCAGAATACTCTGGATCTCACTGTGTTTTACTGTATCACTGTTGTATTTTAGAAGGACATTATTTGTTAAAGCCACCAGAAGAACTACAGGGGAAGTTACATTTTGACCCAGAGTGCTATTCATAAGATCACCATGACCATCAAGCTCCTGTAAGTAGTTAAGGACTAGGCACTTGGGGATGACGTTGCTTTTCTAGATTTATCTCAGTCTGGTTTGAGTTACAATTTTGGGACTCCCCAAAACAACTCAACAACAGCAACCCCAAAACCCTTCTCTGGTCACCCTGGAGGAGGGCAATCACTGGTTCTCTTGGACCTCAGCAGCTTTTGGTACCATCAGCCAGGTTGATGACAGCCTGAGCTGAGAGCTGGGGAGATACTGGTTTTACTCTTGTTTGACTAGCCATTTCCAGAAGGTGATACTGGGGAAATATTGCTCTATGCAACTATGCATTTCCAGGTAATTTGATTGATAGATCGATTAGGGTTTAGGCATCCTTAATACACCAATGACACAATGGTGACACCTCTCCTTTCCATCTAATGCAGATGAGGCAGTGGGCATCCTAAAGATATTTTCACTCAGGGCGTGAGGTGGGGTTCAAACCTTCTTCTTTTCCTAGGTACTTCTAGTTTGTTTTGATTTTAAGTGTCTGAATTACACTGCAATAGCGACTTCTATATATTTTTATTTTCATATCCTTCATTTTTGTTATTTATTCATATAAGAATGTAATCATGCTTTATTTTTTTATTACTTGCATTGTTTCATTTTGTAATCCACCAAGAATAAACAAAATAAACAACTATGCAGCAATATGTGTTACTACAGCGGAGATGTTGTGATGTTTTACAGTAATATATTGTACTCATTATTCTATAGTAGTGTATTTATTAGTAAACCAGTGACTATTGATAAGTATAAAATATAAGGTAGATTTCTCTCTCTCTCTCTCTCTCTCTCTTTTTCTTTCTGTGTTTCTTCACTGCTGAAAATAAATGTAACAGCAAGGAAGGGAATAACAGGCTAGATAGGAGAACTATAAAGGTTGATGATGGGCAATGTGGTGGAATGGGATTGTGGAGGCCAGAGTCAGGGAGTCAAGCATTTTCTTTCATCTCCCGAAGCGAGAGGAAGAGATAAGAGGATGAGGCTGGCACCTCCCTGAGGAATGCAGGCGCTGTTTACTGATTGATCCTGGAAACTGGTTCCAGTCTGGGAAGATTCTTGATAGAGGTGGTAGCTAATAAACCTTGCTGGATTGAATCTGCTTGGTCTCCTGGAGTTCCCTGGGCTAAACCTGACAGGCAACTCTCAATGAGAAGCTTTAAACCAAACTCCAAAGTGTGAGGAAAACTGCCCAGGTTTGGTTATGTGACTCTCATAAAAGACATATCCTCTTAAAGTGGCACCTACAGGAACCACACCTGCCTTATGGTATGACTACGCCACCTTATACAGTAGCATGAGAGGGATGGTGGCTAGCTAGTATAGCAGAACATTTTTTTGAAGAAGTAATCAGAAAATAAGACAATTTCAGAGAGACAATGGAACAAAAAGCTGTTAGTGGGCAGACATCAAGCCAGTGGCTTCTATAGGAAGGAGAGAGGATGTCAAGATCAACCCATCTCCTTTCAGAAGTTATCTCTGCTTTCTTAAGGGGAGGGATCCTTCACTGTCTAGTTGAACACTGCCTACAGTCATCATAGGGTTCATGGTCTTTTTTCATTTTTTAAAGAGAGTGAGTGTGCCAATTTGACCTGGAGGATATACACTTAGAATAGAAAATCAATGAAAAGGAAAGTTTCAGTAAACTTAAATTATCTAAAAGAGAACTGAGGAACTATGAGAAGAGGTGAGAACATCAAAGAGGAAGGGGAAAAATGTCCAAGAAGAAAAGATCCAAGTAGCTTTGAGAAATAAATATCATGATAGAGGAATGCAGACAGAACAGGTGACCCTTGGGAAATAAGGACATATCACAAGTGAAGCCAGACTTTTAACATAAAGCAAGAAAGGATAAGGAAAGACATTTCAATTGGTGATATTAACAAATAGATGAAAATAACAAGGAAAGGAAAACCAGAGATTTTTTAAAAAACAAGATCCAAGAAGCTGCAAGAAAATTTACAACTAGGGTAGGACCATTCATTATGGAATGATGGAAGAACTCTAATAGAGATGGATGGAAGATGGAAAAATCACATGGAAACCCATTTACAGATGGGGATATAGAATAGCAGAAACATTTGCAGAGAGAATAGATTTAGGAATGGACTCTGCTAGATATGACAGGCCAGGTCAGTTGTCAAATAGGGAAGCACCAGACA
Source organism: Liasis olivaceus (assembly GCA_030867105.1). Taxonomy (NCBI): domain Eukaryota; kingdom Metazoa; phylum Chordata; class Lepidosauria; order Squamata; family Pythonidae; genus Liasis; species Liasis olivaceus. Next base: position 6,813,116 of record CM061353.1, read on the forward strand.
CAGATTAAATACTCACTGAATTCTTCATAGTTTCAGGAGCAGAAGCAATTAAAGTGTTAACAGTTTGATGTCAACAAATATGGAATAAGACTGCATATCCTAAAGACTGGTAAAGATCAGTGCATATACCCATAACCAAAGAAGGGAGATGCAAGAGAACACACAGACTATGGAACCATTGTGTTAATTCCTGATTAAAGCACAATTTTGCTTAAGACCTTGCCAAGAAGAATCGAGCTTTAAATGGCGAGAGAAATGACAAATGAACAGACATGATAGCTAACATAAACCAGATAATGCAGAGAGACAGAAAATACAAGATTTACTTTTGCTCCATCAACTGCAACAAGTTCTTTGAATATACAGTATAGGTTATGCCAGAACATATAGCAAGCAGTAAGCATACCAGAATACCCAATGATTTTTCTGAGCACCCTTTACAATGATCAAGATCCTACAGAACTGTGTTTGGAGAAAAGGAGTGGCTCAGGATAGGAGGGGAATCAGACAGGATACAGATTATCCTTATATTGGCTTAATTTAAACAGCAAATATGTTTCTAAGCATGCCAGGATTAGAAGAGGTAGCAGCTGAAATCCAAACTAGAGGTGGAAACACTAATAATTTGAGATATGTGGACAATCCTACCTCATTAGCTGAAAGGAAAGATCTCATTATGAAAATAAAAAAAATAGGGAACGAAAAATCTGGGTTAATGTTAAATGTTAAAAAGATAGCAGTAACGTCAACCAGCAAGTAGAGTGAATTTATAGTTGATGGTAGGAAGTGAAGGTGATTGTTTCCTTGAGCTCAAGAATAAATATGGACAGAGTACTGGATAAGTAGAGAGGAGATTGAGCCTAGGAAGGAAGACACTGACAGGCTTAGACAAAACCATGAAAGATAAGGTTATTTCTATGACCACAAAGATCAGAATAGTTAAAGCAATGGTTTTTCCATGGTACTGTTAAGCTGGATAGTGTTAAGCTGGATAGTGAGAAAGACTGCAAGAAAAAAGGGTCACTGCCTCTGAATTATGGATTTTGAGATGGTTCCTAAGGAAGCAAGAAGAACCAGCCAATCTTGGACCAAATAAAGGCTGACTGTGCAGAGGCAGGCAGAGATAGTGAAGGAAGGCAAAAGCTGCTAACAGATAAAACAGATAATAAATGGAATCTCAGCCCTGGGAAAAAAGTAAGCTTTAAGAAAGAGACTCAAAATAAAGTCCTGCATGGTAGAAGAGAGGACAGAGGGAAACGGAGCAGGCTTTCAAGATCCTGTTATTATACCCTACAGAAATGAAGTTCTCAAAGTCCTTGAGGTGTCTGATTCCTGAGCTGTCCTACTTCAAAGGGCTGACAAACTGCTTCTCTGAGGCAATGCCCAACAAGAAGAAGCTCACATATTTTGGACATGTGATGCAAGTGGATGATGGGCTAGAAAAAATGACTATGCTTGGCAAAACAGACTGAAGTAGAACAAGATATGGAGAAGGAGAATGGATGAGATCAAAAAGATCACCGGGTTGTCCTCAGAAGCGCTACAGATTACTCTGGGGGTAGACTGAGATGGTAGGAATTTGTCCATACACTCAGCAGGAATTGGGTTGGAAGTATGGCACATAGCCAGTTCAGCAAATTGTATTGTTTAGCGCTCAGATCATCCAGGAAACTTTGCATTGTGCCCCATTCCATCTCAGATCTGTGCCAAAATGTCCATCCCCTGCTTTCCTCCCACAACCTAATCTAGGAGTAGGTAAACCTTTTGGACCAGTAGCATATTTAGAAATTTGGAAGCAGGGCATCTTCTTACAAAATGTCTGCCATGATATTCATCACCAGTCACAAGATACCCAGAAGGCAAATTGATGCAATTGTTCTTCTCCACCTGTTCTAGCTTTCCAGCTTCTTTTCTATATTGTTTGTTTATCTCTGTCATTTTTTTCTGGGTACACTTTCAAAAACACCAATGTACGTTGGCTATTATAACTGTTGCTTGTTGTTGTTGTTATCATTATTATTATTGTTTTCTAAAAATAGTCATAAGGGGCCCAGAAGATGTCTTATCAACATGAATGACAAGTTTCCATTTATCTATAAAATTAAAATAAACTTAACATCGGGTGAGGCACTGACCTGTCAGTACTAGAGGAAATGTACCATGGACCACTGGTGATCGTACCCTTGATGAAACAGAGGCAGCTAATTTTTCCCAAATACTTTCTCTAGAAGCCTATTTGCACAAAGGAGAACTGGCTGACATACAGCGATAGACAAATTCTTTAAAGCTTGTCCTAGTTGAACTCAGCCCTCAGATAATCTTTCTGAGCCAATTTGTGACCTTCTCCCCTGCCTTTACTTCCACCTCCTATACAAGCTGGAGAGAGAGAGACTTCCCTTCATTCACTTGCATAGGTTGGAGAAAAAAAAGAACTTGGAGAGGTGTAAATTTTTCTTGAGCTTGGGTTTCAACTCAAAGAATTTGGGGGATTTTCTGAGGCTTGGACTGGTTGTGAGAAAGTGCTTTGTGACAAAGTGCTTTGATCCACTTGCTCCTTTGTATAACCATTTGTAATGACTACATGCTACAATGGTATCCACCAATCTTCTATAGATCTGGAATTCTGAGTTATATTTGATCAGACGGAAATAACTCAGCAACATGAAGACCGTGGCTGCGAGAACTCATTTCTAACTAACACAAATACAGAAGAACTTCACTCAAGCGTCTGAAACACAAGGATCGCTCTAGCTCTCTTTTGGGAAGGACATATACTTCATGGTGGCAAATATAACAAGGATGCTTTCTTGCGGGAACTAATTTTGCACATGTTGTTATGGGGGAAATATTTGCCAGGGGCTCACCTATGGGAAAGGGAAGGTTTCATGGAGTTCATGGGTGCCTGCATGGGCAGCTTCCCTGGAGGGTCGTTTTGCCGGCTTTTCTGGTGGCGCAGCAGCAGGAGTCGTCCCAGTTCTTCACACCACGATGAAAGCAGTGCTGGGGGAAGAAAAAAGAGAGAGAGAGGTTTATTGGAAGACAAATACATAGTAATTTGTGGGACAGGCATCAAAGCAATAGAACCAATTATACTGTGCAATCTTAATTTCATTCATACAAATCCATCAAGAGCGGCCCCAGCACCCAATCCCTCAGCTGGAAACCAACACACAAAGTTCTTCTCTTCCACCAACCATCAAATGCTCAGAACATACAGAGATAAGTCAAGCAGTGTTTCCTCCAGCTGATCATCTGGACAGTGCTAAGAATCAGGGCTCTCCCTCCACTTTTTTTTTTTTTTTTAATGTTGTGTGCTTCTGTGTGTAATCGGAGGGAGGGAGGGAGGGAGGGAGGAAGGAAAATTCTGAGTGGTTGCTATGAGAGGGAGTGGCAAAGCCACCAAGTCACCATTCCTTAGTTGGACTCCAAAGATTTGTGAAAGAATATTGTCTTAGTATGATTCTAGGTATCGTATGTGACTTGACCTCTAGCACAATGGAGGAAAGGCTGGGTTGAGAATGGGAGGAAAGTCACCTGGAAATATATAATCTCCAAGCTAGTTTAGTCTCTGCTAACTCATTTCCCAATTGCATTATCATGAGAAACAATTAGAGTTGTTTCACAGTATGTCACACATTAGAGAATAAACATTTTCGCCCCAAAGGAAAGTTTTGGAACTCCCAAATAGCCATTGTTCTCTTGTGTTGGCTATTACCAGCTTGACCCTGTGACAGTGCCACATAGCCTAAAGTTAAAAAGCCTTTATCACAATTAGATGTTGGAATCTCCTTGGCTCCTTTCTAGTGACTCCTGTCTAGGGGAAAAATGCCCCAAGGGATATATTTTTCACAAACGCTAAATATGTCCATTAAGGTCATTCATCACTGCAGCTCGGCCTAATTTATTTCTTAGAGAATTGTTTGGGCAGAGGAGTGAATGGGAGGATAGTCAAGATGTAATTGAAAAAGGCTCTCACGAAGCAGTTGTACTGTTTTTACACTTATCTGAGTTGCCTCTCGGTTAGAAGCTCAGATGTAGATTTGGCCGAGGGGACGCCAGCTGTGGTTCCCTATTTAAGAACTGATTTTTTAGATATAATAGTTTCTGAATGGCATGGCCAGGGATTTATTTATTTCACTTGTATCCTGCTGGATCAATTCCAGATTCATGGAGGTTTACAAAACAATTGACAAAAACATCCATTAGCTGTTAAAAACATCCATGGTAAAGATAAATGAAATTAAAACAACCTATAACTAATCAAAGTTACAAAAACAGAAGTTAGTAATAATAATGAAAATTATCCTTTTCATACATTTCTGAATTTACTGTAATGGAAATTAATGGTTCTTGAAATTCCAAGCTTCTGTTTCTTTATTGGGTGGCATTCATTCCTAGTATGCCAAACACAGTAAAAATTAGCCAAGTTCTTCCTTTATTCATTTCTGAGCAAAGATATTTTCATTAGAGTGCCACGGAATTGCCCTCTTGTCCTCTCAGCCACTGGTAGAGCAACTTTACATGGTAACGAAAACAGGGTGCAACAGAAATTAGCACTTATTTCGAGAAGAAAATGACCTGAAGTATGCCCCCCCCCCCCAAAAGAGGGATGGGTGCTGGATAGAACCAGGCAGTGGTCATTTCACTGTGGTAGAACCCAATGTTCAAGGTGGCCTTCTCCAACCCCTCTCCCTACCAGACAGACTGGACCAGAAACTTCATCCCTGTCCAACCAACAGAAACAACATGTCTGGAGAGTGGTGGATTTGGGAAAGGTTGTAGCAAGGCTTCCCAATTTTCAGACCTGGGGCTCCCACCATTGCCTCAGTAAGGCATAGCCTGCTCAGCAAAAAAGAGAGATCCAGGTACTGTTACTTGGGAAGGCGACTGAGAAATAATTTTCTCAGAGTATAATTACAAGAGTAACTCAATCCACAGCAAGCCATTAAGCTGGTCATTCTGGATCTGTAGAAATCAAGCCCTTATAGGGTGTATTCCCATTCTGTTCTGGTGTGATGTGTTATAAGAGAGTACAGCTCTAAACGGTTTCTCTGTTAGCCAAGGAGTCTGACAACAATGTTTGATCAAATGGTGCTCACCTTTTATCCCTAGCAGATCATGACTAACGTGCCAGCAACAAAGGCTATTCAAACTCCCTCCTTTCACTCCTTTTTACACAGCCACTGCAGATAACAATCACTACCTAACATTGTACTGTAGCCATTTGAATTCTGGGGGGAAAACTAGGATGAAAAAAGGAACAAACAAAACATTCTGGCAAATTGTAAACGCAGCCGGTGCTGGAACAATTGCCAATGCACAGCACCTTCTCACCAGCCAAATGCAATTACAATGGTGTTAGATGGAAACCATCCATCTTAACTACAGCTTTGATGCAAGGTGTGAGTTGCTCTTTATAAGGGTACACCAAATACCCCAGATAAAGAAAGATAAAAAGGCAAAAATAGTCTAATGGTTTCTAAGACAAATCTGCGAGGAGGAGGAATGGGTGAGCAGAGTGGAGAAGGGAAGGGAACAGAAGCAGCAAAGGTTAATATGCTTTTCTGAGCAGGTTGGCCGTAGCGATGGTCAGCTAGCCTTTAATTATCACCCCTCTTGACTACTGCACCACACTATGTATGTGGCTGTCCTTGCATAGTGCCTGGAAAGCACAACTGGTGCAAAATGGAATGGCCAAGGTGCTAATGGGTGCAAAGCACATGGATGAAATGGAAGATCAGCATTGGCTATCGGTTTCCTACTGGGAACAATGGAAAATGTGTCTGTTGACTTCTAAACCCCTAAACCTCTCCATCTATGAACCTGCCCTGTTAGTTAGATTGATGGCAGAGGCCTTTTTGAAGATCCTTTCACTGTCAGAAGCTCAGCCATCAGCAGCAGGTTTTCTTCTGTGTGGCCTCCAGGCTATGGATCACTTTCTCTGGGGAAGTGCATTGCTACTCTAATGTCTGCTGAGGAGCACAGAGATGACCTTGGGAAGGTATGTGACAATCATTAACAAAACATGAACTTAGCCTGGGAAAACAAGAAAATGTGAGAAAGAAACTCAAGATTGCCCTGCCTCGATTCTCTTTGGTATAAGAGGAAGGAAAGAGAACACACAGTCAGGTTTTCAAGCTTCAGTTAGTGTAGCTTATATCCATAAAGGAGAGTCCTAGCATTTCTTGGGTTGTCTGTGTCCTGATCTGGCCTACTTTGAAGGCTGACATAGTCCTTGTATTTAGGAAAATGGCAAAATGCCATCTCTTTCACCAAACTTTCAACTTTTCTTTCATGTTAACGGTACTGATTTTAAATTTTGATTTTAATGGAATCCATTTCACAGCTGCCTTTCATATTGTACAGTTGGTTTTATTGTTGGGAGCTCTCCTGAGTACTAGTATCAGAAAGGTAAAGTATTTATTGCTATTACTACTCTAAGAACCTCATATACAGAGCATGGCCCAGAACAAGAGGAACTTGTCTATGAAGATCCGTGCAGGAGGACCAAAAGATCCACCTCTAATGGTGACTGAACAGTAAGGAGGACAGAAATGCATCCTAGCACCTCCCCTCGTGGTTGAGGAACGGCTGGAAACTTGCTTTACCTGTGTCAGTGAAATGACCCAGGATAAATGGAATACAGGAATGCCCACAGTTCGATTGGGTGCAGCTGTATTTGAAGGCTATTCTCCACCCATTGAAATATGCCGAGACAAACCAAAAATCAGCTTACAGATTCCGCTATTCATCGTCAGCAGGCTGAGCTGCTGCTGCCGAGGCCCCAGCAGTATTTAGGCACATCTCTTCTCATTGACACTCAGAGCACGAGACGCTCGCTATCCCTCTATAATGAACAGATCAAGCATCAAGCACAAAGGCAGCCACAGATGGTGCCAACAGTCAGGCGCTCCTTCCCGCACAGACCAGCCAAGCAGCTGTGTTTTTCCTCCTTCCCACCCTTTATTAAACAGGAGTGCAGATTTTACAGATGGACCCCTTCATCTCCACTTTCTGGTAGAGTTTAATGATTGGATTTGGGCCCATTTGCTGGGCTGAATTGCTTTTGTCCTGTAGAATTAAACATTTGGAATGTAACCCTCTCCTCCCAGCGTCTCCTCCTGTTGACTGGGATACCAAGGGCATCTTTTTTGCTCTCCACCAGTATCCTAGCTTCAGCCATCCAGTATTTATACCACAAACCCTACCTTGAAAGACCAAATGATTTAAGGACTCAGATGAAAAAGGAGTTCAAAACCTAAAGAGCATCTGATTTGACCAAATGCTCCAGGCATTTGGAGATATGGGGTGCTAATGGAATCTGGGATAGCCTTCTCCTTCCCATAGTCCTCTTTTGCTCTGTGTGTAAGTTTTACTTCAAAAACAAAAAAAACAAAAAAACCCAGGGCTACTTTATAAACCAATCAGTCAAGTTCTACTAATGGTAAAGTTGTGTCTCTCTTGACTGCCAATGCATCCACATTGTTTTCTTCGCAACAATATGGAAGTTGACAACATCTGATGTCTTCCAGTATGTTTTTTTTACAATTTCCCAGTCTGAGAAAAGCTAAGCAGGGTCATACCTGGTTAGTATTTGGATGGAAGACATCCAGGGAATCCCAGGGCCCTAGGCTAGACTGTGAAGCCAAACAACATCCTGGAAGAAGGAAGAAGAAAACAACTTCCTTACTGTTGCCAGGAAAACAACATGGATGTTTCCATGCAGTAATCAGGAATAAAGCTTGACTCAAGGGGAACTTATTCTATTTTCCACTTACACTGTATAGCCTTCAATATTTTAAAGTGAGATCTGCCTATTAAAGGGAGAGGAAAAGGAATACTAAAGCAGTAAGATTTAATTTCCTCTGTGGTCAAATAGGAGTAATCTTTGATCAAGCAGAAGAGAACCAGAAATTAATCAACTGACTTAAAAGTCAAGCCTCCTAAACACCAGGATCAGAACTGCACTGTGACAAAACTGGAAGCAGAGAGAGGAGTGCATAAAATAAATGTTTTGCTACGTGTGGGTTGTCAAAGCAATCATAGATTCTATATATTGTAGGTAAATCCTTCAGAGATACATTATTGGATCTATTATAATTATGATATTGAATTGGCTCTGACTTATGGTACAGACGTTTAGGTTTGGATCCTTCCCCTTCCCCTTCTCTTCCAGGAACCAGCCTGTACCGGTGTACCAGCATCTCCACTCTTGGTAAACTAAGCTCGTAGAGGTGTACATTGGCAGAAGAGAGAGAATTTGCCTCTTCCTCTTTCCCATACAGTATACAGCTGAGATAGATTTAGGAGAGATTGCAAATTCTCTTTTATGGATATGCCTTGACCATGTAAAACCTTCACCTTAACCACACAAAAGCCAAAGGTACCACTTCTTCCCCATTTAAGTTGTTAAGACATCTTAGGCGGTTGGAGACAGAACTCCCTCTTTTCTTGTCTCCCAAAGGCACCTCCTCCCACATCCTGCATCTTCCCCTGGCTCTCTCTTGGTCCATTGCCTACTTTGTCCTTCCTCTTCCTTCTTCCTTGCCTTTTATCCTCCTCATTCTGGCCACTTCCTTTCTCATGTTTCTCTTCTGCTCTTTCTTCCCTTGCTTCTGTCCCCCTTTCTCTGGCTGCCCATTCCCGTCCAGCCACGGAAACTCCACTGCCTCATTCACGGCGGTCTTCTTTCTTAGCAGTGGGACGGGACCACAGAGAGCCATCGTCTCCCTGTGGGATTTGAACAGAATATTGCAGTGCAGAGTGTCCACTGTGGTTGGCGCCTGGAAGGAGAAAGCTAGCATGTTACAGAAAAGGCCCGACTGGGATCCTTTTTGCTGATGAGGTACTTGCTACAATCGAGGAGGAGGATAATTTTTATAGGTAGAATTCTTCAAATCTGCATGACAAGAATTTTCTTAGTCTAGTGTTAATCCCTTTCGAAAAATATTCTGCATCTATTTTTACAGAGAAATAGTCATGTGTAGAGCAAATTTCCAATGGATACTCTAAGTGACACCTGGTACATATACCATATGTATTAGTCATTACAATATGTTTTATTTATTTATTTATTCATTTATTCATTCATTCAATTTATACAGCCGCCCATCTCAGACCAGTGACTGAGATAATATGCATTAGATTTCCAGTACCATGTTTTTATTAGGACTTTTAAATATGTAAAGACTTTTTAGCTTTGTATCTATTTAAAAGGTATTAGTATTTTAAGAGGTCAAAAGAAACGCATGGTAGCTTGCAACCGAATAAATAAGTGTCACAATTCACTGCTAGAAGGGAAGGAGATCTTTAATATTTTCTTTTTCACTTCCCATTACAGTAACAGACAAAGCGAGGTAGACCATAAAAAAAGAAGCAGGGGTACTCTTAAATTACACTCCCTCCACAATGAATATTTGTCCTCACTGTTTGAACTGCCTGCCACCAATTAATCAACTAAAGTGTGACTTCATTGATCTTTCAACCTTGGTCTCTAAGGAAGGCAGACAGAGGTGCTGGATCCCAGCAAATGTTCCTATCTTTCAAAATTAACCCTACACACTTAACAGGTGTTTTCATGCCTTTTGATATTGTTACAGAATCAAACAAAGGGGGACTAAACACCATATAATTAGGAGAATTAACATAGACCGAGCCCATAAGTTACTCTGAGACTGGGAGGACGATGGGATGAAACCAAAGGGATCTGAATGAGCCTCATTAGCTCTTCTATTTGCTAATGTGCCCCATGTCACAGGACGCACGCAATGATTGATTCTGGAACCATCTGACAGCGTACGCCTGCCCGGTTGCAAAATGCTGTGGTAAGCATTGAGGAGACACTAAATGAATGAATGGACGGTGAGATACAGAGGCTCACGGTGCTAATCTATTTACCCATTATGATACCCTAGTATTAGTTACAGTTTATCACCTCAGTAAATCACCCCCTCTTGTTAAGGAACATGTTCAAGGTGCAGCACACTGTTATTTATAGGCAGAGACTATATTTACAGCTTCAAAGACAGGACAATTGCTCAGGCATTTCAATGCCACAATAGGACTGTAGCTTTTGCTCTAGTTAAACTGCACTAAGATTTCCGTAGGCAACTTAAGGTTACTTCCTTGCCAATTGCTTAGGAAATACAGAGAGAGAGAGAGAGAGGTGGGGAGAAATGCAGGTCCTCAATGCCTGCTTTTCATTCATAATTGCTAATGGTTATGTTGCTATGGGGAAGAAAAAACAAGTCAATATGGTTTTAACAGCATCCTTTAAAAATGTGCAGTGCTACATACCACATAGTATCATTTCGTACACAGAATATTGCAAAACTATTCACAGTGTGAGATGTTGCATCCCTAGAAATTGTAAGTGAATCAACGATGTGGTTTGGACAAAAGCAAGCTGTTTTGGGCCACCGAATATTATTTTAAAGGTAATGTGGCAAAAATTCAAGAAGTACTATCAGACCAGAATGTATTTCAAATAGTTCTACGCCAACACCATACATGTTAATTTATTTTCATATACAAGGATCATAGAGAAACTATGATTATTGTACTTTGCTTTCTAGAACTATGTGTGAAGGGCTCATAAATAGTTTTATGACTAAGCAAAAACCTGAACCTATATTACTGATAAATGGATTCATTTCTTTATTTAATGGTTTTGAATTCCACATTACAACTCAAGTTTTGAAGTGATTCCCAGTATTAGGAAAAGCTGATACCTGCCTGTTTAGGGAACAATTTGAGGTACTTCTATGTTTTTCCCTATGAAGCAAACAGCAGACTCAGGGAGCATATTTAAATTGGGAAATGGCAATTGTATGGGTTGGGGGAATGAAACTCCACCTCTCCTAAGTGGGAGGGTTTTTTTGCTTTTGTTTTGTTTTAAACAGAATTCCAGAGATCTCCAGTTCTGTATCTACTTTGGTCTGACCAAGCAGGGCCAGATCTTGCTAGTATCTGGGTAGGTGGCTGCCAGGAAATGCCAGGTTATATCTTCTAAATAAATATATCTTCCCTGTTACAGGATTGCAGGATAGATTGATAATCATTAAAAATAATAATCCTGGGAATAATCCTGGGAGAAAGCAATAGGACAATGTCAAGAAAACCGCATGGATGTGTCCATGAAATCACCAGGAGCAGAGTTCAGTTGGGACGTTATTTCATTTTTATATATTTATACATCCCAGAGGTCAAGTGCATAGGCTTCCTCATCTGAATCTCAGAGCTTCTTCCCCAGCCTTATTAAATTCCCTTAATGCTAGGTCTGTCTATTCTAGTCAAAATCTGGAGTCTAAAGCTAGATTTAAAAATCTATATATAGACTCTGAAGTAAACCACTATTGGGTGCATTCGAAAAAGGTTCCAGAGACCTAGATCTATTACGCTTGAAGTCAGTAAGAAGCAATATGCACAGCACTTTTTAAACCACAGGCCAATCTTCCATTATGTACCAAAATGGATTTAAAAGCCAAACAGGAGATACTCTTGTATTTGAAAATTCATTCTCTGTCTTTTGCAGATTACAGCTGTAAAAACAGGCTGGATGGTGTAAGGGAAAGGAAGAGGAAAGGATACTCCAATAGAATGGATTTCGGTATGCATTATCCAGAAAAACAGTAACAATTCCAATGCATATTGCTATAAGTTGCAATGCATTAGTTCCATTCAGATGTGAACATACAACAGAGGCAAATTAGCATCCATAAAAAACAGAGGCAGACCAGATGGAGAGCGGGAGGAACAGGAAGGAAGGATCATCTCATTGGCAAAGACTCACTTTTTGAAGCAGCCAAGACTTCATCTCTAACCCGCTTTTACGTTCAGCATTCTCACCCCGTCAGACCCTTCATCACCATATCTTTCCAAGGATAGACCCAGGTATTGTCTTATCAGGTATACCTGGACAGATAGGATAGCATCAGAAAGGACCCTCTGTTCTTTAGGATGTGGGAATTGGACTGTGAGCCCACATTTACAGGAAAGTCTCAAGGCTACAGAGGCATATCCTTCTGTCTGATGTCTTTGCTTAAAAACTGCTGACGAGAGCACTGACTGCACACTGTGTAAAATCTCATCATGCACTGCTTCACACACAGCCGGAAGAGAACGGAAGGCAATCAATTTCTTCTGTTAAACCTCCCTCTCCCTCTAACGTGGCATCTCATTCCCTGAAAAAAGGAGGTAGATCGGTGCAATATAAATACCGAGAAGCACCCTCTGTTTCTGTGCACTTGGAAAATGAAAGAGAAAGAAGATGTAGGAAGGACCCAAACCTTTCTGTTCCCTTTTAGTTTCTTAGGGATAAATGAGCAAAATACTATTATTAAGAGTTTCAACATTACATATTATGATCAATTTTTTTTCCTATGGAGGGTGTCTTCTAAGTCAATGGTATATAGTTAATGAGTTTTTCACAGTCTTTACTAAAGGAGCTACTTTACCACTAATAATGAGATGGTCCCAACTAAACCTTGGATACTGAGTTAGATGACTTATCATGAAAGGAGCCACCAAATACTAGGCAGTCTCTAAGGAGACACCACACATTTACCCAGGTTGTTAAGAGTTATTTTATTCAAAACTGTGGAGTTGCCCCATGGAGCTAGAACGAAGGACAGCTCAAGAGTTATCTCTAGTTACCTTCATCTGGTTTCATTGCTTTGTTTCAGATGAACACAAAGATGATTTATTTCTGGTTGAACATGTGAAACCACACCTGTAGGATGCAACAGGTGACCCTCCTTTAAAGGAAATGAGCATTTTATAATATGATCTTCAGAAGATAGGAACTTTTTAGCTCCAGCTCCAGAAGACAAACAGAAGCATAGTGGTGGAAAGAGCCACTAAGTCAACCCCCTACTCAGTGAAATCTCCAAGCTGAACTATCACAAACAGATGGTTGTCCAGCCTCTACTTCTGCATATCCAGTAAAGGAGACATGCTACATCTCTGGGTAACTGATTCCCTATCAAAGTGTTGTTGTCACATAAAAATTCAGTGAGACGGAATTTAGAGAAAAGTTAAAAACAAGTAGGGAGAAAGAAGGGGAAAAAAGGCTACCAATGTGGCAGGAAAAAGGTAGAAAAATAGGAGCTACTATACTGGAACATACCCAAAAGTAGGTTCCTAGCAATATGTTCTACCTATAAATGAAGAGGGACTTGCAGAAATCTAACAAGTTATAATACGTTTTGATTTCTAAAATATGGTATTCATAAGCAATGAATGACTTTGCCATGTATTTTATTTTAATGGATAAACCACTGTATATGTTTAGTTTGGACATGGGTTGCTTAAAATTGTTGGGGTACAACACGTAGACCTTAGGTGGTAAATCCCAATTAACAATACATGTGCATCAATTCACTTCAGAAAGAGTGCTGGTAATTGGAGCCATTCATGTTGCCACTGTTCCATGCACACTGGCAGTAGAAATTGGCACTCTGCCACATGGTACATGCAATGTTTAGATTTGCCAAGTTGGGTAATTTGAAATGGAGGGACTGTTGGTGAGGAACGTAGGAAGCATCCTCCAATTTTTGGAGTATACCTAAGTGATGGCAGAGCAGATAAGATACTGAGAGCACCTCAGTACAGGATCTTCCCTTGCCCAATAAAGAAAGCAGGAAAGAGTGTAGGTTGAGGTGGGTTTTGGTTTTCAAAATGTAATGAGAAGAAACAGTAGGCTAGATTAAAATTCCTCTAAATAGCATAAACAAGAATAGTGAAGAAAGCCAGCTTTGGTGTTTCATTTGGACTACAATCCTGTGTCAATGGGAAATTAATAGTTTAACATATGGGATAAAACTGGGAAGACTTTTATAAACTTTGGCAACTCTGCAGAAAGTATACGGATTTCACTAATGATTGGGAGCAGTGAAAACTTCAGAGATAAGCTTTCGGACAGGATGCCTGCAGAGATGCTATTGCAGTGCAGCCTTCAAAGCTCTCATTTTGGGCCCACCACTATAAGAATCATAGAAGTCTCTCCCAGATATCTCTCTCTGCTTTCAGAACATGTCTTCCACATACCTTGAAGGGGCATGTCCAGTGTAAATGTCCAGTGGGACAGGTCCTCTGCCCCATGGTGCTGGCCAAGTGGAGAATATTGGTCATTAGGTCCTCCACTGCCCTATCTGCGATGAAATTAGGGGAAAAACATTGATGATAACCAACTTAAGGAGTTGGATGGGGAATAACTGAATGATGTTGTGGACATGATTCCAGCCGTTGACAGTTGATTGCTATGTTTGTCATACTTTCTTTTAAACGTAGAAAAAAAATAAGCTTTTATTGTAATAGTAGCCAAATCTATCTTAACTTCATTCTCTTGTATGTTTTTTCTTCCTTGTCCCCCCCCCCCTTTTTTAAAAAATTACTATACATTCCTTTTTGTGTTATATCATGTTGTTACAACCTGTAGTCACAATAATAAATGGGTTGAACTGAATAATTTAAAATATGGGATAAAACTGGAAGGATTGTTATAAACATTGGCAAATACCAGGAAAGTGTAAGGATTTCACTAAGAGACTTTGGGGGGATTGTCAGAAAACTAAAATTATGACATAAATAAGAATGCTGTTTATTCAAGAGAAGAGAGTAAATACAGTGGTACTTTGACTGACTGATTGATTATGTGCCAACAAAACAAGTCGTTTTCAATTCCTAGCAACCACATAGATAGGTTTTTTCCCCATGATGAACTATCTCTGTCCTGGTCTTTCAGGTCTTCCAATGGTACAATGGTACTTACTACCTTAATAATAAGCCTCATGTTCAGTTAAACATGGACTGTCTGATGCTGAGAAATGAGAAAGAATAACCATTTTGGAATCAGCTGTCATTTGGAGGATGTTCAACACTTTCACATAACAACAAAACCACCACCACCACCACCACTAATAACAATAACAATAACAACAACAACAACAATAATAATTTAAACGTCTATGCTGCCTGACTCTCAGTGACTCTGGACAACAAATAGATTACAATAAAATCAATAAAACATTAGATGAAAAACGGCTGTCATAGGGAGAACTTGCCCAGTCATACAGGTGAAACTCGAAAAATTAGAATATCGTGCAAATGTTCATTTATGTCAGTATGGCAACTCAAAAGGTGAAACCAATATATGAGATAGACGCATTACATGCAAAGCGAGATATGTCAAGCCTTACTTTGGTATAATTGTGATGATTATGGCGTACAGCTTATGAAAACCCCAAAGTCACAATCTCAGAAAATTAGAAGAGTGTGAAAAGGTTCAATATTCTAGGCTCAAAGTGTCCCACTCTAATCAGCTAATGAATCCCTAACACCTGCAAAGGGTTCCTGAGCCTTTCAATGGTCTCTCAGGCTGGTTCAGGAGGAATCACAAGCATGGGAAAGACTGCTGACCTGACAGTTGTGCAGAAAACCATCGACACCCTCCATAAGGAGGGAAAGCCCCAAAAGGTAATTGCAAAAGAAGTTGGATGTTCCCAAAGTGCTGTATCAAAGCACATCAATAGAAGGTTATGTGGAAGGGAAGTGTGTGGTAGAAAAAGGTGCACAAGCAGCAGGGATGACCGCAGCCTGGAGAGGATTGTCAGGAAAAGGCCATTCAAAAGTGTTGGGGACTTTCACAAGGAGTGGACTGAGGCTGGAGTTAGTGCATCAAGAGCCACCACACGCAGGCGGATCCTGGACATGGGCTTCAAATGTCGTATTCCTCTTGTCAAGCCGCTCCTGAATAACAAACGTCAGAAGCGTCTTACCTGGGCTACAGAAAAAAAGAACTGGTCTGTTGCCCAGTGGTCCAAAGTCCTCTTTTCTGATGAGAGCAACTTTTGCATCTCATTTGGGAACCAAGGACCCAGAGTCTGGAGGAAGAATGGAGGGGCACACAATGCACGATGCTTGAAGTCCAGTGTGAAGTTTCCACAGTCTGTGTTGATTTGGGGAGCCATGTCATCTGCTGGTGTTGGTCCACTGTGCTTCATTAAGTCCAGGGTCAACGCAGCCGTCTACCAGGAGATTTTGGAGCACTTCGTGCTTCCTTCCGCAGACGAGCTTTATGGGGATGCTGACTTCATTTTCCAGCAGGACTTGGCACCTGCCCCCACTACCAAAGTACCAAAAGCTGGTTCAATGATCATGGGATTACTGTGCTTGATTGGCCAGCAAACTCGCCTGACCTGAACCCCATAGAGAATCTATGGGGCATTGCCTAGAGAAAGATGAGGGACATGAGACCGAACAATGCAGCGGAGCTGAAGGCCGCTATTGAAGCATCCTGGTCTTCCATAACACCTCAGCAGTGCCACAGGCTGATAGCATCCATGCCACGCTGCATTGCGGCAGTCATTGCTGCAAAATGGGCCCAAACCAAGTACTGAGTACATATGCATGCTTATACTTTGCAGAGGTCCGATATTGTTCTATTTCCAATCCTTGTGTTATTGATGTCATGTAATATTCTAATTTTCTGAGATTGTGAATTTGGGGTTTTCATAAGCCGTACGCCATAATCATCACAATTATACCAAAGTAAAGGCTTGACATATCTCGCTTTGCATGTAATGCATCTATCTCATATATTGGTTTAACCTTTTGAGTTGCCATACTGACATAAATGAACATTCGCACGATATTCTAATTTTTCGAGTTTCACCTGTACAGTGCCTGCCAAGGTATGCAAAGCTATTTCTGGCTGTCTCCCTATCCTCTTACCTCCGAACATATTATCTTTGTCCCCCCCCCCCCCCCGCCTATCTAAGCACTCTTCCTAACAATGCACTGAGCAGCAATTCTCCACTATGTGTTATTCTGTGCAAATGCATCTGGGCTCATACATTCAAGGTTTTGTTTTGCAGCAGAGAAGCTCCCCATTTAAGCTAAAAATAATTTGTAAAAGATCAGATAAGGCTGGGGTACTTGTGGGAAACCTAGGATTAAGGGTTTAGTCTCAGAGAGGGAGAGAAAGAGAGGCTTAAGGGTGAAACTCTCAGATTCTAGATCTGGGTTAGCTATAATGCATGCAACGGGAAGTGATTCTCCTGTGCAGCCTCTGTAGCATCTTTCCCCCGCAGTCAGGGTATCAGATATGTTTGTTGAGCAAATGAGAAAAGCAGATGAGGCATGGAGGGATGGGTGGAGAGAGGTAGCAAATTGGGGAAAAACTGAATTTGGAAGTCAGATATTCATTTCCATGTCAAGCTCACTTTTACATATGCCAGAACATCTTGGCATAATGGTGCAAATAAAGCCAGTCTCACCAAGAAGGATGACCAGCCTTCTCCTTCTGTTGTCCTTTATATTCATTGATCTATGTTCCCTGTCCCTAGCTAACAAGACCACTGGCTAAATCATTTCCCTCTGCAAACATTCCCCCAGCTGTTTTATACAATTAAAGAAAAATGCTACAGCACAATGTATGAAAAAAAAAAGATGATCCCCATTGGAATAAGAATTTTAATTTGAGAACACAGCCTAACATTACACAATGGCTTAAGGCACTGGTTGAGAAAATATTCTAATTTATTAGAATAACAGCAGTAAGTCTTTGCATAACTAAACGTCTAAATAGGCTTAGCTGAGCATCGTAGAAGAAAGCCATTGCAGGAATATATTCCATGTTTAATCTGATCGAATGTGGTAAAGTAATAGAAGACTTAGAAAAAGAAGGTTTTTGCAGTGACAGCTTTTTTATCTGGGAATATTTGGGAATATTTAACACACACATTCCTATGCAGAAGCAGTGAGAAAAGAGCGAGAGTCAACACTTTCAAAGAACAGCCAGGCACAGGTACCTAATAACCCTCAGGCACAAGATCCAAGACTTGGCTGCATGCAAATTTTTGGAAACTGGAAAGAGGGGTCTGCTTCACGCTGATAGAGACGTTTGGCAAGATAACAATGTAATACCACATCCTAAACTGCTCAATCAGTATTAAAAAAAACAAAACAGAAATCCTTTTCCTGGATCTTTAGCATCCTTCTTGATATAAAGTGACGGAATGCAATGAGTTGTACTGTGTTTTATCTGAAAGGGTGTGACTCTGATCCAAGATTTAGAGCATTGTGCTTAGTCTGGAGAAGTGGATTTCTCCCCCCCCCCCACCCGCCAGTCACTTTTTCTAATTCCTGGGAGATTCAGGGCATAGCACAGGTACTACTTTTTTACACAATGCTGAGTTAGTCTATGGGATTCACTATCATAAGATGTGGCAAAGGTCACTTGCTTGAAATGTGATAAAGTGAGACAAACATGGGATTATTCAGGCCAATTACTTTATTCAGCTGTTGTCATGCTTTCTCCCCCCCCCACCCCCCACCCCGGCTTTCTTCCTAACACCCAGTTTCTGCCTAGTTCACTTTTTCTTTCTTATCAAAGGGAGAAAATGGGACTTCATAAGGCAGAGAAAGTTGAGATTTCTCCCAAGGAAAAAAGGGCTTCTTTGTTAGGACTAAAATGAATTTTAGTTTACCTTTTGCTCACCTCCTGTGAATCTGTATGTATTTCCCCTTTTTAAAGAAAGACTGCAAAAGATCTATCTGCCCAATTATTTACTGAATGACTCCTTTCTTGTCATTTAATGAAGGAAGTTTCTATTCCAGTACCTGCATTGGTTAGACCATGTGTCTAAGTTTCTTCTTCATGGCAGCCTCCACTGATATAAAACATGATTCTAGTCCACAATTAGTACATGATTCAAGGGAGAAGAAAGGAACAGGGGGACAGATCCCTCATGTCAAAATACAAGCCTACACTCTTTTTATGTTCCTATAATGATCTTGACTCTCACTACAGTTTCGAGCTTGAGTCAAATTTCTGATTCTGAGTTTTGGTTTCTGATTAATTTGATGTGCTTTCAAAGGAAAAAGTTTATAGATAGATGGACAATCTGGCACTGAATGCATATATAGTTTTTGATTGTTTGCAATCAAGGGAAGGGAAGGGAATGAAAGAGAAAAAGGAAGGAAGGAAGGAAGGAAGGAAGGAAGGAAGGAAGGAAGGAAGGAAGGAAGGAAGGAAGGAAGGAAGGAAGGAAGATAATTTATGGTTAATCTGACCCTAAAAACATGTAGCAGGTTTTGAAATAATGGGATGAAATACTGTGTTGTGAAGTGGGGAAAAGAATTCAGAGAGATGAGAATACACAGAATATGCTAACTCATTCAGAAACTGGAAGAAAGAAACTATAATGAGCCATAACATCATTTTATAGAAATGTAATGTGGCCTTCGATAATCATGCAAGTTATATTAGAGAATGAGCTGGTCATCGCTGTGAATGAGTTAAGGAATTTAGCAAAACCAAAATGGGAAACCTTGTATTTTGTTATGTGAAATGTTAATATCACACATAAATCATATTGTTCATTTCTGCAAGACTTGTCTCACACAGAAGGTGAGCATAGGAAACTGCAGAATCCCTGACTCTTCTATTTGTTCATTTAGTATTTTAAAAACCTCACAGAACGGTTCTGGCTATGCCACAGGTATACAAAATATTTTTTTCATTGTTCTTGCTTTCAAAAGGCCATGCTACTTTTTCCACGTTTCACTCCTCTTCTGAGGTATTTCCAGTGCAGCCTGTTCTGATGTACTGTAGCACTACCCTCCAGTAAATTTAGTTCTTCTTAAATATGTATAGATTATGGCTGCATTTCTATGTCATTGTGAAGAATTCTGGCTTATGTGAAAAAGCCCATATTGCTCATTAGGGTGCCAGAAAGAATGACGAAGCACAGGAATTCCTTCTGTGATTGTTTACTGCAACACTGAAACTGGGACACATTTATTTCTCAAGTAAATTCGGTATTAGGAGCCAGGAACAAAACAAACAAGGGCTTCTTGACTTTTTTGATCACCCACCCTTCCCAAAGAGTTTCCATGAGCATCATGATATCCTTGAAATAGCCAGATGGGTGTTTGAAGTTGAGTTATGTACTAATGAGGAACATCTTACTGCTAAAATGTATAAACTTTTATTGAGATGTGAAACAGAAGATGAGCAAGTTAAAGATTGTATGATAAAGTGGGTTAAAAAAATTGGATGTAATATACAAATGGAACAATGGGATGAAAGGGTTGAAATGTACATTATGTTATAATCTTAAAGTGAAGTTTTATAAAATGATGCAACGATGGTATCTGTCACCCGAAAGCTTGTCAAAAATGTACAAAGGGACATAAAATATATGTTGGAAATGTGAACAGCAAGAAGGGACTTTTTATCATCTTTGGTGGACATGTAATAAAGCTAAAAAAATTTGGACTCAAATACATATATTAATTCAGAAGATTTTGAAGATAAATATACAATCAAAACCAAAGACATTTCTTTTAGGGCTGATGGATAAACAATTGGAAAAATCTCATGGACTTTTGTTTTTATACATGGTAACTGCAGTGAGACTTTTATATGCTCAGAGGTGGAAAGACTTGATATTACCTACAGTGGAAGAACGGGTGGTAGAGTTGATGGAGCTGGCTGAGATGGCGAAATTGACAGCTCTGATTAGAGAAAAGACATTGACTAATTTTACTACTAATTGGAAGCCCCTTTTGGACTTTTTGCAGGAAACAGAATAAAATGAAATTATGATATATGGATTTGATTATTGGTAAAATTAATCGATTATAGAAAAAATGGATGTTAAGTTGTAATTTTAGAGTAAGAGTTTGTTGTATGTTTTACTTATATCTGCTGTAAAAGAAGTCAGAAATAATTCTTTCTTGTATTTTTGTTTCTTTTTTTCCTTGATCTTTCCGCACTCCTGTTTTCCGATTTCTTTATTCCTTCTTTTCTTCTATTCTTTTTCCTGATTATTAGTTCTTGTTAGTTTTTATCTCTGTGGTTTTAAAATTTAATAAAGTTATTATAAAAAAATAGTTAGATGGTATTTGAAGTTTTATCATTACAGAGATGGGGGTTGGGGGGTGGGGAGCATAGTGATTAAAGTACTGGACTAGGAGTGGGGAGACCAGGGTTCTAATCCTCCCTTAGGCATGGAAGCTGCTGGCTGGGTGATTCTGGGCCAATCCCTCTCTCTCAGCTCTAGAGTGGGAAGCTGAAAAACATTGAACTATCAACCCACACTGGACCATCATGGTAGATTATGGCATTAATGAAGAAGCCTTCATCTTATGATGATTGGCTAATAACAACATATCTTTGTTTTTTAAAAAGTCCTGAGCTTCTAGTGGTGGGATCAGAAATCCAGGAGATTTGGAAGTCTTGAGATTTCATGTTGCTGTTATTTGGGGGCCCCAGCGCCTGAAAAAATGGCTTACTTTTGCAGTAAACAAACCAAGAAAATGGTTTCCCAGTTTCTTTAGCAAGTCCCACTGGTCAGAGTAAATATTTATTAAATGTACAAACCAAAAGAACAATAAGAAATTAGATAAAAGAAATAGCAGGGGGATTCAGAAGTTAATATAAAAAGCAAAGAGGAAGAAAATTAAAATAGTAAAAATAATATTAGTACCAATAACAGTGATATGTAACAAAAGGACTATCAAGTTTCATAAGCCAATGGGGGAATTGTAGACCCAACAAATCAGACCTAAACTCTTTTAATTGCAAGTACTACTTTCATGCAAATTTCTCCAGACTGTAGCTTAGTAGGAAAAGCACAATCTTTGACTGGAGCCAGCCCAAACATCTACTAAGGATCAGGGAGAGTTACACTAGGCACCAGGTGGGGACAGAGGCATCTCAGGAGGATGACCCTGAACTTCAGGGTCTGAATACATGCAGAGGCATTCTTTATAAGGGAAGATTGGAAATTCCTGTTTGATCACCTTCTAAGGCAGGGCATCAAATTCATTGAACCACATTCTACTCTTAGGTTTCTTGAAGTTTCATTTCTAAGGCTTCCAAGGACAATATCTGGGGGTGGGGGGGGGGAGGAGAAATGCTGATTTCTGCATTTTTCCTTATTTTCTGAAAGAGGTGAATTCTGTTTCATCAGCGTTGGCTTTGGAAGCACCCAGATTGTCCTAGAGAAGTTACTTCATCCTTTTCATCACTGGTAAAATAAGGTAAAGATTAAAAGTGTAGGGAAGTATTTAACAGCTAAAATATAGCTCAAAGATTCACACTAGCTATACCTAACTACATGTGTGCAATTCATTTCTGAGGACACACACATGGAATCAATTCCTTCTAAAGACCCAAATGGGAATAGAATTGTTCTTTAGAATATTTCAGATTCACAATGTCATTAGGCATACTCTCTCTGTGTATGTGTGTGTACAAACAGAGGGGCACAGTTACTATGCATTCACATAGAATGATATTCAGGTTAAAAAAATATGACAAATTAAACCTTTATCCATTTTTTTTTAAATGCCCAAAAGGTAAATCAAAATGAAATCTGAAGGGTCCTGTTGCTTATTTCCTTTGAAATTAATAAAAATGCACTACATGAATTGAATATGTATGTGGGTCACAATCAGAAACTGTAGCTGAAGAACTGTGTGGTTCACATCAAAACCCAACACTGCAAGTTAGATCTAACTGTGGCAGTTAGGATGACAAACCTGTTTGATATGTGAGAAACGACTATGTGAACAGTAGAATGAAAAAAGAAATCCGCCTCTTAACCGCAGGTTTTGAAGTTACCTGCTTTAACTGATTTTGACACGTCTTGGATATATGTGCTGAGCTGTTCCACAGACAATTGCAACAATTGTTCTGAGATTTATTGCTATATTTTTCTTGTCTACATGATTATAACTTTGGCTGATGTGTCTAGGCAGTAATTGTATGGTAAATTCCATGTCTTTATGACTAGTACTTTTAATATCTTTGTTTTCTAGGATTCCTTCTGTAAGAAACACAAATAAAATGTATTGGTTAAAGACAAAAATATGACCACTAGTACGTACAAGGTATATGCTTAGACATCAAGATATTTCAGGCAAGGGAACTGTTATTCCACACGCTACAGAAAAAATTCTATAGGATTTGCAGCAATGGGTTAGTAATATGTTCATTTAGGGGGATACGCTCTTTTATAATGTGATTTTCCAGAATCCTCCCCCCTTTTCCCCTTATCAGGATTAATTTTGTAGTTTATTAGCAGTTTAAAAAAATAATAATTTTGAAAGAAGGACACCAGACTCTGGACAAGCATGCCCCCATTCTGCTATTTATTACAACAGTCAGGCAAGGTTTAGCATGGACCTTGAAAAAAGAAGTTGCTGCTTTAATCAACCAAATAATTAAAGCAACATGCCTTTAATGCAATTCTAAAGACAGCATCATCTTTTTTCAGGCTTGCACATAGCCTGAAAACAGATGTTGCTGCTTTAATAAATAGCAGAGAGCTGATAATTTTTGAACCATGCTAAGCCTTAACATTTATATTGTTTTTCTGTTAATTAGTTTAACATAATAAAATTAATTTAAAGAATGCACAGTCAGGTGAAAGACTAGGAACATTAACTTGTCAGGAAGAAAGAAAATATAAAAATAACCAGTACAGTGTTATGATTTGTTTTGTTTTGCTATTTATTTATTTATTTATTTATTTATTTATTTACTTATTTATCTGAACAGCAAGTTACACTGAATGGGGCCCCACATTTAATGTTTATTAAATACGATAAAATTAAACTATTATTTTGCCTGCAATAGATTCATTGCATGGATTTTAGGTCAATTATAAACATCTAAAGAATCCTTATCTTAAAGGTTGCTATTACTGAATACATTGTAACATAATGTAGCGTAATTCAATATCATATAAAGGTTATGCAATGTTCTAACATACATGGTGCTTCTACTCTGCAAAGGAAGTAGCAAGGAAGAAGTTCCACAATGCAGGAATTTATCTACTATGATTTCACACAGGGAAAACACTGGAAGGGTAGAGGAATGATATAATTGGGTTAACGTGGCTTGGGAACTAAAGTAGTGCATTAAGGGCTTCATAGAAGTAACAGAAGGAAGGAAGGAAACCAGCATCTCACAGATGTTCTACCAATTAGTACAACACTGAAAAGGAGGAAGTGTGAAGCAGCAATGCTTCGTGAGGAAGATGGTAGGGAAGATGCTTTCATGAGCAAAGCAAGAACAAGCTGCATCAACTACATTCTACTTCTGCAAATTGTTCCATGTGCTCTCGCATCTCCTGGAGAGAACTGCCCTGATGTGGTGGTGAAGGAGATGGATTAGGAACAGGGAGACCCAGGTTCTAGTCTTCCCTTAGGCATGGAAGCCAGCTGGGTGTCTTTGGGCCAGTCTCCCCCTCTCAGTCCTCATACTTCTAATCAGGATCTGCGCAAACCTGGTGATAGACCCCTGACTCCCAATTGCATTATGTATTGATTGTAGGAATTAGGTGAGTGCAGTGGACCCTGCAACCATGCAGGATAAAGGCTAAGAAAAAAAGAAACTTCAGCTCCTCTCACCTAATCATTGGTCTTACTCCAAGGTGGCCAAATTGCCGCCACTAAAATGGGTTGCTCCACCTTAAGGTCATAGCTCCCCTGATTGATTCTTAACTGATATGAGGAGTTTTGGAAATAGGCAAGTATGCAGTCAATAAAGTCTTGGTTATAATCGGCCTCTAAACCTCCATGGCATTCTCGGTGATGTTGTGCTGCAACAGGCTTGCCCTGTGGAAATTTCAGCAGTTGGGCCATTTTATTGTGAGTGTAGTCTGGACTGAAAATAAACAGCAATTCTGGCTCTGAGCAGGACTCACAAACGGGATGCTATCCAAAAGATCTGGCCTCCAAAGTTCATTGATATTCACTGCCTTAATTATTTTTTAATTATTTAAATTAATTATTTAAATATTTAAATACTATATAAAAATTAATTATTCGCCTGGACCAAATTAGCAAAAATCTTGACAACCTGCAACTCCCCATCCAGTGTCTGTCCAGACTTTTGCAGTCCAGGTTGGTAGTGCTGCTGAAGACATTAATCCTCTGTGCACAGGCTTTCCTTTGTAAATCATTTTAAGGCTACATTTTGTGCATAGAGTAGCTCACCATCTAAAGGGAATAAATGCAAGGGCAATCCAAAGCTCAATATGATTGATTGATTGATTGCCATCAAGTTGTTGTTGACTCTTATCAACCACAAAGACAGATTTTCTCCATGATGATCTGTCCCTAACCAGGTCTTTCAGGTCTTCCAATAGTGCACAGACTCATCACCACCATAAAAGAGTCCATCCACCCTGCTGCTGATCATCCTCTTCTCTTTCCTTCCACCTTTTCCACCATAAGAGCCTCCTCCAGAGAGCTAGATCTTTGCATAATGTGTCTGAAATAGAATAATTCGAGCTTGGTCGTTTGTACCTCTAGTGAAAACTCTGGGTTGAAGTTTAATGTGAGTCCTATGCATAAATGCAAGGAACTCTTTTTTCCCCCTAAAATATTCTAAAAGGTCTCCTAGACCTGGAATCTGCTCCATACCTTGTATCAATTTGCAGTCAGCTGATCCAGCCCTACATCTTTAAAAACTGCTGCTGTTGTTTAAAGACAGGTTCATGAGATAATAAAATGAAATTAATCAGCAGAGATAAATAAAAATGTCCAAGGATCTTGGAAACACCCAACATCCTAATTTTCATCAGTGTGACATCAGGTTAGGTACTAGGAAGGTCTCTCTGGGGATGTTGGGTGCCATTATTGAGAAGTTATATCACATTGTAGATGGTGTGAAGAAGCAGAGAACAGCATCTGCATGAGCTGACATATATGGACGCAAGCAAATGCTTCTCCCGTGAGAAAGCCAAATGGGCATTAGCTAACTGAGCTTCTTCAGGCCTTATATTCCACTTTAGGTAGGGTGTGAGATAGGCTATTAGAAACAACTCTCCTGCCTTGGTAGAACCAGAAGATCAATTTTCTGGACTTGTTTGAATGACAATTTTCTCCATGTTAGGTTTAGTTCGAATCTTCAGCTTCACCAACTGAGCTTGGTGAATACAGGTCTAGATTTAGGTTTAACAATCTGGTCTTGATTACTTCACATTAAACTGTTCCACAGCATGGATGACCACCTGACCAATGAGATATCCATGTGTCCATTGCCTTTGAGTTCAAAATGCTGAATTGTTATCACATACGAAATGAAGTGCACACAGAAACAGTTTTACCCGTCGGGGCATTGATTAATTTTATCCCAACTAAAATCTACCTACTTATGCATTTTACTTATTGAATTGATGTATATGCTCCAGATAAAAGTCACCTACTTGTAATTTACTCCTTTAGTTGATTTATGTGCCCCCTTATAGATCAGGCACAACAATACACATACAGACAGACAAACATATTTTTAAAAAGCTCTAAGTAAATTAAATCAGAAACAATAAATCCACTGAGTTTTAAAGGCTTGGCGAAAGAGAAAAGTCTGAACAAGTTGAGTCAAGATGGGGGGGTGGGGTGGCGGGGGGAACAAACACAAAGTCCTGAGAAAGTGGACTTCACAGCTCCTGGAAATAAAACAGGAGAAATGTATATACTTTGTCCACAATACTTCATAGGTTAAACAATCAAATTTGGCATTCTTAACAGTTTATCCTTTTTAGCAGATTGGTGAATCACCAGATTAAGATTTTATAATCTGGCTTCACTTAATATATATCATCTTTAGGAAACTCCAGCAGGGATTAATGAGGTATTAAACAGGCTAAACATGAAATTCCTGGAACAGATTATAAAACTGTAGAAGTATTGAGTGATCAGCTTAATTGGACTTCCAAAATAGAGAAGCAGAGTTCTACTTGATGGATTTTCTATTAGATTAAAGCCAGATATTCACTAAGCATTAGGGGGAAAAAAAAGGGGGGGGGCAGTGTAGAAACACTTCCAAAATGGTTATACAAGCCAAACAGAGGAAGAAGGAGGCAAACAGACATTTCTGCCTCTAAAGAGAGATTATTCCAAATGTTTTCCAAAATAAAAATAAAAACCCATATTAATATTGACTTTGCGGAACAATGGCAGAATCATGCAGTGGCCCAACACTTCAAGAACACAGACTTCTTTTACCCTTGTCAGTTTTCACCCAACCTTTCCCCCCATTGTACAATAGACTTGTAGAATTTGTGGTCTGTCATATTTGTGCAACATGTTGTGTTGTCAGATGCTTGACAATCTTCTTTTTTATACCATATTTACCAATGCAGTAACAGGTTTCCAAACATGCCTAGAAGACTGTATGGTTTTTGTTGTTATAAATAATGGAAGTTTGGTGGTTTACAGGTTATGAATGCTTGTTGTTAGAAGTGTGTTGGGTGGGAGTCAACCGACCTTCCCCTTCTCATGACTGTGTCAATCACCATTAAAACCATCAGATAGTTTGAGAAACTCTGATGACACCCTCCTTGCTGTCTTCATGCTTTTGTCTTTAAAATAAGTGCATAGCGAGAGTTTGCAAAATTGTAAAGAGAGAGAGAGAGAGAAAATGAGAGAATCAAGGAAAAGCATTAAGTAAAGGCTGAAGCTGTTACAACCTTTTAAATGGGCTTCTGAAATCGAACTGGCTTAATGAAGGCAGAATTAGAAAAATAGAATAAAATTGCCAAGAAATGAGAGGGGGAGGAGATTATCTAATGTTTAATTCTTCTACCATTCATACGCCTCTTCTGGCATTTTTCTGAACTCCAAATCACTTCTCTGTTAAAGAAGAAGAATATATTTGCATAGCTTCTTTTCCTCAGTGTCAGATATAACACAAAGGGTCCAAGCTAATTTCAAGGGGCTTTGTCAGCAAGGTACATATTTTCTACTGTTCATTCCTGGCTACTCTTCTCATTCTTCCTGGTGGCCTTGTTTATTATTTCTCTTCTCTTTACCTGACACTCATTCTTAAGTGTTTCTTCTCATCTCGTCCTTCCTCTTTCTTCTATGGAAGAGAAGATTGATCACTGGGCAGGAAAGGATGTCTGTTGAAACTTTTTTCTTTTCTAAAGCACATGTGTGGTGGCATCTTAGACCTAAGTCTGGTATTCTGACCCTAAAGATTCAACTGAGAGGCAAAACCCAGTGTTTGGAGACAGATGTTTAAAAGGGAAACATCCAGCCCACCTTCTTGAAGATGTTTACACAAACTTACTTCCTTGTACTGATGAAGCTATATAATGCTCAGATCTTGTTTGATGAAGCTTAGTAAACTCTAACAATTATAAGATGAACATATTTGCCTAAAAACCAATGGCTGTTTGTAATCATTAGCCAACTATTCTCTAGAAGAGAGAGTTTATACTTGTGCAGGTAAATTACATTTTCCATGTGATATCTCAGTTAACTCTGCTATATCTGGAATAAGTTCTGCAAAAAGTTCTACTATGGGAGTAACAGTGAAGTCTCCAAACAATTGTGTCTATCAAATGTGAACTTACAAATCAGTTGTCCATTGATAGGTAACATCTGATTTGGCAATGAAAGAATCCTGTAAGATTTTAAAAAGAATTACTCTGCTTATAAAGCATTAGTCAGTTATTATGAAAAACAGGATAGTATTTTTATTATGATCAATCAAAAAGTTATAATATATGGAAGAGAAGAGAAGGGAAGGGAAGGGGAGGGGAGGGGAGGGGAGGGGAGGGGAGGGGAGAGGAGAGGAGAGGAGAGGAGAGGAGAGGAGAGGAGAGGAGAGGAGAGGAGAGGAGAGGAGAGGAGAGGAGAAGAGAAGAGAAGAGAAGAGAAGAGAAGAGAAGAGAAGAGAAGAGAAGAGAAGAGAAGAGAAGAGAAGAGAAGAGAAGAGAAGAGAAGAGAAGAGAAGGATGGAGTCATAACAGAAAAGTGTAACCTTGCCCCACAATATAATTTCAGGAGTATAGAAAATTTCTAAATATAAATAGAATATGTTCTTTCATGACTCATGAGATTGTATGTACAGTATGGAGACAGGATTTCTGTATGTGTGGGAAAAAACTCCTTGGTGCAGAGTTTGTGTTTCTGCTTCAGTTGTGTAAACACTCTTTCAGAAGAATACTAATTTTTCACTGACTGTACACTGTATAGAATACACTGACTGTAAAGTTACCCATGCAGCCAGTTTGGAGTAGTGGTTAAAGGCTCTGGGCTAGAAGCTGGGGTCTATGAGTTCTACTCCTGTCTTAGGTGTGAAAGCCAACTGGGTGGCCTTAGGTCAGTTACTGTCTCTCTCAGCCCTAGGAAGCAGGCAATGGTGAACCCCGTCTAAAATGTTGCCAAGAAAATTGTGTTGCCTTGTCTATGCAGTCACCAGGAGTCAAGACTGATTTGAAAGTACACAGGGAATACAACACACAATTTTTCTGGAAGAACTTTTCACAAGAAATCCATAATACTGCTGTGGAAAGGCTACTGTGCAAAGCAGTGTTTTTGAAAGAATGGTCCACAGGATAGGAGAGGAACAAAAAGGTCCTGACAGAGCAGAACACCAGAAGACATAGTTTGTTTCCTGCTACAATTAATCACAGCTCCATTTTGCTATGACACCCAAACAAGGGTCACTGCTTTAGCAAGTAAGACACTGTATTTGAAAGAAAATGTGTGTAAATGCACTTGGACACGCCTGCATCTCTTCCTGAAGCTGTATGAATTAATAAGTAATGTTGCTATTGTCATATACTGCACAGGCATAACCCTAATGCCCCTAAACTTCTTGGTAGGCCTTAAGTAACGTCTCCTTTGAGTTGAATACAACTCCTGATGACTTTACGGACCGGTCCATTTGGTTTTGGAGGCTTATCCTCAAATTGGACTCAACTCCTCAACAAAGACACATTCATGCAGGTATCTTGGCAGAGCAATAGAGAAGTAATTTGCCCTTGCTTTCTTCTGCAACTTCCCACCCTGGCCTACAGCCCTAGAATTAACTGACAGCCCCCCATCCAAATATTAGCCAGGTCTGCCCCTGCATAGTTTTTTTGCATCTTCAGCTGACTCTTTTTAAACTGATCGATTTTTTTAAAAATGAAGTGAACTACCCATCCAATTTGCAGCTCCTTGAGGGTCCATGGGTATGTGTTTATGCTGGCTTGTGTGTGTAGGATATTGCTTATGGAAGCATCTTGGAGATAAACTGCAAAGAGCAAGGAGTGCGATGCCCTCTAATGTTTTCAAAAGGTCATAAAACTCCAGTGTCATATAACGATTACATAAAGAGGCTCTGTAGATTCTTATCTCCTTGAAATGTCTGAGGCTATTCAACCTCCTTGGCATACTAACATGGCTTATGATAGAACTAAACATATACTCCTAGATAACAGAAGAAATAAGGTTGTTAGCTGGCATGGCAGAAGTGCTGAAAGAAGCTCTTAAATGAAGGCTTTTAGAGAGATGAGGTGAAGTTCTTTGGTTGTTGAAGAGGCCACACAAATGATCTTTATAAATTACACCAATGCTGCCTAGCATTGCTAAGGTGGAAAGAGAGGGAGTAAATAAAGGAAAGAAGTAAAGGAGGTTTGTTTATCCTCTTCCAAAAGATGGAATAGGGTAAGGGTAGGGCTTCTCCAGATAAACCATCTGTTTGTTGCCTGTACGTGTGTGTAGAGGCATGCAAAACATTCCATTCTGGGGAACTCTGGAACATGCCAATCTGATCATCTAAAAAACATTCTTGTATTTTTCTGGAAAACCACAAACCACTTCCTGTCTAGAAGCTTTGCTTCTAGAAAACTGCTGGACAATTGTTGTAATGGCTGGATCAGTGTAGTCTAGAGGAAAGGAATGGTGTATTCTGCAGATATCTAAGGCAGCAGAGGGAGGTTATGTCGATGTTTATGCTTCCCTTGCTGGAGAGAAGCCTAAGCAGAATGGGATGAGGAGTAAAATTCTATAAAACATTTGCAGCTGCTCCAAAAAGGCACTAAACTACAAGGCGATTTCAGCCAGGAGAAAACCACATTCCTTATGGACTTTCATTTCACTGGCATATGAAATTGGCATTTTTATCTTGGCCACACGGCTCGGGAAAAATTTTTGAAGGACTTTCCTGTTGACTATACACATAAAAGAAAAGGTCCATGCCACTTTGGGGTATCTCTTTATTTTCTTTCTTATCAATTTGTTGCTTCCCCTCCCCCCCCTCCTTAGGATTTTGTTGTTGTTGTAATCAGGATGTGAAGACCTTTGAACCTGACAGTGGCATTAAATTTAAATTAAATCAAGCAGAGGCTCCAGAATTTCCCAGAGCCTTTACTACTGATGGATCCTATAATCTACCTTGTTTACACTTTACAGGGTCATCCAAAGAGCTCAGGATACAGCTACAAGGCTATTATGCTCATGAATTCCAAGGCTTTCTCTCTCTCCCTCTATCACATTTAGATACTGCCCATCTCACAAAAAGTGACAATTTTACCAGTATAGTCAAACTCCTTCAAGCTGATCTGAATTTCTGGTGACTTCCAGCACAAATCTGAATTGTTTTCTTGCCAAAAATATGGAAGAGGTTTGCCATTGCCTTCTGAGATGCCTTTTCAACTTCTCCAATCTAGTTTACAGCCTTGAAAATTCTTGTTCTCTCCCATCCTAGTACAAACCAAGCCTGACCCAGCTTAGCTTCTGAACCCAGAGAAGATTGGCCAGATGCTGCTACCTTAAGCAGGGGATAAAAATAAAAGCTTCCTTGAGTTGAGGTTCTCTCCTGGTGACTTCATGGACATGTCCATGCAGTGTTGTTGACAAGAATAAGGAAGTGATTTGTCATTGCCTTCTAGAATTTTTTTTAAAACTTCCCAGCCTTCTTTAGCTTCTAAATCACCTGCTGAGATATGTTTATTAGATATAATCCTAATTTTAAGATAAACCACTGTGGCAAAGAATAGATCCCATTCTGCCTGTAGTGCAGCTCCCTTTATAAGCCTTCACCAAATGCTCAGATTTTAACTTCAGATTTGCAGAACTAAAATATATCTGTGGGAGGGAGGGAGCAACAATACATCCTGACACAACACCTGGAGGGATGCATATTCAAACCTATTCAAATGGTAAAAATGCTGAATAATTTTGAGTTGCAATAATTCTGTAATGCAACTGAACCCTCTGATTTTTTTTCTCCTAAGGTTGTCATTTACTGATACAGTCTGCTCTAGGAAAAGACCCATGGATCTGTGATAGAGACCACATGCTTTGCATTTACAAGATCCCAAACTTGCCCTCTCAGAGTATAGTCTACAGCCCTATAGAGTTACTGAGGATCAAACAGATATTTGTTTATTTATTAGTTCTATACCCAGTGAGATTCCAAGGAAGGAAGCACACGTAGCATTCTTTATTTCATCTTTTCTTTCCAACGAAAGCGTTGTGGGATGGATTGGCTGGAGAGGCTGCAACTGGGCTAAAGTCAACTAGGAAACTTTTATGAGGGCCCTAATCCACTGCCTTAACCACTACATCATGCACTAAGCTAAGTAGACCAGTGTCAACATTTTGTGTTCATATTGGTGCAGGAATGGCTTCTCCAAGCAAATGAACAAATGAAGTTCTTAGGATACAGCCTTCAGCAGAAAAGAGTTTTGTGAAAACATATCTGTTAAGATCTTATATGTTCTGTACAAAGAAGTATAGAAGCTTGTCAGTCAACCAAAACAGGGTAGCCTCTAAGATTATTAACCATGTTTTCCTGTGGTACCTGTAAAGACATGTTGGGTTATTTGGTGTATTTCTAAAAGACAGAACAAACAGCTAGGTACAACAGAGAACATCAAACTTGCTCAAACTGAAGGGGATCTTCTTGCAAAGTCCAAGTACAATTGATAGGTCAACTTTACTGAGCTTAGAAAGTAAGCAGAGTCAGCCTTAGTATTTGGATGGGAAACCACCAGAAAATCCCAAGGCTAGTGGCTAGAACCGGAAACTCAAATAACAACTTGCTGCAGAAGGCAATGGCAACCCACTTGGATACCATTGTCAGAAAAACTTCTGGGGTCTATGTAGCCACCAGGACATGAGCTTGAATCCAGGGCATCTTTACTTTTCTACCATCTAAAAATACTTCCTTCCATTATGAATTTGGAGATGGATTACAGAAAGAGCTGTTCTTAGAGTTCTTCAGGGTCTGGAATACGTTTGAGGGATTGCAAAGCAGTGGTACCATCTTATATTCCCTGGGAAGCAAAAGTGCTGGAATCAGGAGGAAGAAGAAAAGAAGGAGGATTACTGTATAGCGAAATGAGAAGGAGACAAGGAGACCTCATTTATAGGACAGGACCTAAATGCAGCATTCATCAAAGAGGGCTTAGAGAATGAGAAGGAAAAGCCTTCTCATTCTGCAGGAAGGGACTCTCTGTTCAGGCTCAAAGGCTGTGTTCTAACTGATCCAGTTAGTGCATTAAATTCTTTTTCTGGAGTCACAGGGATAGATTTGCCTAACAGACTAAACCAAGCAAGCACACACACGCACACAAACAACCAAAGTTAGTCCTAAGCGAGCTTAGCATGTTCTGCAGCTGCATCTACTAGTCTTTACCTGACTGGTTTAAATCTGTTTGGCAAACCCTGCCAGGATCCCATTCAATGAGAAAATATCTCATTCTCCCTACTGCACTGATGCCTTCCCTCTTCTGTCTTCTCCTTTGCACTAATACATGCAGACTTGGCCCTGATGTACAGCAAGAACTTCAGAAAGCCTACAATAGAGAAGTGCTCTCAGGGGTTGAAAGTCACTATTTGGGTTTCTAGGAGGACTGTACAAAGTAACAAAGTATTGTTCCATTCAATTGTGCATTTCAGGGAGGTCTTAAAATCTCATTCTTGGATGAAGGGCAAGCTTGCCAAGCTGCAATACTTGGAAATGATGGGCTGATTTGGCTGTAAGTCTGTATCCATATGCAGTACCAAACTGAGGTCCTCAATTTGGCTTTCCTCATGCTATTATGATTAAGGGGAATCCTTAGTAGGGATAGGTAGGTAGGTGGTTAGGTAGGTAGGTAGATGGGTGCTGGGAGGGAGTCACTTGTATGTGTGGGAACATAGCCAAAAAGGAATCTCTTGCAGTTATCACTGCTCATTAACTCACATGGTTTGGTCTTATCCTGCTATTACATTTTGGGCTAATAGCAACAGGATTGTTAATATGATTGCGGATCAGTTGCTGTATGTTAAGGACACAGGTGCTCTTCTTGGCTTTATCCCCAATATGTGAGATCTATCAAGACATCAAGAATTGTGGATTGGCTAAAAGACTTATCAGACAAGATAGGAGGACAAATCCATATCTGATTTGCAGCAATGGAATAGGTTGAGATATAATATATATTTTTTTTCAATATTTTTTTAACTAAGGGCAAGGAAGAAGATTTTCGAGTAAAGTAGTCAAAGTTTTTGCACTGGCTGTTTATAAAATAATACCCTTCTTTCTTGTTATTACCATGCTTATAATTTTAAGGTTATGTTGATGATTCAATACTGTTGTATACTGCATAGTTGTACTTTCTTATTCTTTTAAAACAATGATTATTTTCTTATGTTAAATTAATGATTAATTAGCAAAATAAAATAATAACTGTTTAAAAAGCACTGCTCCAGGAACTCCTAATAAAATACTTCTGAGTGCACTCTGTCAGAATCCTTGCAAGATTTCATAATAGATTATTATATGGCTAGTTTAAAAAAATGGCTTTTTACATGCTGCGGTTCTGCCATTGTAAAAGGAGGGGGGGGGGAGTAGGAATGAGAAACCATTTAAAGCTGATGGTTCCTGATCACAGGCTCTGGCATGCTCAAGGACATACCAGCAAGGGAATCAGAAGACCAAGAACTAAGGGCGATGAAGGGGGGGAGAAACTAAGGGCGATGTAGGGGGGGAGAAAGTAAGAAAACAGCTTTTGGCGCGCTTTTGCTCAGTCTTAGCAATGCTTTGGATTTGTACACTTATTCTCAATAAATGAACTTTCTTTTGAATCAATATTCGTTGCAAGGAAAGTTACTGGATTTGGGATCAACAGGTGGCAGCTAGTTACATTTTGCTAAGACTCCCAGTGCGGACTTCCACCAGGGAGATTGCCCTGCGGGGAGTCCAAAGCCTCATGTTGACCGGGACCAACCGAGCAGCGGGATGGCTGACGATGTAATTGAGGAAGAAGAAGAGAGACCGGTCCCTCCTCCGTTGGAAGTGAAGGTGATAACCCAGGAGGAGCCGGTACAATCATTGTGCCAAGCCTGAGCGGGGCCGAAGGCAACGACGATGAAGGGACGGGGCCCTTCGATGAAAGATCGCATGGGGAAATTGGAAGGGCAGATGGGGTCCCTATCTGATGATATGCGAGCGTTAAGGGCAGCAGTGGATCAACTGCTTGGAGGGGGATTTACGCCCCCCACGCAAGAGTCAGCGGCCACACCGGGAGGTACGGAGGCGGCAGAGCAGTCACCCGAAGGTGAGACCTCCGGCGAGGAGGACGAGGATCTCACACCTAGCAGAGCCAAGAAGAGCCTGATGCAGCAGCAGGGCATCTCCATGAAATTCGGGGGAGATGCTGAGCAGCTGGCTTGCTTTATCACCCAGGTTCGGATCTACATGGAGGACTATGGGGGTCTGTTTCGCAGCAAGGAGGAGAAGGTCTCCTATGTGTCCAGTTT
Source organism: Liasis olivaceus (assembly GCA_030867105.1). Classification (NCBI taxonomy): domain Eukaryota; kingdom Metazoa; phylum Chordata; class Lepidosauria; order Squamata; family Pythonidae; genus Liasis; species Liasis olivaceus. Next base: position 6,848,663 of record CM061353.1, read on the forward strand.
TTTTGAAGGTACGGCTGCAGAATGGGTGGTTGGCCTGCATAGGGCAAAGGACCGGGCTTTAAGGAGATTAGAGGATTTCATGGTGGCTCTCTGCACGCGCTTTGAAGACCCGTGCGTGGCGCTTAAAGCATGACGTGACCTGGAAAGGCTGAAGCAGGGGTCCAAGTCAGTATCAGATTATGCCTACGAATTTCGGGGGTTGGCTCAAAGGCTGCCTCACGTGCCTGAAGAGCTCCTGATCGAGTTCTTCCAGAGAGGCTTGCAACCTGAATTGTTGCAGCGCGTGGTGTGCCGGGGTTTCCCCGAAACCTTTAATGGATGGGTTGCTATGGCCGGCGAAGTGGAGGAGCAATGGCGCACCATAGAAGCAAGAACCCGACTTCCGCCTTTATCCGGCACAAAGAAGGCGGCGCCCAAGGTGAAGACCAGTGCGCCGGAAAGTAGCCGGAGCCGGCGTGTCTGTTTCAACTGTGGGGAGCCGGGGCACTTTGCTGCTGCGTGCCCTAAAGCGAAGACGGAGCAAGGAGGCAAGAAGGCGGAGCAGAAGGGGCTGAAGTCTTCGAAGCCTGGCAAGAAGGAGTCAGCGGCAGTAGGCAGCAAGACGGGGGCTAAAGCAGCAACATGCGGCGGTGGCAAAACCCGGAAGTTGTTAGCTCTGCTCTCTCTCCGACAGGTGGCTGCTCTTCCAGAGAAAGAAAACAGCTCATGGGAGGACTCAGAGAGCGAAGAGATGGGGGTGAGTCCCATTAAAATTTGGGTGGAACTAAGGGTGGTAAGGACGAATCGGAGGGCAGAGATATGGGAACTGATAGACTCTGGCTGCTCCCGAAATCTGATTAACCCCGCCCTTGCCCGGGGTTGGGGACTGCGCTTAAAGAGACTCAAAACCCCTGTGATTTTTACCCAGCTGGACGGATCCCTGGCGGGGGGAGGGCCGGTGGAGTATCGTACAGAAGAGCTTGAGCTAACTATGGGGGACCATAGAGAGACTATTAAATTCCTAGTGACTCCCATGGCATGCAACCCAGTGCTTCTGGGCATGAACTGGTTAAAAAGGAAGAACCCAGAAGTGAACTGGGAGGAAAAGTTCTTGCGTTTCCTGAAGGAGGGGGGAGTGGAAGTTGAAGGAATTACCGAAATGTTGTCAGATGGAGAGATGGGCACTGTGAGTGGGGAAAAGGCAGTGGAGGCTGCAACCCAGATTCCCAAGCAATAGCGCGACCTGCAGGAGGTGTTTAGCGAAAGGGAGTCAGATCAGCTACCCCCCCATCGTGCCAGTGACTGTGCCATAGAGATTGAACCGGGGGCTAAATTTCCAAGGAAGAAAATGTATCCAATGACACCCAAAGAGTTGGAAGCATTGCGGGAGTTCATTGATAAGAATCTAAAGAGGGGCTTTATTGTACCTACGCATTCTCAAATTGCTGCACCGGTGCTTTTCAGAGAAAAGAAGGATGGCTGCCTACATTTGTGCACAGATTATAGAGGGCTAAATGCCATTTCTGCTGACAACCGGTACCCACTCCCCTTGATGAAAGACCTGTTGGCCCATTTATCCAAAGGGAAAATTTTCACAAAGCTGGATTTAAGGGAGGCGTACTTCAGGGTGCCAATCCTGGAAGGAGATCAATGGAAATCCGCCTTTAACACGCCCCTGGGGTGCTTCCGTTATGAAATAATGCCGTTCGGATTAAAAGGAGCGGCGGGGGTGTTTATGCAACTTATAAATGAGGTGTTACAAGAGCATTTATACCAGGGGGTGTTGGTTTATCTGGACGATATCCTGATCTACACTGAGACCATGGAGCAACATGTACAATTGGTTAGGAAGGTACTAAAAAAGCTACAGGAGGCTCAATTGTATGCCAAGCTCTCCAAATGTGAATTTCATAAACAGCAAATTGACTATTTAGGATACAGAATTTCGCATCAGGGAATTGAAATGGACCCGGTCAAGGTGAGGGACGTCCTGGGTTGGGAGGCTCCCAAAACCAGGCGTCAGCTTCAAAGTTTCCTGGGCTTTGCTAACTTCTATCGGCAATTCATACCTAACTTTGCCCAAGTAGCACTCCCACTCACCGATTTGTTGAAAACCAAGGGCAAGGACAAAGCGAAGGCATCAAAACCTGGAGCCCCCTTGGCCTAGACTAAGGAGTACCAGGAAGCTTTTCTAAGTTTAAAGCATCTGTTTACGGCTGAACCGATCTTAAAGCACCCTGATCCAGAACAGCCATTTGTCATACAGGCAGACGCTTCAGATGTGGCAGTGGGAGCTGTGTTGTTACAGAAGGGGGCACGGGGGGAGCTATTTCCATGTGCGTACATATCCCGGAAATTTTCAGAAACTGAGAGACGCTGGTTGGTGTAGGAAAAGTAAGCGTTCGCAGTGCGCTGGGCGTTAGTTTGCTGGAGACACTTGTTAGAGGGATCACCCCATCCCTTTGAAATTTGGACTGATCACAAAAGTCTAGAAGCTTTGACTGCACCAAGGAAGCTGTCACCTAAGCAAATGAGATGGGCACAATATTTTCATTGTTTTAACTTCTCCCTGAAGTACATTCCTGGGGGAAAAATTTTTTTGGCAGACACCCTGTCTCAATTGCCTCAACACAACAGCAAGCAGGAGGAAATAGTCGCTCCTGTAATTCCATGTACCCAAGCAGCCCTAAGAGTGGTCACTAGAGCTCAGAAAAAAAGGGGTGAAGAACAACCATAAGGAGAGTTGTTGAAAAATTAAATGCCCAGATTGCTCAGGATGATTGGTTTAAAAGCAACAGCCAATTGCTAGTGAACAAACAAGGGGCATGGTGGTGGCAAGATAAGCTGTATGTCCCTGCAGACGCTAGAAAGTGGGTCTTGCAAAGAAGTCACGACAGCAGAACAGCTGGGCAGTTTGGTTTTGTGAAAACATTACATCTACTCAGGCATCAATTTTGGTGGCCAACAATGAGAAAAGATGTAGGGGAATATGTAGCTACATGCCCCATGTATGGAATGGCCAAAAGGAGAGGGGGCAAACCAATGGGGCTTCTACAGACAGTAGCAAACCCTGGGGCTCCTTGGAAGCAAATTTCCATGGACTTTATTGTAGACCTGCCTGAAAGCAACAAAAAGACAGTTATTTGGGTAGTTACAGACCTTTTTTCCAAACAAGCACATTTTGTGGCATGCCAATCCCTTCCATCAGCCCCCAAACTGGCTAAGTTATTTATACAACACGTCTACCGAGCTCATGGTGTCCCAGAACGAATAATTTCAGATCGCGGGGTCCAGTTTACTGCCAAGTTCTGGAGGGCGTTCCTAAAAGTACTGGGGGCATCTCAAGGATTGAGTTCGGGGTACCACCCCCAGACGGCGGGATCATGTGAATGTCTGAACTCAGTGTTAGAACAATATTTGAGATGCTTCATTAACTACCAACAAGACAATTGGGATGAACTGTTACCATTTGCTGAAGTAGCTTATAATAATGCAGTGCACCAAAGCACTGGCCTCACACCTTTTAAAATAGCTACAGGACAGGACTTTGTACCCATCCCAGAACTACCTAAACAATCCACTCAAGTCACTTCAGTTGATGAATGGGTCCAACAAATGACACAAGTGTGGCCCCAGATTGCTGCGTCGTTGAAGGAGGCCAGAGCAACGTACAAGAAATTTGCAGATGCTAAGAGAACCCCAGAAAAAGACTGGAAAGTAGGAGATAAGGTTCTTTTATCTACCAAGCATCTTAAATCATTACAACCTTCCAGAAAGCTCGCTCCAAGATTCTTAGGGCCTTTGGTTATAGATAAAGTAATTAATCCAGTTTCACTACGATTACAGATGCCTGCTACCTTTAAAAGAATCCATCCAGTGTTCCACTGCGACCTGCTTAAACCCTATAAAGAGTCATCTCAATGGCATCCCTCCCCAGTACCTCCTAAACCAATGATGGTTGAAGGAGAACAACATTTTGAAGTTAAAGAGATACTGGACAGTAGAAAGCATAGATTTCATAATAGATTATTATATGGCTAGTTTAAAAAAATGGCTTTTTACATGCTGCGGTTCTGCCATTGTAAAAGGATGCGGGGGGGGAGTAGGAATGAGAAACCGTTTAAAGCAGATGGCTCCTTATCACAGGCTCTGGCATGCTCAAGGACATACCAGCAAGGGAATCAGAAGACCAAGAACTAAGGGCGATGAAGGGGGGGAGAAACTAAGGGCGATGTGGGGGGGGGGGAGAAAGTAAGAAAACAGCTTTTGGCGCGCTTTTGCTCAGTCTTAGCAATGCTTTGGATCTGTACACTTATTCTCAATAAATGAACTTTCTTTTGAATCAATATTCGTTGCAAGGAAAGTTACTGGATTTGGGATCAACAGGTGGCAGCTCGTTACACACTCTTGTCCACCAACTTCACTGGCCCATAGTCTGGCATGCAGGATATATGATTAACTTTCTCTGCTCTGTAACGCTGGTTAATGTAAACTCTGCACTATGCTGCATCCGTTGCCAAACAATGGGATATGGAAAATAATGTCTTATCTAGAATAATTACAGATATTCATTTGTTTCTGTCTACTTTCTTCTTCCTCTTGTGCATCACAAATTAGGTAACATTTGTCTTTAAATGTTGATGGCTGATCTAATCAGCAATCCAATCTCCAGGGAATAATTCCATGTCTAACAACAGATATGGCATTAAACAGATCATCAAATCATTTGTAGGCAATAAGTCTGCAGATCAGAAGAGCATTAAAAAGTCAAAGCAGAACTGCCAATCAGAAGTACTGTCTGCCGCAGGAAATTAAAAATTACAAGCTAAGGCTGCTGATACTGTGTTTTTTTAATTTCTTGTCTCCAAACACGAAGACACATAAGAACGGGAATTATTATTATTATTATGGCTGGTTGCACAGCCAGCCAGATGTTTAGATTGGATTTGGTATTTTTATCCACCTATTGAGTCCTTCCCAAGGACCTGGGATAGGCAGATGTTGTTGTTTGATGGTGTTAAAGGTATTGTTGCAGGATATAAGCTGTTCCAAGTAAAGCTGCCTTTTGCAATGGATTGATAGTGATTTTGTCAATGCCGATGGTCTTCAAGTGGTGCTCAAGATGTTTTGGGATTGCACCCAAGGTGCCTATAACTATTGTTACTATCTTTGCTTTCTTTTGCCACAGTCGTTCTACTTCTATTTGCAGGTCTTTGTATCTTGTGATTTTCTCCAGTTCTTTCTCTTCTCTTCTGCTGTCTCCAGGTGTTGCAGTGTCCACTGTCCAGACTTTTTTGTCTTTCTTATCAACATTTGTTAAGTCTGGGGTGTTGTGTGGCAGGTGCTTGTCTGTTTGAATTCTAAAGTCCCAGAGCACTTTAGCATTATTATTATTATTATCCCCCAGTGAGGCACTACCTTGACATGCTTTATTGTTATTGTTATTGTTATTTTGGATGCAATGCAGAGGTTTCACAGTGTCTGGGGGAAAAAATGACTACACCACATTCTTGGCACATTTGTCATATACCAGGTGTAGCATGGTTCACTGTGATCCAGGAATATGCAAAAAACTGGTCCGAACAAAACAGATTCTTTGAAGAACAGTTTTAAAAAGAACCAACAAATCTCTATGCATGTCCTGCATTGTATGTACCTTTTCCCAAAGACAACTCTTGTGTTAGTTTATTCTTGATCAGGATATTAAAAGCAAGTTGGAAACAAATGATGTGCAAAGGAATAACCCCAAACTGAGGCAGCATTTCAAATTCCAGTTACCGAAAGATTCAAAAACTCATTTTGGATATATTCAAGATTATGACTGCGTGCATTTTAAGATAATTTGATGTTACTGTAGGATTTTTCTCAGAACAAATCAAATCACTTTCCAGCAAAGACATTTTATCCTATGGAAGGTATTCTTCATTCTAGGTATATACCTAGAAGCTGAGAAACAACCACATCTTACTACTGAGAGAGATCTGATTTATTTACTTATGAAATTTATAGGCTGTCCAATCTGTTATGAATCTAGGTGGCTATCTTGGGCAGACCTATACAGAACTTCCTCAATTTAACAATGTATACACTATACTTTCATCCAAAAATTGATTTAAGCATGATATACATAAACACTCAAGTGGATAAAGTGTGTCTACCGGTATGATCCTTTTTCTATTCCTTCTAGGAGCAAGTGACCCCAGTCAGAACAGCAAGATCTGCCACTTCTCACATTAAACACCTTGTACAGATTCAGGTTCAATGTATTATCCCTCATTCAAGCATCCCCATATGAATTCAGGGCAGCTGATGGAATTGGATCGCAGGGTTGCCCTATAGAATTCATAAATTCTATGTAGCCACCTACATTTTAATAAAAATTGTAGTGTGAGGTATACACCTGAGAATAGTCATTTTAAAAGCAATGTAAATTATTAAACTAAGTAACTTAATTTTGTTCGGTTTACATTTTTGTTTGCATTTTATCCATGCTCTTATTGTTTTAATCTTTTGTTTCCATATGTAGCTAAGCGTGATATTTTATCTACTGTTCTAATACAGGTCTCTGAGCACAATAAACAAACAGAAAGGGAACCACAGTATTACCCCAAAGTTTTACAGGGGGGTGTCCTCAGCACAATGCTACTATCTTCTGATAATCTCCCCATAGAGATACTGAAAAGCACTGAAGGGCTCAGGGATACCATATAAGAGTTCCTCCTTTGAAGAGCAACAGTCTCCAAAAGACACAGCTTGAAATCTGTCTGAGAGATAGTCCCTGCTAGTAGTAGATCTCCCAGGCTCTCCAGAAGAAAACTACCAACTATGGTTGGTAGTATCAATAGTTGCTGATTTTTTTTTTTAATCTACATTTTCTCTGTGGATCACCACATCATCCCCCATCCTAACCAAGAGAGTTTTAGCCCTGTGGTCCACACTGAGGCTAGTTTGAAGTGGGTCAAGGCAATTTGCTTCTTTCTGAGCCCTTGAAGTGAAAAGCTATCAGTTTCTCCATCATGCTGCTTAACCACTGAAGGTTGGATGCTGGCTTTTCTCCAGCTTTGTCCCTCTCCAAAGAATCCACTGCAGGCTTTAGAGGTATTCTAATACCTGTCTGCCATAGATCTTAAAAACAAAAACAAAAAACAAATGTCCTGGTTAGTGGTCAGGTGGGGAGCACCAGAATTCAGGGCTGGAGGCTAGACTAGGGAGGATGGGGGGGGGGGGGGGAAGGTGGTAATGGCAACTTACTTTTGCATGGAAACTACATGGATGGATCCACACAATAATCAGGAATAAATATCTTCTTTAAACAAGGAGGCACCCTGCTCTCTGTCAGAGAGACATTTCTGATGTCTCTAATAATCTGACCAGGATGGACAAACCAAGTTGGACAAGATCCAGAGTAGAAGTGATGGAAGCTACTGTTCTGAGCATCATCTTTTCCACTCTGGAACTTGCCCAACCTGTCCTCCGATGTCACAAACTGAAATCCATCCATTTTCTTTTACCAGAAGAGCCACCAGACAGTCTGTGTTTGACAGCATCAGCATGGCTATCCAGACTGGGCCAAAAGCAAGAGATTTTATGTGAAAAATACACTCACATGAAAAGCATCGCAATGAGCTAATAGAATCCTGGGAGGAGGAAAGGTATACAATCACTCTCCTTATACCTCACCATGTATCATCTGTAAAAAATGGCCTTTCTGCTGTTCTTTGCTGGATTTAAGTGACAGATCTTTTTATTTAGTTGTTGTTTCAGCTCTGCCAATTCAACTGCGTACTATGAGAACATCTCTGAAGCAGATTAGGGAAGAGACGGGATCAGCCTGGGAACTGGCCGACTCATGAGTGGGACAATTCCATGGTCATTTGGACCCAAAACAGTAGCCATCCTAATACTGTACAAACAACGGTGCTGCCAAACTCCTTTTATTATTACATATTCTGAGTTCAATAAAAGAGTGCTTTAATAAAAACTTACAAATAAAAACTGCATTTGGTTGATCTATGCTGGACACTTTTGGGGAGTATATATTTGTAATCTTATGGAGTGATACAAGCTTTTAAACAACTGTATCTAATATTTGTCAGAAAAGACATTTATATAGATGGTGATGCATGCATAGAGGCTCAATTGCCAGGATCACCGTCTTCCTTTACACAGATGGAAGAAATCTATTAGGAATTACTTTGTAAAAAGTATGAGCCAAACAACCCTTAATTAAACCATTTTTCAGGACTCTTGGCAGTTGTGCTAATTTTATACTCGGTCCAATTTCCCACACTTTAAAATACCATTGATTCAAAAAAGCAAGATAGACTTTAGTTTTCTTGTAGTAAATTGGGCAATCAAATAACAAAATGTGTATTATTTTCTTACATATGACTCATTTATATCTTCGAGAAAAATGGAAAAGTGGTAGAATTTCGCCAACTTCCTCCATAATTTCGGTGGACATTTCCTCCAGAACTGGTACTCTGTACCAATTTGAATACAACTTCTAAAGCAATTTGTTGAAGACAATGTTGATTTATAATAATATATAAGTGAAGGGTTTTTTTCCCCCCCATTTTGCTTAGAAAACCAAGCAAGGGAATTGGAAGAGTTTGAAACAGGTACAAAATTTAAGAATAAAAGGAACAACAACAAAACCTCAGACTTAACAAATGTTGATCAGAAAGACAAAAAGGTCTGGATAGTGGACATTGCAATACCTGGAGACAGCAGAAGAGAAGAGAAAGAACTGGAGAAAATCGCAAAATACAAAGACCTGAAAATAGAATTAGAACGACTGTGGCAAAAGAAAGCAAAGATAGTACCAATAGTAATAGGCACTTGGGTGCAATCCCAAAACGTCTGGAGCACCACTTGAAGAGCATCGGCATTGACTAAATCACCATCAGTCCATTGAAGGGGCAGCTTTACTTGAAACAGCTTCCATCCTGCGACAACACCTCTAACACCATGAAACAACCACATCTGCCTATCCCAGGTCCTTGGGAAGGACTCGATAGGAGGATAAAATGCCAAATCCAGTCTAAACATCTGGCTGACTCTGTGACCACCACCACCACCAATTTATTAAATGTATATGGTGTCTGACTTCCAGCAACTCTGGGTGGTTTACAATTGCTAAAACATGTAAAAATAAAGAACAATACAGAAACACAAAAACAGCACAAGACAAAAGAACAGGAAAAGCAAAGAAAATAAATGAAGACAGGAACAGAAAGGAGGAAAGGGGTGTCAGTCATCCTCTCCAAAGCTTAGTCTACTAAGTAATAATAAATAAGGATATTACCATGATTTATGTTCCTTTTGTTGTTGTTGAAGAAGAAAAGAGGCATGATTATGTTACTGACTGGTGCCAATTATTCATAATATTTTTTTTCTAAACATGTACGTCTGTTTGGACTGACATAAAAGTCCAGTAGATTCTTGAAATTGTTTCTGCAACTCTTTAGCAGTGCTGATTAACCTGGCAGATCATTTATCAAAATCGATTTCTAATCCAGGTTGGTGTGTGGTTTTTTACTAATATAAGATATTCCTATTCCTATTAGGATTTTGAAGAAAAAGAATATAACTTCAAACAAATTTCTTATGGGATACTTTTTTTATGTGAAGACCTTGAACATCCTTTTCTCTTAATGTTCTTTGCTCCTATGTTTATATAGAGGGTAATACATTAAAAAAAAAAAAAGCTGGGGGTGAGGGGAAGTTATTACTCCTTTTCATAATAGTATGAGCAAATGAACTTGTTCTTTCTTGGTCTGAATATATATGGAATTAGATTTAAATTGTAGAGTGGGGTATGGATAAGTCCTCTGGACTGCAGGGGCTACATATCATGAACTCTGAGGTTCTCCTTCTCCTCAACCCAACACACTTGTTTGTAAAATGAAAGGATCAGAGACAGAAGTATTGTCAAGCAATAAAATGAGAAAGCAGAAAAATATCGGGTGTGAATTCCATTACCCAGGCTTTAAAGAGTGAAACAATGCCCTGGGGAGCCAAATAATGGTCCATGATCAATAGAATCAAATTCTGCTGACAGATCGAGCAATAGCAAGAATTCATAAAGCAGTGAAATTTACATGAATAAGGACATCACTGCAGACTCTTCCTGGAAAACTGAATTTAACTGAAATTTCTTAAACTGTTGGAACCAGAGACAAGAGGAGACTGGCTAGAAAGCTACTCCTTAGGACCAACAATGGAGTCACTTCCTGATTGGGGCTGTATATAAGCTGCTAAACAAAACATAAATAAAATGTTACCAAATGCTCAGTTTGTCCTCACTTTCAAACACTTGCTTTGTTATGTTGCATAGACAGGTTAGATAGAAGCTCCATGTAGGAAGCAAGGATCCTGCTTGAATATTTGAGGCTGGTTTCTAATAACCTTTTTCTTCTTTTAAGTACAAAGTCAAGAAAATGAAGAGGAATTTCATACGTTGATTTTTGGATTACACTTGAGGTGTAACAAGAGCATACTTCAAATATGTAAAATGTTAGTTGAGAACTTTGCCATATATTAACTGGGAAGTTGTGCTTGGCAACATTTTCAAGTTCTCATCATTGGAAAACCCAAATTTCCTTCAACGCAATGTGGTAGTCCTTTGAAAGTTATGGCTGCACCATAACTATCTTAAAATAGTTAGCCATGCAGGCTTTGGCTGCAGATATAGAAGAACTTCTAAAGTTCAATAAATTGTCATTTATATTAATTTTCTGCCTGGAAGCACAATGCTTTGAGTTTTTGGTAGCATGAGTAGGGTCATCCAACACTTCAGAAAGTCAACCACCTTGAGTCATTTTTTTTTTAAACTTATTTGCCTCAAATAGAGTTCCATATCATATTTCTGCAAACTTCTCTTTCAAAAGAAAGAGCCACTCAATTCATGGTGACTATATCTATGCAGCTTTTTTGGCAGTGTTATAGAAGTGCCTTCTGGCTGGGATTTTTTTTTTTTTTAATTTCCTGGCCTAACCTAAACTCCTGGTGGTCTCCCATCCAGTTACATATCAGGTCTGACTGCTTAGCTTCTGAGATCAGTCAGGCCAACCTTGACTGACATATAATCTGTACTGTGAGCTCTCTATGCAATCCTGTTTAAAAGGCTGAAAGTGGAGAGGCATTAATACAGTCTGACCTCTAATCATATTTAGTTGATTTTAATTAAAAAAAAAACATGCCAGAACAATTGACACCACTTTATTAATACTTTACATTACCCTGAGATCTCACGGAAATACAATATTATGCATTGTATCATACATAATATGATACATCAAGATCAATGAAGAAAAACCATCCAGAGTTGCTTTGTGTGAGATGAGCGGCTATATAAATGTGACAAATAAATAAAATAAAAGAAAGAAGCCTAATTAACTTTAGGTTCCGTTTTAACTATCGAACTATCTGTTCCAAAGATGAGGACATGGAGATCTTTGTAGCCGCTAAAAGGTTAAATCATCCTGGGTAATTAAGAAAGGGAGGAAACAGGTTACTTTTTAAAGAATACCAAGAAGAGTCATCCTTCAAATGGAGACACTGTGATATGCAATTCAATTTAGGTGGTTAAAAATGAAACGGAAAAAATGAAACATGCATATTCTAACCAGGTGCTATTCCTTATCAGCTGAAAGAATCTCACTGACCAATGTCAGAAACACTATGCTGGATGTGAAAGCTCCTCAGTCTCACTCAACAAAGCATCTTTTTTAAAAAATGAAGACAACTGAAATCCTCCAAAGAACATAGACATTGTAGGAGAGCTGTGTTAATCTCTGGCAGCCAAAAATCAGGAAGACCCTGGCGGCACGTAACAAATTTTATTTAAAGACAGCAGCTTTTGTGAACTGCAGCTCATGAAAGATATGCCTTTAAATAAAACTTGTTAGTCAGAAAAGGTGCTACCAGACTCCTTCTGAAAAGAACATAGGTGCATCATGACTATGTAGCTGCTTGCTTCATCCATTCATCCTGTACTCTGCTTTTGCTTCAGTGAATACATGGATGATAAATGTTATGCTCCCTACACACAAATCAGGCTTTTATTTTAGGACCGATTTAGGTCTCTGATTGCCTTAGAATGCTTCTGCTTTCATGAGAGCTCAAGCACAACTCTTAAAGTTGGATGGAATTTCCTGGCTCAGAGTTCTACTAATTCAGATTTTTCTCCCTCTTGGGACCGTGCCAGTTTTCTTAGCATTTTTATATCTTGGCTGGCAAGTGTCTATGATATGTCCAAGTTCTTTCCAGACTGAACATAATGAAAAATCATTATGTTCAGCTAGAAGAGTCGCATAGCAAATACTTGTCCAGCTGTAATAATGATCCAGAGCTAGCAATTTGGACTGCAGGTATAAAAGGAATCTCCTATCCACTATGTATTAATTAGCAAAATTAGTACTCTCTGGAAATCAAATGCATGTATTAATTACCAACTTGTTCCTGGAAGTATTACATTATTCTGCTGGGATAAAAATTTGGAGAAATATTGGAAATGTTGATATAGTGGCCTTAATAACCTCATTGACAAAAGTTGGATTTCTACACAAAGGGTTAAGCAATCTGTTGCACTCTAGAGATTTGACTATAACTCCCATATTTGTTGAGCATTACAGTCCAACACCAAGAGGTTCCATGTTGCCAAACCCTGCGTAATGTTCTATGCATATTTCTGCACAATAATGCAAAGGTTGAATAGTACTGGGAGTACAACCTTTCCAATACCTGGGATCTAAACCATTTATCATGGAATAGGTGACCCACAGTATTCAACTCAACTTAATTAAACTTGTTTAATTCTCTCTCACTCTTTAAAAAATCTATTTGTAAATATTCATGCTACACAGCTCCTTCCTTTCTGATACGACTAACCAGTTTTGTAAATGATATTTCTTAAGCAAAATACCTATCGGGGTGCAGTTCCACATAATTCTACAGAAGATACCATTATTAATTTCATTATTAAGGAAAGCTGCTGGTTTGCACACTTCCATTTCCCCAAGGAATTGGAACATTCACCATTTAGATCCTGAAGAAATATTTCAATATTTACCTATAGACACAGAGATAAAGGACAGCTAGGTGACACCATGAAGAAAGTTAAGCAAGGTCAGGTATGGGTAATACTTGGATGGGAGAACATTGAGACATCCCAAGGTGGTAGGCTATGCTGGGGAAAAACAAACAAAGTAATGCCAAAGTAGTTCCTTATTCCTGCATCCAAGCTCAAGTCAAAAGCCACTTTTCACTTGGGAGAAGTCAAGTGCTCCCTTTCACAGATCACACTTCCAATCACATACCTGCTGTCTTTGAACCAGCGAGTAGCTATAACTGGAAAAGGGATCGTTCTTTACTTGACACACTTTTGACATTCTTATACTGCTATGCAAAAGTACACTGAAGAAATTTAAACCAGAATGTTAAGACTGAGACCCACTAATTGCTGCAACAGTTTTGTGGAACACAGCTTCATCATCAGCTGCCAAAATTGGGTATTTTGCTTGTCATTCATTTGCTTGCTGGGGAGATGATGACTGGTAGACTGTTTCCCACTTGTAGTTGCCATGATCACACCCTTTGCTTTGTTAGTTTAAGTTACAAAAGCAGCTGTATATTTGGTTTCTATAGTAAAAAAGTGATTGAAACAAGCTGAAGGCAAAATCTCATGCTGACCAATTGTTGCATGATATTCAAGAAGAGGAACCAACATCCCTTGTCAAGGTTCATAACATCTGAAGACATAATCATTACTGATCTCATTATGGGAGAGCACTGTGGAAAAATGAGTTATGTTGTAGACCTGATCAGAAATTACCTAATGGTTCTACTCACAGAACAGGCTTTAGTTAGTTGCTGATTTAACCCCTTCTTAGGTTCATGATAAAAATTGAACTATACACTAACCAAACAGGCTGGATTTGTCCAATAAACTAAACCACACCAAGTTAAAACTATCCAAGTTGTGCTTAACATTCATTGCAGTGATGAGGCTTGTAGCTGACTTATACTACGTGGATGAGAAGCATGTTGTGAGCCAATGTGGTGGGAGGCTCTAGGATAGACCTGACCTGTTTTATCTTCCTCTTCCCACTGCACAAAGAGCAAAGCATCTGATATATGCTGAACCACTTTTATTTGAAGAAAGCACCTGTGCTTCCCGCTGCACACTCTAAGGCCCATTCTGACCCAGAAATGCTGAGATCAAGCGCACTACATTTCAACTCCAGCCTGGATGAGGTGGTATTTTCTCTCCATAAAGAGAATTATTCCTGCTGATCAACCTGTAGGTGTGTTCCTGGATGCACCATGTCACCTAGAATATAATCATGAAGTTTAACAGCAAGGATCCTCAAATATGAGAAGGGGGTTTCTCCCTCTTTCTGGAGTTCACATACTTGCTTTCCCCTAGAAAGTGACTGGCAACCATTCATTCTCAAGAGAAGTAAAGTAAGAAATTAAAGGCATAACCTGCCATTCTCTCCTCGCAATGGATGAGTCAGATCCCATAGTGTATATACGTGGGAAATCTAGGAAGCACAGAATGTGTAAATACTGAACTCCCAGTGCCCTTGAAATATCCAAGCTCTTCTTGCTTTCACGCATACCCACCTATCATCATGATGGGCTTTTTGTTATTTAGTATAGAACAATGTTATGATCGAACTGTTTTTAAAAGCTGTGTTCTCATGACCCTTAAGAGAAAGGGCTCCCCAGGAGGATTTGAAGACCATCCAATTCGACTCTTTTCCATTTCAGCAAAAATTCCCATCCACCAACTCAAAGTCCTGGAAGAAAGCAATGGCATATTGTTGCCAAGAAAACCACATGGACATGTATCCATGAAGTCATCATGAGTCAAGCTCAGCTTCAAGGCAACATTGTCTTTCCACCAGCATCCACCCTGCAAAACATTTTTCCTACAATAATCTGTATCATCCAGATTGCGCTCTCTCACAAATAAGGAGCAGGAATAAACCAGTTGTAGTACAGTATTGAAAGGATCCATTTGCTTCAAGAGAACAAGCTGAATTGCTTGCTCTGGAGAAATGGGAAAAAAGCAGGCAAAGTCTGTCCTAAGAATGGAAGAAAAAAGTATCACCTGAACCAAAATATAATGATTCTCTGTACTCTCTGAATCCAGTTTGTCCACTACCAGATTAGTTTGGCTCTTGTTAAAAAAAAATACTCAGAGGAAAGCAGTGGACAGAAACTTTTAAAATCCAGAGGGTGGGAAGGGAGGGAGGGAAGGAAGGAAGGAAGGAAGGAACTAACCACCTGTTATTGTCATACTGTTTAGCAAAACATTTGTTGCATTCAACAAACATTTTGTTTCTTGAGTATTCATCCCCCCCCCTCCCATTAGAAATCTCATTTTCTTTCATTTATTGTATCTGAAATTCAGTTCAAGCCAAGCTGGGTGAACAGACTCAGCCAGCCAGTTTTGGACTCGCTGCCAACGAAACACAGTTTTGCTGGGCATGTTGCTCTTTGCTTCCCCGAAAACTTTGGAACAGACTACAAGCAAAAACTGTTCTCCATTTGGCCACCATTTTCCCCTCCTCCTTCATGCAGAAAATTGACAGATGCTGCCTGAACTGAAACTCCACCTTTCTTGAGGATGGTGACATCATTCAGGTGCACAGACCCAAAGAGTTGCAGAGTTTCCCTTTACAATCCGACTCACCATCTGGGTTTCTGTTCTCCCACTGACATAGTTGAAACTACCACTCTGCAAGGCTGGATCGCTTGCACTTTTAAGCCAATGATCAATTTCTTTAGCATGCTGTGATCTATTACTTCCCCCAATACTTAAAGTCAGAAACACAGGAAGGACAACAGGAATAGTTGTCATCAAACTAGAAAGGATTTTTGCTTCAGGTACCTGCAGATCTTTCCTTGAACATCTACGCATCTAAAAGTCAACCATGTCATAATCAGGAACTCATCAGAAACAATACGGGCAGGAGTGGTGGTGGTGGAAGGGGGGATCCAGCCTGTATTCCTACTGAAATGGCCATTGGCATTATCTTAATGCAGAAGTCATCAATGCTAAAAGAATTTACAATGGGACATGTCTGCCAAAAGTTTGGCGGGCAAAACAAAAGATTAATTTTTAAAATTAGCTCCCATTATAACGTTGAAACATAACGGCAGGGGCTAATTCTCAAGAGGCTTGACGACTGAGAAATCTTAGCAATTTAGGGCAGTGCAAACCTGCTGAAGCTACAGACAAAGGCCTGGTTCTCTTCCACAGATTCTCTTCACCATGGTTACAAGCAAAATAAATCCAGGATAAACATTTTGTCCAAGACCTGGTTTTACTGGGCAGGCTTTAAAATGAAATCACCCCAGTGAAGAAGAGCACCACTGGGTTCAAACCAGACCTCAAACACAGCCACAGATGTATTTTAACAACCACGACAATCCAGCAGTGCAACGAGCATACACTACAGAAACGTCTGCTGCAGTTTGCAACAGAAGGGATGCCTTTCCTTCCTTTGCACTGTCTTCGGCATCTGACACACTTCTACCCACAATGCTCTCCCTCCCTCCCTCTCTCCCTCCCTCCCTCTCTCCTGTGTCACGCACGTGCGCACACTTACCCCCACCCTCAGAGTGGCTAGACCAAGCACGCACACCCTTAACACCCCACATGCCTTCCCCTCTGAAGACGACAACTTACCCACAAGTTATATTTCATTCAAAACTAACCGTCTTTTGGACCCCCACCATGGGAAGGGAGGGTTGGGTTTATCCCTCCCCTCTCTTCTCTGGCAGGGAGGAGGGCGAAAGCAGGGCCCATATGCCTGGAAATACTTCTAGCAGCAATCATGTGGTACCGAACAAAGAAATCCAGGACTACCTTAATCTCAGTACCAAGCAGCTTGGAGCTATTTGCAAGCCTGCGCTCTCTCCCCCCTCGACGGGCATCCTGCTTGCTCGCTTTCTTTTTTCTTTGCCTGTCCAGCTCCAGCACACACACATCAATTATGCATTGCTTGTCTCCCGGTTTCCAGGCAAAACCAATCACAGATGGAGTCTTGCTAATGGGCTCCCGCCGTACTTGCCAAGAGGTGATTTGTGTTTCCAGCAACAACCCTCCAGAGACAATGAAAAGAGAATCAGATTCGGCTTTCCAACTTCACACGTCTGCGCGGACAGACCTGAAACAAGCAAGGGGGCACTCACTAGCGTCCGCATGACAGGGCGTCTCTATGTGTAGCGGCTGGGAGAGGGAAGGGAGGCTCCTGGACTCACCCCCACCCACCCTCCCCCACAGGGAGGGGGGAATTCCAACAAGCCCACCAAACCCCCAGAAAATTCTCACCTCTGCTGCATGTTCCTGGCAGTGATGGTTTCTTTTTGGAGTGTCTAACAGTCCGTTCTTTTCCTCTCCCATTATACCCATCACTTACGGGCGCATCAATGCACATACACCCTCACCGACATAGATACATACAAGACAAGCGACACAGTCCCTTTGCCAAAAGGGAGAGAGAATGAGAAGAGAGGGAGAGGGGGGAAAGAAAACCCAGGCATCTCACATTTCAAACTTGCAAGGAGGGGGGATGCTTGGAAGATTGGGACAAAGGCTGGCTCTCTGGGACACAGCCAAAACGCAGAGAGAGTCCTCTTTGATCAATTAATCAGAAGCCACACTTGTTTGAGTGTACCTAGTAAACCGATAAAGGTGTCCGGTCCAAAAAGACTCCTGTTTGAGACACAGCTGATGGACAGGATCTCCCTCATCCTCTATTCAGAGATACCGTTGACTAAATCCATCAAACTCGTCATGCTAAGTGAGCGTCCAGAGGAGGGAGGTTCTGCTTTTGGGGAAGACGCAGATGATGTTGGTGGCTTCCTGCCTGAAGGCTATGCAGCCCACAGAAAGGAAGGGGAGGGAATAGACACCACCTGAACAAAAAGTGAAATTCATCTAGGCAGATGATTTGGGCATGAAGAAGAAAAGGAGGGTTATTGCTATCTCATCTAGAACCGTATCTGAAAATTAGTTGGGGTGGAGCTGACTATTAGTCTGACTGTATTCATCACATAAAGCACTTGGGAATATTCAATATTTACTCTAGTCTATAGGGAGTAAATCTTTAAGTGAGAAGCAATGGCAAAACAGGATCTGCCCCCCTTCATTCTTCTAGAACCCAGCAACATGGAAGCCTCTGATCTCAAGAAAGCTAAGCAGGCTTGACCTGGTTAGTGCTTAGATGGGGAACAGCAAGAAGCTATGAATCATAAACTAGATTGGGAAGCTGATAACACATCCTGGAAGACCACCACCAAGAAAATCACATGGACATATTCATGAAGTCAAATTATGCTTGCTTTAAAAGAGACACTGTCTTTTGACATTCTTCTTGAAGCCACACAACATGAAAGGCTCAGTATTCTTTTACACCTGGAAAATTACACCTGTCTATTATACCGCAACCAAATTCACAACATCTTTGATTTAGTTATAATTACCATGATAATGGGTTTATTTATTTATAGCAGTTGGATAGCATAGTGGTTAGAGTACCGCCCTTTGATGAGGGAGACTGGGGTTTGAATTCTGACTGGTACCTACATTACCAGTAGGGGTCCTTAGGCAAAGACCCCTTAATGCTTCACCTGCCTACCTCGAATATGGGAGTGACATGAACCAAGAAAGTCATACCAGCTCAGACACTGCTCAGATTAACAAGGTCCCCACCAGATGTTGGGGAAGCAGGACAATCTGATGATAAGTGGGCTACTGGAATGAACCATACATGGATGAGACAAGAGGACCTGAAATTGATGGAATGCTACTACAACAGTAGACCTAATGAGAGGGTATATATGAAACATATGAGGGAACTATGGGTGGACAGAAGACCTACATCCACGCTAACTGAGAAACAGCTAGTTACCCAATGCTTCAACATAATGAAGAGGAAGCTGCTCTCACAACTTGAGATAGACCAACTACACATTGCATCCCAGATTCAAGAAGACCTGGAAGAACAACTGGATATGCAGCCAACACCTGAAGCTGGAATGTCACTGCCACCCCCTCCATTACAGAGCACAGTAGCTGATCTGAGGCATACGATCATGGAAAAACTAGCTACAGTCAACCCTCGAGACCAATTACCAAGGCTCAGTGAAGAGGTACCATCAGATAGTATGCTAGAAGATGCCAAGAGACCCCTCACAACAATCCCTACTACCACCATAACTCAAACCAATGAACTGGTATATGCTACAGCCACTATAATCCTGGAGATGCTTGGCTACACGATCAAGAAGAACAGCAGTACTTTTCCCCCTGAAAAATGAGGTTGGAGGCTAAGATCAAGGCAACTCGGAGAGAAATTAGTCAGCTGGTGGAACTACAGAAGGGTGTGGAGATTAAGGATAAGACTCGGCTACTGAAAAAATACATGGGCCCGACTCCATCTGAAGCCCTAGAGACTGCTAAACAAAGGCTCACAGCACCAGCTGCCAGACTAAGGAGATACACTAGAGAAGCAGAGGCCAAGAAGAAGCAGAGGCCCCTTTCTCCAAAGAACCATACAAGGTGTACTCCCAAGTGCAGTCCAACACAGTAACAGCAGAGCCACCAACAGCAGAAACTGAACAGTACTGGAAGAACATATGGGAGAAAGAGAAGACACATATCACCAGTGCAAAGTGGCTGCAGGACCTGAAAGCAGACCACAACAATCTCCCAGAACAGGAACCAGTTACCATCACAGTAGCAGACTAGATGGGAGATTCCATAGAAGGTCATGGAGAATAACAGGGCTAAGATCCTGTGGGACTTCCAGATCCAGACAGATAGGCACGTATTGGCCAATCAACCAGACATCATTGTAGTGGACAAGCATCCATCACCCACACACTGATCTCATGGTATAGTTTGAGATGACAGAAATTAGGATTTCCACCTGTCACATGGTATCTGTTGGCTCAGAAGCAGGCATAGGGGTAACACCAATGACCTAGAGAGGTAGCAGTCTTCCTTCACTGGATCTATTGAAGTAGACAAGCATCTCTTTGGGATGTTAATTTAGTTTCCTCAGCTGAACAGACTAGATAGTTTCAAGGACAGCTTCCAACTCTAGAATGCTATGATTTTATGTATCTCCCCATGCAAACCTATCTAAACTTATAGCAGCTTTCTGGATCAGAACTGGGGGGCTACAATTATTTCTCCCCTGCCCCAATACAAATTTCAGATTAATTGCCTTGACAACATTAACAATTGCAAGGTCTTGCCAACTCTGGCTTCCTTTGGCTTAGTTTAAAACCTTTCCAGCATTACATTTCTATTATAAGGCTACCTTTAAACAGAACTGAAATTGGTCCTTATAACATCCTCGTTTTTTAGGATGTTCAAGTTAAAATCAGCAATGTATGTTCCATGGAATGAATAATAATTAGGGACATAAAGAGGAAATCAGTAAGATTTTTCCCCTCCTTCATGGGGGTGGGAGGAGGAAATGGTTGTTTTGTTGTGGTCAACTAAGAATCTACCTTTCCCTGGCACAAAATCCATTGGTTAAAAGAAACCACTTCCATTCCAGGTACAATGTTCACAAAATCCATCAAGTTTCTATATCAAGTGCTTGCTAGCAGTGCCTGGTGATTTCAGTTAAAAATACAAGAACATTGGCATCAAAGTCATCATTTTCCTTCTCCTCCTCCTTTCATGTAAAGATTTTTAAAAGATTGAGAGCATGTCATGAAGTATTATTGTTTTCTGATTAAAAACAAACAAGCAAGCCTCCGACTGTACAACATTATCTCACAGATGTATGTTTGGAAGAAAACTCTCAATGGCTACACTTGTAAAAGGTCTGGGCTCAAAATATATTAGAAGTGTTTTTCTAACTTTGCTTTCTTCAGACATGGAAGCAGTGTAATCCCCCAAACTTCTGGAATTGCAGGACTACCTTGGGAAAGGTAGAATTAACAGTTCCTCCTCTAAGCAATACATGCCAAGCTACCCTAGCATTGATTGATTATATGCCATCAAGTTGGTGTTTACTCTTAGTGACCACATAGAGAGATTTTCTCCATGATGATCTGACCCTAACCTGGTCTTTCAGGTCTTCTAATGGTGCACTCATCACCATCTTCCTGTTGGTGGTCCTCCTCTTCTTTTTCCTTCTACCTGCCTCAGCATCAGAGCCTTCTCCAGAGAGTTAGGACTTCACATAATGTGTCCAAAGTAGGATAATTTAAGCCTAGTCATTTGTGCCTCTGGGTTGATTTGTTTGATGATCCACTGTTTTGTTTCCTTGGCTGTCCTGATATTCTCAGGAGTCTTCTCCAACACCAATTCTGCTCTAGTCTTGGGGAACTTATACTTGGCAACCACAGACAGGGATTCCAGAAAGGAAAGAACATTGCCTTCTCTCCTGAGCAACTCATCCAACCATTCCACAGACTGAATTATTGTGATGTTGATGTGTTTCCAGAGAGACATCTATAGTCTTCATGGTTATCGAAATCAACAATTTCCATATACGGATTGCTCTTACTGGATTGGATTATCCCCAGCTGCTCTCTGGAGTTTAATCAGTGGAGAAGCAAAGGGTGCACATGCTTGAAAAATGATTTTCACAGATGATCTGGAAGACACCAAAGTGTGAACACAGCACCTCTTTAAAGCAGCTGCATCCTTTTTCAGGTGTCCACATGCAACTTAAAAAGAAAGATGCAGTTGCTGTAATGAATCATCTCATTCAATCAGTTGTGTATTTAATGCAACTAATTAAAGCAGGTCTGCCTTTTTCAATCTTATAGAAGCTGAGAAAAGATGTAACTATTTTAAATAAGTGCACATACTTGTTCCAAAGCACCTTTTAATCATTTCTGAAGCATACACAGCCCTATTACTTTATGTTTTTCAACTCTATTATTCTTTATAAGCATTTAAGTGAAAATGAAAGACAGCAGTATTAAACATGAGTTGTCTTGTTCTTCTCATTCTGTCTAACTTGTCAGTGCTTCAGTTCCTTAGCACTTTTCAATAATGGTGTAATACCTTCCCTTGTGGCACATCTATGCCCAGTGCCAATCAATCCTGCAGGGGTATTTCTGGCTTTGAGGCTATAGAGCATTTCTATCTTTCATGCCTCATGAGAAAAATCCAGGAACTGAATGGAAGAACCTTCAGAAACAATGCTTTTAAGAAGATCTGAGTGAAGACTTCTATTTCCCCTTATAAAACTTGTCATCCCTCCAAAGTTGGGCATTACCTGAATCAGAAATGGGATTCCTAATAAGAAAACATAAGAACACACACTATTAGGATTTTGCCTACTCAAGTTCCTCTGATAATTCTGTGTGTTTCTCATTACTTTTACCTACAGGCCTGTTGCTAATAGATCCAAATCTAATATGTTAAAATCCCACTTTAGTATTTATAGCACAGACTTCTGTTTTAGAAGATTT
Source organism: Liasis olivaceus (assembly GCA_030867105.1). NCBI lineage: Eukaryota > Metazoa > Chordata > Lepidosauria > Squamata > Pythonidae > Liasis > Liasis olivaceus. The sequence goes on from CM061353.1 coordinate 6,871,109, forward strand.
TCCCTTGATTTATAAGCCATTATTTCCACCTCCTGTGAAAAAGAGTTTAGGACTTCATTTCTAAATCTCTTTAAGCGTACCACAACCCCTCTCTGCTTTCCTTTTGAAGTGGACATGTTTTAGAGTAGACCTATCTAGAAATACTGTAGTTGCTTTTCCTCTGGCAAATCTACAGTAGGTTTTTAATCCCACATTGCTTCTTGAAATACCAGCTTCTATGATGACATTTGAGTCACACTTGTCACAAGAATCAGGCGCTATAGCTAACTGGATTAAAACCTACTTCATAGCATATTGCATTTTGAACTAGTGGTTTATTACTAGCAGAAATTAATCATAAAAGGGCTCCCCACTTTTCCAGGTCAAATTCCCAGGTGTTTCCAGAGATTATGATGTTTAAACATCAGCAATGGCTATGTGTCAAGTAATATCACAGGAGAGGATCTCTCAGCAGAAAAACTATTTAAAAGAACACAGTGAAAAATCCTTCAATTTTCACACTGAAAATTCTTCAGAAGAATAATTCTGGGCAGAAGATTGGTCTGTGGTAGGGTAGGAGCTCTGATGCAGAACAGGAAAATAGGCTCAACTATTCAGCACAGCTCTGCAGCCTGAAAGAAAGTGTCTCTAATTCCTGCATTTTAATATGTTTTAATGGAATCATCTGCCAATTTTTTAATATTGACTCCGAACCCCATAAGACAGGCTTTTCCAAACTGTGGGGAGTATCTCCCCTGGGGTGGTGCAAACAGAGTCCAAGGGAGGTGTGAAGAATCTTTTAGTTGTATATTGTTACAATAAAAGGATTAATTGTGTTGTTTCGTTGTCAATTTGTGTTCATTTTGGTGTTTGGATTTTTAGGGGAGGTGTGTACATTAAGATTGCACTAAAGGGAGGTGTGATGACAAAAACTTTGGGAACCCCTGTCATAAGAGATTAAGGTGTTTGTACCATTCTCCAAAGGTTCTTAAACTCGGCATTGCTGTGACCCCTTAAAATGATACATTAATATAGATGACCCCCTACCCCAAGAATAAAACTAATTATTTCATTGGGGTTAGAATTGGGCAAAAAAAAAAAAAAATCACTTTCAATAGTTAAATGTTCATCTGTGTATCAAATAAAACAGCACAGATTGCAAAATCTTTTCACTGAAAAAAAAAACCCTGTTTTAATGGGAAAGATGAGCTTGCTTAGTTCTGCATAATTCATTGCACATTCATTTTGGATCAATATTTTCTCTTTATAGTAGCAGCTGCTGAAAATCCTGACTTTATTGCTGGCTTGTCCAGGTAGAGTAGCAGCAAACCTCTGATAATTTCCCAACGTTGATGTACACAAGGTTTGCACATCCAAAGCAGGAGCCATGTCAGAATTAATTTCAGCCTTTACTTGGACAGGGGTGCTAACAGTGACCCAGTGTTGCATGTGCAAGCTAACAAGCTTGCTATTGTTGTTGTCCTCTCCCCTTTGTGTGGACAACACTGAAACTGTTTTGACTTAAACAACTAGACTTTTTATTTCCCAAAACTGGGATCAAATAGTTATTGATGTGTTCCTTTCCTCCTAGCAAGGCTATACCATCATTGTACTCAATGACCAAATCTGAGTATCTGGAGAGTTTCTTTTATTGCATTTAAGAATGTAATCTGATACAAACATAATTTGAACTTCAGACTGATGTCTCCCATCCTTCACTTTTTCTGAATTTATAACCATCTTGTCTGAAGTCGAGTTTTCTAAACTTTCAGCTGGACTAATAAAAGTATGGATTTTGTATATTTTCCAGCAACTTCTCTATATTGACACGGAGAATGAATCCACACTGGATGTTCAAATTATTTATGCAAACTTTCTGGGCATGGAATTGCTGGTTATAGGTGGGTCTTGCCTGAATCCAAGCATGCCTGTTTTGAGTGTTTTGATCTACTGAGAACTGTGGTGGGAAAAGAGGTGGTGACATAGATCAGCCAGGTCCCACTTGCTCCATCCATATGTTTCATTTCTAGTGTTCTGCAGCTGATCCAAAACAGTCTGCAGCACCTCCACAGTGTGATGGTATGTTGCAAAAGAACATTTCTCCTGTTTAGTGCAGATTACTGTATCCAGTTATCCCGACTGCAGAAGAAGAGAGTAAAAGTGAGCAAACAGAGATGTTTCCATCTCTGTGATAAACATCTGTGGATCCCATTTGCAAGTTTCTGCATATATTTCATATCTAATCAAATTAATTCATCAAGACTTAATAAATATCAATTAATACCATTGTTAAGAGTATGATTTGTAAAACCTCTGATTCCTGTCTCTTATTGAAGAAGCAAACTAATATTCTTTCCAGAACAAATGAGAGCTGAAATTAGCTCCCCATACAGTGCAGTTTTAAAGAATATGAACACAATAAACAAACTTGGAGTGCAAGATATAAATGCTAAACATAATTGAAATTCTTTTTTTCACCATGACATATATCTTTATTCACATGTTTAATATCTACCTGTTACCTTTTTGAATGATTTATCGGGTTTCAGTTGTTGAATGAGGCCACATTTCAAACTAGAAATTAAGGCCTACCAGAGTTTGCTAACAAGGAGATAGAAAAGTTGTATGAATGGATGGTATGTGTCAGACCCAAACATTCTTGGTAATTATGCTTTGGTTGAAGTGCTTTGTGTTTGCATGACATATTAGAGCTTCTCCTCACCTCCCCAAAATTAATATTGAGGAAGCAGTCTCTCTGAACTTCCTAGTTTTGTTTGGACTTTATTCAGCTAATGTTTGCTACTGAAAAGAGTTTTTAACCCAACTTCAGAGATCAGAACAGCTTCACATGGCAATAAGGATAGAACACTTGGTTCAACTTCAGTGAATTGAGAGTTGTGGTCTGGGGAGGATGAAGGAATTACAGTTTTGCTCTTATCTGGATGTACACATTCAGAGGTTTAGAACCTGACATTTTCAACCAATGGGAAGATGTCCCAGGAAACTAAGTCAAACAGACCCTGGTCTGTTAGGGGTTTAAAGGCCTATCTGCAAAGCCTTTGCTAAGTCCTGAAGTTGGGCCAGCAGTCAGCTGGATTCAGAAATACACTTTCCAAAATCTTTCAAGTTCTCCTCCAAACAACATCCCATCCCCAAAAAATCAGAATTTATGAGGACAATATTAGAACTGCAATTAACTCGGTCTCCTCTCTTTAGTAATTATTCATATACCTGTTTTGCTGGTAATAACTCCACGCTCCAGGCTGTCTGCCTGAGATGCTAGGACAGAGACAGGAACCTTGCTAAATTGACTCTTCTGGCTACTCTCCTGCTTCAAGAGCTGTTTTCAAGGGCAGATATATAATGCTAGATGAGCAAAGCGACAAGCCAATTAAAGACGGGTGTTCTGTCAGAAAAAATACCAAAGATCCTAGGTCAGCATTTACTCCCACTGTAACTTTTGGCTTTCCATTACATCCAAAGAGGGTAATATTTGTAATTTTCCAGTTAGATATTATTGGTTTCACAAATTTCCCTTGTTTTAAGTGCTATTTAATACCCCCCCCCCCCAAAAAAAAACCCTAGGAGGCACAACTATCTTTCTGGATGCTAGAACTAAGCCATATTACAATTTCTTTTGACAAAGCCACTCCAAGAAAGAAATCACGGATTTAGAAACAAAGTGGACAGATCTGGATCTTATGTGAAAGCAGCAGCCAACCATGTTATAGTTTAGTTACAATATGTGACTCTGGCATAAGGCTTATATTAACCTCCCATCTGAAGCTTATTTCTCTCTTTGTCATGCCTTTCCCCCCAGTATTATAGTTTTGGTTCTAATCATCAAGTGATTGGAAATTTGATTATGCCAGGAATGTTTTTCAATATTTATACATATATATATGTTTATATCTCTGTGTGTGTGTGTATATTGTGTGTATACAAACACACACACACATATGTATGTGTGGTTATGTGTGTGTGTATGCATATATGCATGTATGTGTGTATATAAATATAAATATAAATTACTTGATCCATTCATGGAGCAGTCTCATTGAAACTTAAGTTAATTATTAAGCTAAATCCTATTGAGTTCAACTGGCCTACTTTAAATTATGTTTGTTTGGATCCAACCAATGTTGGTTGGATTTGTTCTATATTTTGCAGAGGCAGTTGGTTTGGAATGCACGCTGAGTTTCCACAGATATAAAACCAATGTATATATTTACAAGCAAATTCTACCCCATTGTTGAGACTGAACTTAGCAGCTAGGAGTGTGGACTATGAGTCAAAGCATTCACATATTCAAAGTCCACATTGGACAAGAATATAGTATGACACCTAAAGTAGACCACAGTTTCTTAACTTCAACTCTGCTTTAAAATATGATGTTGAATCTCCTGAAGGTCCTCACTGAAGTATAAGGCTAGCTGTTGAATTGATACATACAAAGGCCTTTGAGTGCTCTAATGTTATTAGATACCTGCCATTTTTATTATTTTAATAATATTTTAACAATGCTATATTACATGCTCCTCTTCAGGAATTTGGCCATTTTACTTATGACCTTTTCTCATCACAAACAATGCAACAATGTTATGTTTCTCCCCTCTTGGTAGAGGAACACTCTGTTGTCACCTGCCAAGTGGTGGAACACTGGAACCCAGGGCAAGTGGGGAGAAGAGGGGTGAAACATTTGTGATGATGTCATTGTACTCTGCCATGCCTTACATCCCTGCATCAGAAGTCAGGATGCAAGTATATAATGACACCATTTGTGTGATGATGTCACTGCCTGTGTGCCATTCTTTTGGCATGATCCTGGTTTGCTGCCAAGGCAGCTGTTACCAAATTTTGTGTTGGGGTTTGCAGAATCGGTTGTGATATTCCAAAGGAATCTTCACCTTTGTTGTAAATGGGATATTCTATTTGATGATACTTCTGCTGCATTTTGATAAGGGTGATCTACATAAAAATGTATGAAACTGGACTTGGACCATATTTTATTCTATCCTACCCAGCATAGTGATGACGCGTAGGAATGAAACAATGCAAACCAATAATTATGGACCCAAATCAAGGAAAGGGAGCAAGGAGCACTCACAACAAGTAGTGGTTGCCAAAAGGTGGCCCTGAAAGCTGACACAGGTTGGTGGCCCTCACTTGGAAGAATAAGTTATAATTGAACCATCCAATTCATAAAGAAAGACTTCCTTTTTTCTGTATTGGATCTTCCACCATTCTGTCTCACTGGATGACTCAGAATTCTAGAATCAGTAATAATTTCTTTTTACACATTGAAAAATATTATATTCATCTGTCATCCACCAAGATTCTACTAAAAGAATCATCCATCCATCCATCCATCCATCCTCTACTATTTGGTTTTTGACTAGTTATTGATCCACAAAAACATAACCTCTTATGGATAACAATTTGTTCAGGGTCTTCGGTGAGAAACTTTATGAAAAGTTCTTGAAAGTAAAAATAAACAGTCCTTATTGAATTACCCGTACCAACATGCTTGTGGATATTTTCAAAGAACTATAAACTGTTAGTAAGACAACACTAATTTTGCACAACTACTTTTTTTCAGCAACACTTGTCTTTCCATATCTTGACAATTTTATCATTATGAATAATCTCTACCAAATGGATTTTCAGCTATCAGACTGCACTCCTCAGGTGCCCTTTGATTCTCTTCTTAAAAGTACTGTAAAGTAATTGGCCACTTTACTTTCCTGTGGAACAGAGGCTAATCTTAGGCTTGCTGAATGTATTTTGTTAGTAGATCAAAAATTTGAAATTTTTGTAGGCATTCCCCAACAGATATTACTCAAAGCCAAGTGTCTGTTTTTGTTTCTGACTTTTATGGATTAACAAATCCACTTAAAGGAAAAATAAGGGCAACAAAAGTTAAGCATCTATTTTTCCTTGCAACAGATTGTCTCTCCTAATGCCACTTTATGGAAGTGTGATGTCCAAAGTTCAGAAAAAAGAATTTTAAGATGGTGATCATAGCACTAGGACAAACAGAAATCCAGAAAAGACACAGTTAAAAATGCAGCTGAAGTTACTTCATTTATTCTTTCCCACAGAGTCTAATAAACTGAAGTAATTTCTCACCAGCTGTGTATTTAGCACTGAGACAGAAGGAGAAGTTTCCATTTTAACTGGTGTTTCCCCTCCAAAGAAAAAAGTTTTACATGTATAGTGATCCTTGAGACATATGTCACTTATACTGCATCAGTTCTCAGCAGATGTTTGATAGGGGGGAAGCAATTTGGAACATCTGGAGCCAACACACAAGAAAGTTGTTGAAGAGCATGTGGAGTGGGGTGGGGGGAACCTTGAAATTATGTGACATCCTACACTTGCTGTTGAGGAAAAGCAAGAAAAAGGAAGCTGGTAAAATAGTGTGACTCATTAATCCTTACTCATCCCACTCTATTTCATAGGGGAAAATTAACAGGGATTCAAAAGTTACCTGACACCTAGCTGCCCCTACAGCAGTCAAGAGTGGAAGATGCAGGAAAAATTCAGGAACCGGAATAATACCCGAAGAAACTTTTGCATTTTGTTCCTTTCATCCTACTAAAGAAAAATATCCAAATATTTATCATAAAAGTTCAAGTGTGTGTCTGACAATGATGAGAGTATCAAAACATTAAACAGTATTTTAAGCTAAAAGTGGTGATTTCTTTAGGTCTCTTATTTGCTTTCCTTCTTTAAAGGAATGGTTTCTACCTTCCTTATCAATCCCCTTGACGTGGATTTTACAAAGTGGAAGGAATCTGATATTTTGCAGAGCTCTCTCTATAGGCGAGGACATAAGAGCAAATTTACCATGTTATTTAAGCAGAAAACAATGCTTAAGAGCTTAACAATCAGCCTGAGTTAATTTAGAAGGCTTTACAGGTGATCCCATAGGTAGGCTTCTTGCATAAGAAGGAGATCATATTGTCCTTTGAATAGGAAAGAAGTACTACCAGTTCTTTAATGAGCTCAAGCTGAGGAGTATTCTCTTTATTTATGTGATATTAAAAGAAGAATCAGAGAAAGTCAAATTAATACAAACACTTCTTGTTTAAACGACTAGGTTCATTTTCCTCCTACATCCCCCCTCCCCCCATTTCTATGAAGCTGAAGGCTACATAATAAAGCTTTTGATCTTTAAAATAAAACCCTTACATTGCTTCCCTAGGAGGAAATTTATTTCTAAAATTGCAACCACTTTGCTGGGAAAAGAACCATGGTACTACTATATCTGATACTGCCAGAAAAGGTGTTTCAACTCCCTGAAGCAATACAGTAGAAAGTGGGCTCTTATAACATAAGAATAATTTATTATTGTGAACAAAGCAACTTTCCCCAGTTGGAATAGAATGGGGCAGGAACACTAATAATTAATAAGAATAAAAAGAATTTTAGAAATCAATGAAGCAGCAGCACATATTATATTCCTAATTTTTCAAAACATTACATGTGCATTTATCACATGGCCCTTACAACAATCCTCTATGGTTGGTTAGCATAATTCCTAAGTCGAGATGGGGAATTTAGCCTGAAAAAATATAAAAAGCCCTTCCCAAGGCTTCATGGCAGAGGAAAATTTAGAGAACTGTGGATTTCTAGATTGTATGTTATTCTTATGTCTACTACTCTAATATTAGGATTGAAGTAGATAGATAGATAGATAGATAGATACGCATTCCGATTGATCAGATTGCAACAGATTCCATAACTATTTTGAATCCACTTTACAGAGTTCTAACTGGCCTGTAGAATCTCTTTCTAGCTACTGAATTATTGTCCAAGGATGTTCCTTCATCATGCGGGACTTTAGGCTATCATGTGATATTAGCACACATTCCCCCAGCACTTTCTTGCAATAAGCAAAGAGCTTATAAAACCCAGCTAAATCAACAGAGGTACTTGTTAATGTTGTCTTCACTTATAGCCAACACCAGAGTCTTGTAGACTTTTTGCAGAAAGTAGATTAATATGACATAACATTAATGGTAATACCTGAAGCTACACGTTTTGGCCCTGTGAGCTGTCCAGATAGAAAGCTATCTTGAAACCATGGAGTAAAGCCTTTGTGAACTCTTTGACAAAAGAGAGGGTATTACATTTTAATCCTTATTTAACTTGTTCTCTTAAAAGAATCCTGTTTATGATTTAGGTGCTTTCACTTGGAGTTTGCAGAAACCTGCAAAATGGAAATGGAATAAAATAGTCATTGATTTAGATTAAAATATATTGTCCTGTCCAGAAAAGCCCCTATATTGGCTTAAAAGTTCAAAATGAAATACCAAAAAGTTTGAAAAAAGTCTGTTTTCTGAATGTCTGAAAGCTAGGAAACAAGAATTTCACTGTATAGCTACTGCAGGGGACTTGAGAAATTGGTGACCCTTTCCAAAAGCTGGACAAGAGACATTTGCTCTCTTAACTGCGCTGATGTGATCTTGAAAAGATCTTTTTGACTTCTCTATCCCAATCACCATCACTAGTAATGACAAAAATGAAAGGTTTTCTTCCACCAACGCTCCTTACAACCATTTTCTTTCCTCCAGACTAAATAAATCACAGCTTTCTTTTTTACACAGTTCCTTGTTCTTATCTACAAGCATCAGCATTGACCCAAGTAATGCAAAAGTGATATAAAGAACACTTAGTAGAAAATCAGAGGAACAGACATGAAGACAAGGAAGAAGGAACGAAAACGAGGAGTAGAAATCAAAATCTGAAAGAAGAGAGAGGATCTGAATAGCATATAACAGGGGGAAAAAAGACAATTAATGGAGATGTTAAGAATACTTCTTAAAATTATTTGATAACAGATCTCAGCCTTTCCCACTTAACTGCTGTGAAGCAACTCCTTAAGTTCCTACTGCTTTTTTCTCACGGACTTCAGAAACCACCTTTCTCCAGCTTCTAAGGACCAGAAAGGAAGATGGGGAGAAAAAGCAATACTCAAAAGCTGTTAGCTAATTTTCACATTCAAATGATCTATGAATTTGCAACACCAAAAAGAAAAGTTCTACTAATTCCTGATTAGACAGAGATCTCCAGGACAAAATAAAGCCCTCTGTAGTTCATTCACAGGGTGATGCATAGACTGCGGAAACGCTAGAATTTTCATGCGTGCTAAACATTTGGCAAGTGATACATTTTGGTTCCCAGTATTATGAAGAAAAGGCTTTTTAAAATATCCTTTTTTATACTGTTGTTTTGGATTTGAAAGCTAGGAGGCTGTCTCTGTATTTCCCAGTAAGAGGAAAAAACGATTACAAACTTTTAACAATTTATATCTACCAATCTCATTTTAGCCCAGCAGCAAAATCATTTTTCAAACTGAGTACTTAAAAACTGCTCTGTGTGTGTGTGTGTGTGTGTGTGTGTGTAGTCTTAATGAAATTGCTTCTGCAGTGAGCACATTACATAATACAGTACAAGAAGGGAGATTTTTAATGATGGAAAAGCCACAAAGTTTGAACTGAAGAAGACAAATTTGATTTAGGAGAGCTAAACATACAGGAAGCTGCTTTTTATTCAAATACTCAATATTTAGGATAATTTCCCAAGGGAAGACTCTGGTATGTTGAAGCTTTTCCAGAATGTAATCAGGAGAGAATTAAAAAAAAACAACACACACCTAAAAGGGTACTTACATATTTTAGATAGATACAGAAACAGTGTAGTTTGTTTTAGAACAATTGCTTCTTTTAAAGATGTCAGAAATCAACAGGTGGAAATTCATAGCAATGACTTGGAAAAAGATCGGTCCTACTAAAGTAAAGGATTCCTCCATTTTATTTAAGTGTGTGTGTGTGTGTGTGAGAGAGAGAGAGAGAGAGAGAGAGAAAATACATTACATTACACTGATTTGCTATATGTCTTTGTGGCATTTAAGGTGTACGCGAACCTGTCAGCCATAATACTGGGAATCCCATTTAGGGTTTTATGAAGGAATTAAGATTCTTCTATGCTAATACCGACATTTTCACTTTGGCATCCAGTGGATGCCACCAAGAGTCCACTGGAGCTGGTCAGCCAATAAATTTAAATAAATAAAATGCATATGTATTGATTCTCCATTCTTGCAAATAGTCTCGTATAAATCTATTTCCTCAGAACTGTTTATACAAACCAGGGCCCCTTCCGTTTTCTCCACTGATTCCAATTCCTTATATCCTGTTTCCTTTTCTGGTGCTTGCCATCTAAAATGGCAACACTCTCCATTCTTGTGAGTATGACAGCTTGGAAAATTCTGAGTATGCTGATGCTATCAAATAAAATATCTTTAGGAGTTCTGCAACAATATCCTGAAAAGAAGGATTACATGCCCTTTCCTGTTCAACAATATTGTCCACGCAGAGAAGCAGGGTTGGCTCTGATTAGTACTTGGATGGGGACTAACAGGGGATCCCAGATGTGAGGGCCAGACTAGGAAGTCATACTAGTAATAGTAGCAGGAGAAGGGGAAGAAGATGAGGAGGAGGAATGGAACAAAGGCAACCCCCTTCATACTGTTGTCAAGAAAATTGCACAGGCGTGTCGATGAAATCAACTGGAGTTCAGCTTGACTAGATGGATATTTTGCCTTTATATTTATGAGCTGGGCATGTGCAATAATTGGCTGAAATTTCAAGTTGGCCTTCAAGGTTGGTGAAGGTTCTCTTCTAACAGCAATTACAACTTTCATATTTTCATACAATGTGCTTAGAATAAGCTGCACTTTCCTAGTCCTTGTATATGTTTATTTTAGAAAAATTATATACTGTAACTGCCCATATTGTAACCACAACCCTGGGTGGCTCACAAGACAATAAAAACAGCAATAAACCTCAAACATGCACAATAAAAACTCAAGGGTCCCCACACATTAACATTCCACCTTGCTGGGTACCAGCCTCCTCTTACCGCAATGTTTGTGGAGAAACTACATCTACCTGGAATTATGCAATGCGTCCTTTCCTGCATCTGAAACATGTATAAGAATAAGATAATTCCCATATCCAAAATTTCTTGTTCAGTGGCAGAAGACCCCTGTCAGAAGACAGCACCTCAGATGAAGGCATGCAGTTGTGCAAGAATCTCTGTAGTATTTGCTTTCTTAGAAATAGCTACTTCTGCTTGAAGGACAAAATGCAGCTTGACTGCTCTGGAGAATAAGTTGAGAAGCCCAGGACTTAAACATTTTTGGAACATGATGGCTAAAGTATGTCTACGTTTGGGCTATAACTTCATGTGGTAGCTTCAAGTAAGACTGTCTCCCCAGTTCATCCTCTGATTTTTCCAGAAATATTTGTATTCATTTACATTCTACATTCGTTGCAGGGTTACTGAGAAAGCATATGAAATAGCAGCAGCACCCATGGGAGGAGGCAAGGCGTTGTGTGCGTGTTTCAGAATGATGCAAACACACTCGGACTCAGGCCCTAGCCCTTTACTACATGAGTCGCAATTCTGCTTGAACATGGCTTTTCAGTCTCACTTTTACCACCGTTACTTCTGGGTAATACATTTTCAGTATTAGTTATGGACAGATAAACACATGTGAGTTGACATAACATCCCAGCAAAACTGGATGAATAAAGAGTGGGCTAAATTCACACAAAGGACAGTCCAATGTAATATAACTGTTGGAAAGTATCCAGATGTCCAAACAAGGACATATGTTGACCTGCTATTCTACTATGTGGTAGCCACATTCTACTACGTGGTCAGAAGATGCTAATGAACAGTGGGATGGGAGACAATAGAATCACACTGAGATCCTCTAGACCTTTAGAAAGGCAGTTGACCTTTCTCATTCCCTGGGCACCTCGGTCAGGATGAGTGAAATATGTGGTGTATTTTAATTCTGATTATCATTTAATTTAGCTTGTTTTCATGGTCTGTTTTTACTTTTCTTTTGTATTTTTTTTTGGTACCCTGCCCAGAGTCACATTATTTGAGCTGGGGGGGCCATATAAATGTTCTAAATAAATAAATCCAGAGTGGAAAGCCAGCACAATGGAGTTATGAAAGTGTGCGAATAGGAGCAGGGAGGCCCACCTTCTAGTTCATCCTCAGCCGGGAAAGATCCTCAGGTAACGTTGGTCCAGTTTTTCTCTCTCTGTCTCTCAGCCCAACCTGCCTGATAGAGGTTCTTGTAATGGGAAAAATAGGAGGGAATACTTTGTATGCCCCTTGAGCTCCTGAACAAAAGGCAAGCTATGGATCTGGCAAGCAAATAAGTAGTAAAACAAATAGTGAAGAAAACTGCATGGATGTGAAGAAAACTGCATGGATGATTTCCTGTAGTAAAGCTCAGTTCTACATCTTTGGAAGCCATTGTGGTGTAGCGGCCCAGGAACTGGAATAGCACCAGGGAGATCCAGATTCTAGTCCCCCCTCAGCCACAGAAGCTCCTGGGGGACTTGGGGCCTCTCAGTCCCGCTCTCTCAGCCCAACTTATCTCACAGAAGGAAGTCCTGACATGCACACTGCCTTGAGCTCTTCAATAAAAGGCAAGGTGAAAATCTAATAAATAAATCTGGTGGGACAATATGTTCTCAGTTTCTTCTACCCTTCAGTCTCAAATAATGGACATCTTCAGAGTTGACCTCAAATATGTTGCCCCCTCATTGCAAGAATAAGCAGAGAGTTTTCAAAGAGCACAACTGGCCTGGGGCCAGTGAGGGAGAGAAAACATGCCATGATTCTGCAAGGCAGAAACAAGCAACTTCAAGATCTACCCTAAGCCAATAACACCTACTAAAAAAAGCCATTTGGGGAACAGATGCCATGTGAGATTTGAAAGCCTTTATCTTATAGGTAGGAAAAGCTGAGTCTTGACTGTCTCCCAAGAGAGAGGCGATAGTCTAGGGGCTAAAGGAGTAAGCCTGGATCAGGAATGGAAGCTTTAGGTAAGCTGTTCTTTCAGGCTTCATTCAGCCTTATTTCACACCACCATTTGCAAAATGAGGATCACAATACATTTTCCTTATGATAGGAAAGACTGAAGGATTAAAGAGATAACATAAATTTGCATTCTGAACAATATTCAAATAACAACAACAAAAAGTCTGATTAAGATCTCTCTGTCAGCCCTTTAAGGTAGGCCAGGTCAGGAAACAGACAACATAAGGATTACAGGAATAACAACTTTCCAGGGTATAACAGCTGGAAAGCCTTCCCTCTTATACCAAACAGAATCAAGGCAAGGTTATTGTGAATTTCTTTCTCACACCTTCTCCTTTCCCAGGACTGAACTGTCTCTTATTTTGCCTTCACCATTCTTGCATTCCTTCTTCAAGGTTATTTCTACACTGGCTGACTTATGGGCTCAGAAGCTAAGCAGGGTTAGGCCTGGTAGTATTTGGATAGATGATTCCCAGAGAATACAAGTCTGTAGGTCAGAATGGGGAGCCTGCAAAGACATCCTGCTTAAGCTAAGCTTGACTCAAAAAAGAGTCTACCTTTATAAAAAATTAAGAAATGAGGAATGGAAATCATAAGCCATATGGCCAGGACAGAATAGGAGCAACAAGAACAAGCTTATTCTTTCCTTATTTCAGGACTGCTTTCTCTCTCTGTCTCTCTCTCTCTGTCTCTCTCTCTATGTCACATCACTCAACTCTTACTTTGGTGTTCTGAAAAACAATTCAGATAAATCATGTCTTAGTTTGATCTATATAAACCAGATTTTAAATCAACATTTCCAAAACAATGTTGGCAGCTGAGATGGCCATATTATGGGAGAAGATGTTCTTTTACAACAGAGAGGACTGTGTCTTCAGCCACAATAAGAGATGTTTCTACTCTGGGCTTAGAAGCTACCCCAGGCTGGGCTCTGTTAGTACTTGAAAGGGAGAGCTCTAGGATGCCCCAGTGCTGTAGGGTAGACTGGGAAACTAAAATTGAGGAATATAATCAGAAGCAGCAGCGGGACTATAGACACTATTGTTTTATTGTTATTGTTTGTTTTATTGTTTTATCTTCTGGCAGAATTGTATTTGATCACTGTTTATAAAGTGCCTCTAACAGAGTAAGCTGGGAAAGCACAGCCATGGAAACCAAAGACCTGAGATGAGAAGAGAGACAGAAAAGACATTTTTACAGTCTACTTCTTTCGTTCCTCAGAACAAAACAGTCAAAACCACGATCCTTTCATTGAGCAGGTATTTAGAGAAATGGAAGCTCTGGAGCAGCTGTAACTGTATTGGTTTTATAAAATTTGGAATCTGACAAGGAAAATCAAAGCAACAGAATTGATGTTTTAACACAATGGCCTAGAAATATCAACTCCTAGTTTCACAAAAGAAAGCCAAATTCTAACAGCACAATTAATGTGGATCCTCTACTTTGCTAATGATGCATGTGTCTGTTTCACTTAGCCACTGTTATACTCTTTCAGCACTAACGCAAGAGATAGAGTTGTGAAGGAGAGATGACGGGACAGAAGGAATGTTACTTTCCCCCATCAATCTGGGGATAGGAATGGGAAGACCTTGTAAAAGGCAGTTGGTGGATGGGATAGACGTTTAGTGTCCTTTTTGCTACAAATTCTCTTTTGCAAATCTCTCTCCCCTCCCACACATACAACCCCAGTGTTCACACTTAAAACACTAAAAGACACTTCCTGAACTTGAGATAACTTGGACTGCAATACCCAGAGACTGAAGAGAATGTCATACACAAATTAATAATTACTGACACGTCCACTACAGACTTTCACATAGCTGGGGAAAACATCATTTATAATTTTAACTAGAAATCAAATCTTTCTACAATCATATTTCCACCTTCCCCCATTTAGGCACTCCATAATTAAGACATGAATCCACAACTGTCAGTACCAAATATTTGCTACACAAATCAATATCATGGTGTTATGTCATTAATGTTATATATAATAGGCTTAATTACACATCATGTTCTCATTCAAGAGAAAAAAAATATTCATGGCTGAAGGTGATTTTGGTCATTAGTTCAACTGAGTGCATCACATTACATATTACAGCATCCTTTTTAATGGACTGAAAGAATGCTAGTGTATTAAAATCTGCTATGGACACTACTTTGCAAGAACATCCTTTGTTGTTCTTGAAAATGGAAAGCCACAACATTTGCAACATTTGTAACCTTTCAAGAATAGGAATATCCATGACGGAAGTCACAAAGTCACAAGCAAATACTGCAATGGCTGGGGCTGTTGCTTTTATACACCACTAGAGCAGAACTGACTGAAGTGATTTATATATTCAAGAATGAATCAATGAATCAATGAATGCATCAATGAATGAATCAATGAATCAATGTGTGTGTGCATGCATGCATACTAATTGGGTATTCATTCCCCATTATCACCATCTTCCCCTTCCCTTGGATTGAACTTCTCTGGAATGATTCATCCTCTAGATGTATTGATTCTTCTTTAGGGTTATTTATTCTTTGAGACTAAAAGGCAGTTTCAAAAACAGGGATGGGGGCCCAAATACCCGTTTCTCGTTTCAGTATGTTTTAAGAGAAATGCTGTAATATGCAGCCAAAACCTCTCCATTTCCGAGAGAAGCACAGAGCACATTGTTATGCATGTCAAGGTTCTCTCCGTCAACAAGCCATGTCTGGAAAAGAACACTGGTTGTTCCTACCAGCTGATTTTGGCGTGAACTTGTCCCTGTTGGCTGCGCAAACAGCCAGCAACCGATATCCAAGGTCCAGGTCAAAGCCCTGCTGTGCTGCCACTCTGCTAACAACCTGAGAAAAAAGGGAGAAAAAGAAGAAAAGGATTGTCACAGAGAGTTCCTGGAAAATCATCACTTGCTTGCCAACATGCCGCTGGAGGTACCAAACATATAAAGAACAGTAGTAGGAAGCTTTTGTTCTTCTCCCTTGTTTAATTTCTACTAGGACCGCACAATGTTTCAGATTCCATGTAGACTACCAATGGAGGTACATCAGAGCACATGTAGGTGTGAAGAGAGCACTTGTCCACAACTCTTTAAAATAGCCATGCACCATGTTCAAGCTCCAAGCTTTCTGGATTTGGAATCGAATCTCAAGCACTGCCTAGCCCTAATTTCTATTATCTGTTTTCCATTTTTATGATGAACAATGTGCACAAATGCCCTTATTTAGCCTAACTGCAACAACTTTGAAAGCACAGGTTTTTGTCTTCCCCTTGATGGCATTAGGAACTGCAGCACAGAGAATATGATTTGGTATCAAATTATGCAAGTTGCCTGCCACTCCTGACCAAGTGTAATCTGGTTTGAAGAATGAAGCTGTCTCTTAGAGCCTAGGAAGTATACATTGAACTTGGTTGTCACCAACTTTTGCTGTAAGGAAAAAGAGACTTCAGACCTAACAATAAACCACCAAGGTTGAAAGTAAGCAAGCTATCAAGAGGCCATTCACTGGAGGCAACATACTGTACATTTTGCTGCTTTTGAGATGTGACTTAAAGTCTTAGTTCTCAATCATTTACTTCACATCTACTTTCTTTCCAGGGACAATGGAGGAATGAAAGGTGACACAGGGGAGAACCAAATCACTCTTGTGATCCTAGAAAAAATAGGGCTGCAAATTTGCTTTGCATTTCTAGAAGTCTAGAGGGACAAAATAAGACTTAAACCTTCCAGACATTTAAGGTGCCTGTTCCACATCTTAAAATTCCTGATTTCTCCTGCCTTGTACATGCCCACTCCTAGACTACAGTCCCTAACACACCTACTGCAGCCCTGGAGTTGATGAAAGCTATGTGCCCCTGCCCTCTTGAGATAATTTAACATGCTCTTCAAAAACTCCAATGTTGCATTTGATTGATTTGGATCACTTATATTTTATTCATACTTCTTCAAAATAATGTCTTCCATTTAGGCCCATACCCACCTCAGATAACAGCACCTCCCAAAATAACCTGTTTATATGCACTACACATGCAAAGTGTTATTTCTGAATCATATTACCATTCCTTTAATTTAGAAAATTAAAGAGGAACAGGAAGACAGAAGCATTTAGCACCGTTTTATTAATTTAGCATCAACCTTTTGTTTTCAGTTATACTTTACTCCAAAGAGCTTACGCTGCAAGAACTAATTTGTCACCATAGTTTTAATATAAAATCTCCTTGAAGAATTAAAGGAAGTGTTCATTAAATGCAATTATCTGTGTCCAACACTTCCTTGCTTTTAAAAATGGTACAGAACAGAATGGAAAGAAAGCTTTGTAATCATCTATCCAGACTAATGAAATGCTGCTATTTAGTATTTACTAGTCAGCACAACTGCGTGATTCTTCTTAATCCAAAGTACCCCGCACTGTTCACTTTTTCATAATTAATGATAAAATATTACAGTGCATAGGATACGGAGTTGGATGGGTGGTTTATTGCAGTTTAAAAACTAGGGGTTAAGTATTTGCAAGGAAAACTGGAAGCAATAGTAATTCTATATTAAAAGGCTCCATGTGGACTACCAATACAGTGGAACCTCGGTTCACGAATTTAATTCGTTCCGCGACTCTGGTCGCGACCCGAAATGGTCGCGACCGGAATTAAATTTTCCCATAAGGTTCAATGTAAATACAGTTAATCCGTTCCGACCCCAAATTTGGTCACCAACCGATTTCTGGTCACGACCCAAGTCAAATTTCCCCATAAGGTTCAATGTAAATACGGTTAATCCGTTCTGAACCATGTTTTTTTTTTTAAAAACTGCAAAAATATGACACAAAGTACAGTATGAAGAGAGAGAAAGCTAACCTTGCTCGGGAGGGAAAATGGCCACGCTTCCTGCTCGGAGGGAGAGTCCCCTCCCTACAGGAAGTCGCGACCACGTGACACGGGAGGGAAAATGGCCACGCTTCCTGCTCGGAGGGAGAGTCCCCTCCCTACAGGAAGTCCCGACCATGTGACACGGGAGGAAAAATGGCCACGCTTCCTGCTCGGAGAGTCCCCTCCCTACAGGAAGTCACAACCACGTGACATGGGAGGGAAAATGGCCGTGCTTCCTGCTTGGAGGGAGAGTCCCCTCCCTACAGGAAGTCGCGACCACGTGACATGGGAGTGAAAATGGCCACGCTTCCTGCTCGGAGGGAGAGTCCCCTCCCTACAGGAAGTCGCGACCACGTGACACGGGAGGGAAAATGGCCACGCTTCCTGCTCGGAGGGAGAGTCCCCTCCCTACAGGAAGTCCCGACCATGTGACACGGGAGGAAAAATGGCCACGCTTCCTGCTCGGAGAGTCCCCTCCCTACAGGAAGTCACAACCACGTGACATGGGAGGGAAAATGGCCGTGCTTCCTGCTTGGAGGGAGAGTCCCCTCCCTACAGGAAGTCGCGACCACGTGACATGGGAGTGAAAATGGCCACGCTTCCTGCTCGGAGGGAGAGTCCCCTCCCTACAGGAAGTCGCGACCACGTGACATGGGAGGGAAAATGGCCACGCTTCCTGCTTGGAGGGAGAGTCCCCTCCCTACAGGAAGTCGCGACCACGTGACACGGGAGGGAAAATGGCCACGCTTCCTGCTTGGAGGGAGAGTCCCCTCCCTACAGGAAGTCGCGACCACGTGACACGGGAGGGAAAATGGCCGTGCTTCCTGCTTGGAGGGAGAGTCCCCTCCCTACAGGAAGTCGCGACCACGTGACATGGGAGTGAAAATGGCCACGCTTCCTGCTCGGAGGGAGAGTCCCCTCCCTACAGGAAGTCACGACCACGTGACATGGGAGGGAAAATGGCCGTGCTTCCTGCTTGGAGGGAGAGTCCCCTCCCTACAGGAAGTCGCGACCACGTGACACGGGAGGGAAAATGGCCGTGCTTCCTGCTTGGAGGGAGAGTCCCCTCCCTACAGGAAGTCGCGACCAAGTGACATGGGAGGGAAAATGGCCGCGGATCCTGTTCGTCACCCGATCCGGCGTTTGCGACCGGAGATAAATTTTTGTGGCCTGAGCTGGTCGTGACCCAAATTGTTCGTGAACAGATGCGTTCGTGAACCGAGGTTCCACTGTAGAAGTAAATCAATCATTTTCTGACGTTTATTCATCAGACAACCAGATTCACTAGTCTTTAAGGTATTACAAAACTCTTTATTCTTTACTGTTATATCAGATTTAGTTTCCAGACGATCTAGCAATCATTATGGACATTGCAGCAGATGTGATTTGAAAGAGATGGTATAAATGTTCAGCCTCAGGTTTGGGCTTCTCGTATCTTATTTTTCTTGGACAGAAAAAGTTGGGAAAAATTTCCCAAATGCTGCATACCTCTTCTTACTCTCAACAAGGCTACATGAGTGTAATCTCATTATTCATAATACACATTGAATGCAAAGTAGAAGGGAGAGTATTGATTGAATCCCAGTACGGATACCGTCTATGGAGAACTAAGAATAAGGTCACCTGGCCAGTATCCTGCATGAACTTAATGCATATGTCCCCATTTTTCCTGAAACATGCAGATTTCACGAATCCAAGCTTTAACAAAGAAACTCAACTGGGGAGGCTTTCCTGTGGGTAGATAGTTGAAAACTACTATCCAAGCCCACAACACAAGTGAGATACCATCTCTCCTTGCTGGAAAGACAAATGGATGGGTGAACTTTGATTTGAACTCCTGCCCACCAGATACCAACCAAGAGTACCTGGAGGTGTCTTTTTGATGGATAGGGTTCCACCCTCTTTTACTCGTGGCTTCCTCCTTCTTGTACATAACAGGAGATTCCTCTTCCTTTTTTACTTTTGTCTTTGTGAATATAGTGAAAAAACCTGGTAGTCAGGTTAGCTTTTGATATGATACTCAAAAGTCTAGTTTTCAAAGAGCATATCAGTCATGAAGAATATGATATGAATGCACAGCATGGTTATGCAGGCAAATATAAACTTAAGGGAATAGTGTATATATTAATAAGGAAAACATCCTAATACATATGCTTAAATACAAAATTTACTCTATAGCAATCAGCCCTTTCATCAATTGGAAGTGGATGGATAAAAAATTCTCCCTAAACCAAACCAGATCTAGTTCTTTCCTCTACCAACTACCAATCAACCCAATCACAAGCTCTTAAAAAAAAAATCTCCTTTTTCTTGCCAAGGAGAAATGTCGGTCCTATGATTTTTTGATAGACTAGACTAGACTAGAACATTTCAGTTCTAAGGGTTAGAAATTGAATCTCTAGGCAGATACTGAGGCAGAAGAGACAGAGAAAATGTGGCAAGGAGACAAAGTAGGGGAAGGCTGGAAGAACTAACATGGAGGAAATGAATAGCATTGATAAAGAGGAAAAAGACATGAAGTTTGACTGTGGGCAGGAACAGCTATCTGCAGGTTGGCCTTGTTTCACTCAAAGTCACAAGCAGTGGGGACTTGTGACTTTTCCTCTATTCTCCAACACACACATAAAGTGACACACAGATCAAGCACGCACAATGCAAGTGGGAAGCTCCCCAGGATGTTTTTTTGATATCATGTGAATGACTGCTGGGAGTATTCCTCCCTCACTTCTCTGGTAACATAATTATTGACTCTAACTTATAGGAGTGAACACTAGAGTGGGAGGAGCTAAGTCATTGATTTTACCCATATGATCTTATGTCATAAGAGCAATGGGAAGCATATATATGAAATAGATAATTTTAATCCATAACAGAGAGATCAGAAAAGATTTGTAGCATCAGCAGTGTTGCAGTTGGTGGATCAAAGAAGCAATTCTACTTTTTAAAACGATTGTTTGTGTCTTTTCTTCCTTAGCCACTTCTATAATATTTAAATCACTTTCTGTACTATGTGATGTCTTCATCTATCTGTTTTTGCACTGCTCCTTATATTTTGGTTCCCAGTCAACAGACTTTTTTCTGCATTGAATAAAACACTTCCCATTGACTCTTCTGATTTTTATCCTAGGACTACCATTACTTGCAGGCTACGAGATAATTAGCAATATTTCACAGAAGAGAAAGCTGTTTGTGTGCACCCTAAATTACCCTGGTATCTTCAGATACAATAGAAACAATCTCATGCTGTTGAAGAAAGATTCAACTAGTAGAATAATGCTAGTTTATACATGACTAGTACATGGCAGAAGACAGAAGGGAACAAAATATGCAGGGAAGGCATTGCTTCATAAATGAATAAACTCTAATATTATCGTTTCAGGCGTGGAGAAAGCTGCTATTGATTCAGTTAGCTCATGTTTCCTATGCGGGCCAGAGCTGGCTCTTCAGAGATTCATAGAGGGAAATTTCTCAAACCAACCTTAAAATTGCAGGAATCAAACCAGAGGCATACTGCATGCAAACTATTTCTCTGTCACTGAACTACTTTGCTGCCTTCTACCATAAATGAATCCTATTATATTCACAGCCAATGTGCTGCATTCTAAATCAATTATTTCAGCAGACAGGACACTGAAAACAGTTGCTAAAAGAATGTTCCATTTGCTCTTATTATTTTATACTCTGAGGAGGACCGTCTTTAGCAGAGAAAGACAACGGGCAGCTCAGGAGCCAGATCTGACCTCAGCATAGTCTCTGAGCACAATAGCATGGAATGCCTCAGCTGGAATTCTGCATACAGTTCTTGTCTGTGTATGGCCAAATCTGAAAAAGGACAGAGATGGGAAAAGTACTGAGGGACAACCCTGATGATCAGGGAGTTCACATGTCTTCTCTAAAAGACAAGGCTAGAATGCTGGGGAGTCTTTAGCTTGGAAAAAATCCAACATGATCAAGGGCTATAAATCATGCTTGATTTGGAGAAAGTGCACAAGGAGAAGTTTTTCTCCTTTTCTCCAAGCACTAGAAGCAAGGGTCAACCAGGTAACTGGAAGGAGATCTAGAACAGATGAATGAAAATTCTTCTTCTCAGAGTGTGGAATTAACCTCTGGAATTCATTTCCACAAGAGATAATGATAGAATAGCTTTCAACAAGGACCTGATACGGTCATGGAGGAAATGTCTATCAAGGGCAATTGTTAAGACTCAATGTTACTTTGGGGTTGGGGCAACACGCCTCTATATAACAACCAGAGGACAGTTATCTGGTTGGATTTTGTAGGAAGCAAAATGCTGATGGGTCTAGTCCAATAGAGCTACTCTGGTGTTCTTAAAGACTCTTCTTCATTTTTCATACATCTTGTCTGTTGACTTGCAAGTCTGTAGAAAGAAAGAGCTCTTTAACCATTCTTTGTCTGGTATGAAGGAAGATCAGGCAAACAATATATGTTAACCTTCTGATGAAGATACCAGGTGACCTATTAAGATACCATGCAAAGTAAGAAGGACAGTTATTTGGTTTTCTTTCATTCTAGGAAAGAGAGTGAGTGAGACCTCTTTCTTTAGTATGAATGACATATATGTTAACCTTCTGATGAAGATACCAGGTGACCCAACTTAGCTGGCCTTTGCATCGCTGAAATTATGGTTTCCTATTAAAAATTAATTGCTAACCAGGATAGGAGCTTGGCAGGTAGGGTGGAATGTATGCTTTTCTTTCTAACGAGGGTTCAGATGAAGGAGAATCATTTCATCTGGACTAAAAGGGTAATGACTGCAGATTGAGAAGTAAAGTTCAAAACTGAGTGAATGATTTTTTGGAGGTATTCAGTTTTACTAATTTGTCAGTTGTTGACTGCTAACTCAAGTGGCTTTACCGGTAGGTATTTCTGAACACTTGAACTAATGCAGAAAAGTAGCAGACGATCAGAGAAAATTTTGAAAAACTAAGGAAGTTAAAAACTCAGCAACACTAAAAACAACAGAAAAGAAGAATATTTTAAATACAATAATATGAACATTTAAATTATGATAATATAGAGTGGGTGGTAATTTAGTCTTTGGGGGATCAAACGGACAGATCAGGGAATTTTCAGAATAAATTGATCTGGAGAAAGAATAATTCAAAATAGAAATGAGTTAGGTGTTGAAGATTAAATAGGAATGTTTCTCAGGCAGATGTGTATATCTACACATTCCATTTTAAATGATGTTTCAGAGGAGAAGTCCTGGCACAATCCTTTGTTCCTATTCCTCAGAACCAAAGTTCTCCACTTTCCTGGACACGGTTTGAAGAAGAGAAAATCTATTCACATGATTAACAGTGTTACTGCAATATAGACTGTTTTCCATCTTATATTTTGATCCAGAGCGAAAGCATGCCAATCATTCTTTTTTTTTTTTTTAATGCCTCCCCCCAATACATCTGAGAGCCCTCATACTAGGAAGAATGTACATCAGAACTGCCTCCAAAATAGAAGCTTTTAGGAATGCTCAGATATTGCTTTTCTTTTCTTCCAATAATTTGGCCAATTAAAACAGAGTTTCACACAACACATAAGCTAGCACCATTTTGCATAATGTCACTAACGGCATGTACAATATTTATAGTTTTCTTTTTGCAAGTTCTCTTCATGTTATTGCTTTCTGTACAGAATGTCTGCGAAGCAACGAGTGATGAATTTCCTCTTAATTATTCACCTGGCATTCCTCTGAGAAGCTATTTTTGCATGAGTGTGTACCTTTGAAAAGTACTAGTTTCCTTCCAATGGGTTATTTAATCCCCAATCATTTGAGGCCACAGTCACATTGTATGGAGAGGGAGAGGGAGAGGGAGAGGGAGGGAGGGAGAGAGAGAGAGAGAGAGAGAGAGACCCTTAATTTCTCTGTATATCTAGATATACATATCTATATCATCCCCATCTCTCCTTTTCTCTCTTCTCCAAATATACTTTTCATAACCCAAATTCTGCCCTATCCCTTTTTTCCAACTCATCTACTTTCTCCCTCTTTCTTGCTTCTTAACACATATTTATGGCTCCCAGCAAACATTCAAGTTTTGGAAGTTACACAGTGGAAATCTGTTTTCTAAAAGAGATGGGCTAAACAGTTCCTTTTTAAAACGCTTCAAGATCGAGATACCCTTTTCCAGGTTCAAAGGAGGCTGTTCCAACATCACAGGAGTTGTTGCAATACTGCTTCATTCTTTTCTGAAAGGGGGCAAGATTGAAATAACCCAACCTCAGGTTCAGAACACAGGTTGTGAGCTCAAAACAGGGCTTTTTAAGTTTGTACATTTCCTGTAAACTCAGAAAGCCCATCTTGAACAGGAAACAACTGTTTCAAATTCAAAACAGTTAGCATAATTCTAGTACAAAACAAATACCATTCAAAAATTTGAGAGAAGCATGAAATTGTTAGCGACTGCATTCAAGTGTGGTTAAGAAAAGGGTACTTTCATTTAAAGCTAAGAAGACAGAGTGTGTATTACTAAAACTGGCTTGTAAATAGCTGCCTGCTATTTCACACAAAATGAGTAAGGATGGTTTCGGAATGACGAGGCACAATAGCTTAACCAAAGTTCCTCTTTTTCTTTCTTTTAAACCACAAGATTGACACAGGTATATATAAACAAATGGACTAATAACTGTATTTCAGTAGGCTGGTGACTTCTCTGCAAGACTGGGAGCAATCCCTTCATTTTTTGCTAGGTGGCAATTTGAAGTTCAATTGAAAAAAAAAATATTGTGTGGCTGAATAGAGTTGTCGTACCGTCAAACAGCCCATAAGACTCTGCTCAAAGGGCCTTTGGAACGCTCTTGGATCTCCACACCAATCCAGAAGTTCGGTAGCTGCATTGTGGAAGTTGGCGGGATTCTGTAAGTGCTGGGAGAAAACAGAAAGAGAGGATTGAAGACAATTAGGTACCTCTGTGCTCTCCAACCAAATGATTTTTTATATTGACTAACATATAGGCAACGCTGGTGTAACTTATACACAACGTCTAATTTTGTCTCTTGTGGACGTGCACCGAAATCTGAAATCAATATTTGTTAATTTGATTTACGTTCCCCCTTACTGCTCTAGTGAGCACTCAAGGCAACTAGCATAATGTTAAAGTATAAACAGAATACATATAAAGAACTGTGATTAAAATTATCTACAAAATCAGGAGTAAAACCTTGGCACAAGAGAAGCATTTTTGCTAATGTCTAAACCCTGAGAGAGCAGAAGCCAGGTGAACCTGCTGAGAAAGTACATTTTGTAGCTGGGAAGCTATGAAGAACAGAGACATCTTCAAAACAGCCTCACTGCAGTTCTTATACTAAACTTCTAAGCCTCAAAGTTTTGAAAAGTATAAAACCAGCATGGGACATTTGTTGATGCTTGCTACAGAATGGGGGAGAAATTCCCAGACACATGCCCAGTCTGGAAGAGAGGAGTATTATTAAAAATTAAAAAAGAAATCCAAGAGTTACAAGTAAACAGAAAAATTCTTAAAAGAATAAAATATAGATGGAAAATATTGCATTGAAGATTGCACATGTGAACAGAACAAATAAATGCCACATTCTACAGGGCTGAATTTCTGCCTTTTCATCAAAGTTCTCTTACCATGAGAGTGATCAAGAAATTCAGGCAGTGCAAAAGCATTTTGCCCTTAAATCTGTAGTACTTCGAATGTTTTAAGAGAAGGCTACAGTATTATATGTTCAAATCCCACTTCCTTTCCCACCTAAGCACTTTGTACCATGTATCCATTAAACAAATAGACAGAACTTTGGCTACTGAGATGGATCTATTCAATCTGATCAGGAAAGATCCAAACAGCCATTTGATGTCTCCAAAAATGCAAGAAAACTCTAATATTTGCTGTCCTCTTGGGTTGGATACTTTTTTGCAGCCCAGAACTAATAGGAAATCAGTAGAATTTATCCAGCGTCCACCTCAGTAGCCAAAGCCTCCATGTATAACAGTGGACACCTCCATTGGCTTTCAGTGTGTTTCCTCATGACATCCTGCTACACAAATTTTATATTTATTTCCAAGAACTGGCCACTCTCAGTTAATTAAAAAGAGTATGTGTGTCAGGATTAGCCCAGGAAACTCCAGGAGACAGTACAGATTCAATCCAGCAAGGTTTAATGGCCTTTCTCCCGTTACAGAAATCTTCTCAGAGTGAGAGCAAATTCCAGGGTCACCCTCCCAACCTCCCTTGCATTCTTTAGGGAGGGTTCAGTCTCATCCTCTTATCAGTTCCTCGTTGCTCTGGTGATGAGAGTAAATTCTTAACCCCTCTGGTCCTGACTCTCACATGTGGCTACAACCCAGTGATTACTTAGAAATGTGCTCACTTCCAAATGAAGACTAGGAGAATGGAGTACAAGGAAGAGAATGAAGTAAACTTATTCCTTTAGTTTGGCTAATGGTTGCTTGGTAATTAACCTCAGCAGTGATGGTAGTCATTTTCTGAAGAGGTAAGCCCTCTCTATGGCTGCCATTTTGAGAAAGAATTCACAACACACTCTTGAAATTCCAGATGTATCCACTGCCCCCAGAAGTTCATATGTGATGGCTCTACAATAAAAATTAAATTTTAAAGGTCCAGGCAAAATTAAAATCAATGTTGTTAGAAACAGTTCAATTCAATCATCTGATACGAACTTCTTAGCAGTAGAAGAAAAATTAAATTTTAAAAATGCACGTCTTTGCAACTACTTCTGACTTCAGCTAGAATCTTGAGAAACTTGTGATTTTGGAAAAAAGGTAATCATGGATTTTGTAGCAGAGAATTCTCAGTCTTCTCACTTAAACAACTATTTGTAACATTGACTGGGGAAGATGAATCCACTTCAGTGCTGTTCCACAACAAATCCATAAAGCAACCTGTTTCCAGTTCAATTCAGCTGCAATTTCAAAGCAATCCTGCTAGAATTTCCTAGCCATTTAGAATTATCTAGCCAATTTTCTGTTGCAGATTTGTAGTGCTTAGCAACTGCCTGATCATATCCTGGTTACCTTACAAACCACTTCTTCTACTGCTAAGAAGTTCGTATCAGATGATTGAATTGAACTGTTTCTAACAACACTGATTTTAATTTTGCCTGGACCTTAATTGTACTGTTTTTGTTCTTCAGTTTTGTAATCTCTGTTCGTTATTGCTGGCAGCTGCCTTGAGTGTTGTGTTGACAGCAAGGTGGAATATAAATTTATTACATAAATAAACAAGCAAACAAGCATGCATGTGTGTCTGTGCTATACAAGATGCCATCAGTTGGGTTCCTCTAAAATAGGAATGAAAGGAGAATGATGTGCCTCTGAGTCTTCTGCCCTGTTGGCAGGACATCAACAAAGCTTTTAATCTGTCAAAAATTCCTCATTAAGCTTCTCTGAAAGTGGGGTCACCCGCCCATTTTTAACACAACCAACTATTTTTCAAATACTGGTAGTTCAGGTGCCAACTATAAATCAAATGAACATGACAAATCAGGTCACCTCAGTTCAGGGCAGAAGAAAACATTCCTGCTCAAAGTTCTTTAGAAAAGCAACTTCACTGTTTGGAATGGTGAATCTGTCAATTTTAATTCTGTGTGATTTCTTGTTTTTCCATTCTTAAATTCCTTCCCTCCCACTTCCACATGTGTTTATAAGTTTCTTTTTAAACACACATATACCCCCACCCACATCACACATACACATAGAAACAAATAAAAGTGTGTACACATTTTTAAGTGAGTTCTTTGTAACATAAAATTTCTGGACACATTTTACCAAATGTGCACATTGTTTTGTGTACATTTTTTGCCAACAGAACCCGTTTTGTGAACTCCTAATACATGCTCTGAGTAAGCTTTTCTTTTTTCGAATGAGAACTAGACAGTAACATGCAGAGCATCCATAGCTGATCTCTAAGTCATCTCATTTGTTTATAGAAATGGTGCAAACCCATTTTGGGGCTCACGGATGTTCATTTGAGTGGCCTACCAGGTTCAGAAATCCAAAAAAGTGAGCTGAACCCAGACGGAGAATTACCAGTGGTAAAGTACACTCTGCTAAAACTAAATCAAATTAATTAAAAATTTTAATTAAAAAAAAATAAAAATTAAACCAAGTAGTTATTGATATTTGATCATTTTTCCTTTTAATATCTTACAAATTACAGTTCAGCAACAGTGTTTGGCAATTCACGGGCTACAGGTTCTGCACCCCTGGCTTATAGACTTGGAAAATATTAACCAGGATGTTTGCTGGAATGTTGGGGGGAAAACAGAAACCCCACCATTGAAAACCCCTTCCAGATCAGAGGTACAGCCTCAAGGTTCAGTATGCTTAGCCCATGTCTGCAGGGCTGACAGGCAAACCTAACAGGAAAACTAAGATACAGATGGCTTGCTGAGATGGGGGAAAGCCAAGTACAATCAGATCAAATAGAATTCAGAGGTACGTAGCCCCACACAATATGACATAAATAAAAATAAAAAACTTCAACAAGCACAGAAAGAAGTAACTTTGACTCTATTGCTTGGTCTCTATTAGCACAGAAAGCAGAGAGGTAATAGAGGCATCAAAAGTTTTAATGAAGTAAAAGACAGGAGGCATGTTGAAGATTGCACATGAATACCTATGAAAAACATACTTCAGGAGGCCTCACATATCTGCATCCCAGATCCAGAGACCCTCACAGTCATATACACTTCTGTTGATTGAAATCTGAAGGGTGTCTAAGAGGTAGGTGGGAATTTAATTATATTCCAGAATAATGTTTGAGATGTCTGGCAAGAGACACTTCTCTAAAGGAGAAAAGACAACATAGATGCTCTCCCATGCCAACATACTTAAAGTTCAGCACAAGAGTCACAGCTCAAAATGAAGAGCACTACAGATTTCAAGTTATCTCATCAAAGCCTGCAAGCATGACAGCAACAACATGAAAACCAAATAATCACGGCCTTTTGGTTTAGTCTGATTTACTCCTAGTGAAAATAAGTGCAGAATCTTAATTTAGGATAATGCGGGGGGGGGGGGTCTTTTCTTTTCGAAACATGTCAGATTCCAAAGGCATTGAGTTAATTTGCCACATCCTCACTGTTCCTGAAAGCGAATGTCATGCAAACACGGCCTGTTTGAGTAGCAAACTACTTAACTATGCTAAACAAGTTACTGCATTTATTTATGGGACGTCGTGCCAAATTATGAAGGCTGACTCAGAGCTGCCTGTTTGTTTTGCCCAGTTACATCTGCTCAGCTTCTTGCTTTAATTGAACTGCTAAACAGCAACACAACTAATGATGGGGGTGCTGAATGAGTGTGTTTGCATTTACATCAATCAAAGATTGCCAAGGGCTTCTTCCTACTTTGCTACAACACCAACATGGAAACCTCTTTCCATAGCTTATTCCATGCTGAATGATGCTATTTTGGTATCTACACCCATAAATATGAGACTAATAATCCTGGGTAATGATCAATTGGAAGAACCTCTTTCGCTGGTCCCTCAAATGTGGTTCCATCCTCAAGATTTTTCTGTGGTGTTCTGAGAAGAGACCAGAGGGATGCAGCATATAAAAGCTAAAGTCTCCTCCAAGATAGGCTCAGCTTCTGGTGACTTCAAGGACATGCCCATGTAGTTTTCCTGGCAACAACACTGTTTTTGCCTTTTTCTGGTATGTTTCTTTTCTAGTCTACTATCCTGGAATATCCAGGCAGCTTCCCACCCAAATACTTATGAAGTCTGACCTTGCTTGGTTAATAAAGATCAGCCAAGGTCAGCTAAGTGCTGGCATCTAGTGGGCATAGCTGACATGCTGGTGTTAGATTTCACATACTGTATTAAGAAACCACTTTTGTTTATTGGAAAGTAGGACAATCTGGCTGAACAATGTAGATGTTTCCTCAGGTTTAGAGAGCCCACAAATTTAGAGGGTTTAGGCAGCATTTAGAAATAAAGACCAGCCTTAGCTGCTAATTAAATAACAGGACATATTATGAAGGAAATAGAGGACCAGTCTTCCTGTTCCACGGTGTTGATAAGGGGAGGAAATTCCTGATTATATCTCTGTGACGTCCTTTCCTCTTCTTGTGCAGGAGTATTGGAACTCAAGCATTTGTAACTTTGCCACTGAATTACTTTTGTGTGTGTGCATGTATTTGTGCATATATATCTGTTCTGTAAGCAGAAGTCATAAATGAGAAAAGTTTAAAAACAAACAAACAAACAAACAGATAATAGCATTAAACATCTATTTGGCTTCTTCTTTTAGAAGTGGGTGGGAAGTGGGAGCCAAATTAAAAACCAGCCAACAGGACAGCTTTGGTGTAAGGTACATATTCAGATTTCAGTGGTTCTTGTAATACCTTGGACATCTACCCAGTCATACTCATCTCTCACCCTGGATAAGGAACTTATCCATGAATTCCATATCAAATCACATAGTAAATCTGCTGGTTTAGGATTGTTTTGAGTGGCAGGGAACTTAACCAATAAACAAATACGGTCACACTAAAACATGATCGGAAGAGCAGAAACATGTGGCTGGAACAGGCCCATTAAGTGTCTGTTCCATTCTTCCAGACCTATGTATGGAGGGTAGAAGGGAGAAGTAATTCGAGATTATCCGTCGCTCTCTGAGTTTGGGCAACATGGAGTGCTATAGTTAGGGTAATTTAACATAAAATACATCGTTGGCTTACTATGATATGGGGTTTTGTAAGAAACATAATCAGATCTTTGATTAGCAAGTTACTCTGCTAAGTCATAACATGCTTTATTTGGGTTTTGACTTCATATAGTCCTTTTTAATATTTTTATTATGTGAATACAAATATCAAAAAACTGATTGTCCTATTGGTTTCGTGATGCGTCAGCCTCCAAGGCACTTTGTATTTCATGTGATTGGAAATTGCTGATTTTACTCATTTAACAATAGAATCTGTTCTGGATTAAGAAGATTCTCTATAGTTTATTATTTATTGATTGATTTAAATTTATTGGTCGCCCAACTCCAGTGGACACCAGTGAACAAAATGAGAGAAAACATAAAAACAGCTAAAAACATTAAATCAGACAGCCCAGATGAAAATGATCTAATAAACAGCAAAATCAACAAACAAAACAGGGGCCACTGAACCAAATCAGAAACATCAAAGCCAGGGACCAAAGCCAGGTTTTCAACGATTTCTGGAACCCCAGGAGAGAGGGAGCCATCCTTATCTCTGGGGGGATGCTGGGCCAGAGGGTGGGGGCCACAGCAGAGAAGCCATGCTTCCTAGGTCCCACAAGATGGCAGTGTTTAATGGAGAGGGCCTGGAACGCACCCACTCTGTTGGAATGTGCTAGGTCGGCTGAAAAAGTTGGAGACAAGCAGCAGATATCCAGACCCTTTGCCATGCAGGGCATTGTAGGTAATACCCAGCACCTTGAATTGCACTCCAAAGCTGACTGGCAGCCAATGCAGCTTGTGTAGTAGTGGTGACACATGGGCATACTGAGAAGTGCCTGTTACTGCTTGTGCCACTGCATTTCTAACCAGCTATAGCTTTCAGGTGGTCTTCAAGGGCAGCCCCATATAGAGCACATTACAGTAATCCAGTTGTGAGGTGACCAGGGCATGAGTGACTGTCAGAAGGGCCTTAAAGTGGGGGGGTGGGTGGGGGGTTCTTTTCTGAAGGCACAGTGTTAAAAAAAAAAGAAAAAAAAAGATCAAGCGCTCTCAAACTATATTCTGAGGAATTCTGGAATTCCTTGGAAGTTTACTTCATCATAAACATCATAAACATAGAATGCTAGAATACAGGAATCAAGCAGAAACATGGAGTTTGAAACTTTCAAAAACTCTGAAGGAGTTGGAGAGAGCCAGCATGGGTAGTGGGTAAGGTTGCCAGAGACCCAGATTCTAGTCCACCCTTGAGCATGAAAGCCAACTGGGTGACCTTGGGCCAGTCACTCCCTCTCAGCCCTATCAACATCAGGCTCAGTGACCTTCCAGCTGATAAACAAAACCCCTTGTCATTTCACGCACCGATAGCTTTGCTGCAAAACAGAGGCGAGCGCGGTGCAAAAGCAAGCAGACTCTGCAATCATGCAGGACAAATGCTAAGAAAAAGAACAACAGAAGAAATCCATTGGAACAAAAGTAAATTAAAAATGTACAATGAGCTCCTAAAGATGCATTTAACAAATCAATCTGCTGAACTACAGTAGTTTTCTTGAAGTGTGGCCATGCTGGGTGTATTACTCTCCAAAGCTCTGTACAGGGGGGATGTTTATCCAGAGAGGACACTGCTTGATCCATTACAGTGTGTGCAAAACAAAGGAAGCAACAAGATTGGGGGGGGGGGGGGAAGCAAAACAAACTCATGTAAATCTATACACACACACACAAATACATGAAAGGAGGGAGGGAAGAGGAAGACAAGGAGAGAAATATTTAATATACAAACACTATAATCTGAAAGTAGACATTGGGAACTATCTGCACGAGGCTGAGAGGCTCTCTTCTTTATCCATCAACATTTTTCTTCAGCATATCATGGTAGGCCGGTGATGACCAACAGCTGCTTCAGGCAGATTTTTTAAAAATGCCAACAAACAGAAGCTGATGATAATCTCTATGTCCCTCTCTTTTCTTCTCTTGGATGTTGGTACATCTTGGTGGGGAAGAACAGGTCCCTGGATTCAAATTTTGCCTAAAGGCTGTAAAGGTTTCAGCTAGGTCTGAACTCTGAACCCTTTCCCCACAGACCTACCTTTCAGATTCCTTGCATCAATCCAGTGGTTCAAGATGCAAGGTGCCTTGATATTATCTCCTATCAACTGTCCCATCAGGTGAACTAAGCCTTCCTGTCCTCTTTATACATGGGAAAAGTGGGTGAGATGCCAGAGCAAAAGGAGCTGTTTCAGCCATTGCTTCAAGGTATCAGGTGCTCCTCCAGAGACCAATGTTTTCAGAGAGTTGGTCTTTAGAGGTATCCTGTCACTCCTGAGGAACAGGAGAGGGGCAACCCAGCTCTCAAGCTGCAGAGATTTTTATCCCTGACCTATACAATTAAATTGCTATTCAGATTCCAATCCTTGGGACTGCATTGGCTAGGACAGAGTTCAAATAAATGTAGAAAGGAGCTAACAGACATTTTGATGCCAGTGAAAAACTAGATCCAGCCTCTGTGGTGTCTGGACAGTAAATACAGAAATTAAGCACATATAATAAGTAAAGTTCTTGGAAACTGCTCTCAGTAGTTGTTTTCCAGGGCTGTTCAAAATGTACTAGTTATGTAGCCTCCTGTTCAGTTAGTTTCTTCATGCCCTGGTTTCTGATAATTAACCTGCAGAGTTCATTACTGCAGGACCTTGTGACGGCCATTCACTTGGACAGCCGTCAAAAGAGACTGGAAAAATTCACAGAGGACATTTCTATCAAGGGCTATCAGCCTCAAAGGCTCAGTGTTACTTCTGGGTTGGGCACCCCATGCTTCCAAATATTGGTTGCATGGGAACCATAATTTAATTATTTTTCATGCATTAGTGCACGTGAACTAATGTGGAAGAGGGATATGATTCCATCTCTTGTTTCCATAGCGAGAATTATAATGGTGGACTAAGATGAGCCCTCGCTTGATCCAGCAGTGCTGTTCTCACATTCAGTGCTCCTTTGCCCGTATTTCCTGTTGATTCTTGTTTATCAGCATGCAGCTTCATGCCTGTTATTCAACTTCCCAACTGCCTTGTTTTCCTTAGCTACCCTGCCCCCCAATTTCTCTACAAAAACCATCTCAAAGTATACAAGTAAGCAGGATATACTCAACTGCCCCTACAGTTCCGCCCTTGTCTTGATCTGTGCTCTGGGCTCCTTCAGACAAGAGAAGGACGTGTGCGGGTGGTAGAATCACTCTAATTCAGGCCACCTATATTGTTGCTTATTTTAAAACACACACACACACACTTTTTAAACTACACAGCTTCTGTTGCAGATTACCTTTGACTAGATCAAGAATCTATTGATTTTCATCCATTGTTTAAAGTGTTATGTCTCCTTTCTATTACATCCACTCCAAACAGTTTAAGATCTAAACTACTATAAAATATGTACCAATATAAAATAGCAGTTACCCTTCAACAACCAAAGCCAAACGCCATGTAAAACAGTGTCATACTTAAGAACAATTCAGAGTGAATAGACACACACAAACAAATCAATGGACAAAGAACATTAAATACCAAAGACTTATTGGAAAACAGTCAGTCTTGCAGGGGATCTTGTCTCTCCCCCCCGCCACAAATAAACTGCCACCCCCTCCCCAATTGGAAATGGCACATCTCCTCACTGACCAAAGAGACAATATGAATGTCTTCAAGGGATAGTATCAAAACAGAGACCTATCTGCTTTTATATGTTCACCACAGATGTATTATTGTTTACATGCTTACTGTGACTTTTATTATTTATGCTGCTTCCCACTGATGTTTTAATAAACTTGTCTGCAATTGTTGTGTTAATTGCTGATTTTATGGAAGCTGCCCTGGATCTATGTGAACTTGACAGCATATAAATTCAATACATTGATAAAAGACATAAACCTAAGTAATGGAGTCTCCCACTTGTTTATATTTAAAGAGATGATACAACTTTCTCATATAACTCCCTCACCTTTTCTTCTCTGATAACTTGGAACATGTGTCCTCACTGTAAATAAAGCATGGCAAGTTTATATCTCTTAAAAGTTAAACTCTCATTTTAAAGTTGCCAAGTTTGAAAAACACTGCTCTACACCACACACAGAAGTTGCTCTCAAATTTCTGCGGTGCCCATCAAGCAGAGAGATTTCAAGTCCTGAACCTCTTCAATCAGGAAAGCGTAACTGAAGGTTGCTTCTGCTTTGTCTCCATGTGTTTGGAGACAACCAACTCACTCTATGCTTCCAGAAACAAGACATGGATGAGTACTGCTTACAGACTGTTTCTGATACAGCTTCACCTCCATCCTGTCCCTCGTTAACATGCCTTCTCCATAAATTAAACAAATACCTGCCTACCTGACCAAGGCAGTCCTCCAAATTTTGGATCGTGTGCAGAGTTTCCTGCTCCTCGGGATCCACTTGTGCATGGGAACCCATAGATGAGGGTTCATTTGCTACCATCCAACTAGCTTCTGGCAGATTTTCAGCCTCCTGTGGAAGCTGAAGCAACCATGTTGTACTTGAAGGAACCTTCAAAGTTCCACAAGCCTCATGTTGCCAATAAGTCCTACCATCCTTCTTCTTTGGAGCCATACTTTACTGTTTTTGGAGAAGACAGTGAAGGAAGATGGTCTGAAAACTCAACTCAAAATTCCAAGAAAAGGTCTAAAATGCCATCGCCTGCAACGTTATCAGCCATCTCAGGAAGGGCCAGCCAGCAAGGGGAAGAGAAGCTTCACTAAACAGCAAAGTACCTCTCGTTTATGGTTTCTCTGTAACTACTTTATCCAGACAGGAAGTACCCAACCCCCTGCCTGTCCCTTTGAAAGAGCTCCAGTTAATTGTTTGGGTTTCTGAACATTTCAGTGGGGAAGGTAGCTGTGTCATCTCCGCTCCTCTGGCAGTTAGAAATCAACATTCCAAAGAAGCATGAGGCAAGATTTGTGGCAGCCTCCTCAAGAGGAAATGCTCCATTACATCACCCAGACCAAGGTTTTTCCCATAAAGACCACCATGCATGCTCAAAAAACACTTTAGGTTCTGCCCACCAATCTGCAAACGGCACAGCTCCTTCAGCACAAAGAAAAATTGCATCCTGTGTAGGACTGTCAGCATCAACGGTCTCCATTTTTTTCCCTTTCAGAGTGTTAACAGGACCCAATGCACCTGTCCATTCAGAAAATGAAAAATAAAATTAAGAAAATAAACAAACACCCAAAGCAATGGAAAGTCTGATATAGCAACAAATGCGCCATGCAGCCATTATGCAAAGTTTTTCTTTTCTCTTTCTCGGGTGAGGCAGCTGAATTTTTATCAGCTACATTAGGACCATAATTTTATTAGGCCAACCTAAGCAAAGTCAGGCTTGGTTAATACTTGGATGGGACACCACTGGGTAATCTCAGAGCTGTGGCCTCAATGTAAAAAAGCATGCCAGAAGCAAACTACTTTTCTACTATTGTCCAGAAAACCACATGGACAGGACCATGAAGGAGTTAAGCTCAACTGCAAGCTTTTTGGTTTTCCAGAAGTCTCTACAGGAATAAGATAGATAGACAGACAGAGATAATTTCCTGCCTTTTATTCTGTGGTTTAAACCATTTAGCCACAGAATAAAATGAATGTGCAAGGAGGGTGCAAATTAAATCCATTCAACTACTCTGAGGGTTTCAGAGTGTATTTAGGATCCCTTTCAGGAGTGTCTGGGATGAGAAACAACCAACGTGTATGCCCCCATTCTGGATGCTGGCATTTTTCGAAAGCTTCCTATGTGACTTACAGCAGGGCTATTCAAACTTTTTTCAGGTCATGAAACCTGCTAGTTAAAAATAAAATTTCCTGGGACCCCTGACTAAGAAACAAAACTCTAGGGATAGAAAAAAGAGGTGACTTTTTCCCCTCCTAAATCTCTCACAAAAACCCAGAAAAACAAAAAACAAACAACAGAAACAGAAAAACCAGTTCTTGCACAACCCTAAACTCCCACAAAACAGCTTAGAAAATCCTGCCTAAGAGAATGCAAAATTCAGCTACTCGAAAGTTTACATTAGAGGAAAATTTCACACCTCCTCAAGCTGACACTTTATTTCCTATGGTCACATCCTTTCTATAATACATTAAGCAAACCAATTTAGTTTCCAGTGATTTAAAAACAAAAACCTGGTACATCCTCTAAAATTAGACCCAGCTTAGTAAACATAAAAGCTATCTATTTTTTTTCCCTGTCTACTCAGAAAATGGTGCATTTTGCCTGGATTTGTAAATAATTCTTAGATAACCATTAACTTTGATGTCTTCAAAAATGGAAGTTCAATCATTGCTTGTTTCCCCATCCCAGCAAGCCTTAGGAAGTCCTAAGATATCCTAAAATGAGATATGGATTTTTTTTTTAAACACATCAGGAGTTAACAAAGTATACTCTATTATTCTGAAGATTATTAAAACAGTCCAGAATATGAAGCCAAGTGCAGTAGTCATCAATTTACTTAACAGCAAAGGATGACAATGGTGGCAATAAGAAAAATTTAAAAAAAGAAAAAAAGTAGTGAGGTTTAATGCCAAGTCAGTGAGAAACCTACAAATGCAAAGAAGAACATTTATTGTACTTTTGCTTTAGAGAAAATGTAAATAGGCTTGAATTAGGGAATGTTTAGTGCGATTGTGGAGCTGAAGGTTGGTTGCTGAATGTAATGAGTAATTATGATTAAACTAAACCATGCATGAGAATAAGCAGAAGGCTTAGTGAATGATTCTACTTTGAGTGTGTCATGCCTTCTTGGTTGCTCACTGTATTTATGGATAAATGCATAAGGCATGCTTGTGGTGACATTAGAGATACATTGGGGATATGAATGTGGATCCACATTGGATAAGAGTCTGAACAATGGACTGTCTGGACAATTTTCCATGTCCAGACAGCCCATCATACACTGCATGATGCAACTAGGTCTGTGGATCTGAACATTAATATATCAAGGACCAAGATAAGTTATACATCACTGTTGATAAACTAAAGCAAGGAAATGAATTTGTGTACCTGGAAAGAATGTTTACCAAAGATGGGAAAATGGAAAGAAATTCTTTAAGACATGAAAATGCTGTTCAAAGAATAAATATCTGCAAAAGTGACTGTGTACAAGAGCACATTTCTGTCCAGTTTGTTGTATGGAACTGTTCATTGACTGCTTCAGGATAATCATAGAAGTTGGGTGCAGTGGGAATGGCATACTTCAGAAGTGTGTGCAGTTAAACATGATGAGATTAAGAATGCATGCGCACTGAATACAAAAGTGAGAGACCAATATGAAGGAAGTCTCTCGAACTGGTTTGGCCATAGTAAGAGAATTAATGAAGATCCAACTGCAAAACAACTATATGAAGGAAAAGGGAAAGGGATGAAAGAAAGGAGAAAACTGGTTGGGTGGAGTTGAAGAGATTCTTAAAAAAAAGAGAGGGGAGAACTTTAAAAAGCAAAAGGCAATGTATTAGTGTCCAAACATGGTGGAAGCAAGTGCACTTTCCAAGTATAGAGAGACAGAATTGTAGAATTGGACCAAAGATCCTCCAATCTTCTGCAGTATGTAAAAAAATCCATTTAAACCATCCATGAGAAGTGGCTGCCCAGCCTCTTCTTAAAAAACTCCAGAGATGGAGAATCCACAGTCTCCATAAGTACACAGACTGTTCTACTATTGTACTAATTTCAGAAAGTTTTCCTTACATTTAAACAAAAAACTAGCTACCTGCAAATTATATGGAAGTATGGAGAGGTTTATTGAATGTTCCTGGTTCAAACTAGCTTTAGTTGTTGTTGTTGTTCTTTTCTCTTATTGGTTGTCTTTAATTATTTCTTACTCCTTCTTACGTTTTGCAGAATGTTGCTGGCCTACAAAGGAACGAGAGGATGGGGGTTGGTGTATAAGTGTAAAATTATTTTTCCAGCACCAAACTTGCTTAATCCTGCCTGGCAGAGTTGTCTATTTGGGGTAAAGTTTGATTTTTCTCTACCCGACCTATTACTCAATCACCAGTGAAGGAAAACATATCTGGGAGGAAGGATCAACCCTATCTGGAATATTCATAGTTACGCCTTTGTTATTATGGCAGTTTTGTCTTGAAGACACTTCACTATGGAAGAAGCACTAGAGACAGAAAAAGAGATAAAGGATCTGAGGTTGAAGATGACTCATAAAATTAGACAGATATTAAAATATTTGTGGGGAACTCAACATAATACACAAGCTTGCTACAGCCTTGACATGTTTGATTTACAGCCTCGGAGGATAGTGCTAATCCATGTCGGAAATAGCAAGTCAAATGGAGACAGATTTGATAGCATCTCAAATTTTGCGTCTATACTTCAAACTGAAACTAGGCCCTTGAAAGAGTTGGGTCTTCAGAGTGCAAGAAAGCATATACAACATTCATAGTAACTAATCCACAAGAGGACTGTGAAGAAGAAACCTTTAATTAGGTGTAATTCACTGATCTGCATATTCTGTCATCCCTAACTTTCACAGGTGATCATATTACAACAGTCTTCCTCAGTATGTGTCAAAATAGAGATTCAGCATTCACACTAACAGTCACCCCTCTCACCCAGTTGTTTGAATGCCACTTTTGAACACCTGAGTACCCTGAGACAATGCTGTACTGCAGAAATACATCTGCATGTGAGGTGGGGCATGGGAAGGGAAGGAGGGAAGAGGTGGCACAAGTTGTAAATTGTTCATACCTGTCAGAGGGTAGATGCTGGACAATGGGGGTGGGGGGGGGAGGTTAAGCTGGTTGTTTCATATTATTTTGGGCACTTGCATTGACTCAATGTTGCTCAGGGAGGCTTTGGGTTCCTATGCAATGAAAGGCTTCTTAGAACCAAGGACTTCTGCCTTGCTTTTTCCTTGGAATTGCTTGGCCAGGAGGCACGTTTTTTATTCCCTGGAGAAGGACTGAGGCACTGTATTACCCAGTGGCATGTGGGGGTGGGGGAAGACTAAGAATGAGAAAAGGATGACGTGTGTCACAACAGCAGATGCCCTGACCTACATATTTGCAACAGACACCATAATCCCAATGCATAACTGCATCGGTTTCATAAAGATGTCGTAACATGTGTTATCACTTTGATGACATTTTGGGTTGCTGTGGATGCTGCTGGCCTCACATATGAGAATCATGTAATACAGTACATGTTTGAAATGGGGAAATATTATAATACTGTTAAGAACAGAGGGAGGGAAGGAGGAAGGGGGAGAAGAACAAAGAAAGGAAGGAGCATATCCAGAGGCTGTGCAAAATACTCTCTCCCCCCACTACACTATATTACACTACACACAGCACCACTTTTGGAATCTCTGTGCATAATATATGCCTTTGTGTTTCTGTGCATCACACGCACAATTAAGAATATAAGCAGTTTTAGACATACTCCAAGTGTATACTGAGTAATCTGCATATTAGGAAGAATTACTGTAGGGAGCATTATTGCCCCTGTGTTTGAGATGAAAAGGCGCCTTGTCTAAGGGCAGCTAATGAGCACATGGCTAAGATGAGAACTTAGCCAAGAATATTCTGCCTCAGAATCCATTCCTGGAGCTCCTCTGAGGTTCTTCAATTCATTCATATGATTAAATCAGTCAGCTTTAGCAGCTTCAGCATCTGTTGCACGGGTGGATCCATATCACCAGTTTCTTCCACCATCTACACAAAAGCAGCCTAGGCAAAAACAACCCAGCAAGCTGCTTCAGACTTGGAGACAACTTAAAGGCATCACCAATCTGCCCGTGGGTTTTACTGGATCATCCTCAGGCAACCCAGCTCTTGGTTAGCTGGGAATTGCCAGAGTTGTTGGTCCAGCACATCTGGGAAAGGCCATATTGGGAGGGACTGTCAAGGAACAACTGCAGTCTGTCAAGGCCAGACAGAGACATTTTGATGGCTAAGGTCACAAACAAGATGAGCTCTTTTCCACATTAATGAACATGGGTAAATCAAATCTATTCTCCCTTTCTTCTCTCAGGAATGCCTCAAGGAACTTCCGAAAACTCAGTGTACAAGCCATCCCTTAATCAGCATGATCTCTTCTGACCACACATAACAAAAGCTAAAATTTCACAAACTGAGCACATCATTTTCCTCTGGGGAAGCAAAGCACAAATCGTTTACCCAGGGTTAGTTTAGCAGACTTAGCAGCAAGAAGTTTTTGAATCAGTTTTTTTTTTTTTTAAGGGTTAGTATATACTGTCATCTTTCTACTCTTCCAGTTTTCTGTGATGAACATTTTGGTGTCTTCTCTTGTTGAATGATTTGGATTTTATATAGCTCTTTAAGGGGTGGGGGGAGAGAAGCAAAGCGCACCATGGTTTTTAAAAGGAATCTGAAACCCTTTCAGCTATGGAAGGGTGATGTCTGGGTTAAAAACAGAGAAACTTGCCTTGACCTATTGTTGGAACCTGATACACTTCAAGCAGAGTAGATTACCATTTATATCTTTCTGTAGGGTAGGAGTAAAGGCTGTCTGTCTCCTCGGAATACTAACTGTTGCCAGCAAGTCTACAAAATGTGCAGCAACTGAAGCCAGAAGAATTACAGTATGTGCCCTCTTCTCATCCCTCCTCCTCCTTCTCTGTTTTCAGTGCATTTAAAACAGTCAACATCCTTTGCATCACAACTCAGAAAGAAGCCTGTTGAGACCCCATCCACCCCCGACTTTGTGGAAGAACTTCTGATGATATAAGAAATTTAAAACATTTTCAAGTGTAGATGAGAAAGGGATCTGAAAAGTTAGAGAGGAGAGGAGTCTGAATCCAAAGTTTCCAAACTAAAGATGGATTCCAAATACAGTATTATGGAAATCTAAATACCATTACATGCCCCCAGTCCTTCATTCATGCTCTAAATGGTTTGCCATTCCCCTTAAGAAGCTTAGACCCCCAGGATCTTGGTCATTTGGTTTACTCTTTTCTGAATTATTTCCAGCTTTACAATACATGAGTCCTTTGAACAATTGTCTATCAATAAAAGCACCTACTAAAAGTACTTGACTTCTCAATTTTTTTTTGCAAAGAAAAACGATGAAACTGATCCAGGATCTAAATTCAACTTAAGGAGACTTAATGCTTTATGTTTTAATGAGACATGACTTCCATTTGCAAAAGCCACACTGATTTTATTTTCCAGAAGCCCACATGCTTTACACTTCCATATTTAATCATGTTTTCCAGTAATTCACCCATTAA
Organism: Liasis olivaceus; assembly: GCA_030867105.1. Taxonomy (NCBI): domain Eukaryota; kingdom Metazoa; phylum Chordata; class Lepidosauria; order Squamata; family Pythonidae; genus Liasis; species Liasis olivaceus. The sequence continues at coordinate 6,912,765 of CM061353.1, forward strand.
GATGACAAGGAGGATTAATTTTTAATTTGTATGTAATTTGCTTGAAACTTATTTTGTTGTTCCTCCCTAAATTGGTCCTGAAGTTATCCATTCTAGCAAAGATTTCACATCTTCTACAATAAAAACAGGTGTCAAAAGAATTCATTTATTTTAGGGAAAAATATTATACACATTTTTTTTCACGTTGTTTGTAACCTTCTGCACTGGATTCCCTTTTACACAATAATCTCCAAGTAAGGAGATTTCAATATACAGAATTTGGTACGAATCTGCTAATTTGTCACTCTCGCAAGTGTGACATTGTTTGATACAGACTATACTGCTCCTATTCAAACACTATTCCAGGAAAGGGCAATTTAGGACAGAGAAGCATTAAAACAAGTAGGATCTAACTTTCCCATTGACTAACACATATGATGACCTGGGAAGGGAGGCAATTTGTAGATGAGAAATCAACAAATTTCAGGGAGGGAATTCCAGTTACAGAAACTCAAATTAGCGGTACAGTAGAATCTGTATGAATGCTGAGTTAGGGAAACTGCTGAACCAGTTAAAAAAATTGTGGGTATACAAAATAAACAAACAAATAAATAAAGTTAAATAATACTTGATTTATATAGTTCTTAGCCCGTATTTTGTTAGCTCTATTTGGGCACTTGAAAAGGAAAACTGCAAGCTTTCCTGATTGTCTCCACTAAGTTCATTTCAGGTTGTGTGGCTCTGGCAGACCTCCACATATTTAGCACAGATATATAGAAGAGATTGATGTCATCTGTGCAATATCAGCATGGGGAGACTCGTTGGGGACACTGATGTGATGCCTATTTCCACTTTTATAATGTTTTCATAGGCCAAGCACGAAAAACATGGGGGTTAGATGCACGCACACTGGAAGCTTATATGGAAATACCAGATTTCCCTCTGCTTGAGAACTTAGTGAAGAGACTGAGAACAGTCACAAACCAGGTCAGATTCAGATTTGAAAGGATGTAAGGGTTGGTTCCCAGATTGATCAAGGTTCAGGAGACCGTTATGTAAACAGCTAGCTGCAAGCTTCTCTTGATATCATTGAAAAGACAGGAATCATAGGAAGGCAGTTAGAAAGAAACTAAAAAACCCTGTGCCTTAATGTATTACGGGAGAAATTGGTTTTAAATGGGAAATAGTTCAGTTTTTGCAATTCTTGGAACCAAAACACTGTCCTCTCCATAAATCTTGCTTGGAAACAATTCTTTTCAGTTGCTATCAGTTTTAAAGAGCCTGACATCTTTCCTATATTTTCCCAATTTGCCAAAATAAAATAAAATGTGTGTGTGTGTGTGTGTGTAGGTCCTAGAAGGGAAATTGTCAGATTGCTAAACTTCTTGCAACCCGATTCTTTTCATCTCAATATATCTTGCTAAAGAAAACACAGTCAGAACCTTGTTTGCAAACACTGCTTTAGGTCTGAGGCAGCTGACAAGAAGCCTGACAAAAGCCTGATGATCAAGAAGAAACGGAAACGTATCTGAGAAGCACCATCACAGTACGGGGTTTGACACAAACTCTTCGTGATATGTAAAGCTGTAGCTGTTTGGGAGTTTCAGTTTTTCCAAGGACATCTCTTTAGTTTACCTGTTTTATGCACTGCAGCCGATCATTAGTCTGCTGTATGTGTCTGTCCATAGAATTCATTTCGATTGTCTCCCCTTCACTTCTACCTGAAAGCCATTAAAATCCCTCAAGCTGTAAGATATGAAAAAAAAAGTAAAATTAATCATTAACAGATCAGCAAATTATAATTCTTCAAATTCTAATGTGATTGAGATCTTGAATGTTACAACCTCTTTATGGGAGAATTTTTCCCTTTTATCTATTTCATAAGTAACCAGAGTCTAATCATACAGGAACAGTTAGTTATACTAAGGGTATTTCATATTTTGTGAAGGGCGTCTTTTTCCAATTTGAGTCTAAATCTTCAGATTGCAACCACTGTCTTTCACAATTTCACTCTAAAACATTTTTCTTTGTCCTTATCTGCTCCCTAACCCAAATGTTGTACTCTTATTGAATTAGTAACAAAAGTCTTTTTGCAGGACAAAACTTGGAGAAAAATACTGATATAATTATAATTAAATCCACATATGGTGTACAGTTAACTCCAGTAGTGAAATCCCATTGGAGCAATATATGAAAGTTGTTTTATTATATACACAAAGATAAATTTAATTCTGTCTGAACTAAGCTTAAATGAACATTCATATAATACATACATTTAGGTTAAAACAAGTGCATATGTATGTGATATATATGTGAACTGTGCAATATTCTCTATTTCTTTTTACAAACCCAGGCAATGTCAAGGATCAAGACTTATTTTATCATTCTTTGCATCTTACAGTGACACATAAAATTTCAGACATTCCTAGTAATATATCCAAGACACACACACACACATACACACACACAACCAATCTGAATTGGAGAGAAATATGATTTCTTTGTTGCTACAAGGAAGTCAGAGAGATGGCTTTTCTTTTCACTCTGAATGCAGAGACACAGCTTAAAAACTCAAACATTTGGACTTGTACAGGCCATTGGTAGGCTGTATGATTCCAGAAACATATAGCATAACCAAAGAAGTCTGTATAATAGAAAGAGCAGTAAGAGCTCAGATACAAAAATTCACATCCTTTCAGATACTTAAACATTTTATTACCTACATACACATTTTTATTTATAAAGCACATTTCTCCCACAACTCAGGGTGCTGTAAAACATCCAATCCATTATTAAGCACAATTGATACAATAATTCTCTCTCTCTCTCTCTCTCTCTCTCTCTCTATATATATATATATATATACACACGACAACACAACACATTATCCAACTTGTAGCCAAGTCTTTTTCTTGTTGACATCGACTCCTGCTGTCACATGGACACATCCATGTACTTTCCTTGGTTGGCCATTGCTTTCTCCTGAAATGGTGCTTTGATCTCCCAGTTTAGCCGGCGGCTGGAATTCCCTGCCGGTCTCCCTCCCAGTTATGAACCAGGTGTGGCCTTGCTTGGCTTTCTTGAGATTAGCCGTGTGTTTGAGATCAGTCCTATATCAAATTAGCAGAATTAGGAGAGGGAGAATTGTGGCAGAAGAGATCATGGGGGTGGAAGGCGGAGGGGAGGAGTCAGTCCATGGACATTGATCTATCCCAACACTTAACTGTGTTCCAAATGTTGAACCTACCTTTGAACCACTGATTGTTGAGCTCTTAAGCACAGTGTTAACTGCTTTGTGTTTAGATTTTTATTATCTCACCAGTACAGCCCTTTTCTTACATATTAACTGGAAACACCAGGGATTCACCTGGGATGCTACGCATGGGAAACACACCCTCTGTAACTCAGCCGAACTTTCCCTAAGCTACCAAACAACAGCTCTGTTCACATTAACCTTTCCCTTCCAGCACCTCTGATAGGCTGGACAGTCATTTATTATTCACTGGATGGAGGTCTGAGAAGCATCCATGCTGCTGGGCAATGCATACTGCACACACAGACACACATACAGAACATCCTCCCACCCCCGCAAGCTGTCTGGAGGCCTCTCTGATAGCGCTTCCTCCGTGGCTCCTGATGGATTAGATTGCAGAGAAAGGAATTTCGCTCCGTTGAATGAGGGGCCTTGCACGTAGTCAGCACTCCTCCTGAAGCATTCCACACTTCAGACAGAAGTGGGTTCAATAAAGCAGGGCTATCAATGAATTGTAATGCCTTGTGAAACAAAAAATGCCTATTTCATAATTTCATCATCATTCCTCTATGCTAGTACAGGTTAGCAATTCTCAACTGTCTAAAGCTTTGTCTTCTTTTGGATTTAATACCGGTTGATTAGATCTTATTAAAAGAGTATTCACCTGGAACTTCAAGTTTGTTTATAGAACCCTCAAACAAGTCTCAAATTTAATTTTTCAGCAACTGGCAAAGACACTGAGCTTAACTAAGACTTGTAACCAGTTCAGCAGCCATCCAACCTAAAAAATAAGATACCTTATCTGCATTTTAATTGCTCAGAGGAAATGGACAATATAAAATAAATAATAGAAGACAGAAGCTGCTTCTGGAGAACCCTAGACAATCTTACAATGTCCTTGCAATATAAAATAAGAGCATTGATGCTTTAACTGTGTTCTGGGGGACCACAGGCTTCCTTGGGGTATCATTAAGGATTCTTCAGTAGGACAATCAGCAAAGGCAGGTGAGACAGGTTTGCCTTGCAATTCATAGATGCAGAGGAGCATCAGGTGTTCAGGTGTATATGCTGAATTCATTCAGGAAAAGCGGAAGATGCCATACATATGACCAGTTCCTCAAGAACTGGAGGGACTCCAAACTCCAATGCTCAGGAGCATTTTTGCAGAAAGGCCAGCACAGAGGGCAGAGGTATCCAGGATAGCTCTCCGACATATTCTAAATCCTCTGTTTCCCCAGCGTATGCTGCACATTGCTCAACTCCACATGCTAAATGAAAACTCCTATGGGGAAAGGTGGAAGGGGAGAAAAAGACTGAAGATTCAAAGGGCAAAATTAGCACCCTGGGAGACCGTGCATCCTGGCTGAAAACTAATTTCAAATGCTGAGTTAGGAATACCCCTGGGGTTGTCTTAACTACAGTTATTACCTGAGCTGTCGTTAGGAGGATAAAAAGAAAGGGCATTCTGTGCCCCCTGCCTTACGTCCCCAAAGGAACGGCAGGATATAAATGTAATAAACAAATTAATAAGCCACTATTAGAAACAGTGGGGGTCTGAGGGTTGCATTTGAGAAGAGAAGCAGCGAACGATCCTATGGATGTTTCGGCTAGCTGAGGCACTTCTAGAAAACCCTGCAAGAGAAAGAGTTGAAAAAGCTGCTGCTGTTGTTGTTAAGAGTGCTGCAAATCTGTGCCTCTGGAATGTCCTTTATTTCTTCTTGGGGTGTGAAACTACAAGAAAGGGAGGTAGGAAACAGCACACAATGGCTAGAAACATCTGACCATCTTTTGTCAATCAGACGAAACAGAATCATTTACTCTGTGTCTCTATACACTGGGAGGCATTAGCACACAATTGCTATTTAATAAGTAGCTTTGATTAAATACTAAGCTAGGTTACAAACAAGATGGGAGGGAACTACACCAACTAATTAATCGGTTAAATAATCAGGAAAAAGCTGCTTTAAGCCAAGGGGTGGGGTTCAACAGATACACACACGGTGACGTGGAACTATCTAGGGGCTAAAAAATAAAAATAGGCAACTCTTTCCAGGATTATACATCAGCTAGATATTAAAGAATCAGATAGGACTTTTTATTATGAAATATGTCTATTTTATTTTATTTTATTTTATTTTATTTCAACTCTAGCCAGAGCACATGTTCTCCCAGAACACAAGAAGTATATTTCTTTTACATTTATGGGCAAAAGGAAATTAATTCCACCTTTCTCTTGAAAAGCCTCGCTACACACCTCCTTACCAACTTTCAGCAGCTAGGATAGAAGCATCAGCTAGAAAAATCCCTTCTTAAAAATTCTGAAGTCTGAAATGCAGCCTTACATTATTTTGAAGCCTTACATTATTCCCCACCCCCTTAATTCAAATGTTAACAATGCACAAAAATGCACATCTGGGGGGCTTACAAAATATGACCCTGAGCACGCCTTAATCATGAGCACTGGCACCGATCCCCCAAGTGACATACATCTACTTTATGAAAAGCCATCCTGCAATTGCTCCTCTGCTTGAGCAAGAAAATGCAGGCATTGTTTGGGTTTTCTTGCCAAATGCAGACATTTATTTACTGGAGATGTCAAAATACCAGAGCAGAACAGGAGGAAACACCAAACGGTGACAAAGCCAAGCTATTTTCTATAAACACACAAAAAGCAGGCGGATGTTTTGAGGACGAAGGTGTCATTTTCACTCCACCTTGCGCAGGACGTTGCTTCCCTCCAAATCTGCCAGCAGAGGACTCCCTTTTCTACGGAAGTTGAAACAGCTCTTGTTCTTCTCTGACATGGTGCGTGTGGTGTGTGTATTTTTTTAAGCCTTTACAAGTCCCTACAAATCCTCTTGCTTCTGCTTCCTAACAGGGGGCACTAAAGCTGACACTGTCTGTCTGACCTTGTGGTTATTGATTAACTATCTCCCTATTCGCTGCCATCTTTCACACCCCCGGCGCTAGCAAATAGAGAGCTAAGGAGCAGCAGTCATTCTCCGTGACAGCAATGCTCAAAAAGGCCTGCCTTCAGAGATGTGGCGGAAAGGGCCTCTTGATCAAACGTGCTTTAATGTCAAGACTAAATACCATGCGCAGCCCGACAACTTGTACAATTTAACATGCATTTGCTAGGCTGACTCAACGCTGCTAGCAAAAAGGAGGGAGATGGAATAATTTATGTCCAACTGTTCTCAGGTAGCAAACGAACCAAAGGAAAAGAGACGGGAAGATGGTGGGCTACCTTGGGAAGGTAAAATCTGAGTTTAGGTGCTGGATTGATTCTACAGTTCCCTAAAAAAATTACATTCAAACTCTCTGTTATGCATGCGTGCCTGGGAATGAACATGGAGATGCAATTGTGCTAAAGTTGGTTTATGTAAGAGCAGGAACAATAGCTTCCCTATAGCCTGTTGTTTATGTCCTTCATATCCTTCAAGTTTGGATAGGTAATATTATCCCTGTGATTGTAGAGATGGGGAATGACACCAGAGGAGATTCAGTCCATTCAAAATTTTGTATTCCATTACCGCAGTTGGTCAGCTCAGACGGTAACCATGCAAAAGTTCTCCTTTGATAGGCCAACATGGAAGGAGTTTAAACCAGATCTTCAGTATCCATTCATAGGTATATAGGAAAGATTCCTTGCAAACACATTAAATATTAGGCAGGTTCCTTGCACTAAAATAAAGTTGCTCATCCTGGATGGGTTTACTTTGGGTTTTTTTTTCCCCTTTGCTGAAAAACTTAATTTTTGTGCCTGGAGTCTTGCCTGCATTTCTTTAGATATTTTGATCAAAAGGGTCTGAAAGTTGCAGCTCAACTTTCCAAAGGTTAAGCTTGGTGAGGGATGACATGTTTAAGTCTAGCTGTTCATGTAGTGGTTCACACGTGGCATCAATGGGTCAAATCAACCCTTAAGAATATTTTGGGAATCCCGGATGAACATTTTACCTGGGAACTTTTGTGGGTCTCAGATGATTGAGGCAAACCACTACAAGCAACTGTCTTCAAAAAGTTCACTGAAGGACAAACCTACTTTGCCACAGCTAAGATGGCAGAACAAGAAAGGCAACCAGATGTTGAATATGGGAAAGGGGGCCCTTTACAGCCTATAGTTTGGGGTGTAAATTCCCACAGAAGAGAGGATGGAAATATTTCCCAGTTAGCAATAGTGGGAAGAATCTGGCCACTCCCAGAGTTTTAAATAAAATAGAAAAAGTGTGCAAAACACTTTCCATGGTTCCTGGAATTCTTTTCAACTTGTTTGCTAGCAGTGACCATATGTTTTGTGTATGTATGACAGGCTACATGTGCCCTGGCCTGGATCACGTGACTTGGAGGGAAGGGCTTACAAGCAGCAGCTATTCCAAGGCACCATCAGACAATTGCACTGGGAAACTTTCTGCGCGGCCCCCACCTGAGAGGCATGTGACCGACAGACTCCTTGTGACTTTCCAACATTCTACTCCATTGGAAAGCATGAAGATTTAATTTTGAAACTGAAGTGTACTGAAACTGAATGTTGAAAAGCTGATCTCTATTCCAGCCTTGTCCAACCCACTGTCCTCCCACTGAACTGGAGACAGAACCCCTAGAATTCACAACTACTGTGTCTGAAGTCCACATATGAAGAAGCTGAGCCATTTTCAATCCAGTAACCCCAACTTCGCTCCCCAGTTCTGACACTTCCTGCCTACGGGGCATACAAAAAACCTATTCATTAGGAGAGCCTGAATATTAGTCAGTGACTGTAATAAAGTTGAATTGAACTGAACTGATTTTTTTTTTTTAAAAAAGAAAGTTAAATTTGAGCAAGCATCAATTGCATTAAGATTAAATAGGATTCATTGCATCTTTAATTTAACAGGAATACTTCATAGCTCCTTTAAATATCCTTGCTTTATACCTATTACTTGCAATTATATTCCTTTGCTCTATGGGATAGAAATCATTAAAACAAACAAGCAAATAAATAAATAATCTCCAGGGATTAATCAACATAATTAAACAAACAAACAAACCAGAAACAATTGAACAAGTTGTTCCCAAGTTGAATGATTACCACACCTGTACTGGTGGGCTATGAGACACATACCTGAGTGAGTGCATTTGTACATAAATCTTTAATATTGGATCAGACTTGGGTTTTTTAATAATGGTTTACAGGAGGCACTTGAGCCTCATTCAAAATTTGAGGAACTGCCAGAGGTTTAAACCTCATCCCCAGCACTCCCTGGTAGAAATGCTACTTTATAACCAAGATAGCAGAAACCAAATAAGGCACATGGCAATGTCGGGTGAATGGTTGTTTGTCCCATTAAACCCTTGAGTTGGACGCAGAAAGAGAGGAAAACCATTCTGGAAAAGATTTATTTATCACAAGCCACTAGACAACCACCTCTGTCGGACTGGAGCTCTGAAAGGCAAAGAAGGGGCTTGCTACGCTTGGTGAAAGAGAGAGGAGCTGTTTGCTGAATGTGACTTTCTATTTTCACTCTACAAATGGGCAAAAATCCCCATAAGAGTTTCTATCATCTCCAGATTCCTAGAGCAAGACAGCCAGCTGGCTATCTGGGTTTCTAGGGTTGCCTGCTGCCTGCACAGACCGCCTCAGCGAGGGGTGGGAATGGATTTATTTAATTTATGGTGACTTGAACTGTGAGTGAGGGCGGTCACGCTGGGCTGTGAAAAGCCTTTCTCTAGCTCGGTGCTTTCTACTTTTCTCCTCTCTGCCCCCCTTCCTCACCATCCACATCTATAAGATACCGGCACACACAAAGCTCTCTTCTGCCACAAGGGTGGCACAACCTCATATGCCTGGAGAAAAAAAAAAAAAAAAAAAGAGGCAGAGAGAGAGAGAGATGACAGCTTGCATAAGTGAGTTTGCTGGACTCCCCTAGGAGCAGCAATGGCACAATGCGCAGAAATTGTGCAATCATCCAGCCCATCTGCAGCCTGATTATAAAAGCAAAAGAGAGGTTGGCTGTGCTGAGCACCAGACCTGCGATGTGACCTCTTCTAAGAAGAACAAAAATACTACACATGGACACCCACACCCACCAGATTCTTCACAGGGGAGGAATCATCCTGCATTCCCACCCAAGCGCATCACACTTTCTCCCCAGCTCTCCATGTGGGTCGCTGGCTGGTACAAAGAAAGCTTGACTCCTCTCCAGGGCCAGTGATTTTAACCTCTGGCCCGATGAATTAAAATGGATGGCTTTCATATGCACAATAGGCACAAGAACCAGTTTCTAGTAATTGCTCCGCTTATACAGATGCAATTTCCTATTTTACCTCTAACCTCCAAATGTGCAAGGGAAAGAGAGAGCGTGCACAAAGGACGCCAATTTGTTCCAGATAAAGGAAAGTGTAGACAGGGCGATGGAACGCTGCATTTTGTAGCAACAAGAAGCAATCCTGTGTTTTCAAAAGCGAATGTACACGAGTGTATTTTCTGAAACTGGACTGGCCATTGATTCCTATCTGCAGTCTGGGTTCAGATAATCAGCACGCACCGCACAGTGGTCAGTGGGAGTGAGGGTGGGCTCTGCTAAGTGATCTGTACAGCAGTGTCTGCAGGGAGAGTCAAAAAGTGCAAGATGGAACCCACACAATTAAAGCCCCATTGCTTTTTGACATGCATCCCCCATGGGACAAGGCAACAATCGTACCACTGCAACCACCATCTTGACTTCCTCCCCCCCTTCACAAACACCCCCAAGTCAACAGTTTGGTTGCCTAAACCATCTCCTCCCTCACCTCAAAGGTGTGTCTGCAGAGCCATAAAAATACACATTGGCAACCCACCTTCTTCAAAGTTAGTCCTGAGACTGCCAAATACCTACCTAAAACTGGGCCTGTACCTTTGCAGCTTGCAAGTAAGGTCAGTAAACGTGCTTGCATTTTATACCCCAGGGAAAGAGAGAAATTTCACAGTTGCAAATTGATGCTCCATCTCTCATTTTGCAGAAAGTCTCCCCATGGGATGGCTTCAGCATTATGCATGTTATAAAAGAACAGGATCAAAACATTCCCAAAACTAGGACCAAGTTGAGGGTCCCAATTGTGGTTGCTAAACGAGGACTACCTGTATTAGAATAGTAAACCAATCTTGACTTCTAGAAGCTTCATAGATATGCCTGGGTAGGACTCTTGGCAACCATTCAGAACTGTTATTACCTTCTTCTGGGATGTTTCTTTGACTTCCTAGTACAGCTGTTATTCCCTGCCACCTCCCATCCAATTACTAACCAGGTCTGGCCCTGCTTAGCTTTCTTCAAGGTGAGCCAAAGTTATTCAGCAGCTGCCACTGTAGAGGCCATTTCCCCCCTGTGACTGAGCAGACCCTGCTGAGATATGAAATAGCAGCTGAGTACTTTGCCCCTCTCTCTTAATAGTTGGGCAGACATTTTTGTCAGTCCTACATGAAGCCCTTTAGTGGAGAAGTTCTAACGGTATATGCCACTCACTGTTTTTTGCTAAATTTCCCACCTCTCAAGGAAACCTTTGCATTTTGATTTCATGCTTCAACAGGAAGTAATCATTCCTCTGCTTGATGCAGAAGAAAATAAGCAAATTAGTGCAGGATGTTATTTGTGCACTGGGATTTATACAGCTTTATAAAAAAGGGAGATATCGAACAGCATTCAAAGCCAAGAAGACACATTTCTCTTTGTATAACCTTTTCCCTGAAGTGACCCATGCATTTATTAAAGTAAATTAAAATAAGATATTGACACTATAAAATTCTAAATTCAGGAATAATTTGGGAATGAAAAAAAAGTAGGAAAACTTGTATTTTGTTGCTATACTATGAAAAAGAGCAAGACGAGAATGAAAAAAAAGAGGACTCCAATATTTAAAGTTTTGTGGGTTGACTTGGTTGAAACTGCTTATTTAAACTTTATTTCTTTATTTTCAATATTTTTATTCTTTTGAAATCCAGGTGCCTATTGTTGAAACTGAACAGTTGTTTACTGGGAAAAAAAACCCTAACCAGCATAGTATAGTATGTATATACATAAGTATATTACAATTTTAAAGCTTCCTTGGTGATATGAGACAACAAAAACACACTTTGGTTCATTCAAGGAATGTTAAGAGTCCTCCCCAAAGACATGCAAACCCTTGAGGAGTGATTTAAATCATGATTTAAATCAAATCCACCTTGCTGACAAGTCTCCTTGAGCGTTACGTGTGCTCAGTGACTAAGAGTACTGTAGCAGTGAAAACCATCAAAATTCTTTCATGATCTCTCCTTTTCTGCATAATAACCAAGTCTTAAGAAGGGTTTGTGTCCTCCTGTTGCATTTGATCTCCTCCTAGTCATTTTGCTTACATTTCTAGTCCCCTACTCCAGTTAATTCATGGATCATTTAGGAAGCTTTTCATACATTTGACCCTGAGTTGGCTAGTGGTTATCTAGTATGCAAAGATAACACATCTTGCTTCCATCTGCCATAGCTTTGAAGACATGAAATGCATGATGCTGGTGTGGTGTAGTGGTTAAGGTGTTTGACTAGGACTAGGGACCTGCTGGTTCAAGTCATCATCAGTCAAAAAAGGGTGCTAGGGGCCAGTCACACTTTCCCAGGCCAATCAACCTCACAAGACTGTTGTGGGGATAAAATGAAGGGAGATTCTGAGGTAAGCCACTTTGAACTTCTAGAAAAAAGGCAGGATATAAATGATCAATCCATTAATCAATAACACTAGCTATATAGGAACATTCTTTAATCCCTCATTGCTATCCTTAGTCTAAATCAATAATTTAAGGGTGATGGGTGGCTACCAATAGACAGGCTCAGGGGCTCAGTACACAAAGAATCAACATCTTCACAAGGGAGAGATGCTCCCTTTGTCACATAAGCACAGGAAGATACCTCCCATCCCTCTCTTGGCAAGAAATATAAGCAAGGGTGTCAGGAGAGGGTAAAAAACAAACCAGGATGGTGGTTGCAACAGTGTGACTGGTCCTACCCCTTCTTTTATGTGCTAATGCCAAGTACATAGTGGCCTAAGGTGCCAAAGCTTAGGGGGCACCCATGCTACCCCTCCTTTTGAACTATTCTAAAAATGCAAGTCTGTAGGTGGCACCATCAATGTGGGGCATCACATACCCTTGAGCCAGCATTATGTGCATGTGCACACAAAAAAGGGGTGGGGCTTTGACTGGACAGTAACAGCCACCATCTTGACTTTTTCAACCTGCTTCTCACCCCACCCCACAGACAGCCCTGGAAATAAACCATGGATGTTTCTCCTCCAGGTCTTGGTTAAAGTGGACTCTCCAGGCACAAGAAATTTCCAGTGAATTGAAGCAGAAGGAACACTGGTTTTGAAGATCCACTACATTAGTAGAACTAGGCAAATGTTTAGCTGGAAACTGTATTAGAATTCCTTGATTTCTTATTTTGTTTGTTTGCATTGCTATGTTTCTCTGTTTTTTCTGGGCAACTATAGGATGTTGGTTCTTAACATCAGCTTTCATTCATCCATATTTGAGAATGGGCATGAATCCAATATTTTTCCTCTCAAATATTTTTGTCATCAATCGTAACAATGACAATAAGGAAGCTGCAGTCTGTTTGTGGAGACTTTGTAGGTGACCAGCAACATCCTGTGGTTTCTGACTAGAATGTGGCATCTTCTTTCAGGATTTTTTTTCCCCCTTTTTAGGGTCATTGGAAGCAGATGTTTTGTCGAGGCAACTCTGTGTCAATGCCTTTCTATGGGACATGTTTATGGCAAAAGTAAAGGAAAAAAAAGTCTTGTTGCATTTGTTTTCCCTCAAAAATCTCTAGTGAGATTGGTCTATCTCCCAAGTGGAAAAGGATGGACTGAAACCTCTACTCATAGACTTTGATGCTACAGAGCTGAGAGGTGGCATTATTTCACTTTCATTTATCTCCCTTTTATCACCAGAAAGGCAGCACGGAATTAGGGGAAGGACAGCAGGTGAGACACCCACTGAAAGAGGTGGTTGTAGTAGGAACTCCAAGGCCCTATTCCAAAAGGCAAAAGAGGACAGAGCGAAGACCTGAAGATTCAGAGGATTTCTGGAAAAAGAGATCCGAGGCCTCCAACCCTGTCCTCAGTAGGCTCAGCCATGCTGGGGATTCAGGTATTCAAAGAGGGTTACATACATTTTAATCTGAGTAATCCTTGCAATATAGAAGTGTCGTTATCCTGATGGGTAACATCAGGATAACGACACTTCTATGTTGCAAGGATTACTCAGATTAAAATGTATGCAACTCTCTTTGAATACCCGAAGTCCTCTTATTATAGTATTTTAAGGGAGGGAAGGAGGGGGGGGAAATACATTTTGTCACTCTGTTGAGCCTTTAAGCCAGGCACATAAAGAAGCACAACAAGCGTTGCTTAATCTTGCTTCCTACAACATCTACAACACTTGCACCCTAATCTTTTTCTTTATATATGACTAATATCATACGCCCAGGCAGAAAGAGCTTTTCTGTGTCAACATACACCTTCACCAAGTAAGAATACCCACTGAAACATTCTGCCGTTGCTTGCTGGTAGTGGTGCTAACTTCCTCTGCTGTAAATCATCAGCAAACACCACTGCAGGTCTTCCGCCCAAATCTTTCTTCTCAGGATCTGCAGACCTCTACGGTATTCTCAGGAACAGGTAAGCCACTGCCCTGCCTTACCTTCGGCATCCCAACCTTTCTGCCCCTTAATTTGCCATTCGATTCTGGGCTGCCCTGTTTCATTTTCTCCTGGCATGACTGTTGCTCTTAAATAACCCACAATTCATATCAAGGCCCCCTAGATTATATTGGTTGTTAGCTTTGCACTAATTGCCGACTGCTAAACAATCAAAGCCGTTGTTTCTTTTACTTAATTATCCACCCTCTAGAAAAGGCAGTGAAGGCGCTACTGAAGACAGCGGCTGGATTCTTCACCATTTTTTCTTCGAATTGCAGAATTGCATGTGGCACCAATGTTAGCCAGACCAGCCTCTCGTGCAAAGGTCATTCATCCATAACCAGTTACATCTGCAATCCAGCAATCAATGCATTACAAGTACAGAGACGATGTATTGCTAAAAAACAAGCCACATCACTTGAATGATTTGAATAAGCAACTAAAATGAGCAGTTTGTATCTTTCAACAGAACTAGGCTTCTGTATGATACAATGCTACCAATTCATAAAGTATTTTATGGTGCGTCCTTCATCAGGGAACTGTCGAACAAAATAATTGAACCCTTGCAATGCTACAGTCTGGGGTGGAATTGGCTGTTAAATTTACAAACCACAGGGAAATAGGTCACTGACCGTCCCACAGCTATCAGTGTTCCATTTTGTTTAACCATGGTTGACGTCAAAAGGCTAAGCAGATTTGGATCTGGTGTGTATTTAGTTGGGGCACCACCAGGAAATCCGAGGGCTGTAGGGTTCAGAAAGAAAGCAACAGCAATCTACTTCCATACTGTTGCCACAATCATGAACTCACCACGAGTCAAGCTTGACTCATAAGAGACACTACTTTGTCTTTACATTATACTATGGATTTTCTGTCAATTCTGCAAGATCTACAGTTTCAGGAAAGAAATAAAAGGATGATGTTTGGTTCAAATGTCAATCAAATATGGGTTGGACTTACAGCACAATGTACTAGGTAATGGGTTTGTGGTCTTAAATTTCTATTCCGATGTCGGAAAACTCATCACTTGCACCCAACAGGAAGATATCTCAGTGCTGCTCAAGGCTTCCTTCTCTAACCAGAATGAAGTATAAAATCAGGTGCCACAAGATTCACCAATTCTCAGTGACTCGAAAAGATGGAGGAAATGCTGCTCACATATGTGCATAACCCCAAACTGGGTGGAAAAGCTAATATTCTAGAAGACAAAGAATAAAGGCACAGAAGACATAGAATAAATGATATTCCAAACCAAACTTGAAAGATTAGAGGAATGACAGTAATGGAATGAAATTCGAGAGAGACAAGTGCAACATTTTCCCACTTAAACTAAATTTAAATACACAAGTATAGACTGGGGGATACTGACTTGGTAGTAGTACTTGTGAAAAAGAACTTTTTCACAAGTTGTAAGAATAATAATGGACTGCAAACTGAATATAAGCTAACAGGGGATGTGACTGCAAATAGCCAAAAGCAATCTGAGGTTGCATCAAAAGGCAGCTTTCAAGTCATGGAAGGTCATAGTTGTGCTTTACTGTGCATTGCTCAGACCCTACTTCAAGAATTATGGCCAATACTCTTCATCCCAAAGGAACTCAGGATGGCATACAAAACAGTTTAAAAACAATTTCAGTAAAGTGATTCAATAAAACCATCTTCCAGAAAACCACCAATCCTGAACAAGACAATAAAAACAAAAGAAATTAAATATGCAGGTACAGTATGAGGGATTACCTGGGTAGCAACATGCGTAAAAAAGCTTTGGGCATCGTAGTGGATCGCCAACTGAACACAAGCCAGGAATGTGATGGGGCTGCAAAAGAGGCTAATATAAACATTGACTGCCATCCATAGAACTTTCCAAATTGTAGAAGGTAACAGCTCATTCTGTGTTAATTAGATCCGGCCTCAAGTGCTGAGTCCAGTTCTGGTCAAGATTCAAAGAATGGCAACCAGATATCAGGGGACTGGAAGCTAAAGAAGGATGCTTACTGGAAATGGAAGGAAGGGCTAATCACCAAGGCAGACTACAAAGCTATAGCTCAGAAATGTAGGAACGAGGTCAGGAAGGCAAAGGCTGAAAATGAGCTAAGGCTAGCAAGAGAGGCAAAATCCAGCAAGAAGGGCTTCTTCAAGTATGTTAACAGAAAGAGAAAGACAAAGGAGGCGGTGGGCTCACTGTGCACTCCAAATGGGGAAATCTTAACGGATGACCAGGAGAAGGCAGAGGAACTCAACTCCTATTTCGCCTCTGTCTTTACATCCGAAGGAAATAGTGATCAGAGTAGCATAGGCTGGGAACAAACACAACAGGGGAGGGTACAGGTCAGTAAGCATGAGGTAAAGGAACTTCTAACTAATTTGAATGCCTTCAAGTCCCCAGGTCCTGATGAAATACACCCTAGAATACTGAAGGAACTGGCGGATGAGCTGGAGGGACCTCTGTCAATTATCTTTGAGGAGTCGTGGAGAACGGGGGAGGTACCAGAGGACTGGAGAAGAGCAAATGTGGTCCCCCTCTTCAAGAAGGGGAAAAAAGAGGACCCCAGTAATTATCGACCAGTGAGCCTAACATCAATACCTGGAAAGATGTTAGAGCAGATAATAAAGCGGACCGTTTGTAAGCATCTGGAAGACAATGCTGTGATGGCTAAGAGCCAGCATGGCTTTGTCAAAAACAGGTCATGCCAGACAAATCTCGTCTCCTTCTTTGACAAGGTAATGACTTTAGTGGACAAGGGGAATGCAGTGGATATAATCTACCTTGATTTCAGCAAAGCTTTGGACAAGGTTCCACATGGCATTCTCATTGACAAGCTGTTAAAGATTGGTTTGGATGACCCTACAGTAAGGTGGGTCCACAATTGGCTATCTAACCGCACACAGAGAGTCAGCATTGACGGGTCAACATTGAGTTGGAGAGCAGTAACCAGTGGCGTCCCACAGGGATCGGTCTCGGGGCCGGTATTATTCAACATTTTTATTAATGATCTGGATAATGGGGTTGATGGGCTACTCATCAAATTTGCAGATGACACAAAATTGGGAGGTCTGGCAAACACCCAGGATGAAAGAATGACATTGCAATCTAACCTGGACAGGTTGGAAGACTGGGCTGAAAGGAACAAGATGTCCTTCAACAGGGAGAAATGTAAGGTAGTACATTTGGGGAGGAAAAATGTAGGGCACACATACAGGATGGGGGACTCATGGCTTGGAAGCTCTACATCGGAGAAAGACCTGGGTGTGGTCATAGACAACAAGCTGAACATGAGCCAGCAGTGTGAGACAGCTGCTAGGAGGGCTAATGCAGTTTTGGGCTGCATTAGGAAAAGCATTATATCAAAGACGCGGGAAGTCATTATTCCCCGCTACTCTGCACTAGTGAGACCACACCTGGAGTACTGTGTACAATTCTGGGCACCATATTTCCAGAAGGCTATTGACAGGTTAGAACAGGTTCAGAGGAGGGCAACAAAGATGATACAGGGACTTCAGGACATGTCCTATGAGGACAGGCTGAAGGAACTGGGGCTGTTCAGTCTGGAGAAAAGAAGACTGAGGGGAGACATGATAGCAGTGTTTAGGTACATAAAGGGGTTCCATAGGGAAGATGGTCAGGAACTCTTTTCCATGGCTGCAGAAACAGGACCAGAAATAATGGGTACAAACTGCAGCTACATAGATTTCACTTAAATATAAGGAAAAACTTCCTGACGGTTAGATCTGTACAACAGTGGAACAGTCTACCTACGGAGGTTGTGAGTTCTCCATCTCTGGAGGTTTTTAAGAAGAGGCTGGACAGTCACCTCTCGGGGATGGTTTAATTGGTTTCCTGCATATTGCAGGGGGTTGGACTAGATGATCCATGTGGTCCCTTCCAACTCCAAAATTCTATGATTCTATAAGACTTAGAAGGCAAGGCCACGGGAATTGGTCATGTTGAGTGCTGGAAAAGGATAATTGATACAGAACATGCTAAGGAAAAAAAAAAAAAAAACCAGCTTTACCAGGAATCCTGTATGAGTTCAACTTTCATTTGGCATGTAAGTAAAAGCCAGAGTAGCACATGGGCTTAGAATGTGGCACTGTGACAAATCCAGAGAATCAGGGAAGGAAAAACTGGGTTGTAATTTAAATAGAGGCTGGCAAATTTCCAACCATTTCTCTCTTTCTCCCACCCACAGTGTTTGTATGAGTAACTAAGCAAGCATAGATCAACTCCATTTAATCTATTCTCTGTTTTCTTCTATTTTACCAACAGAAATTCTACTTTTGTCCTACCCTTACTCTCACTTCTATAAATAAATGCTTCAGAGCAGCAGTTTTAAAGAAAGAAAGGGGAAGTCATCAGAAAGTGATGTAACAGTGATGGTATTCCCTTATTTTTATCTTCAGCAAGAACATTGTTGGAGCTTGTGATCATAGCATTCCTCCCTACTCTCCCCATGACCCACATCACCAATGCACTGTGGAGATATGGTTCTTCCAACCTCAGAACTGTGAGTAAAGTTTCTGGAATGAATATAATCAGAGGAGAAAATTTAGCCAATATCCCCTTGGTTCTCTCCCCCACCCCCAACCTCTGCTGAACTACCCATGGGGAGATAACTGACAGAAAGCATTAACTCCCTCACCACACTGAGCACAACTGATGCATCAATAAAGTAACCACAAGCTCCTTTCTAGAGCGACAACTCAGTCTTATCCAACAGTGTACGTGTCCTTACAAGCAGAGGGACTATTCCAACATTTCACATGGCCAATAGTCAAATCACCTAGCCTTCTAGTTTAATTCTCAAGCAATCATTTGAAGTTCATGGCTTTTAACTTTTCGTAAGCATTTAAAACATACACACAAACCTTAAAGCTTGCTTTAAATAGGGAAATGAATGGAAAGGATGCATTCCCTTCTTTCCCATCATTTGTTTTCCTGCATTTGTGCTGTGTTCTCACACTTTTCACCTGTCTTTTCTCTTGAACAGCCCAAATGCTTCTCAACATCCTTGAAAAATTCTTAAGCTTCTGTGATCTCCTGAGCTGCTCTTTATTTAGCAATATCCAAGCTGCCACCAATGGTATTAATTTCCCAACCAGATTAGAAATGACACTCCTAGATAAATAAATCTAGATAAATAAATGCTCCTGATAGATAAATAAACAAATTTGCCTATGCCTGCTTTCAAAAAACCATCCTTGTCTGAAAGCAAGCTTTACTCTTGCTGTCAGTGGAAATTAAATAAAGGCTATGATCCAGGCTTATAAAATTCCGAAGGGCATGGAGACAATTTCTGGTCTTCCTTCTCATAAACATACATTCCCTCCCAGTGTCATCCCATAGACTTGACTGATAAGACAGGAGCAAAGAGAATGCTTTCATTCGTAACTAAGTTAGGGATGATGGAGTGACGGCTGCTAGCTCAGAAGGATTCTGAAAAGAATTTGGCTGATACATGGAGGAAAAGTCTGTGAACAATATTGGCTGTAATAGCTCAATCAACCTGTTCAGGGACAATACAAGCATGTCCTGGCTGATGCTGCTTCATGCCCTTTTAGGTTTTCCAAAGCTCTCTGACTGGAATGGCAGAAAGAAGATACTGGGCCAGTATCATCTTGTAGGATTCAATCATATTTCTGTAAACATGGCCGTAAGATTCCCTGGAGTTTCCTCTTCTCTCATGCATTTGTAGCTGAAATCTTGTTGCATAACTGACAGGTAGCACCGTGCTATTGATCATGTTGTCATTGCAAGGCAAAGAGATGATTTAATGTATTGGAATGAAAGAAGGGTGAGCCAATAAGGGGAATTGGGACAGATTGCAGCATACAATGGAAAATGGTTTTTAAGCAAGTTTTAATTGTCCATTATGCTTCGAGATTTCAAAGCTTGTTGTGGATTTAAAATGACAGGGGAAAAATGGTTTGTGGGCCCATCCCTTGTTTGATCATAACATTATATGAATCCAAGTCAAAAGCCACTGTAATGGAAAGGATTGCCAAGTTGGTTAGAATTGTCTCATTCTCATCAGCGGTCTTAACGGCTCTTGCTTTGCTTCCAAATGCAGCTGAATGATATTGATTACAGCCAGAGCATCATTTGCAGGATAGGCTAAGCATGCCATTAGAAGGAGAAGATGGTTAGAATAATTTACATGGGCCCCACTAATGTGGAAGCAGTTGAAAGACATGAGAATTCTAATATTCCCCCATCGCCCAAAAGAACAAATCTTTCTCTACAGTAACATGATGTCACCTATGGAAAAATAAGTTTCCACCAGAATCAGAAGGGTCCAATTCAGATGTCAAGATCAAGCAAGAGTGTTGGTCCACATCAAGAGTCCCCAAACTCTTCAGCCCATCTCTTCATGAATTTTCAGATTGTTCACTGACCCCCAAACATTTATTACATGAAAATAATGTAGTAAAGACTACCTGTGATGGAAGACATGAGTGAGGAGGTCCAAGGTCATAGGGAGTCGGAGAGGAATCTCAAGCCTTTCCTCAGCCCGCAGCCTGAATGTGTGAAAACTAAGAGGATGAGACTGGCACCACTGTAAGGAATTCAGTGTTTAGTCACTGTCATTGGGGGTTAGAGTTAGTCTGGCGAGATTTTGTCTAGTAGGTGTAAGCTAATAAAGTAACTGAACTATTCCTGAATCGTCCCGCTGAGTTTCTTGGGCTGAACCTGACACTACCTTAACTAATAGTGCTATGAATAATAATAACAACAACAATAATAATGGATAGTCTCATCGACCCTTAGGGGTCAATATTGACCTCTTGGGGAATCCTGGTCCACATCATTGATCATGCCCATTCAAAGGGGAATAACTAAAAAAACTTGGAAACTTTCATTCTTTTTTGCACGACATCCTAACAGATTCTTGGCTTGTTGCTCCCTTTACAAGCCAGAATCAGAAAATAGTATTTATTTTTAGCTTCTATCATTCCAGTGTTTAAATAACATTATATTTTATTTAAATTCTTTAGCTTATAAGCCACTTACAGCTAAACAATTCTTAAAAAGTGGAATATAACTTATAAATAATAACCACAGGTAAGTTGCTGGGTTTGCTTAGTCACTCCCTACTTTTCAAGGTTCCAGAAATGGAGATCTTTTCCAGCCTTAGGATCCTTTAGCTGGCAACATCTTGAGGGTTTCTCTCTCTTTGTCTTCACTTGAAAAGAACATCAGATGGTAGGATGATTTAGCTCAGTTGTGGTCTGGTGTATCAAAACAGGGCTTTTCCTAATCCTATCTGGAAATGTCACAGATCAAACCAGGTTGGTTTTTATTGTTGTTGCGGTTTGTTGGTCTGCATGCACTGCAGCCCAATACATTTTTGCAATACAATATAATCTGCTTTTGAAGAACCATCTCAAAACATCTGCAGTATGAAACGCTCAGGTTGTTTAGTGTTTTCTCCCTAATGAAGAGTTATACCTTACATGTACATCTGGCTCAACAGTTAAAGAAAAACACACATGCAACTGAGTTTGTCTTGTAGCAATAGCTACAACATTCCTTCTCCATTAATTAGAGTGCTGCTAAGCATTTGATCATTGTTTATGTCAGTGAAAAGAAATGGAACTAGTTGCTGTCCACTAATTATAATTCACCACCCCCACCCATTCCCAGAGACATACTGACTGTGAAATATGGTAGGCAAACTAATTAAAACTTGACAGATTCCATCTTTGAGACAAGTCTCCCAGGACAACAATTTGCCTATCATTAAGGAGATGCTTGGTCTTTCAAAAAAGCACCTTGTCTACAACTCATGAAGTGTCACAGTAAATGGTTTATATTATCATCACAGCAACCAAATCACCTAGGTACTTAGAGTCTCACACCTACCCCCAATTCTCCTTTCCTTCCTTCCTTCCTTCCTTCCTTCCTTCCTTCCTTCCTTCCTTCCTTCCTTCCTTCCTTCCTTCCTTCCTTCCTTCCTCCATCCCTCTTGATCTTTTTTTTTACTAAAATTCAAAGAATTGCTCAGATGCTTTTCAGAGTGGAATGCAGGGATCTGGTTTGATCCTCTTGATAACCTCTTGTAATACTAGATAACAGATGACCTAGGACTTAAGTACAATACTTTTGTTTCTGATTCTCAAGATACTAACGACTGATATGACAACATGTTTCTCAATCCTTTGCATCTCCTTGTCTGACTGCTGAGTTAAAACTCTACATGTAAAGGTAAGACGCAATTACAGAATTCTGTTATGTCCACAGTGGAAAATAAATTACATTTTGATTGGTATATGAAGAATTACTTATGACATAGCAGAGATAATATGCTAGCACAGGAATGGGAAGAGATTTACAGTAGGATGAAAAAGAAAATACTTGAGGGCTCAGAGTATCTGTATTTTTCTTTGATCTAGTTTTATAGATTTATCCTTTAATGTATTACCTATAGAAATACTCTTGTGTCATTACATGGAAAGCAAAAGATGCACCTACATCTACAGCCACTTAAGATAACTTCAGCCCCAAAGTTCTTACACATTCAGCCACCAATCTTATTCTTGTGGAATTTCCTGCACTTATTTAACTCTCTCATTTATACACAGAGAGATTCACCCAAAACTGCCTAATCACTTTTCTCTTTCATTTTGGGCACCATGCATTTCTTTCGATTCCTTCAAGGTAGATCTGTATAACGTATCATCCATCTGTCCAAACTAAACTCCAACTGTTGTGTGTTTATTACTGCCTCTGAAGTTGACAAACTCAACTTTCCTACTGCTACAATCCCAGCAGCAAGAAAGCAGTCACAAAACTGAGCTGGTGGACTTACTGTATACATCCGAGCTCATTCTAAATGTTGGGAGTTATTTCTGATCAGGGTATTCCCCATGGTTGCCATCATCTGATTTCAATATGATTCTTTTCACCCATGAAGTTTTAATGGACACCTAGGTATGCTGGGACTGAAGGACTACTACTGGATTCCATGTTAAAACACAGGCAGTGAAGAAATTACACACTAAAACACACAGTAAAGAAATTATCTTAGTGCTTATTTTGCCTTACTTCCAGATCTTGAAATGCAGAATTATACTGGGACCATGTTCTCTTTTAAGGCCTCACCTGTCACCTTGACTTTAGAGACTTGAGGAAAGTTATTAAAGATTTAAATATGATTCTTTTAACAACCCTGAGAACTCATGCAAAAAAAGCCAGTCTTTTCAAAGTAAGACAATATCAAAACACAACATCTGCATTATCATCTTCAGAAAAGTATAAATTCGCTTTTTTTTATTATAAATTTTTGTAAAATGCTTCATAGTATATGCCATTTAGGGAGGCACATGTGCACCACCATTCCCTTGTACAACTCTAAGGTATTTCAGTGATGCTTGTACACTACAACTTTTTCATGCATTAATCATACTGACCCCGTAACAATATGCATCAATGTATCGACACATACTGAACCCAACAAGCCTATTTGTTCTGCCAAACTGCCTCAGTAAAAACAATGGCTTAAAAGTAAGCCTAAGCACTGACACTGCTTGCAAGAACCAGTGTTCAGATGTTCACCAGCAACAACCTGACGCTCAATTAATCTTTTATCAAGACAAAAGACAAGTGGAAATCTTACCTCTAGTCCATTATAGGTGTGGACAGAAAAGAAAAGAGGTGCAGGAATCTGAACCTTGTTTTCACTATAAATAGGTCTTATGTTTGATATATAGCAGTCACCTGAACTCTTTCACTACGTCTTCATTAGCTTTTCTACAATACATCTACTTCTCAGATCTATTTCTCGCATCTTTGAGTATCTGTTTACCTGTTTCCAGTCTGGCTTGCCTGAAGGAGCCTGAGCCAGATGAACATGGTAGGGATCTTCTTTCAAGGCTGAGAATATTCTACCATCAGCAGTGAATTTTTAAAGTCTTTTCTAAATGAAGTCTTAACAGGAAATCAAATTTTTAAAAAGCGTCTTAGGAAGTCCTTTACTATGATTAATTCTGTAGGAAGGGGGCTACAACCTCAGAAGTCATGTTTTACACATGCTTGACATGTTCTTAAGTAAATGAGGGAATGAGGGAACAATAAAGAAGAGATCAACTGCTGTTCACTAGAACAAGGAGAGATGTAGGGAGGGAGAAAAGCTTCCTTATGGGATTAATTTGGGCCAAAAGAAATAATTCTGGATTGCCCTTCCCATGATGGAGATACAAACACTCCCATCCTCCATTTCCATACTGATGGAAAACATCAGTATGACAGGTACCCTCCATGTAGCAATACAGAACCTTGATTTGCAGAATCCATTTTCAGATGTGGAACCATACCATGTTGACTACATTTGTGTGGAACATCTACATCATAAAAAAACTTAATGTTAGGTAATGGAAATGGGACTGCCCAACATGGCTCTACTGCACAGAAATTATTGCTTAGTGAAGTGACCCCTGCTCCCTATTCATCAATGGAAAAAAAGAGTCATAGCCATGTTTGTTGCTGGCAGTATTATCTAGGACTCGGTTTCCGTTGTACAACCCATGCCTAGCTTTCATTTTCTGGCCCTTAGAGCCCCTTTTGATCACAACTGCTGAAAATCCCAACACAATTTCCTACCATTTTGATGTGGGAATTATACAAAAACTGGAGGATGTCCTGCAGTGTAAAATCGGCACTTAATAAGAATAATATAATAAAGAACAATAATATAATAAAGCACAATCAATTGAAATAAAGGGAAAATAGCTAAACTAGAAAATCCCTCTAGTTATCTTCTCTTCTTTCACAATATGCTGGTTTAGGAGAAGGAAAGGGAAAACAGTTGTCCAGTTGGGTTTCATAACTGGCACCAGACCTTATGCCTTCTTCTGTCTATAAGATTCACCAAGTTTTATGACCGTTTGGAGTCAAACACATCAATATCCCTGGTCTGTTTTATCTAAATTTTACATTTAAAAAAAATCCTCTGATTCTATAGTGCTAGGATACAACTGTTTATATTCTGCCTCCTTATCTGAGGGATCCTTCTGAGGGATCCTTCTCTTCCTCCCTCTTGCTAAAAATATCTGCAGTTCTTAAACCTGGTTTGGATGAATAGCAATTGTTCTCTTTTAATTTTCATGGTGTTGTTGTTGTTGTTATTGTTGTTGTTTGCCTACCCCATTCAGTGGCCTGAAATCAGCAAGGCCTCAGATGGCTGTTGCCATGGAAACCCTGTTCATTCAACACTAGCCTATAATGAAGACAATGTGCTTTCCATTTAGATGAGTTTCAGAGCAAAACAGAAAGAAAGAGACTTCTTTAACAGCTCTACAGAATGCAGGCCAACATAATCAGATTTCTGTACCACCAGTTACACCATGGTTTGTGTGGTGCTATTGGTGAGAATGTCACAGCTACATTCAGTCACAATTATGGCAGTGCTTAAATTAACCAAATGGGAGATTTTGTCTCTTATGTTTCAGACGCTCTTCTAAAGAAGATGGAAATATGCTTTTTCACTATGCAAAAGCAGAAAATAGCTTTTGTTATTATTATTGTTGTTACATTTTATCATTTTTCAGTTCTTAAGTAGGAATGGAAGACTTTTTTTAAAAAAAAAGATACTTAAAATAGACTACGTAATTACTTACTGATAAAATACATTCAGTAATTCACACATTTTAAACCCTGACTAGCATTCATTTGTCTTTGCAATGGCTCAGTTCAGAACTGGACAAATTAGATCAGTACTACTTAGCAGAATTACATCACAAATGCAGGACATTTCAAGAAACCTAAATCTATTCCTAACTATGTCACTATGCCTTTTACTGAATTTTGTGTAATATACCAGGAAGCTATTAGAAAGCAAGAGAGAAATCAAAAAGCTTCAGAGTTCGGCTCATTTCTCTCACTTGGTGTTTGCTCAAGATTACATTTTATAGACATTCAAGTCAGAACCTTTGGGGCAAAAAAAAAAAAAAATCAAATTAAGTATCAATCAGGTAAATATATTGTCCAATTTTGGGTTTACTAGTTGCAGACATTTCTCAGCCTCATCACACAGAATTAAAGCTGGTTCTGAGATTGAGACCGGCCTAGTAGCCATTTTCTAAAGCAATCAACAGTTGTTATCTACGTCCCCTTTACAGGAGAGAAACTTCCTCTCCTTTACATCAAAAGAACATGAAAACAAGAGCCAGAATTTTCTCACCCGAATTTGCCTGTATATAGGTTTCATATTTGAGGGTAGAGAGTTCCTGCTTGAATTCTTGTACCAAAACTTCCCTTCTTTCTAATCAGCAGTCTAAGAGACCCTCTTCCCAGTCCAAGCTACTAGCAGAAAGGCAAGACATGGGAACAGTAACACCAATTTCATGTTAAAATAAGACATCTAAATTCAAAATGCTTTCCCTTCTACATAGCTAATTATAAAGCTACATATATAATAAACAGTAACTGTAGATGTGTTCTTGACTGCTCTTGGACCAGGGAGCAGTGGGGATATTTGACATCTAGCTAAAGTTCTCCCAAGCCTTTGGATAGGGTGTCATGGCCAGTTGCAACTCAGAAGAGTCTGACCCAAAAGAGCCTGCTTGTTCAATTTTACACTGATTTTATGAAATTTTAAATATTTGGCATTGACCTGTAATTGTAGTAAACTGATTAACAATATTATATCTGAAATATTTTAATATTTTATTAAATTAGTAATTCAGTAGCTTAGTAGCT
Organism: Liasis olivaceus; assembly: GCA_030867105.1. Lineage (NCBI taxonomy): Eukaryota > Metazoa > Chordata > Lepidosauria > Squamata > Pythonidae > Liasis > Liasis olivaceus. The sequence goes on from CM061353.1 coordinate 6,939,373, forward strand.
TAACAATATAAGTAACGTAGCATGCTATTCTTTTAGGACTACTAAATTAGTAGCTCAGCATCTTATTAACCTAATATTTTATTCATTTAGTAATTCAGCAACTTAGAGATTTAAGTATTTTAGATCTTCCCTAGAATGTTAATGTTTTCATTTATACTATATTTAATTTATCTTATTCTGTGTAACTTGTTCAGAAGTTTCCATCCTAAACTCTATTTTCTGTCATAAAACTGTGCATAATTTTGGGCAGTAACCATAATAAAGGTGAAGGTCTGATTAATTCATGGCCTCTGGAAATGCTCCTCTCTCCCAGTGAAAAGTGCATGAACTGAAAAACTTCCATGCCTAAAAATATGCATGGCTTCACTTGTTTTCCAACTGAATATTGAATACTATACTGTGATCTTCCTGTCTTCTGAATACCAGATATAAATATCTCTTGTTTTCCCATATCTGGTAATCAGTGTGACCTTAACAGTGCATTTAGCATATCATGTGGGTTCAACAGATGGAGAATATGCTGGTATATGTAGTGCTTTACATGATTCCCAGCCTTCAAACTGGGAGAAAAGAAGCAACCAGTTATTTTAAGACATAAACTGGCTCAAAGACAAATTCATAAAGAATTAATTGCATTCATAAATGCTGCATTTATAAACCAGATGAGGGAAAAGTTTGGAGCTTTCACGTTAGATGTTTCTTAAGGAAGAGTGAAGGAGTCAAATGCATACTTAGGACTTTCTCTTCTGTGCTATATTAGAAAGAGTAATTGATGTCACACTTTTACATTTTTGCTGCCAATCAAGGGGAAACCAAACACTGCTCCAGAACATCTGGGTTAGTTCATACATTCAAATGAAATATTCAGTTAACATAATATCCAGTGGTGATTTGCAAGCGTGAGTACTTCTTCTCATACAGTAACCCAGATGCCATGATTTTCAATGGATTCCCTTCACCCTTTCGATAGGCACTGTTATAATTAAACTCAAACAGGATTATGTTTGATATTCACACTTTATCTCCTTTGCTTATAACACTACATAGAGGTATGCACTAAAGGAAGAGGGGTTGATTTTTATTTCCTTAGTACTCTTCATAAAATAGATACTGAATAACAGAAATAATGGGTAAAAACAATATTGTCAATTCACAGAACAATCAAAACCATCTGTCTTGCACAAATAATCAACTCCAAATGACTAGGCTCATTACATCAGAGGATGATTGTGCTGATAAATTAAGTAAAATCTCTCTTGAGTTGAGTTGGACTCTTGATGACTACATGGTCATGCCCATGCTCTTCTGAGATGTTTTTTTTTTACTTTCCAGTTGACCCTACCACTTTGGGATTTCATGCTTTCTCATCCAAATACTACTCAGGTCTGGCTCTGCCTAGCTTTTCCAGATCAACCAAGGTCAGCTAGGTCCTGCTATCGACTGTACTAGTCATATCAACAGGGCCATGTATAAATGATGATGTAAAGATAAGAGAGTGGTTGGCTCTGACAGTTCTTGAAACTTTCTGGCTCCATACAAATATTATTTCTAGCAGTGGGGGACTGAGAATCATAAGAATCTGTCAAGCTGAAATCTTTAGGACACATAATGATGAATAACTTGGGTTTGTTACTCACAGTATGCGCAACAACAAACAAACAAATAAAAAAACAGGCTCCCTAATGAGAACATCTGTAGTTCTATTCCCCTCCCACTTTTTTATTTCATACCTCACATTTTTAATTTTTAAGACAACTTACACAACCAGAATAAATTGCCATAGAGTATGCTTCTTAAAAGAGCCCAAACCCACAATTTTTTCCCTCTTTCAGAAATGTTAAAATTGATTCTCAGTATAGAACTACAGCAGAGCTGAAAATCATACTGAATTCAAAAGTTTACATATTTAATTTGCAATAATTGTTTGGCTTGCCAAATGACTAAGAATTCAGAAGAAAATATCCCCCAATAATCACCATCACGACTAAGACAATTTTCATAGCAAAATGTTACTGAAAGTTGATAATAACTATCTGGGAAGAGGTGGTTCAGCTTTGGACATTCAGTATTGTCATCATAACAAGTCATCCTCAGTAGCTTTATCTTCCAGGATATTTGTCCAATTTTCTTTTTAAAACGATCTACATTGTTGTTACCATAAGTTAAGATCCAAAATTCCACAGTTGAACTATATGCTAGTTAGCGGTGACTAAATTTGAAATATCAATAAATGCTATGTGTAAAAAGATACTGCTTTGTCTATCCTGAGTCTCCCACCATTTAATTTTACTGAATGACTGGATTCGAGTACTATGATGCAAATTAAAAGAACTCTATCCATTCTCTTTATACCATATGTAATTCTATAAGTGTTTTTCATGTCTCTCATTACTCATTCTTCTAAAAAAACCCAGACAAAACCTTGTTCCAAGCCTCCAATTACTTAGTTTGTCTTTTGCACATGTTTTCAATGTCTTCATTTTTTTTTTGACATGGAGACACCAGAATTTACAATATTCTGAACAGTCCTGCATCATACTGACTCTCAATCCATATGTTTGCGGATCAGTGGGCTGAGGTACCACATGTTAGTATATAAATTTCATTCTCCAATATTTTATATAAATTTAATAAAAAGGTAAACCTAACTCTTAAAAAATACTGTAAGTCAATATTCATCATAATGACCTTCATTATATGCCATAATCTAACATTTCCTGAAGCATAATAATAATATGTTTAAGCACAATGTCCGATACTACATACATTTAGTTGTGCCAGGTTTATAAGCACTAAACGCTAAGCTGTTTTAAATCCCTAATATAAATACTTGGGCATGACGTTGACTTGTTTTGCACTCTATGTGCAAGTGTAGAGTGGGATGTTCTGAGCAAACAGTATTATATAGTGTGCCTATAATATTGCAAGCAGTAGGGATGGTTTAATTTTATGTCACAACACCCTAATGACTTTATTGTTTCAACTTCCATTCCAATTTTAATTGCTTTTATTGTTTAAACACCTATATTATCAGAGAGCTGCACATGAATGGTTACTGGATAATTTACTTACATTACAGAAGACTAATTTAATGAAAGGGTAGGCATTTCTCTAACTGTTCTACCATTTCAGTCTCCCAGCGTATCCTAGAATTTATTGCTAAGCGCTTGCTAAGATATAAACAGCATACCAAGTCACACTAGTTCATGGTTTACAGAGGGGGGTCCAAGGTACACAAATAAATGTCAAACATACAAACTGTAAGATTAAAACAAAATCCCAAAATGTCTATAATCCTAGCAATAGTAATGAAAACTGAGTACAAGTAAGAAACATATCTAAATTGTTCTATGATCAAACAGTAGGATACTCAGATGGAACAAATTTCAAAGTTGTTGGACAGACACACTGTTATATAAAGACTGGGCTCAGATAGTCACCAGAAGTTTCTTTTTGCTGATTTCCAGACGGAACATTGAGGAATTTATGAATGTAACTGCAGGAGATACTAAATCTAAATCAGATTTGTGATGGAGGTTAGTTTGGGATGTTCTGTGACCTAGCATTGCCTCTTCTTCCAAATCTCTTATTTCACAAATTTCCTCTCCTCTGGAGCATTCTTTTTAAATATATTTGATTGTTTATTTAGGTTATACTTTATATCCTCTGCCTGTAAATGAAGTCAATATGGTCTTCTGTACACTCTCTCCCATTTGCCAAAATGGTCAATCTTCCTGTGCTGCTAGCTGGGATGACCCTGAACTCCTGGATGAACTCAGGGCTCACTAATCCTGCAATCCACCCCAAACTCATTAGAAGTAAAACTGAGTAAAAGAGGTTGGTCCTCAAAACCTTACAAGGTTGAAAATTTTGGACCTATTTTGGCCTGAGGGGTCTACTGTTGACTGTGGCAACCTAGGATGTCATCTCTTCTCCAACACAACTACAATCCCCACGATCTTGTGTGGCTACTGCCACAACTAATTTAATTGAATGTTCAACAGTCAGAGAGCTGGCATCAACAGGAGCCAATACAGTAAGGCTTTTCAATTATTTGAGTATTGGAATCGAACAATGACTATATGAATTTTGCATCTATTTTATAAATCTGGTATTCATGTAAACAAATAATTCCATTAAAAGTGAAGACAAGTTAGATGCTGGGAAAAACCAGGAACCATGCAGTTACCAGCACAATTTATGGAACTCTATGAAACTGTCAAATCACTTACTGTGATTAGTTTATCAACAACATCTATGGAATAACAGACCATAATCCAAAAAGAAAAAGAAAGGCAATCTGAATTGATTTATACAAGAGTTAGATATAAAATAATGATTGTAATTAGAGACAGAAGCTAATATTATTTAAACCTAACACTAGAAGGCAAACTTTATTCTGAACGTTTGAAAGAAGTGGCTATTAAAAATTTGTTACTTTACTCATTTTGTAATACTGCTATATGGGGAATGCAAAGTGTTTTGCAACTGAATCAGTTCAAGTGGGAAACCATTGTTTTGTGCAAAACAAGGTCTTTCAAAGTTGACAGATTTTTTTTTTAAACATCCCAGGAGCTTTGAAAGAAGTAAAGATTTATACGGTTTCCAAAATACCGATTAAAGATTGTAATCTAGAAAAAAACTCTGGGCCTAGATTGGTCACTTTTTCAATTGTTTATAACTGTAATTGCCTTGTTTTCTTTAGATAAATACCTGTTGCTCAAGTCTTTAATTATGACTTTATTTGTGTGATATTTGCATTACACACACACACACACAAAGAAATGAACACTATTTAGTTCCCTCGTTCATACTCATGACTGTAGTATCAAGTAAACATTTGCATGTGTACATAACCCATGCACAAGGATATGAAAGTTGCATGGGTGGCCTGATCACATCACAAATAAGATTTTCATATCTTCCATCAAACCAAATAATAACACTTGAACATTTAGGGAACCTATTCAGTCCAGAGTCTTCTTATTTGCCCCTCAGCATTCAAGTATTCAGAAATAGCTTGCATCTGGCAACCCATGACATTCTGTTTAAGTATCATGGCTAATAGCTGTTGACAGTCTTATCCTCCATTTATAGACTCTTTGGATAAAAGGAGAAGATTGCATCTTGTTTCCAACTTCTCAGAAACGTTGTTTTTAATATAAATTAACTGCAGATGAGTTAGCAATATTGTGTGTTCGTGCAAATAAATATATAAATAAAGATTTAGGTCCATTATAAACCTTAATGAAGAATGACATACATACCCTTCCTCTCTTCAAAGGAAACACAGATATGTTTATCCCTTGCGTATTATAAATGTAAATACCTTTGCCTTACCATCAGAGTCTCCTGCTGATAGGAATCATAATGAAGTTTGTGTGATCTGTACAAAGAATGTCTTATTTTTTTCTTTGGTATCAAGGGACCTTTTTTAATGCTTTTGATCTTCAGTGCTGGAGAACCCTCTTTTTCTGTATTGTAGGACCATGTGAAAAAAAGAGTTGCAACAAGAATTGGATTCATCATTATTCTGTAGGTCCCTCCAGCAAAGGAAGGGTCAAGTTCTAATATAATTATTTGAGGAAGCAGACCCAGATTCAAATCCACTTTCACCCATGAAAGCTCACTAGGTGTCTTTAAGCAGTCATTCCCACTCAGCCCAATTTTTTTCTTTTTTCCACAGACAAGTGTTATATTTTCTACCCTGGATTCCTGGAAGGAAGATGGGGAAAAGAGAACTGTATGTCTGTATGTATATGTATATATATATGAAATAATTTACATAAGGGAGCAGAGAAAGGGGAAGATTAGACCACTTCTAATTTGGAAAAGTTTTTCTGGTTACCCAACGTAATTTTCAATTCTCACAGATTAAAGAAATTATATTTATTCAGATATCCAGAAATGGGCAAAAATGCTTCTCAGAAATATCCAGAATGTGGTATCTCCATAAAACAGATCCATTAAAATCAACATGACCTGCACACATAATGTTACAGAGGACCCCTGGCCTTGAGTATGTCCTGGGAATTTCCACCACCCATGTTTTCGATAAATAAAGCCCATGAATCTTAATTAATTCAGAACAACTGAATTGTTTAGAGCCTCCCACCTATCAGGTTTCATCCCAGGCATGGGAAAACAAATCGATTCTCTGGACGCTCTATGGCATATTTAGGAACCTGAAGCTTCAAAGATACAACATTTCTACATAACTTGCTTTTATGGCAGAGAAGAAAGAAACCATATAGCCAAAGTAGATCAGCATCCAGCAGTACACAGAAATCAGCCTTATACATAAGCCTGCTGCAAGGTTTACATTCTAGGACTTTCCTTCCTGTCTGTTTCAATCAACAAAAAGTTGGCTGCTCTCTTCCTGACCTTAAGACTGGAAGACATCTGGTCAATGTTTACAAAGCTAGTCTGTCTTGTCTGAGAACCACTGGCTCCCACCTCACAATCTTCAGTCCTTACACCTTCCCCCACCTACAGAAGCTTAGAGAAGCCATTTTGCCCAGGACAACAATTCCAAAGGGCTTCTAAAGAGCCTACTGGAGTTGGGCGGTCAATAAATTTAAATAAGTAAATAAATAAATTTAAAAGTATTTTCTTTCTGCTTTCCAATGCAGTTATACTGAGATGCAACTAAAGGAATTTATAAGCCAGCCAGCAAGAACCATTGCTGTCAGTAAATTTCAGACAGCTTTTCTTGAAGAACATTTCTGTCTTTTTTTATCTTAAAGAAGGTAGGGATCTGATTATTCCTTTTTACTGACATTTTGTAAATACCGTTGGAGAGGAGATAGAACAAGACTTGCCTCTTTGGCATATAATAAGACTTGTTAGTTGTTGTTTTAATCCAATCTTTGGCTCTTCAGTTTACCATTTTTATTTTTATCCATGTCCAAGGAAACATTTGGAAATGCATAAAAGACCACTGGGGGTCCTCAGACCACAACCTAAGAATCAGAGACCGGGAATGTAAATACTTGCAAATCACTGGCTAGAATAGCCCCTTCCCCCTCCTCCTCTATAAGAATACTAGGGTTTTCTCTTTGCAATCATTCTAATGTTGATCTCCAAAAGAACCCCCTGTTTATATTCTCAGACCAGAACGAATCTGTTTAATTACCTGCTGCATTCTTTTAGCCTCTAGCTAATAACTGATTAAACCAAATTTGGAAAAGGCTTCCTTTATTGTTGCTTTTCCTGATACCACATTTTGTTTTCCCCCAGCAGTAAATGCACACACCCTTGACTGCAAAACCTGCAGGTAAAAGAACCAGAATCAGAATCCTAAGCAGTGAGTCTCTGGAAGATCTGATGTCATTTACTTTTCCACCAGCCACTATAAATGACGGTATTTTGAGCTTGATATAAATTGTTGGCACATTGCTTCAAATAAATGCATTGGTTAAAAAGAAGAAGCAGAACTGATGCAAAAGTAGTGGGAATACAACAGTAAATAATATGACAATTTGAGTGCAAGCTCACAAAGAGTTTACAGAATTGATAATGGGACACTGGACTGGTTGCTGTTTCTTTCATTCCCTCCGATAATGTTGTGCTTCTCATTAATCTGTTGGTTGCCTAGGAAGATATTTGAACACCTTGTAGATCTATAAAAAAATGTGAGTTCTGTTCAGTGAATCCTCCCAAATTAAGATAACACAGTTAGGTTATACAATAGCAATTCAGTGAAAATAAATATCTAACCTGGTTAATTCTAAGGCAGTAGAAGCACGTCAGAACTGATGTTCATGTATTATAAAAGAACCCAAGGAAAAGGCTATTTACTTAGCTCTTATAAAATTGCTGTGCTTTGCTGAATCAAGATTTGTGTTTTCTTCAGAAACGCTATTTCTAGATTAGCTAATTAAACCCTTAGCTCTTGAACAATTTAGCTAGATTTCCTGGAGCAATATGCTCAAAACATAGCTAATTCATTATACAAAAGTAATTACTTTTATATACACTCCCTAGCATGTATGTATGTATGTGTGTGTGTTTACTGTATATATGTGTATGTATATGTATATGTACATATATATTCATTCCCTAGCTGGATAAATTTAAATGGATTGCTTAAATAACAACTGACTGGATACACACTCAAGAACTAAGCCAAGCTCCTTCATCTTAAAAGTAAAGCTCACCAAGAATAAAGCAGAACACCTGAACTTTTTATTACTGAAATACATGCGGCAAAAATGATCCCAATTGTATATTAATTCATTATATATTATCACATATTATCTCATTAATCCTCAATGATGTTTTATGGAGAAACCAGACCAAAAAAAAGAACCAAATTTCTCAGGCCCACAAGAGGGAAGCAAGAGGAAAAATAGGAAACATCAGGGACAGATGATGCAAACAGAGATTTAGAGGGAGGTGAGATTCCATTCACCTGCAATATAGTCCCATTGCACTAAATAAGATTTTATTCCGAGCAGACAGATCTATGCTACATGTAATACTTGTCAATAACTTTGTGGGAAAAGGACTTTTGGACTTGGATCTGAAGAAACAGGGAGGCACAGATCCATGTGAATGCTCAGATAGAAATTCAAAAACACATTCACACCACCATTAATTTTCAAATTAAACAAAAAAGATACTTCACCACAGGGAAGAAAAAAAATAGCTCCCAGAAACAGATTCTAACTCACAAGTTAAAACTATTTTTAAAAGGAAAAAAAAAGCCTATTTAAGTTTATCCTCCAGCGATGAAATTATTTGTATGACTTCTGAAACTTAATTCTAAAAGTGATGACCAACAAAATAAGCTTCCTGGAAGGCAGCTGGATTTCCACATCGTAGATGGTCTTCTCACATGCAGAGAGGCAGAGGCGAATCACCTACAGCCTTAAGCAAGCTGCCATGGACTATGCAGCCATGTCATCTCATCCCAGCTGAAATTCCAGTTTAAGTAACAAGACTTCAGATAGAATGGACTAAATAGCTTCTCTCTCTCTCTCTCATTTTTTAACTAGCATTCTCCTATCAGCTAAAATGAGCTGCCCATCATACATGACTTGCTGTATATCCTGCCCAAGCCTTGATCAGTCAGATGAGTTATACTGAGTTATCCTCAAAAGGAGTGCAGCAGGAAGCAGCATCTGCCTAACTTTGATCAGGCTTGGAAGTTAAACAGGGTAGGAAATAGTTAGCACTTGGATGGGAATCACCCAAGAACCTCAGGGCTATAGGCTACACTGGGAAGTTCAAAAACAAGATGCTGGCAAACCACTTCCATAATTTTGCCAAGAACACTATGTTGTATCCATGTGGTCATCAGGACTTGAGTTTAACCCAAAGGTTTCTTTACCTTTACTGCAATAGGAAGAATCACCATAGATCGGTTTCTGATAAGGAAAGGGACGTTTTGATGGAGCAAAATCTTGGCCACTAAGGTGTGGACTTGGCTAGAGTACAGCCAAGCAAAATATATCTGGACCTTGGATACAATACTGAATTCTCACCTGTGGTAGGGCAAACAGGTGTGGCAGGTTTTCTGAGATCTTATCAGGGCTGACCAACTCCTGCTCTTTGGGAAGTCATTACTTTATTCTCCAGGTTTTGGTTCTTGGAATGAGGAACTGAATAATAAGGACTATTTCAGGAAAGACTAATGGTTCAGAAGAAGTGGCTGGAGTGGGTTGAAATCACTCTTTCATAATTACCAAATTTTATCCATAACACTTCTAGTTACATTTGCGCCCAAAGGTTTGGTAGAGTTATGCTGAAGATGAAAAGTGCCAGACTTATTGAAACAGAAGAACAACTATGGCTGCATATCAACCCACATTCTATGGAACAGCAGAATCCAGTTTGTTTCAGAAACTCATATTGCTCTAAAAACAACAAGAACAACCCAGGTCTTATGCCAAAGGCAACCCAGGGTTCCCAGCAACCACAACTGCTGAAAAAAGGTAGCATGGTTTCCCACTGTTTTGACCAACACACACACACACACACACACACACACAGATTGCATAAGCCCTACAGTAGACTTAACATAACTGAACAAACAAATCTGCTTTAAAATAAAAGAAAATGCAGAAAATCCTGCCCTCACTTATGTAGGTAGCATTGCTTTGTCCTTGTTGCCTAAATGTGCCACCCTCTCTCAAGCCATCAAAGATTGCAGGCTCCTGCTTTACGATTCTGCAGATTAAGTCTGAGACTGCTGAAATCTCAGAACCCAGGAGAATAGGATTTTCAGTGGTTGGAGGCCAAGTTTTAATAACCTGAATAGATCCTTTTACTCCACACACACACACCCCTACCTCACATTTGCAGGGTAAGGGAAATTATGCCATTTGATAAATTTGTAACACATTCAAGTTTCACTGAATCTTTGTTGTTTAGGTGAAGGGTAAATATCTTTGCTTCTAAACCAAGGAGTGGACAACATTCACATCATTAGCTATTCTTGCTGCCTTGAGGCTAAACCATGGAAATGATCTCTGAATGACTGAACTGGAAAAGGAAGAAAGGAAGAAAAAGAAACTGTCTATTTTCAGAGCCTTACTAACATTTCAGAAACCTTACCTTAACTTTTTGAGACACACTTATTACTTTTGCCTTTCACCTAGTCAATATGCTGCTGTATACTTAGCATAGGAGTTAATCCACCCTTGGTGACCGAGACCCAATTACAAATGAATGCACTATTTCCCTCTTGTTGACTAAAAGGGGTTCTCCTACATAGTAAATTAGGTAATATATTTGTACCTTACTGCAGCAAAGGTCAGAATTCATTTATAGCCAACAAACTACTAACATTCACTTATAATGCAGAGTATCTGCCTCTCTGCTTTCCTTGCTGGAGTTAGCAAACTAATATCTGATCTGTTCCCTTAGCCTTCAGTTAACCTTGTAACAATGCCAATGACCTGAAAGCAGTCTGGCTTGCTATTCATTGATTTAGTAGAAGTCAGGTTTTTTGCACCAGAATGCATTATCGTCTCAGCATTTTTAAAAGGTCTGTATAAAATGAAACGGATAAAAATCAGCTCCTAAGAGGTGGCAGAGGGGAGTGGGAAGCAAGCAAAGCATTTGATTCTCTTGGTAGCTATAAACTGACATTAAATCAAAGTTGAGTCTATGCAATACTACAAGAGGAAGAGACAGAGTGCGTATATATAATACTATACAATATGTGTAATACACACACACACATTGACAAGGTACTTATATATCTCACAGCCTCATAATTTAATAGATATATAGAAAGATGCCCTCTATTGTACTGGATCTTGTATCCAGGTTAACTTGTATTTTTTCCAAGGTTCTACGGAAAAGATTTCTGGGGTTTCAACTTCCAAAACCTGACAGCCTAGAGAAAATGCTGTACCCTTCTTGTTATATCAAAAGGTTCCTTCTCAAGATGATTGTTTTACTCTTCAGATGAAACCTGTTGATATGACAAGGAAGGTGCACCTCCAATCAGGCAGCAAAGACACTGGTTGTTTTATTTATTTTTTTAAGCAATCCTATTGCAGCGGAGCAAGACACACAACACTGCATAGCTCCAAAATCCACAATCCACACACAAATAACCACCAGACTAATCTCTTTTGGGATAAGCAACATTATGCAAAGTGCCTAACACCAGAATCCAGTGGTGATTTAAGACTCAGAGATGGGCGTTGGGATCCAAGAACTTCACTCTACATCAAGATGAATCTGCAGGAATCAGTCACCTTGGGTAACTGGATACAATGTACACAAGGTGAGTGAGAAAGGACTAGAGTAGCTGGCTGGTAACCTAGTCTTCTCCTTCTGTGCATCATGTGAAATTCTCAACTGACCAAAGCCTTGGTGGATGGTGGAGATCAATATCTATGGTCCCATCTGATATTTCCTTCTCTTTTTTTCATAGCTGATACTTTTAATTTATTTTGCTGGCTATTTCTTACTCCTTTCCTGCATTCTGCATAATGCTGCTTGTCCTGAAAGGGAACAGCACAATAGATACGTAAGTAAGGAGGTGGGGTTGTAGATAGAGGTAAAGACATCTTGAAGTGGAACTTGATCTCTGGTGTCTACATGGACATCACCACACAGTTTATATCACAGCAATATAAAGGTGGTTTGCCTTCCTTCAATTATCAAGATTCCAAATTCTTCAGAGATTTACATGTCATCACAAACATCTTCAAGACAGACTGGCATTCTTTTGGCAGCCAGTGAAGGTCTCTGAAAACCAGAGAGATGCAGTTTCTCAATAATGTTCCTGATAGCAGCTCAGAAGGTTTTTTTGCACTACCGGTAGCTTCTGCAGAGCCTTTAAGGGCATGAAGAAAGGGACTCAGAGTCATCCCATTCAGAAGCTCAGGGCACAGCCAAATGGCTGCATTGATGTGCATTCCTCTAGCAGAAAAGTTGCTGATTTAATTTGTTCTGTTCCAGTAGCAATAATAAGACAGACAGTTCATGCCATCCTTACAGCTTTAATGCTGGACAATTTTTAATGGTGACTGTTTCCCCACCCACAGCATAATCTGCTAAAACAACCAGAAAGGGCTCTCTTTGATAAGTGATGGGGTGGGATTATGTAACTGTGGGCAGGTGCCTAGGATAGAGCATTTCTCCACCTTTCACACTGCTTGGTGGGAGGTTGTTGGTATGTGGGGTCTCCGTTCTGATGAGGTGTCACTCAGACTTTTTCTGAACATGGGTCTTGTGATCTTCCAGAAGAGTGGAAAACCTGTGTCAAAAAGAGCCAACAGGATGAAAAGGGGTGGGGGGAATGAAGGATGGAGGAAGTTCTCCAGCAGATCAGGAAAACTTTCCCCCTAAAAGGTGAAACAGGCAAAACTCTTGCCACTATCTCCCAAATCAGTAAGTGCTGCAAGAAAATGCCACTGCATTTATCTTCCAGGCTGTTCAGTATTCCATCTTCTGCAAAGACAAGCTTCACCAAAATGTGCCCTATTCTAAAACAGCCATGCCACCACCCTCCCCTCTGAAATCTGTTTCGCAAGTTTCTGCTTGCCTTCAAACCTTCAAATACTTGCCTACATTTCAGGTGTAAATGCTCTGCCTTAACTAGTAAAGAGGTGTGGAACTGAACCTAGTTTGAGGGCTAGATTCAGCCCCTCTCCTCACCTGGCATGTTAGATGCTGCCAGGAATTGGATTCTGAGGAGCAGAAGCTATGGCCATCACCTCTTGCAGAGAAGACACCTGACCGAGGTCTGGCTACATGTACCCTTTGAAAGAAAAAGGACAGGAATGCCTGAATACGTGAGGTGCTGCTGTGCTCCCCTTCAGAAAGGGAAAGTGAGGCACGAATGGCACAGAACCATTGTGGCTTGCCCCAGTGACAATCGCAGGCAGCAAGAATGTGACTTGCTGCGCTGGTGGCTTATGAATGAAGGTACAGCTAGGCTGCAATAGCAACAAAGGAAAAGAAGGGGCAGATATGCCACATTGCCCACTTCTAATAACGTTGACTTCTCTTGTTTAAGTTCTTGTCTATATTCCACAAGTATGGTAAGATGGTTGGTGGAATCAAGGCATGTGTGATTTTCAAGTCAGGGGTTCAGTGATAATACAGCCAGTTTTAAAAGCCAGTGTTGAAATGGCAGCTATTGTACATATTCTCAGACAGTATTTTTACTAACTGTAGCTGTGAGGAAGGCTAGCTCTGTACACTCCCCAAAGCAATGTCATTTTTTCCCATTTTTTCCCCTAGTTTTGTTTACCATTGTAAATTGCCACCCACCCATTTCCAGATATAAACAAAGTAGGTGGTATTCAGCAACACAGACATCTAGCAAATGCTTTCCCTCTCCTCAGCTGGAGCCTGGACGCATCTGGTGTTTGCAGCCTCTTCAGGTTGCAGGACCTCCTTCCCGCACGTGCAAGAAACACATCCTCATAAAAGCTCCCTGCTTGTTTGCTTTGGAGAGTGGGGCTGGGCTGGGAATCACAGAAAATCACCCATTTTTATCAGGGCTCCTAATTAGGGAAAGTATTTGTTGCAGATCCCAGAATTTCTGAATTCTGGAACGCATGCAACTGCATCATTGAGCACGTTTATGCAAAGTTGAGCTTCTTATATGCAGATGTCTTATAAATCATTGGTCCCCTTTAGAGACCAATTGATGCATCCCAGTAAAGTAGCACCACCATACACAATATAGAGGCCTAGTCTGGGAACAAAATGAATGCTTAAATGAGTGACAATATCCTTTTGTCATTCCTCATGCGTTAAAGCTGCAAGTTTCCAAATTGTTTCATTAAAAAAAAAATCAGTACCACAATTTTCAGGAAGGAAGGAAGGAAGGAAGGAAGGAAGGAAGATGCACCTGCTGAATAGGAGATACGAAAATGATTGGTCACTGTCTGAAATGTCCCAAGCAATTCATTAAATTCCCAATGGGGAAGTGTATGGCTTTTCAGCTGATAACTAGATTAGGTCACCAACCACTTTCCTGAGGAGGAATGGTGCTACTGCAGGAATGAGATAGGTTTCTGAGGCAGAACTTCATATTCTGGGATACAGGAAGAAAACAGAACTGGGGAATAGAAACTTTGGAACAATTCCTCACAAAATGATAGTGTGGTAAGTAGCATGTAAGTACTGACTATGGTAGGAGAAAATGTTCATTGTCTTGAAAGGCCCCTTCATTCCATCTGACCTTCATGCTCTCAGAGGAAGTATGATATATCTGCTTCCAACAGCAGAAAGCCCGCCATTTTGCTTTCAAGCAACATGATCTGATGGAATGTATCTGTGAGTCAGGGAAGAGACAAGAAGCAGCTTCAGTGGAACTTCAACTCAAACATTTCTTGCCCCCGTTGGTCTAGGTGCTTCTGTCAATCATCCAAAGGGACTATCAGAACCTGAAACCAAACTCATTCCTGTCCAATTGAATTAGTTACCCTTCCTGCTTCTAAAGATTCACCTTAGGGGCTTCTCTTCTTTCGGAGCAATCTTTTGCTTTTAAGCCAAAAGAGGATTAGGAATAATTACAATTAACAGAGCAAATATTTATAAACTGAGATGATGATTATGTTAGCAAACAAAGCAGATTCTCAAAACAGCTTTAGCCACTATGGACTCTGATGCTGGATTATTGCAAGAGAACCATTTGGAATGAAAGATTTTCCTCTGGCTCTTGCTGGGGTTGCATTTATCAGAGCCTTGCGGACATGACATGATCTATACTGACAAGCCTTGCATGTTTATAACATATTTTTGTTATTCAGGCTCTGCATTTTTTTATTCCCTGAGACACCAGCCCTTTAGAAACAGCATTTTTCCTCCTGGAAATATGTTTGATTTTCTTTTACAAAGGCAGTTTGGCTATTCATCAAAGCATTATCGCAACTGCAAGTGAAATCCAGATTTCCTTCTCTCTAGTGGTGTGTTTCCTAGTAGAGGGCACAACCCTCCCAAAAGGCACAAGAAGCTTGGTGAAAATGTAGAGGGAAGAAATGCTTCTGCTGGAACAGGAAGACATTCCAGCAGCCCAGCTTTCCCCTTGCATTGTGTATCAGGCCATAGATGGACAGACAGAGATGAATGGAAATGGGTTTTTAACCTTTGTACTCTGCCCAGAGTCACTGCTGTGAAGTGGGTGGCCGTATAAAGTATTCAAATAAATAAAGTATAACCTGCTTTAAACCCAACTTTAACCAACCAGCCACAAATTATGGCTCACAAGGGACACAACAAACATCTGGTCTCATCTACCTGCACAAAACTAGAAGTATAGGATGGCTGATCACTTATCTCCTTGCACCGTGCAACAATAATGCACAGTATTGAAAGAAACTCAGAAATAACATCTTTAATGAATGCTTTGTTCCTGCAACACGCTTCATCCACTCAGCCAAATAGCCAACTTGGTTCTAGAGCACACAGTCGTGCGTGTTGGATACACCTAACCCATCTAGCAAATGGTTTCTTTAGCAGTGCAGAAGAGAGGAGGGATCACTTGGTATCCCACTTTCCATCTTTATTCTGCCATTATTATGTACATAAAAAGGGGTAAGGCTGGAATAACCAAAGGGCACTCCTTTTGGACTCTCTGTGCTAATTATCCATGGGATTGTTGTCTGTCTGTCTGTCTGCCTTCCTTCCTTCCTTCCTTCCTCTCTCCCTCTCTCTCTCTCTCCCCCTCCCTCCCTCCCCCCCCCCCCTTCCCCTGCTTTGCCTATCTTTTAGCCTGTTTTGCCAGTAAACATATTCAATGTCTCCAATAGAAGAGAGTATCTCCTCTCAGGGTTCAGCTGTGGAGTCCTTGGTGCTCTCTGAGCTTGGTTGTTTGCTTGCAGACATTTCTTACCCAGCTAGGTAACATCATCAGTGCAATGGCAATATTCAATATTCAGTGCAATATTCAATGTCTATTAATGCTTAATAAGTAAAAATCAAGCGATATTTTTGGCTAGCTGAACTGAGGAGCGTGTGTGGTTGTAGGGACGGACTGGGAGTGCGCTGGAGCAAGATAAACTGGAAGTTACCCACAGTAGTTTTCCAGCAATACTAACTGGGGAAGTGCCTAGTCTGGGAACAGAGCTCCCACCTACTTTCTCCAAGAAGTGTCTAGTCCTGGCAAGTCTTCACAGTATCGTCAGCTGCTGCAGCCCAGGAGAATACAAAGAGTTGCATTAAATCAGGGCTCTGGCCTCTGAGCTTGAGGTAACAAAATCTGCTACCGTATGACAAACCAACCAACAAACCAAAAATGGACTGTGGTCTAAACAGCAATTAATAGTACATGAAAGGCATAAGATCAATACACACCACAATACATGATGAAAAAAGTGCTCAGAGAATTATAGAACTCCAAACCTACCTATCATCTAACTTTATTAATGAGTAAAACTACCTCACTTCAGTGCCATTTTCAGCATCTGCTCATAACCCTTTCTAAAGGCTAGAGGGAAAGAAAATAAATTGTTAGCCCCTCATGTTTTCAGTGCACGATGCATGGTTTTCCCTTGTCATTTGCCCCCCTCCCCACAAAAAAAAAAAAAATCAAAATCTGATCTGTTGCTACAAGGAGAAGCTACACAGCTGCAAAGCACCATCCTTTCCGTTTGCATTAAAAGCCACTGCAGGCTGTAAAGCCAAAAGGGTTTTGGCAACCAGGTGCTTTCTTTCCAAAACTATGTTTGTTTCCTGGTGTAACAGTAGGAATGGGTAGACGCAGCCAGGACTGATCTGGGCAGTTCTGGCTGTCTACAAGTCCTTGGACCGCAGAACACCAGGCTACATGTAGGTGTTTCGTTTTTTTCAAGTAACCACAATGACAGTTCTCCAGAAATACAAAACTGAACCTCAGCCTGTTTGTGAGCAAGAGAGAAATGGTTGAGTTCAGCAGCCAGAAGACAGAGTGGGACAAGAGTTCCTACTAATATGAAAAACAAGTTCAGAGTTTCAAAAGCATTGCAAAAGAAATGGTGCTTCGCTATGGATGCAAACAGAGATCTCCTAAGCTAAACACAGAGTGCCAGTTTGGTAGAGTGGTGAAGGCACCAAGCTAGAAACAGGGAAACTGTGAGTTCTAGTCCCACCTTAGGCACAAAGCCAGTCTCTCTCTCTCAGCCCTGGGGGAAGCAGGCAAAACAAATCACTTCTGAAATATCTTACCAAGAAAACTGCAGGGACTTGTCCAGGCAGTTGCCAGGAGTCAAAAAACTAACTCAAAGGCACCAAAGATGTTCATAGCTTCACAAGTGTGAGCTTCAGGTTTATGCATTATGAAAAGCAGCCTGACTTGACCTTGAGACAGCAATCCTGGCACTAACTATTACTTTAGCGGAGTGACTTTCAGAGACCTAAGATATTCAACATAGATTCAGCACATGCTTTTTCCATCCGTATGGCTGCCAGCATTGTATATATAGGCAACTGAACTTACACCAGAACGGTAAGCCAGTTCTGACTTTGCTCCCTAACCAAGTTTGAGCCAGGTGATATTTTCTTTAAAAAATATCTCAGATACTTCAAGTCTCAGAAAATACTAGACCAACTGAAACTCATTTATCAAAGAAAGATTATCTGTGTTACACATAGGGAATGGGAGATATTACTTGAAAACTCATTTTCCTTAGCTATATTTATACTATCTAATGACAGTGGGAAAGCCACTTTGGTATAATGGTTAAAGGCACCCAGCTAAAAACTGGGAGACGATGAGTTCTAGTCCTGCCTTGGGCACGAAGCCAGCAGGGTGACCTTGGGCCAGTCCCTCTCTCTCAGCCCTAGGAAGAAGGCAATACAAACCACTTCTGAAAAACCTTGCTAAGAACACTGCAGGGACTAGTCCAGGCAGTTGCACAAGGCGTGCACACACACGCACACACACACACACTCAAAGCTAAACATAAATTGGCTCAGCTCGCAAACACTGGTTATGTCACATGATCACAGAGTCTGGCGCTGCCTTGAAACTGGTGCAGAACTCTCTGGTAGGTATGCCTGTGAGATATAGCTCAGGGTTGAGGGAGGACGGCATGAGGCTGCTGAGAACTGAGTGTCTCCCTCGTCTTCGAAAGAATGCTGTGAAGAATCCCAAGTCTCGTGTGCGTGACCTAAAAAGCTGAGCCCTGCTTGAAGGAAGCCTGGAGAAGTCTTTATTTATTTATTTCAATCACGCTTTTGCCTCCAAAATGGCACTTAAGGGGATTAGAGATTAGGCCAAGATGTTTTAGCTATAGGTGGAAAGATACTGGTGGGATCCCAGGTTTTACCCATTGAAAAAAAAGACCCGATATATCATCTATATGCTTTTATAGATTTGTTATTTGTGTTTTAATCGGGGGGGGGGGTATTTATTTTTATTGTTTTTATTGTCTTGGTTTTTATTTGTAAGCTGCCCAGAGTCACCCTCTGGGGGAGATGGGTGGCATATAAATTTAACAACAACAATACCAATTTCTTAAGCTCAGACCTATCCACCTTGATGCACTTGCTGTCTTTAAAAGAACTATTAGAAATCATAGGCCTGTTCCCTGTTTCTATCAGGCTATTTGTTTTGCTGTTTCAGCCTGTTATGTCTGAATTAAACTGCCCATGGATGCCTCTTTTTGCAACCGATGACTTCACTGACATGTTTGTGCATTTTTCCTGGCAACAATACAGAGGTTGTTTGCCACTCCCTTCTTCTGGTCTGTTTTTGACTCCTCGGTCTAGCTTACAGCTCTGGGAGATCGCAGTGGCCTGCCATCCAAATGTTAATCAAACCCAATACTGTTTAGTATGTGAGCCCAAAGTTGGCTTAATGCTGCCACCTGTTGAGACATGTGTAGGCATGCTTCTTGTGTAAAAGGGTGAGTGATAAATTGCAACTGGCATGCACGTTTGACTTTATCCCGAACTTTTGCCTTCTAGGAAAGCAGGTAATAGAGCAATGTATAAACATTTGCAGAATGCGTTCATATGAGAATAGATGGATTTGTGCATGTCTGCCAGGGTGTGACAGTTCAGGAAGGGAAAACCAGATGGCCTGCTACAGTCTGCTCGTGCTGACACCGATTATGGTTTTGATCCTGCTGACAAGGGGCAGGCTTTGAATTCTGAGAAAGCAAGGAAGCTGAACACTCGGCCAAGGTTTCACTGATACTGCCTTTTCATCCACCCACTCTGTTTCAAACGATTATTGGTTAACTTTCAGGGGCCTTTATGGGATTGATCTCAATAAATGGA
Source organism: Liasis olivaceus (assembly GCA_030867105.1). NCBI lineage: Eukaryota > Metazoa > Chordata > Lepidosauria > Squamata > Pythonidae > Liasis > Liasis olivaceus. The sequence goes on from CM061353.1 coordinate 6,959,053, forward strand.
GCTCAATTTCAAATTGAGAATGTACTTTCCTTTTCTTACAAATGCAGAAAGGGACATGTGCAATCAATTTGCTGCTTGTTCTAACTTTTCACGTTATTCACTTCAAACAATTCACTCAATATACCAATATGATGCTTGTGAAGCATGGCCAGTAGACCATCGCACATCCTACTGCTCATGAACTCTAATACCATGGCTTGTTAATAAGAAACAGTGGCCAGTCTATTTCTGGCTTTTCAAGAGAAAAAATCCACTGCTGGGGCATCAACACTTGAATTACCAGCTTTAGTCACAATTCATTTTATCAGGAGAGCAAGAAAAGTGCTTCAAATGCTTGCACAAAATTTAAAATTCCTACATGAGAACCAACCAGCCATGAGGGTGCACAGATCAATCCTTTTTTAGTTATTGTTATCCGGCAACTGTCTTTATTAGCCGACATTCCAAAAAGTATAATTATATGTTTAGTTTCATCAGTTCCAAGAACATTCCTCCCTGAGCTACACACTGGGTCAGGGAAATGATACTGAAATGAAATTCACCCCTGGGAGCAAAAGTGGTACAGAGCTGGGATGGTTGAGAGAACAACGTGTAAGCCAGGACATTCCTGATTTTCAGCTATAAACAACTAAGGCACCAGTAAGAGATCCACTGTTCTCTCCAACCGTCATGTGGGATCCAGCAGACAATGCAGACAAGGGCTAACTGGGGTTGGAGTGGAAGGCAAGTCCAACCTGTTCTGTCCCCATCACCCTCTTCTCTGCAACACAAAGCATTAAAACGGAACAGAACGAAGGAGGAACTCCTGGTCTTGGGGTGGTAGGGTTGGCTTGCAAAGAACCTGCTCCTGCTGCTGTATTTATTGGAGGCAAGTTCGCCATCCAGTGAAAAGAGGGAAGCTGCAATCTTACAGAATCATATCATATCTGAAATAACTGCATCGGCAGGTAAAGAGAGGCAAAGATTTTTCCATGGATACCCTAATGTCCGATGCAGGGAGAGGTGCATGCAACTGACGCTCGTGCTTTGGCAGGGGGGGGGTGTGAATGTGAGTGTGAGTATGCACATTTTACTCAATCCAGGTTAATTTGGGCCCCATCAATGCTGGAATGAGGGTCTCAAAAGCCTTCCCAGATCTGGGCTGTGTACAATAATCGAGCCCTGGTGTAACCTTAAACCATTATTATACAATATAGACCCTACATCTTTTCCCTGCTTCACCAGGACATCAACAGAGAAACCAGATGCTCTTAAACTGTTTCTCAAAACATCCTGATCTTATAGGAATTATACCTGGTGGTGGCAACAAAGCAGCTTCAGCAACAAACACATTTCTTTTTTAGTTATTAGATTTGTATCCCACCTTCTACAGGAGCTCAAGGCGGCATGCATCCACCCCATTTTTTCCCCCTACCTGTTGGGCTGAGAGAGAGTTACTGGCCTAAAGTCCCCCATGGCAGGGTTCCTCAACCTCAGGGACTAGAACCTCCCAGCTTCTAGTCTTCACCAATATATCTCACTGGTTGTCTAGATATAAATAATAATAATGGAGTCCTTTACATCCGGCTATAGCCATTGAGTTCCTTAGCTGATTCCCCCCTCCTCTCCCAAAAAAAGCTAAGCAGAATCATATCTGGTTAATGCTTGGATGGAAGGCCACCAGGAAATTCCAGGGATTTAGACTAGATTGGAAAATTGGAAAGAAGGCAGAGGAAGACAGCGGCAAGCTCTTCCGGCATTGTTGCCAAAATAGTAACTACCGGGATGCCTCCATTCAGTCACCAGCAGTTGAGCTGGACTAGAGGGAGTCTTTTCTTCTGCCTGGCAATTGAGACAAACATGATATAGACAGAGCTGGGGCAAAGGTCCACGGGACAGATTTAATCAGAAAATGAGATTCCTGTGAGAGAATAGCATCTGAGTCGATCACTGCTTTTCTTCATGCTATAATGCAAAAGCCATTTTGAGGGGGCAGAGAGAGAGAATTTGCTGGAATTTGGGGCTGGCATCACAAAGGCAGATTTCATGCCAGTTTCCACAAGCTGGGTATTATGGAGGGCTACAGCACTGCAGGATGCAACAAACTCTTAGGAGCTGGGGCAGAACACTTGCTGGACTTTTGAGCATTAGCAGAGTCTGTTTTCTGGGTTTTGCTCTGATTTTGACTAATACCTGTTTCAACGCGGGAAGTATTGCCACCTGTTTCCTGCAGGTTCTTAGGTCCTGAGCCTAATCAGCGCCAAATGCCACCTTTGAGGAGACAGATGCTCTTGCCAACTACCAAGAATAAAAGAATGGAAGCCATGATTATGGCAAGGAGATTCCTAAGATCACAGTGAAACCAGGTGACAAATATTTGCACTGCATTTGGTCAGGCCCCATTTCTCATGGATGCTTCGTCCCAGCTGAGAAACGGAGAAGATCCAGTTTGCCCAACTTTTCTAAATCCACGCATTGTTTAATACCTGATCCCATAACTTTTCAGATTTGGAAAATGTACCACTATTACCTCTTTCTCTAAAGATCTCATCCCATGTCAGAAATCAGTAGTGATTGATGGATGGATGGATTGATTGATTGATTACATGCCATCAAGTCGTTTTCATCTCCTAGCAGCTAGATAGATAGATAGTAAGGTGACAATGGGGGAAAAAAACTTTCTCAAGAGCTGATATGGCACCCACCACGATATGGAGGATGAGAATGTTTGTTGCATTTATGCTGATATATTATCCACATTCGGCAAAGAGCTTTGGATAACTTTCAGCACATCCAGCAGGGAGTTGGATTAGATGATGTCTGAAGTCTGTTCCAATTCTACATATATATACATACACATGTGCAAACACACACACGCATACACACAAACAGAGGGAGAGCATCCGACAGACATTATATTATTAATTTAATATATTTGTTAACTGCCTCAATATTACCACTCTGGGAGATGTACAATAGAGTAAAAACAAGCCAAAGATATCCTCATCATAAAATAATGATCAATTAAAGACACAAGAAAACATATGTTTGTATGGAAGAGGTCTCACGTGCCAAGCAGCTGCATCTAAAATCTCACTGAAAAAGGAAAATTTCATACATACTGTATCTATAAAATGAATCTCATACGTTTTCGGCGTCTGCTACTTAACACTGCTTTTATCCACCTGTTATTTTTTGATTCCATGTAACATATATACTTTGTAGTAATTGTGAACTACTTTATGTTTTGGATACTGAAGAGTACCTTCTAAAGTTTACAAATAAATGATGTTAAGGATGGTTTGCCATTTGCCTTGTAGTAATGTGAATTCTTTTTAGCCTGTATAATAGCAAAACACTTTATTATCAACTGTTTCTCTCACCATCAAAACTTCTGAAACAGCGTTATTAAGAAAAGGAAGATAAGCTTAGCAAGAGGTGAGATGCAACCGAACAGAAGCATTTTCCTGAATCCATTTACTTTCCAAATTAAAGAGTTTGCTCCCTTAATAATGAAAGCTAACCAGGCTAAAAATATACTAACTCCAAGGATTTAGACCTCCAAATTACATGTTCTCTAATAAATGAAATATTTTCTCACTTTTTGTTGGTATGGTTCCTAATGATGGGATTAAAATAGCAGGATATGGGGGGAGAAATGGACTTTCAGACTTGCAAGGTTCTATTAATGAAACCTTACAAAAAAGTAGAATTAGCTCATCTGGTTGTGCTTCCTGTCCGGTCTACCTTGCAAGGCTGACATAAATCTTGGAAGCCTGAAAGTACCATATTTTTCCATCTATAAGACGATACTTTTTTCTAAAATCGTTACACTAAAAATTAAAGGGCGTCTTATACAAGGAAGTAAGCCGAGGAGAGAACCGCACGGTTGCGAAACTGCCCATACTTTGTCTCTGCAGACAGGCTTCCTCCAATCACGAGTCTTATGTAACTGACATCAGCTGATGCTGAACAAACCAACTGGAACACATCCCGTTGGAGGTGGACAGCGTGTAGGCAGTGCGCAGATGTGACAGGGACCGGTAACGTCAGAGCATTCTGAGCCCATAAAGATGTTGGAAAACAAAATAATAAATAAGCGAATGTCTTACTCTGCAAAATTCAAACTGAATGTAATCAGTTATGCAAAAGAGCACGGAAATAGAGCTGCAGAGAGACAGTTTGGACCTCCTCCCACTGAGTGTATCATGTAAGTGTTATCTAATTACTAAATAAAAATGTGTTCTGCTTTATCTTTAAAATATTGATTTCTTAATTTTGGGTTGGAAAAGTGGGGGTCGTCTTATACATGGAGGCGTTGTATAGATGGAAAAATATGGTACATCTCTCCACCTGTCTCCTTTATAGCTCAAGAAACTAGGGAAGGGTCCCTTCTAAGCCTCTTGCCCTGCCCACATTCCTGCTGTGGGCTCAGCTGCCTTTTATCTGACCGTTCCCTTGGCTGCGTCTGTTCTCCCACCTCCCACAGTCATTCCCACATATCATGACAGTCCTATAAGGTGGATGCTATGGCAGAAAAGGCATGTCTTCTAGGCCATGCCAACCGGCATTCTTTGGCTGATGGGACCTGCCTTCCTGGATTGGATGGGTAGAAACGACTGGGGAGAGACATTGTCTATTTCTTGCTATAGAGCTCAAGAAAACTTTGAATTTGTTTGCCCTAAGTTTTAGTTTTGTAAATAAATATTTATTTACATTAATGCACACACGCACACACCCCTATACCTATTTTGACATGTATGTTTCTGTAAATGGCTATTTTTGTACCTAAATATGTGCTGCAAATGCCTCAGTGCAAGGAAGAGGGGAACAGCACTGATTACATATTTAAACTCTGATTTCAGCTGTAGTTGTGCTTTCTTGGTAACCTCAATGAGCTTCGCTTATATCCTTCTCAAAATTTCAGCAACAAGTTAATTAAGATTAGACCTGACATCTTCAGCAAGAATGTGGAAATCATTTAGAATGGTTAGGATGAATTTAAGAGGGGGCAAGAACAATTCCAGCATGTCTCTAACCCTCTCCAACTGTAATGTGGTGGCTTCCACATGTTCCTGCTCTTGTGAAATGACCTGGCATTCCTAATTGTTTGAAGCTGCATCCTTACCATCCATACCCAAATGGAAAAATTGCTCTGAACTAAGGACAGTTCATCAGTTTGCGAAAGGAACAAAATGTGGAAGCAAGCTCAATGGTCACTGACTGCACTGAAGATCCTTCTTTACCTTCTCCTTTTTCTCAGCTCAGTACTCCAACCAAAGACCATCTGACTATGGATTGAAGCCCAGGGATCCCTGGGGCCCTGTTAGGACCATAGACCTTCAACTGCTGACCCCTAAGTTACGACATTATACCAGGGTAGAGCTGAGTGAGGTAGATACCGAATTAAAAAGCACACCAACTTCCATCACTGGTTCCCAGAATTGGAGCTTCCAATCTCTGCATTTTCTTTCCCTTCTTATCTTTTAATTGCACCTTCACAATTCAAAGCAGCGAGGCAGGCTGCTTAATAAAAGTGAAATCCTCTCTAAATAAACCTTTATACATACAAATAAAATCCAAACGATGTGTTGAGGCATAAAAAACCACAGCCTGTTCTATTTCTCTTCTCTTATCCTACCCTCACCCCACCCTCCAGATCTCAAGTGTCAAAACCCACTTTGAGATAAATCCACAAATCCTGTCTACTAAACAGGCACCAATTCTTAAACTGGAGCCAAGGCCACCGCAACACAGCAGCCATTCTGAGCAAGCTTAAAACCAATCATTACTAACTGAAGGAACAGCTTTTCAAACACCATCAATTTCCCAAAGAATGGATCAGTATATTGAGAAGGGTCCTCCCCCCACCCCTATTTTCTTCTACCTTGTTCAATGGGATTACCCTGCACACTTTTTCATGAGCTACAGTCACAGCTACCCACTAAGTTACAAAGTTAAATATATACCTGTGGGTACGCATGTACAGTGCACACACAACGTGAGTTTTATTCTTTCCAACCTAATGGAACGTAGGAAAGAATGATGGAAATGGAGTCAGGATTTCTTCTGCCTGTCAGCTTCAGAACTCTTTGAAAAAATGATAGAGGGGAAGAAGCCAGTGAAAGATAGATTGGTTCAAAAATGGGCTGGATCAACCTAGAGGTTGCAGAGAACAACATTCCTAAGATTTCCCCCACGGCACCTTTAAGGGAGCAGAAGCTGGGTAAAGGTTGGGAACTTAGTTGACTGCTGTCTCCTAAGCCCTCCCTCTACTGGTCACAAAACCCAGAGTGAAGCCTACGTGGCTTGCCCTGTGCTCCCCGGAGCAGAGAAATGCACACCGATGCAACACATAACTTCACCATACACAAGAAAATCAAGACACCTCTCAAGGCCGCTGCTGGTAAAAGAGTTGGGAAGAATCCAAGAACCATGTGCTTGCTTTCCATGTCTTGTTTTAATTCCCAGCTATATAAGCTGGTCAACAGAGAATCATTAATTAAAATAACAGTGAGTGCCGCCCCCCCAAAAAAACCCAAAACACTTTAAAGGTATCGTGCAGATAAACCCAGATTTAAAAACAAAAACAAAACTAGCGAATCAGCAGAGGTTCAGAAAGAGAGATCTAGTGCCCAAAAGAACAGGTTAGGTGCCCCAAAAGCTTCCATAGATAACAGTAACTATAACCCAACTGCATGATTGATTTTTAGATTAGGGTACCTGAAGGACCATCTCATCCCCGTCACATCAACCCGTCCCACCTGGTCATGCAGAGAGGGCATGCTACGGACCCCGTCTGCAAGAGAATTTCATCTGACGGGGTCCAGGAGGCGAGCCTTCTCTGCAGAAGCCCCTGCCCTTTGGAACACTCTTCCCCCAGAAGTGAGGTTGGCCCCCTCCCTCTTAGACTTCAGAAAGAAACTGAAGACCTGGTTTTGTTACTATGCATGGGGTGGGGATGGGAATGATCAGTTTTGGGGATGGCTGGTCCCCTAGTCCTACCTGACCAATATTATCTAGTTCCAGGCTGCAACAATACTACCATCGCTTGGATTTTATCAAATTTAATAATTGTATTTTATGCTGTACTAATTATGTTTTTATTGGTTTTAACTGTTTGGTTGTGAACCGCCCAGAGTCCCTCCTTGTGGGGAGTTGGGCAGTGATATAAATTTGATTTATAAATACATAAATAAAATTAGCCTGGGTCCAACATTTCAGGCCTGTATGCTGATCTGGTGCTTCCCTAGGTGCACTGTATCTAAATGTTACATCCATACATGAACGGATGTTTGGTGGGACAAGTGTAACAGAGGGACTCTCAGTTCCCCAGGTGCACAAACAGGGAAACGTGCTGCTCCATTTTGGGTGCACGAGGTCTTAATATTTTAGTCTTGAGGATTTGCAGAATCTGTATTAAAGTAATTGAGGAAAATAAGGGTGTCCCCTAAAGCTTTGTTTCTAATCTTATTGCATATGGAGGCAAGGACAAACAGGTCCTGTGTTGCATTTATTAACCAATATTTTAAAAAGAAGCATAGTAATAACTACTGTGTCACTTCTACTGCCCACAGACAACATTCTCTGGTGACCTCGTATCCCAAAAGTAAAGATTCGGGAAATGAAAATGTCATTGTTGTGACTCTAGACATACATTATTTACAGGAGTGGCCACATTAATCTATTGCTACAAAATTTTCTAAAAAGCATCCTATAGCCTTGGAAAGACTTTAAATGCCAAAAGAGGTTGTTGTTTTTATATATTATTCAGTTTCAGGTTTAAAAATCCATATGGGATGATTTCAAATTGACTTTTTTAGCCCAGGACCAAAAACAAACAAACAAAACACCCACATTGTATACAAACATTCAAATTCGCTAAAACTGCTATTCAAATTGGATGACGAAGAGGATTATTTAAAAGAAAAACTCAGTGTTGATGGAGAAGACGGAAATGCTCCTGGGGTGGAAAGAAGAAAGACGTCTGCAGATTGTACCAGACTGTGCCTAATGAAGACAGCCCCGTTCTCGAGTTATGGCAAGATACTCTGGGGCAAAATGATTTTTAAAAATATGCAAGTCAGGAAGCATTTGGTAACGAGCACCATTCATACGTACCAAAAAGTTTAATATCAGAAAATCCCATTTTAGTTGAAGCTTAAGGCCTCTTCAGTTGTTTGCCTGAACATGTGGAAAGGTCAAAATTGGTCTGACAATGTGGCTGTGCATTCATGCCACCTTCTCTCCCAATCTTTGTGTGTTTGGCTTGGTGACTGCAGGTGGAGATGTACTATGGTTGACTTGAATGTGAGTGCAAATCTCCTATGCTCCAGCTGAGTCCACCATCAATCTGAAAACACTTCCTCTTCGAGCTTCCCTGTTGAATATATTATAGCGTGGGGAGAAGAGGAATGGTACCCCATGCTCTACCTAGTTTGAGGCTCATACATGGTCAGGTGAGCTCCTGAAGAGGGCTAATCATAGGCACAATTTTAGAAATAAGTGACACCTGCTGGACACAATGCTGTTGATTCTCTGTGATGGTCCCACTCTGGTTAGAAAACTAACCCTCCTTTAGACAGGCAAAAGTTGGGAAAAAGGTCCTGGCAGGTATGTGGCTTCTGGTAGTGAAGCAGAAGGAGTGGAAAAAACATTGATGGGCGGAGAGACGTTGGTGACACTCATGGATTATGACATACCTCTGAAAACACTGATGGCACAATCAGTATGAAGTGCAGCATTTTTGCCACTGGCCCAAGTCATCTCTCCATGACTTCAGAAGTACCAAATTTCACCCTTTTCTATTTGACAAATTGATGTCACTGCCCCTTTTCTGACACAGAGAGGGATGATTTTTAAACTACAAGCCACCACCAAATCCGTGAATTAGTTTTTTAGCACTTGGTAAATTTGGATTAGATAATAACTGGAAATGAAAAACACATTTCACTCACTTACATAAGAAGTATATTTTGGAGATCTATCACATTCCAAAACAACGTCAAGCTTTCTGCAAACATCCAGCCGCTCAGCACCGTCACATTAACTTGTTTTAAAAGCTTCACTAAGTTTTGCAGTGGCATTCAAGCATTCATGTGATCAATGGAATTAGAAACAGACTAGTTACAGATTTTCTTACGTGCTCAGCAAATAATAAACTCACATTTGCACACTGCAGCAGTGGGGAAAAACATGCACAGGATACTTAACCCTTAGATGCTTTACATACGCATGTACACAAAATGTAAACTGCCAAGGGAGTATTCATTATTCCATGAATTAAAATTATATGGTATAAGTGAGATGTTTAGGAAGAGCGTCTTCTCTTTGTAACATCAATGCTTTTTAAAACTCATGCTGATGGAGAAATGTGATATTTCCAAAGCTTGAACGTTATTAGAGACACTTGGGTTGGCCTAACAAAAGCACATCCCAGTAGTGGATATTCAAATTTCTATCTCTTGGGATGTGAATTACAAATCAGATGGAAACTTATTTGATGAATAATCAAAAAAATAGAGATAAAAGTGAAGTCTCTTTTGAGTTCAGCTCAGTTCTTAGCATATAATATATGGTCACACCAAAACTACATAGTTTGCCAGTGTAGCCTACACCCCTAGAATGTGCTAGTGGTCTCCCATACCAGTACTACCCATGGTTGAAAAATGGGCTACCTATGATACAGAACAGCAGCAAGGTAACACCCACTGAAGGAGGCTCAGTTGAAGAGACCCTGAAGCAGAGATTCCTTCTAGCTACCTTTGCTCCCGACCAAAGACCTGTCATGATTCAGCAGCTCAAATTCTCTATTTTATAAATTGTGCAGCTCAACACTTCGCAAAAAGTTCTGCAGCATATTGGCAATTTGCTCGAAAATGAACAAACACACAAATAACTTTCTGGCATTGCCAAACAACCGTGGATGCAAACCTCCTTGATGCCTATACAATCCTAGAGGAATTCACTATATATTCCATGCAGACTGAACCAGCCGTGTGATAAGCCTGTAGCTTATATGGAGAAGAGAGAAATGAAAGTTGTGTCCTCTGAGTTTCAATTTCAGGAAAGGCATGCCTCCTCACCCCACATGCAAGCCGTGTGGCCTAATTGCCCAGACATTCCTATCCATTCAGAAACAGGTTTTTACTTTGCTTTTAAACTTGGTTGTTGTTGCAAAACACACTAGGTACACTCTCCATCCCATACACTTGTACCTATGCATCTCTCTCCTATTTTGTCCTGGGAAAAAGGAACTTAAATTATAGAAAGTCATGCTTATGACTTTTTTAGGAACTTCAATGGAAAGCAAAACAGAAAAAATCCCTCTGATGTTAGCCAAGCAAATGTGCAGCCCAGTGATCTGAGTGCCAAGACAAAACGAGCTGACAGGGAAGTCAAGTAATTTCACCCAGGAAGAATCAACCACATGTTGCATCCATGTCAATAGCTTTAAGTAGGTAGCTTGCAAATACAGTCATGATGCTGGTTAAATATTTCTGTTTTGATAATTCAAGTCACTTATTAGCCACCATTCAGCTGAAGCCCTGCAAGAGGTTTACCCAAAGACTCAACAATGAATAGAAATATGTTCAGGACAATAACACTGGGCAAAAGGCAGCAGGAAATCATTTGAAACCAGGCAAATAAAAATCCTTCCAGTTGGCATCAAGAAAACAGAACTGGTATTTGGCAAACTTCCTTTGGGAGTGAATTCCAAAGAAGCTCTGGATATTATTTCTTCTGATGATGGAGCAGACTTGTATAAAGACACAGTCCTTAGCTTCTGTTTACAACTTTAAAAACCCGCTCTGAAAACAGACCAGGGATCACTGTAGATTGTTCAGAAGTTGCAAGAGATCTCACCGTTGCCATTTTGTAAACACATTGCTGGTATTTTGCATTAGTTGCAATCTCTGCATATTTTCAACAGTTAGGTTGAAATGCTCTCAGAACATCTGGATTGCAAGCCTGGGTTAAACTACCATAGAATAGCTTCAAGGAAAAAGCTGCATCAGATACCCTGAAGTCCAAATTGGGACTTCCAAGGAGGAACGCAGTTCTGCTCAAAATGAGCTGGAATCTACCAAAAGTAGATTCATTTTATCTGGATGATGCTTCAATGTATAGCCCCATCTGGTCCATTACAATCCATAGCCATCCCAGACAACGGTTTGGCACTACTGGCACTCAGTTTGAGATATATTCAGGGGTATATACATTCTCTGCAGACACATACAGAGGACTGGCACAATTCAGCATAAAACTATGCCTGGCATAAATGAAATCTGACTAAATCTGAACGTTTCCTTATTCTGTCCAATTTGTTCTGTTCCTACTGTCAAGAAGATGAAGTTCTCCACAGTGATGCAATGCCATACCTTCAAGAAAAAAGTTTGCAATGTTCATAACGATTGTAATGTTTTTATTTTGGAGAAATCTATCATTTCTTCTACTGACACACACACACACACACACACACAATTTTTTCCTTCTCCTGAATAATTATTTCAATACATATTTAATAGTGGCATTGGCCATTAGATGGTATCTGATGAATTGAGGTAGGGAAAGAGTGTCATGGCCAAAGGTATAATGGTTATTGTAAAACCTCTAATCTCTGTATGTGGAGAAGGAAAAGTAAACACATTATCAGATCTTTGACTTTCTGCCAAGTCACTCCCAACCTATAACAGGCCACCTAATATTCAGAATGCCATGCAATCATTTAAATAACATAAAAGGCTTTTCTAGTAGCAGATCATGGCTGCAGATAAAATGCAATAAGCAGGATTATGTTCCTGCTTCTAAAATATTTATCAATACTTTACAGTACATCAATTACTCCTGTAATTCCAGAAGCTAAATGATCACTTATGTCTGAATGAACCATAGATGTGACCATCAAACTAACTTAATATTTCTTTTTTTATTAGTTTGGTTATCATATCTATGATTTTTTTCCTTTTTTGGTCCTTTTATTTTAAGTTATGAATCCGCTTGGATTTATACTATTACCAATTTATACTGTTCACTCAGCTCTAGACTTATTGTGTGATCTTCCCCATGCTTCTTTAGATCCTAGCCATTTCCTGTACAAATTGATCTGATTCATATTCCCAGGATAATGTGCAGATCATAAATCAGCTAATCACAAGTTTCCCCATTTTGTAACACAGTTTTGGCTCAAATGTAAAAGCGGCAACAACAACATATACTTTTATAGAAAATATACAGTCCATCCTTAACAAGTGTATACTTCCATCAATTACAGTAGAATGAAAATCAGCGTGGCATGAGAAATAGTTAAAAAGAAAAGGGAAAAAAAAGAAACACTTATTCCATATCATGCTTATTACAGATCACCTAGAAGGTTAATCTGGTGAAAAACTGTCTGCAAATCCATGGCAAGAATTTCCAAGACGGAAACATAGCTATGATTAAAAGCCTATTTGTTAGGCAATAGGCTCAGAATATGTATGTCAAGTCTCATGCAAAAGCATTTTTTTAAAGGAGAACAAAACTTTGGGGAAAAGACTGCATTAGGTGCACCATCCAATATCCTACAGATAATTTATTTCAATTTGAAAACGACACAGTTCTAATTGCCATGGCTGAGAGAGAGAGAGAGAGAGAGAGAGAGAGAGAGAGAGAGAGAGAGAGAGAATGTGTGAGCCACTCTTAGAAAAGTTACTGAATAAGATTTCTAGTGGGTAAAGGTGCAGTTTCAGTATCTCACATAGTCCCTTCTCACACCCCCCAAAATAGCAAAGCAAGAACTGACTATATAAAAATAATGTGATTAAAAGGATAAATTCAGGAAATTAAGGAAATGTTTGCAAATATAGTGATTTCGAATTTACACCAGTTGGCAATGAGACTTTCATTAAGCATAAGATTTCATTAATGAAGCGTGCCCATGTTTCTCATTGTGCAATTTGGTGTTCAGTCACTGCTGAATAGAAAAGATTTGTCTACCCAAGTTGGGTGGATGGAGAGAGAACTCTACCTGTAACACAAAAGATAACGCAAAATGCCTTAATATTGTAATGACAAAAGTGCTGGTGTGTCTTCTCAGCTGATGGTGTGGCTAAGTCAGTGTTGTCCAAACTTGGCCACTTTAAGATGAGTGGACTTCAACTCCCAGAATTCCCCAGCCAGCATGGCTGGCTGGGGAATTCTGGGAGTTGAAGTCCACTCATCTTAAAGTGGCCAAGTTTGGACAACACTGGGCTAAGCCAAAGGATCCATCAAGACAGTCATGTGACAAAAATTGTAGACATGTTTTATGCCAAGTAGGTTTTGACTACTAATTTTGCAGATCACTCTTCCTGAATATGTCCATAACATTCTTCTCTTTTTAACATAGATCTATGTTTAAATGACCTAGCATCTCTTGACTTTTCATAAATCTTTAATCAATCCAGAAGAAATGTAACATCTCAGAGCTAGATTAAAGCAAAGAAAAATAACTGATTTAAATGGACACCTAGAAAAGGAGACTGAATAAGTTTCGGCCAGGATCATGGCTATATATTGACACTGACAGCCTATGGAAAGAAATGTCTTCACGTGTTGTCAGCGCCCCACAGAAAGCAGCCTGAGCTGCAACGCTGTGTGTGGCTAAATGTGCTAGAGAGAAGAGGAAGGAAGAGGAAGCACTTAAGGCAGAGGCTAAAAAAATATTTTTAACTTAAAAAAAAAAATCTCTTAGCAGACTCAAATTTAGAGAAAAATAATTTGTGATCCAAACAAATAGCTTCTTTCAGGAATGGTGGAGATCCTATCATCTGAATGCAAATAAAGGTTGGTCCACCCGTTTAATTTCAATTCTGCTTCTGTATTTTAAATTTTATAATTTCTTTTATGCATTTTGTTGTTTGTTGTTGTGTTTGTAATTTTTTAAACATCTCTGGTCATGGGCTGAAACCAATTGTCTTTCTGTCTGTCTGTCTGTCTATCCACCCACCCACCCACCCATCTTGAATGCAACTTCATTTTAAAAAACAACTCAAACTTTGTGCACAGGGAAAACTAGCAGTTCAAAAGAAGGCAAGGGTAAACACTATTTTCAATGTGATGAAACAAGATTTCTCAACTTAGATCTTGGAACTTACAATATTTTAGTTGCAGGCTGCAATGCTATGGGTGCTGATTTGGGAGTACACCTATATAAATATGTTAGGGTGGGTATTCACTGTGAGCCACCCAGAGTCTTTTAAAATATTTGCAGCATATACATTTTCAAATAAATATTCTTTCCCAGAAACGAAACGTTCTAGGCAACTGTGAAGAGGCCATTTGGAGGCTGGACAATGTCTAGAGTACCCCTAATCGCTTCTTATTTCAGACGATTTGCTTCCAGAAAATTCCCAGGCCACCCTTACCAAACATTGCTTCTCCCCTCCCCACCCCAAAGATTCAAAGCACTTGGAAATGGGGCATGGGAAAATGGTTATGTGCACAGATTCACTGGAATGCTACGCTGCAATAACATCATTGTTGTGTGCCTGGCAGAGCAGCAGGTTCCCTTTTCAAGGCCATTTCAAGTCCGTATTCATAGGATGAAGCTGGAATGTTTGCAGTTCAAGAAAGAAAACAGATGAGATTTGTTAAATAGCCAAGAGTAGGATTTCAACCAGTGAAGAGTGGCAGAATGGAGCTACAAAGGTGTACAAAGAGAATGTCTGAGTGGTTTTCATTGGCATTATGTAGTCCTACCAATTTGCCACTGACAATCCTATAGGATGCTCAAAGCGTGCTCATATAAACCAAGTGAGGATGCATATCTTTTTGTTCGATATTGACAGAAGGATGTTGAGATACATACAGGAACACTGCTCATTAGCAGCCTGACTTCATACCCACATTTGTTTTGCCAGGCACACAACAATGGTGTCATCTAATTTGACTTGGGGATTTCATATAGAAACGGCAAGACTTGGGGAAAAATGGCTCTCTCACTAATCTCCTGTGAGTGATCATCTTCTGTTAGCATGACTGCAGTTCTCAAGATGACAGCCATCACATCAGATTACTGAATGTTACTCGTGATGACATTTGGCAACAATGAACTACTGAAGGGTTAGGACCAGTAAGAGATTTTATGAGTACACATTTTTCCTTACCTCTAAATATTCTGTTTTACAGATATTCAAAGCAAAATTGGAAGGATATGGACTGCAGTGCACTCTATGTGAGGCTGCTCTTGAAGACCATATGGAAGCTTTAGTTATCCCAGAATGCAACAGGCTGTTTATTGGCTAGCATTCACCTCTGGGAATATATTACAGTGCTCTGTGCTCTGAACCCTGCACCGGCTTCCAATTTGCTTCCAGTTCAAGGTGCAGATCCGAAGGATCTTCAGGACTGTCTTCTTCAGTCCTTCTACCCAACTGTGGAGAGTCCCCATTTCTTCAAGGTCATACCATGAAGGTTCAAAGGCATTGCTTTCATATTGTAGCACCCCTAATTTGGAAGAGCCTCCCAGCTGGAGTTGGCCCCTACAGTTTTGGCTTACCAGAAACTATTGAAAACAGGGCTGTTCCAGAGGATCTATGGCGATGCATGAGGCCCAGAATGAATGACTTTATTATGTTTTTAAAAACTATTTTATAACTATGCATTTGCAACTGTGGATTCTTTTTTTAAATTTTCATTACTGTAAACCAGTACGGGTCCTAGAATTGTGGCTGGTAATAAACCTGGTAAATAAATAAAGAGGGAGGAAATGCTATCTTTTTGAGAGTTCAGAAGTCTGTATCTCCATTTGTCTTAAAAAAAAAAAAAATTAAACTAAGTGTAGTCAATACATGTTGAATTCTAGTCTGAATAAACCATACTTTCCAAGCTGATGCATCCAACATACTTTGATAAGCAAAGCAAGTTATGCTTATCACTTAGAAAAGAACAAGGTGACTTTATATCAGCGAAGATAGCTTTTAAAAAGTATTTCAGCATGTTCAGTCCGTCCTTCAAGGAACTATCAATAACCTATTTTCCTCCTGCAGCCAATCTGTGAGGAAAGCATGTGAGCAACCCAAGGACACCGATAAACTTCACAACATGTCACTAATTTGGAAAATGCATGGTTAGAAGAGCATCGTTAGAAGATTCTAAAGAGCTTTTAAATGAAAGAATGGTAAGTCCATTAATGGATTTTTGAAAAAGAAAAGAAGACAGCTGAATAGGACCTCTGCATTCAGGGCAGTATATCTCTGAATACAAGCAGATGGGAATTATACTCATTCTTGCTTGTTCTTCTTTTATTCTCAGACTTAATTAGGAGTCCCTGTTTTGCAGGTGATGTCCACTCCATCAAACTGGTTCAATTATCAGCACTGCAATATTTCTAAGATATGCCCCAAAACTGTCTCAGTAACTTGGAAGCAATTGGATTTGAGGATTCCATCCTTACTATTGCCGAAGTCTAGTGGAATTCCGCATAGCCACCTTAAGAAGAAGACATGGCTGAAAAAATACTGCAGGGTGAAGAAGTTATTTAGTTCCCTTTAGGCCTTCAGCCCAAGACTCTCAAGCGTATCGTAACTTTATGCATATAAGGCATTGCAAGTTACTTTACGGCAATCATATAATGTGTGCTTGCTTCAGTACAAACTGGCAGAAGAGAGGAAATCACCCCAGATGGTTTGATTTTTAGAGAGAGAGAGATCATTGCATCAAAGCATGTTAAAAACTGCAAATTAGAGAAACCTTTCCTTGGATAGAACTATTCTGGGCTCTAACAGAAATTTCCTAAGCAGAGGCAAGAGCAAAGGTATCCAGGCAGGATCTGATCAACAGCAACCTGTCAACAGCAGTCTTGACTGTGCCTGCAGGAATCCAAACACTGAGAACTTCTTTACTCTCCCCTATCAACCATATTCAGGTACAGCAATGAAGCTAATGCCCTCAAGAGGACAGTTTAAAAATGGATTATGTGGTGGGTCTTGGCGTTTGGATGGTAAGTAGCACAAGCAGGTTTGGGTGATTAAAAACAGGGAACAGAAAGTAACTTCAGAGAGAGAGGTTAAAATACATTTGTACTTAAAATTGCTGTGAAGAATATCGGAAGCCACTTTATATTTTTTTCTCTTTCTTTTCTCTTTTTCTTCAACTTCTTTCTTTTCTTTTCTTGCACTTTTTGCTTTGATTTCTTTCTCTTTTTCTTTTTTCTTCCTTGCTTTATATTAGTTTTTGTTAGTTTTCTTGTTTAAAAGTTTAAAAAAAAACACAGGGAACTGAAGGGAACTGCTTGAGTCTATGCAAAGATAAAGACTCCCTCAAGTTAAGCTCAACTTTGGGTGACTGCATCCATGTCTTCTTCTGGGAAATTCTTCAACTTTCTAGATCAGCCAAGACTCCTTCCTGACAGTCTACCTTCCAAGAATGAACTAGGTTCAGGCTTGTTTGCTTTCTAGATCAGCTAAAACCTGTTAGTTCTGCTACCTACTGAGGTTAAATCTATGAAAGAAACTAGAATGTACTGCAACAGTGACACAGCTGACTAACATCCATTCCAGTGTTACCAATGAAAGCATGTAAAACTGTTACTTCTCTCCTCCTTTCCCAATTTAAATGAAATCAGTGATTTTTTTTTTCTTTTTAAATAAATAATTTGACAAACCGCTTGGAGCTAACTGCTGGGGCGGGATAGCCTGAAGCTTCAGAGCATTAGTTTGCACAAGGCCACAGCATAAAAAAAAGCACAGAGATCACCATATTTTGGGTGTCTTCCTGATATTGTTCTATTTGTGGCTCTGACTCCCAACAATGGCAGCACAGGATATAAACTCAAGGCATGACATAAACTCAAGTCATGGCATGCAGATCTGGAATCAATTATAGTATGTATTCCGGAGCCTGTGGAGAGGAAATATACCACTTTGGTGGTAGTAATGACTTGTTTAAGCATGTGGGTTACCTCATAGTTACAAAGAACAACATGGAAGTATCAAAACAGGGCCTGGTGAAGACTTCACAACTGATTGCAGGAGTCACCTTGCAATCATCAGAATAACATTCATGAAAAGGACATACCTCTCCACTTTGCCTTTTTCTGCCTTCCCTGATGACTAAACAACCCACATTTCAGGTTCTCTCCCTTCTAATGTTGTCTGCTACAGTGTCTCCCCCCACCCCCCCAGCCAAAAAAAACCCTTGAAAAACTGACTTTGGGAAACAAAGTAAATTATGGACCCCAAATCATTATAATTGTTCCATAGAAACTTTACCACATACACATTCCCACATTTCTCCACCTATCTTCCCATCTTCAGTAAATGTTTTACCAAGATACACACACTCATCTCCTCTAATGGTTCACCTTTAGTACATACCTTGCAATTCTTCGCTCCATTTTTCCTGTCAAACACAAGTACTTTGCTTTGTGATGCATTTATAGTTCTTAAAGTTCAGACCCATGTTCTTCATTGCATTGTACATTCCACTTAACATTTGCTGCAAATTCATCCAAAAGCAAGTGCCATCTCCATACAAAAGTACGCACACATTCACTTCACCTCTACCCATTTGTTCATTTTATTTGTTTATCCTGACTTTTGCTGAGGAGTTCAAGGCAATGCACATTTTCCCCCTATGAGGTAGGTTGGGCTGGGAGAGAACAACTGGCCCAAAGTCACAGTTAGCTTTTATTGCTGCGGGTAGACTTGAACGTGGGTCTTCTCAGGCCAATACCTTAACTCCTATACTACACAGGCTCCATAATGCTATTGGACAAACAAGGGGTCATCCCATGTCTTTATCTTATTCTCTTGCAGACAAATGTGGAGGCCTACCACATTATCTTGAGTGGAAGAGTAGTCAGTCAGGACAATTGGATTGGAGGTCATTTCCAATAATGGCATCTATTAAGATTTCCTCAATGGTCTTTTATTCTAGAAATCAACAGTTTGGACTACAGAATAGTTTTCTCCTAAAGCAAAATAAATGACTAGAGCAACAGGTAAAAGACAAACCAGCAGGTAAACGCCAGTCAAACACTAAAGCTTTGTCTGGACAATCAGAACCCACTTCAGAGAGCATAGCAGGAATCAATAGCTTCTATCATCTCCGACAGCAAAACCTCTGAAGCTCATCAACCAATTTGCAACATAGGAAAGGGGCCAAAGACAAGATTCACATTCAGCCATGCTCTAGTTTAATTCTTAGCACCTCCAGTTGAAAGCATCAGGTAGCAGATGACACAACCAACAGCTTAAAGCCCTACCCAGAGTAGGTAACATTTGGCTGGATTCTGGAGAAAGAGTCTTGTGCAATGTAAGGTCGTTTTCCATGTGTCACTTGCTACTTTTAACTTGACTGATTGTAAGAAGAATTTTGTGGTTCAGTTCTGGATAGGTTGCAGGAGGCCCTCAGTACCACAGCTCACACACTGAGCAAAGGGTAATCAGGCAGAATTTAGGCACATTCATCTAGCAACAATAACAATCACACCAGAGAGCAACCACTAACTTAGCAGATAATTCTGGGAAAGGAGCCTAAGAGAAAATGAGGACCACACTGAAACTCGGCCAAGGTTTACTCAAGTAAACGTAACTTAACCGTAGTTTCTCATTATGCTTACGAGCTGTGGTGAGCTGTAGGCTTCTACTCTAATTCCTTTCCATTCCTCTATTGTGTGCTTAGAAATGAGGTTGCAAAGTTTCCTTTATCATTTCCAACGAATCACGCTGTTCCGTTTTTTGAAAAGAGCCACGGATAACAGCTTATAATCATGGGGGGAAAGCCAATGGCCAAGTATAAAGTTTGCCGTAGGTTATGGAAGCAGCAGCTCCTCTCTGTTTCTGAAATAAGAGCAAGCAGTCTCTGCCCAGTACATCTTATGCCTGATGCAGGACCCCAAAGGGACCTTGCTCTGACCCCAATGTTTTGCTTCCATTGCTTCCTCCCTGAAGGAAGTGGCTTTATCCTGCTGGAGGATAAGGCTAGCAAAGCAAGTAGGCGATAAGTTAATGTTCTGATCCTTGACAAAGCAGGCTATACATCTACAATATTAACAACCATACTGATCGAAGATCAATACCTTACCTGAGTGTCCCATAAGCATCTCCTCTCCAGGAGCAGTACCGCCTAGACCTTCTGAGACTTCACATAACAGGATCTATTTTCCTGCAATGAAGAACAGAAATGAAACACCTGCATCTTCCAAGTTACATTGCAAAGCAGGATATACAATATCAAGTTCCAAAGTCCTGATAATAGGCATCTGAGGGAGGAGGAGGTGTCTCCAGAAATCAAGATGGGAGCCACAACTACCTGACCAAACCCCATTCCTTTTTATGTGCATTGTGCGGGCAGTGAACATAAAAAAGGGTGGGATTTTGATTGTGTGTGGCCAACATCTTGCTTTCTTTATACTCCCCCCCCCCCACAAAAAAAGGCAACAACACAGTCCAGCTTGATTGGTCAGAACAAAGTCCCAGGGCCACCTTTCTATAAGACCCTCTCTATAGCTGTTTTATCTCCAGCTTTATTTCTGAGAGCAATAAAATCTTGGAAAAATATAACTTCTTTCTCTTGTGGCCACTACATTCCTTGAAACATTCTGCCATGGGCCTATAGTATGAGAGATTGGAAAAGTGGTATACAAACTTGAATTCTAATATTGAATTAGAACAGGACACTAAATTTGTCTTTTATCCTAATATTGCAATCACAGTTTATATAGATTGAAAGATCTACAATGGGTATCAGTTGGTTTCCATGCTCAATTCAAGGGGTGTGTGTGTGTGTGTGTGTGTGTTTTAACTTTTAAACCCTACATGGTTCAAGTGTCTTTTTGAGGAACTTGTTTTATTACAAACTTGTTCAGACATTAAGATCTGCTGGAGAGTCTCTGGTTGAAAAGCTTCCTATTCAGCCACCGAGAGAAGGAACATTCTGGATAATATATTCCCCTTAGAATTATAGGTGGTCCCCATAACTCTGTCTTCAGAAATAGAAGCACAGAAATAGAGGTTTTGTGATATTTTACAACTCTGTTATTGTTTTAAGTTTGGGGGATGATATAATTACAAGATTTTTGCTATCGTGAGGACAGTCTATGGAAGCAAGTTTCTGAGTGAATCTAAACGAAATATGGTTCTTTCTTCCATATCAAATGGAATGGATGAAATGCCTGCAAAATGCTTTCCCACTGGGACCAAGACAAAGTGTACAGATTTCCTAAAATCACTACGATGTTCCAGGCTAAAGTTATTTGGAGAAATCTAATCAAGAGGACAAAGAGACCATTTCCAGCCAATAAATGATTTTTGTGTTTTTTCAACAGCACTGAAAACAGACCTCTTTTTATAGGTATGAAGTGGAAGAATACCACAAAAATGTTTATTAATTTTCAATTGTCCGTGAAGTTATGCTGGGATATTTAATAGGTTTCCAGGGCATGCAATAAAGAATGGCTCTCTAAAGAGTGATGGCCCACCATCAAGATTTTTATGAACATCAACAGTTGTTTCTAAGATTATACCAGTTCCCCAAAATACAGTCATTTCCTACCCTGCTATCTGAGAGTTCTTTAATAGAATTGCTGGGGCCAGAAAAAAGGATTGTTATATGCAATACTATATAAAAGGATTGTTCTCAAGCATAGAGTTATCCTATTCTTCTTCAGGAGGACTTGTCTAGACCATGAACCCAGGACTTACCCCATTAAAAGCAAGAATAGTCTACTATTGTTTAGAATGTTTTGAACGGGCTTTCTTTTTATGCTCATTCTACTGAGTGCTTCCCTCCCTCAAGCACCAAGCATAGGATGCTCTACAGAAAAATATTGCAAGTCTCACCTATCACTATATCATACAAACTGTTGCAGAATTTGTATGTAAAGATGTACAACTTGAGGGAGGAAGAGCCCAAGACCACTCTTCAGATAGTCATTTGTGCCCTAGTCACCTTGCAGCTTGACTACTGTAACATGCTCTACATGGGGCTATCCTTGAAGGCCACCCAGAAGCGTCAACTGGTCCAGAATGCAGCGGTGCAAGCAGTGATAGGCGTACTTCAGTAGGCCCATGTAACACCTTTGCTTTGCAAGCTGCACTGTGTCTGTTGCACTTTCAAATGCAACTCTCATTTCCTTTTTAAATGCCCCTCTTTCTCCTTCCATCAAGGCTTTTCCCACAAGCCTGTATGTGATCACTACAGCTTAAACTTTACATCAGTTACCATGCAACATTATTTAAAAAAAAAAAAAATTGCCACAGAGTAGAATAAACAAGCTAAAAATAAACAAAGAACTTTAATCTTGCCCCATCAGGTACTGCCTAGTAGCTTTACCCATTTTGATTCTGAAATCTGTCAATATTCAAGATGTTTTACTCCCAGATAAACGAGCAGACTGGCAATCTTAAATTCAGTATATAAGAATCCCATGTTCTATGCAGCTCTCTGCTTTTCCGCCTTGCCTATCATTAGAGCTGAATAATTACATCACTCACAAGTGTGAAACTGATTTAAGCTGAGCGGACAAACGTTTCCTGCTGAAAGGAAGCAACTTTATCTAGTCTTCCCTCTTTCAGAAAGTCCACATCTCAGCACGGTATATATGACTCATATTTCAGTATGGACGCAACCTTTCAGCTGCAATTTCCTAGGCAAAGACTAGGTGCTAGAACAACCTGGGGACACCAGGGGCAACATGCGCTTCCTGAACCAGCAGGGGGAGCACTGAAACAGCCAGCCACTTGATCATGTATATTCTAGTTTATGGAGATGGTAAGTTTCTGTTATAGGCAAAATATTTGCGTTGTTGTTACTTGGCTAAGGAAATCCAACTGTCAATACACATAAGAGAAAGAAAGTTTCTGAGGCATCATTGCAAAGATCCAGGTCTAGCACGTGGAGAAAAATCCTCCATCTACCAAATTCTGAGCCATAGGAAATGTTTTCGTAGGCGGGTAGTTAGTTTCTCTAACTACGGTAATACAAGAAGGCAACATTCTGGCAGTAATTGGGTTGAGTGGGAACAGCAAAGAAAGTGGGATAAGCACTGACTCACATCATAGAGATAAACAAAATCGTTGCATTTAAAAAAAAATACAAAAAGAATGAAAATGCTTGTAACATTCAACATCAACATTACGCTCTCAAAATGTAGAACGCTGAACTGCCCAACTCTACCAACACATGTAGATATTTGAGGATGTCTTCAAAGTTTGGGTGATGTTGACAGTTTTGGAATGAACAGCATGAAAAATCTCAGGTTCTGTTTTAATTTATTAGGCTGGGTCTACAGTAGACACCTCAGCCTTCCTCTCCTCCAACAGGTGCTCAGGCCAAACATCAGTTCTGCCAATTATTTATGGTTATCTTGGTTTCAGTGTTATAAAAAGGGACTTGGGTTCATTTGTTTGGAAGAACCTTAAAAAAGTATGGCTTTAAATTAGCAATATGTTGGCAACAGGGTGGGTCTTTATTTTTTTTATTTTGCTTCCCTCCTCACACCCAACTTTTGCTTCCCTCCTCAAACCCAACCCTTCCTGGATGGAAAATTCAGTTGGAAAACTCCCTCGCATCCCTTACCCCTTGAATTTTGCACAATTGTGACTACAGTACACTCGAAATGGAAAATTATTGGGTGTGCTGCAGAAGCAGTTGTGCCAGATTTTGCCAAACTTGTAAAGACTGATGTTGATTTATCCACTCAAAGATAGGAGATGAGGTCATTGTCTTCTAAGTTTCCATAACCAATTGGCAGGAAATGGGAAGTTAAATCTTTGCACCCTAATTCTTGTAATGAGGAGGGAACAACAACAATGGCAAAATGGGTAAAAGTGGAATTATTCCTTCATTTCCATACTCAAAGGGCCAACTTTGTCAAGAACCTGGAGCAAAACACTCTAGGAGGTGAATCCTCATATTACTGGCAACAAGTAATATTGACTGAGTCTGTTCTATATTAGTCTTTTCTGAAGACTGGAAAAATTATAGCAAATTCCTTCAGCATTCTACAGGCCTAGAAATAATCTGCTAGATTACTAAATACCCAATTCCCTGGCATACAGAGAGACACCCATCCAAGCCCCAAATAAGGGCTTGCCAGCACACATTTAATTTGGCACTGTGGAAACAAGTGATATTCAGAAGAGAGGAGCTTTTGAGACCTTCCCAAAACGTTGTCCCAAATACCTTGAAGCTTTGAGGAAGATTTCCCTAGACATATAAGTCAATGTTTTGAGTAGGGCTGCCAGTTTATAACCCAGAAACTTTCTCAGGCCTGCCTGAAGCAACCTCTTCTCTCTTCCATTACTTTCATTTGCTCCCTCTTACATCCTCCATGGTTTACTTGGAACACCTCATTACTTCAGGGAAATGAAAGGAATATTGAGTAGGCGGATGTTGGGCAGAAGAGGACAAAGTGGGGGGGGGGGGGGGAGAACAGGTAATGCAGATCAGCAGGAACTATGGATTCTGCCTCTTCAGTGGTTTTCAAAAGGCACAGACTAAGTTCTAGGACTGCGCTCTGCCAATCTCATCTTATAACAACTTCTGCCCATTCCCCCCCCTCCCCAGAATTGCTCCAAATGGAATGATGAATGGGACACAGATTGAAGTGTACCATGAAGGGAAGAACTGAATGTGATCTTCAGGGATCTGAAAAGGTCAGTGAAGATTTAAACAGAGAGGGGATGACTGGGCTGGCCAGCTAGTCAAACACTGTTCCACTGTACTACTGACAACATTTTAAAGAATTCAGGAGTTTGTGAGGAACCCAGTAAACTTTGTGGTAAGACAGTTGAATCTTGCAAGCTATGCTTTGGGGTAAGAAAATATGGTGCTGTTTATAAAGTTGCAGAAGCAAAGGACGTGGCAACATCGTATTTGGCCTGTTCATCAACCTATACCCTTTTCATTTTGTCTCGTAATAATTTTGCCCTTTTTTGGTTAGATGATTCCTTAATAATAATAATAATAACAACAACAACAACAACAAGAGTTTCTTTCAAAACAAATCATGACAGACATGCAAAGTGCAAAGGGAAAATAGGGACATAATTTTCACCCAAGATGCACAGAGAACGGACATGCATTCTTGGTTATGTATACATTTATGGACTGATCTATGAATTTTAAAAGGTAAATTTTAGACATCCCTTCTAAGCTTGCTGTAGCTGTACATTTCTACCACTACTACAGAAAATTGTTGCATCCCAATTTAGAGAAAGAGAAATTGGAAATCAACCTGGTAATAAGACAAGGTTTAAATGTCTGTCCAGTAGAAGCAGATGTACATTAGAACTGTTGCTGTTTTCAATTTAAACTGTTTAGAAACTAGTTTTAAAATATTTTAAGGATGCTGAATCTAAGCCACCTGGGGAAATATGTTTTTAAAAGATCCCATATCCATTCTTATGGAAAATAATTCTATTCTAACCTGGGCTAAATAAAAGATGTTTAATTTTTTCTTTATAGCCTTCTGGCTCATGTTAGAAAATATCTGTCTCTCTGGCAGCTGTGGAAAACAGAAAATTATTCTTTTCCAAACCCGATTTCCACAGAATTCTCTTTAGCAAGATTTATTGAGATGAAAAGGATGAGGCTAAAATAATTCCAGCAACTGGACTGTTTCCCATTCAGAGCCAATTCTTCCCTATGTACATCAGGGTACATACACTTTTCTTTTTTAAGAGGCTTCATATGATTCAGTGAGAAAGCAAAACTCTTCACTGATAACAAGCAGTCTTACATAAAGTCTCCTGAACCTTTCTCAGCCTGAGAACCAAATCTTATGGGAAAGAATCATTAATCATGTCAGAAAACACTAAAAGAGAGAGAGAGAGAGAGAGAGAGAGAGAGAGAGAGAGAGACTATATTATCAAGTACAAAAATAAAACAAAATAAACAGAGCAAAACAGCTTTTAAAATAAGTTTCTTTTTAAAAAGCCTGCCTAATTTCACGTTCCTTCTTAATCTAGCAGACTTTGCTCTGCCATTCCAGGTGCGTCTATTACTCACTTATGGCAACTGGCATTAGAATTTCTTTACCTGATCATAAACTTCCTGCTTTGTCTTACATGATACAAAGAATTCAATTTGTATTGTGCTACATTAAGCAAAGCAACCATTTTAAATAAACCAATTACAGTCAATGTTACCTATCCATCAGCACCAGATAGAGTACGCACTTTCCATTAAAGCAGGGAGAATCTTTTTAAAGCCAGCAGAAGCAGGAACCTGATTTGTTCATCTCAGGAAGGAATTCTGTATGATGGGCATGCATGTAAAGATATTTTTGAGTTAAACTCAGCTACAGGTAAACACGTCTATGTAGCCTTCTGAGAAACAGTATGGAAGTGGTTGGTTGCCTTCCATGTTTCAGCTTCCCATCTAGCTTACACCCCTAGGATTTCCTGATTGCCTTCCATTCAAGCTGTTTCTTCAGCTCAGCCAAGTTGGGGTAGGTGCTCGATCTGTACAATATGGCCTTAAAGTCTTCTTTAGGCATACAAGTGAGTGCAGTCTTTGTAATTTCTTAAATGGAAGCCTATAAGTGCCATTCACTCAATAATATCCTGCTCTTGATTTATTTTTCACATGACAAAGGCTGTGGGTGTTTGGGTTACACACTGCCAATACAAACATGCAACTTACAAAAGAAACAAATGATGTCTTTTAAATGTCAATTAAGAGAGCTTGTACAGTTTAAGGAAACAAAACTTTTTATTTGTTCAATCTTGGCCATTTAAAATATGAGCATGCAGATGCAAAGTTAAGTTGCATCTATTGTGTTGTATCTCTCCCCTATTGTGGGGGAGATGGGGGGGGGGGAGAAATCCAACAAATAAATAAATAAATTCATTCATTCATTCATTCATTCATTCATTCATTCATTCATTAAATGGTACCTATAAATATAAAGGCAAAGGTATTTTCAGCTGAGGCACATAAAGTAAAACTAAAACAAGAGCCATTGTTCCAGGAACCTGGTATTTGTGCTTGCACATGGTTAGCAAAGCAAATTTTCTATAAGCTGAACTTTAGGTTTTAGAGCAAGGTCACAGCATTATAAATCTTGCAAGTATAAAATTATATCTACATCTTGCCCCATTCCTAACCAAAATACCTTCAAAAGCATCTCTAACAGTCTTTGGCCTTTGATTCACAAGAAGGCAACTGTTACTGCTCAGTGACAATTCCGTGTCATTCTCACGATAGTTGCTGTGCATAAATTATCTGAATCTGTGGCATCAGGCTTCTGCTAAGGCAAACCTACAGGCTTGATGGGAGCTGAAATTACCATTTCTGCATTTGTTATGCTTGTGTTTGAAAGAGACTAGAGACAGGAGGAAGCCTCCCAGATAAATCCACAAAAACAGAAGCTGCTGATACAGAGGACTCATCAGCCAGTTTGGCAACTTTTACTGTTTTGAGAATCACCCATGGCTAGAGGACCAGAAAAGAAAGCCCAGCTCTGCATGAACAGATGAGTTTGAAAGTATTTCAGTGTCTCTGTCAGTAGATTCTTGCTACATAACAGCAGTTAACCCACCCACCTAAGTATGAGCCTCAGTCTTAATTTTCAAATGAAAGTATCAGTCATAGCTGCATAAATGCTAAGGCAAGACTGGGCATGCTTGTTTTTAACTGTTCAGACACTCTTGCTCTCTCTGGTGCAATGCAATAAGTGTAACTTTGACACTCAAATTATTACCCTTCAAAGCACTTGAGAGTGCTTTTAACTTTGCACACAGCAATTACAGGCAATTGTTATTTTAAAGTGTGACAGAGGACAAAAATATCCAGTTGACAAACTTCTTTGATGGAAGGATTCCAGTTTAGGAGAAGTTTACCTACGGACAAGCCAGCCATTCGGGTATCTCACTAGAAAAACCATAGCTACTCATCTAAACACATCTAAATCCATCACAGGTTCAACAACAGCAACAACTGCATTAAACCCAGAACCTGAAATGGTAAGCAGCTCAGCCTGTCAATATTCTCAGATGTGAAGTTTGCCTAAATAGAAAAGGCAGAGACACCTCTCCATTGATATCACGAGCAAGGAAGATAGCAAAGGGGCTCAAATGACTTGGCAAACTTGACCACACTGTTTGCACAAGACCTCCCCTTGTTTCTTTTTCTTCTCCACCCCACACAAGAAAAGAAAAGAAAAGAAAAGAAAAGAAAAGAAAAGAAAAGAAAAGAAAAGAAAAGAAAAGAAAAGAAAAGAAAAGAAAAGAGAAAAATGCATATACCTTCTTGTTTGGACTCATGCTTATTCAAAACAGTAGGTGAAGTTGATTCTCCTTCAAGTCAAGTTCACTCCTAATTACTTGACTGACATGACTTGGCAGCCATATGCAAGTGGTTTTCCATTGCTTTCTTCCAGGATATTTTTTTCCCAGTCTTCCCCATAGCCTTGGGATTACTGGACATCTCCCATTCAAATTTTCATCAGTTTGACCCTGCTTAGCATCCAAGGTCAACAATGTGGGGCAATGTGTTTTGTGCGCAGAGAGTTCCCACTCCCTGCCAACCACAGAATTTGTGCAGAAGGCCCATCCCATGTCTCCCCCAGAAGACATCAAGGGTAGCATCCCTCTTCATTTAGCAAAGGTTTGGCCTGCCTCCTGTACCTACATTCTGTAGAAATGACCAATGTTTAGATACCATGACTTTCAACCAATGGATGGGTGCATCTGTACATTTATGCATATTTTTTATGTACTTAACATGGTTATTCCAGCAATCTTGGGGACCCTGAGGGGAGCCTGCAAAGCGGTTGTATTATATGAGTTGATTGGTATTCTCCTATTTTGTTTTGTTTTCTTATTTTTTTTATTTGTACTTTAGTGTTTTAGTTATTGCTATACTGTTTTAATTGTCACTGTAGTTGTATACCGGCCCAGAGTCACATTCTGTGAGATGGGTGGCTATATAAATCTGCTAAATAAATACATAAATAAATATCACAAGAATTCCTAAAATGGCCTCAGATGTAGCTTGCAGAAGAAGGAGGTATCAGTGCACAAGAGACCCAACCCATGCTTTGGTCAGTGTAATAGTTTCTAATATTTATATCTAAAAAACAGTATACAGTTTGTGCTGTACATGATAGACGTGTAGTCAGGTACCACCTTCAAGACAAACTAACTTTATTAGGACCTAAGCTTTTGTGACCAACCAGATAATGTTGATTCATCTTGAAGGTGTTACAGACTCTGTGTCTACTTTGTTGCATAGATTAACATGGTTCTTCCCTCATCTGTCTAAGAAAATACATCATCTGAGCATTACTAGCACTTACCTTTTTCAAAAATGCCATTTATTTGTAAGAGTCAACAAGGACCCTAAACATGGGTTTCCAGCCTTCAGAATGCTTAAAAAAAACAAAACTCAGTTTCTTGAAAAGAAGAGAAATACATTCTTTAAAATACAACCCATCTTGTAGCATGTCCTCCAGAATTTTTATTCTGAGAAGAACAACATGAAGCTTGTTCCCTTGTTATTTCTGATGACAGAAAAACTGCTTTTTCCTCTCTGGTTCTCACACCTACCTGAACATTGGAATCATTAGCCATTTCCCAAGAAACAACAGGCCTGGCAGCAAACGGCAGCTGTGAAGAGTTCAGCTGCAGCCTTCAACTAGCTTTACACACACACACACACACAGAGGCAAACATGCACAAAAGGCGAGAGAATGGTACTGCCATTTTGAACCAGGAAACTGAACAGATGGCAAGTTGGGAATTAAACAAAGACTCCAGAGCATGGCTCCTCCAAGCAGGCCTCCCCAACTGGAGAAACAGGGAAGCAACATCCCACACAGGCTGATTCACATGGAATGGCTTCTCCTAATCTTTCTTCCAAGGCTGGTTGTGACAATGGAGAAATATCTGAACATTGTTGAACCTAGAGGACAATTTACCAGCTGCAGCAAAGTCATACTGCAAGTTAAAAGGAGCCAGCTGCTCCACAGTATTTCCCATGATGCTTCTGTTCACCCTAGAGACTATGGTGACAACTGTACCGCACCAGTAACCTAAATTCAGTACTTAAGAAATGATGCTAGATTTCTCTGATTTTGTCTAATTTATTCAATTTCTGCTAGGCGTAAGGAAGGGGGAAAGGAGCTCTGCAGACTACTGAGGTCCCAAATCCTGACCAATGAAAGTCCCATTCAACAAAGTCCCCTCTTCCTTCGGAGGTGCTCATACAATTACAAGCATTTCTCTGAAATAGACTAAAGACCCAATTACAAGCGTTTCCCTTGAACTGTAAAATCCAGAAGCCTTGTTTTTCACGAAAGCAGAGACCTAAAGTAAACTGAGCTGGGTACCCTATTCTGTTCTGTGTTTTGATTTTCTCTTCTGCAGGAAGGCAGAACACATTGTAAAAAGACTCAGATGTGTATTAGTGTCTGCTCCAGTGAGCAAGCTACCCACAAGAACACGGTAATATTTATTTCTTTATGCATGCTATTTATAGGCAACTCAGTAACAGTGAATTCTCTGAGCAGCTTACAGAGTAAAGCACAGGGGACTATTTCTATCCTTCTTATGAGCTGCTGGTCTCCAGCTTCTATCATCCCTATTCATCTCCAACCCAGCTAAAGCTGATACAAACCAGAGTCCAACTTCTAGGCCCTAGACTAGAAAGCAGTAGTGGTGTACACAACACAAACAAACCAGCCATCTCCTCCCACAGTCTACAGATAGACGCTGGGTTGCCAAGAGCATGCAGCCACTGATCCATTGTCCAGTGCTCATCTTATCAGTCCTTCCACCTGGTGCAAAGGAACCTGGGAGGCTGATGTTTCTCTCTGAACTTCCTGCTTTCCTAATTATTATTCCCTCTGGAGAACAGGCAGGGCTGGTGCCATTGGATAGGAAGAATCCTTCTACCCTCTTTTCACACCCATGCAGTCATGGGGGTAAAAACCACCAAGGAGACAGAGGAATACCTAAGAAGGGCATGTTTGCAAGAACCCTCTCTAGAAAGTTGTGCTGGTCTTGAGAGCGAGACAAGTCAGTTAACCTTCCAGCAAGTAGCTGTACAGCAAAGGGGTCAGTAGACTGGGGTGTGGGTTTAAATTAATCTTAAAGAGCAGTTTATGGACAAAGAAAAACATCAACCTCCCTTCCTCTTGCTGACTACTAGCTTACAATATGTACACAAAATATCAGATAAAAACCACAGTTATCATTATAGTTTCTAATACATCAGAACACTATTAAAGAGAACCTGGCTCACTCACAAATCTCCCTAACAAGCAAGCTCTGGAGATCCTGGATGCAAAGGGAATAGCCAGGCCTAAACTCAGATGACAAGCAACTGGCTAAGACTGTCCCCCATTCATGAAACTGGCATCAAATGAACGTGCCCAGAAGAAGTCTCTTTAAGGGGTGGAAAAGCAGACACAAACTGAGCCTGGGAGGAACAAGGGGAAGAAGTTCAAATGAAACATGACTTCAACTGACTGCCCATAAGAGCTTTTCAGAATTTTGCTGCCCTTTGAAAAAAGGGTTCATCCAGGAAGTTGGTGGGCATGAATGCTGCAGCCATGCCTTCCAAACTGGATCTGAAAAAAATGGTCCATCTCAGACTAACTTGCTGTTTGGTCCTTCTCCTCCTTTCCCAAGCAGATGAAGCTAAAAAGATGAGCTTTCCAAACTACCACATCACTAAGTCTATTTTATTTCCACTTTAGAGCCCTAGAGAAGGGAGTCAGTGGATCATGTGCTGGAGAGGAAGGGAGAGGAGAGCAGCCATCAGTAGATGCTTCCAGGGTGGCTGCAGCAAGAATGAGAAAGGCACCACACAGCCCCTTCTTGCTCTTTGGTTAATGGGTTCTCTAACTGGGAGGAGAGGACTGGTAGAGAGGTCACCTATTTCTCCAGCAGAGCTGGTCACCACACCTAACAGAGCTATACTGCAGTACAGAGATTTTCTGCAGGACCAGACTTCAAAAAGGACGGAGGTCCATCCTGAAAAAAATTGTAGATGTTGATAGGTGTGCTCTCAAGAACATCTGAAGTGTTCCAAGAGACACTTTTGGGGATTGCTTCATCAACAACACACTTTGGGCCACAAAGCAGGAATGATGTTGAATACTTACAAAAACTACTGATTTAATGCCAATGAGCAATACACTGAGTAGAGGACTACAGGACTTCCTTGATTTAAGGAAATGTTAACAGGTGAGATATGTTCATCCATGGACGCTTCTTTCCCCCTTGAATCCAGATCAGTGCACGGCTCTACCCAAAGGCCTCAGAGCTTTTCCTACAATGGCAGGAAATGTGAAAAAGGAGGCTGCCTGACTCCCAGCAGAATATTTACTTCTACTGGTGATGGAGCCAGGACTCCCTTGCAGCAAAATGCTGCTTTGCTTTGCCATTTCCAGTCAGTACCGAATTCTTGGAGGCAAGGGATACATGGAGACTACATGCTGCAGCTTTTGTGCTTTTTGCAAATGTCTGAATTGGGCATTTCCAAAAGTTTGAATTTTTGGAGAGGAATCCAGGCAGGCTTCTTCTCAAAAGGAGTTGAGAAATGGAGATAACATTTCTAAAGGGTTGAAAGCATTGGGATGAGGATAGGGGAAATGTCCTTAACAGCTCTCGAATGCTGGTTGATATCAGCATTCCATCATAATTGAAAAAGCCTACAATGAATCACAGAGGTATGCCGAAGACATGAAAAAGAACCTGTGTGGGAGGAACCAAAGTCTAGCAACCAGATGAGGGACTGAACTGTATTTGAATCCCGGGATTCAAAGTTCATTATTTCAGAGGAGAAGAACAGCTTTAAAAGAGCTGAAGGGCCTTATGAATTGGACTGAAGCTATCAGGTTAAGGATCCAGTATATGATAAACAAATACCATTTCATGGAATGTTAATTTAATGGTTCATTTATATATATGATCCTTTCTTTCTTTAATACAGTTGTAGCCCACCTTTCTTTCATTGCAGGAATCACAACAGTGTCACCAGGATTTCCTGGACTCTTTCTTTTTTAGTAATTGTTTTGTACAGGTTTTAGGTTTTTTGTAATTGTATATTTATTTATCGTTTTAATGAGTTGTGAGGCGCCCAGAGTCCCCCATTAGGGAGAGATGGGTGGGGAAATAAATAAACAAACAAACAAATTTCCAAGTTGTCTGGAGGATGCCCCTCCCAGATCTACTGACCTACAATCATGTCTTTGACAATTGCGATCCAACATTATTCCACACATAAGGCCTTGCTTGAATAGAAGACATTCTGGCCATCAAGGGATCTGTTGCCCTTTCTTCAGACAAACTTCCGAAAAACCAAAAACATACATTTAATGGGCATTGGCACACGAGAAAGGAAAGGAGGCAAACATTAAACCTCCCCCATCCCTTCATATATAAAGTATTTATATTAGAAAGAAATGTTTCATTAATTACACAGGGAAACCATTTGCAGCTATTTTCCTTTAAATTTTCAGTCAAATGCTCAGATTTGCATCGCTTTGAACTGTGTTACACCAGTAATTGGGGATGAATATTTTAAATCAGTCTTGAATCACTCTACTCCACGTAGACCAAATAAACTAATAACTTGTTCATGTGTGGACTACTAATGTGCTTCCTCCCGGCTTCTCCTCACCCTGACAGATGGAATGCAGTCTTGAAAATTAGATACATTTGCCACTGGGAATATTCAAAAGGCTTGGTGGGGGAGGAGGGGATGTTTAAAAACTTCCTGTTTATAACAGAGCCAAACTATCTAGAGGAAGAGGAGGAGGAGGAACCCAACCTAAAGGAGATACTTAACCAAGCATCAGAAGATTCCTACATGTGCATAATGGAAAAGGAACTATTTTGCTCAAATGACACATTTAAGGAACCTTGGCAAGGGCGCAGCTATTGTGAAATTGTTTTGTTACCAACTTGCAGCGTCCACCGAACAGATATAATTATAAAGCACCAGATTCCTAGCTAACCAAAAATATATTGGGTTCTGTTTCTTGGGGGAGGAGGTTGCGAGGATGAGAGATTAATATTTGGCATGACATGCTTTCGCCTGTTATCAAACGAAGAGCTGCCTCCTCTGAGAATGCCTTTCTCTTGGAGGCCTGCCAAAGTTTCAGCCTCAGCTTTTGCCAAGGTGTTTTATCAGGTAAGTGTTCAATAGCTCAGCATTAGCAACATCTCTGAACCATTGGCCCTTCTGAGCTACAGGATGGAGATAAGAATTTATGCTAACAGGCTATCATAAGATAAATTTGCTGCCCTTCACAGGTACGGAGGAAGAAAGCAAATTCAATACAGTCAGATACTTCATGGTGAATGTGACATCCTGTGATTTAATGAAATACAATATTCCATGAGCAAAACTTTATTTTTAATAAACAAACATTCCTTTAGTATTGTTGCTTCCAGCCCAAATCAATCTACTGCAGGATAAAGACCTCTCATTGAAGGTTATGGATCATAATCTACCATGCTGGTGCAATGAAGGTTGGTAGACAGATTATTTAGACTTCTTCCTCTAGGTATGAGAGTGAATGACTGGTCCAAAGTCACTCCATTGGCTTTGGTGGATAAGGGACAACCAGAATCTGGATCTCCCTGCTTCTAGTTCATCAATACTCCACACTGGCTCTAGGGTTGAGACAGGACAGCTTGAAAATCCCCTAGAGAGCTTTTGTTGCTGGAGATGGACTTGAACCTGGGTGTCCTCACTCCTAGTCTGGCATCTTCACTGCTATACCATATTGGCTATATTTATGTTCGATGAAGATAAAATAGGACGTATAATTTAACTCATTAAATTATTATCCTGGTTCCTAACAGACACATAGTCACATCCATCCCTCTAGAAATTCTAGTGTGCAAATCTACATAAACAGGAGCTTCGATATTCCTTTAAAAATGGCAAACAAATCATCATGTGGAATAAGGAAATATGCACAAGCTTTCATCACCTTAGGAATGGGTTGCTTGTGCTCAAAAGGAGTTCTGTCTTTATATCTGTGTTTGTGTGTGTGTGATAATTACAAAAGGAGAGTTGTATACATTAAAAAGCAATTAACTTATCTTGGCTGCCACTGAGCTAGGCCAGCAAGTCCTTGGGAAATCTCTCCAAGATCCCTGGTCAAGTTCTACCTCTTGTCTCTATAGCTACAGAGTTTGATGTTCGACCTCTTTGCCATTTCTTCACTCACTTTCCCCCCAAGCAAGGGAGTTATGAGACAGTAGCAATGACCTAAATTCACCACAGTTCCTCCACCCAAGAGATAATGCAGACTTGGATCATATGGAGAGGCAAATAAGCAGTCATTGGAAACACTAAGGAGGAAAATGGATTAGCTTTTATCCATGGATAACGTCAAAATCTCCAGTGGGCATCCGTATACATACAGGTATTACAATTTCTTGAAGAATTTACTGAGAACATCCATACTCACCATCAAGGATCACAATGGGATATATTCATGAAACCAGGCCTCTGTCTTAAGAACAACAGTCTGTATTGCATAACAGTGTTTTGAATTTAACAGCAGAAATATTGACCATTTAGTAAGAATTTAACTCAGGAGAGATAATTTTATTAGACATCTCCTGATGTCATCAACCCTTCTGAGAATGATTAAAATAAGGCAGAATCAAGATGTGTTATTATTGCCGCTGCTTTCTCTGTGGTAGTGTGAAACACTTTTCTTTCTTTTTCTTTTCTTTTTTTCTATAGGTGTAGATATATTAGGCCTGGAATACTGATAAGGACCATCAATTCCATTGGATTGACTGAAATGCCACTCACTCCCATTTCTCGGTGGTGTACAAACTTCAATAGATAATGATGTCCAAACTTAAAAAAAAAAATAATGAAAACCCAGGAATCCAAAAACTGTAAGAAACTCTACTCGACTCCTCGTCAAATAGAACCAACATTCAATTACATTCACTAAATGATCATAAACGTTTTTACTTTACAGTCCCACCCCACAGAAGCTGCTAGTAGCAAGTCACTATCTTCTATTTTGCTTCATAAAACCTGAAGCAAGAACTCCACTCAACCACTCTAATAAGAACATTATTTTTCTGTTTAAGGGAAGATCTAAAAATGGCCAGTGGAAAAGTTGAAAAACATTTTTTTTAATCACAGCCAAGTGGAAAAGTTACTTCCTGCTCTAAACCATATCATCTATTTCCCCCAATGCTGAATTACCCTAAAACTGCCTTCTCCCTTGCCTTAAATTATTAGCTAATTAGCCTTGACTAAGAGACAACAGTGTGTTTGTGCTGGCAAGCTGTGAAAAGAACACTTTGATTGAGAAGATCAATGGCATTTTTCTCCAACTCACAATAAGGAAGCCGCTGGGTTATAAGTTTAAGCCATCTCTCATTTGGCAGGCAAGCTGGAGTTATTGACAGGTCAGCAGAGTAACTTTATGGCAGGCTGTCACTTTTGAAGAAGGGTCGAGTCATATTAAAGACACATCATTCTTAAACCAGGAAAGGACATTTAGACAAAAGCTACCTCATCTTCAGAACATCTAACACAGTCATTTTATAAAATAAAGTCATCAAAAAATTGAAGCCCCTCCGAGCATTATTGTTCCCATTCATACCAAGCTAGGATCCCTCCCAGTCTGTGTCCATATCAAAGGTTCAACTAATGACTTAATGAAGTAATCTTTGTGGAAGGGTGTCACAAAACCACCTGCTGATAGAAGAGATGGAAACCTATTATCTTCTCAACATTACTGAAGTCAAACATCTGCAGAAGCAGCCAGTTTGGTCATTGCTGAGAAATCTCAATTGTTATGATTGCAATATCACAGGTCCACATCTGTGGCTTAAAGGCTGAAGTTTGGCCTTTTGCTACTACGGTGATTTTAGCCTTGGTGGAACTAGGAAGCCAAAAATTCAACAGAAATACTACCTTTGGCCAAGATATAGATGCTATTTTAGAGAACAGAATGCAGAATTATTTAAACATTACACCAAATTCTGGAGATTTCACAGAATTCCCAGAAATATACAGATATTGAAGAAACAGCTCCAACAATACAGCATTTATCTTTGTATTCCATTTTGGCCACTATGCACTTCTATCTGGCACTGAAAAAGAGAGAGAGAGAGAAGGAACAGCATTATCCTGTTTCTCTTTGATAAATGTTTAACCAAGACAAGGATAAAACTGAGAACTGCAATTGCAGAGGTGTGTTTTTATTCCCACTTTAAGGAAAAACCCACACAGAATCAGGAATGTTCAGCTACTTGTTCTAAGTGTGAATAGTCCAGTTATCACAATAAAGAAATATATTTTGTTTGTTTTGCTAACAGATTTTTGTCTTAAAAGTTAACTTCATGGAAGGAACTCGTCTGTTTTGCAAAAAGTAAATCTGTACAGGTACATTTTACAGCCTGCAGACCTCAAGATGGTTTAATGTATGGTTGTAATCATAACTTCAATAACCATATATTGGTGGTGTTCAGTTATTCAAAGGCCCTTTACATGCATACAGTATAAGTATGTCTCATAACCTCACTGTAAAACAGGTCTGTATTATTGTTCTCTCATGGCAAATACAGTTGCAAGAAAAAGTATGTGAACCTTTTGGAATTTCATGGTGTTCTGCATTAATTTGTCATAAAATGTGATCTGACCATCATCTAAGTCAAGAGTATTGACAAATATAATGTGCCTAAAATAATAACACAAAAACAATTCTGATCCTTCATGTCTTTATTGGGAACAACCATAAAAACCTTACAGTGCTAGTGGAAAAAGTATGTGAACCCTTAAGTTGACCTCAAAAAAGCTAATTGGAGTCAGGTGTTAGCATACCTGGAGTCTTGTTAAGCCTTGGAGGTGTGGACTAGAGCTATGTTGACTGATAAAAACCACTCAAACTTTTTGAGTTTGCTCCACACAAGAAGAATACACTTATGTGAGCCATGCCTCGCCAAAAAGAGCTTTCAGAGGATCTACGATCAAGAATTGTTGATTTACATAAAGCTGGAAAGGGTTACCAAGTGATTTGAAAGACCTTAGAAATTCATCAGTCTACAGTTAGGCAAATGATCTACAAATGGAGACACTTTGGGACTGTGGCTACTCTACCAAGAAGTGGGCGCCCAGTCAAAATGACCCCAAGAGCACAACGAAGACTCATCAATGAGGTAAAGAAACAACCCCGAGTGACAGCCAAGGATTTGAAGGCATCACTGGACCTGGCTAACATCTGTGTTCATGAGTCTACAGTACGTAAAACACTGAACAAGCAGGGTGTCTATGGCAGGACACCTCGAAGGAAGCCCCTGCTTACTACAAATAACATTGCTGCATGCCTGAAGTTTGCGAAAGAGCACATTGACACTCCACAGCGGTATTGGCAAAGTGTTTTGTGGACTGATGAAACAAAGATTGAACTATTTGAAAAGAACACGCAGCACTACATCTGGCGTAAAAAGGGTACCGCATATCATCATGAAAACATCATCCCAACCGTAAAGTATGGTGGAGGAAACATCATGATTTGGGCCTGCTTTGCTGCATCAAGGCCTGGCCAGCTTGCAGTCATTGAGGGGAAGACGAATTCCCAAGTGTATCAAAGCATTCTTCAGGATAATGTGAGAATGTCTGTATGTCAGCTGAAACTCTGTAGAAGTTGGGTGATGCAACAGGACAATGACCCAAAACACCGGAGCAAGTCCACAACAGAATGGCTTCGGAAAAACAAAATCCGCCTTTTGGAGCGGCCAAGTCAGAGCCTAGACCTCAACCCAATAGAGATGCTATGGAATGACTTGAAGAGAGCCATACACATGAGACGTCCAAAGGATATGACAGAGCTAAAGCAGTTCTGCCAGGAAGAATGGGCTAAAATCCCTCCTGAACGATGTGCAGGTCTGATCCACAGCTACAGGAAGCGCCTGGTTGAGGTTATTGCTGCCAAGGGGGCATCAACCAGTTATGGATTCCAAGGGTTCACTTACTTTTTCCACTAGCATTTTGAATGTTGAATGAGTGTGTTCAATAAAGACATGAAGGATCAGAATTGTTTTTGTGTTATTATTTTAGGCACATTATATTTGTCAATACTCTTGACTTAGATGACGGTCAGATCACATTTTATGACAAATTAATGCAGAACACCATGAAATTCCAAAAGGTTCACATACTTTTTCTTGCAACTGTAAGTAACTGAATGTTGCTTGAGGCTATGTGATAATCTCATGGAAGAAGCAAGATTTGAACAAGGGATTAGTTTAAGTTCTGCATCTCACACTTGTACACTTAATAATACAAGCCCTGAGAAACATTTCAGATGTGATAGCTGTTCTAAGAAATTGAGAAAGTATTCATGTTCCTAAACATTAGCATCAAATCTTATTGATACAGGTAAGTTTTGCTGGCCACTTCAATATGTCGGGCTTAAATTAACTGGTTATTGTAACCATATTGGAAATATTGCAAATAGTTTTGGTCATCCAAGTTAGGTAAAGAGTTAGTAGAATGGGAGTAAATATAATTAAATGATGAAGTTAGGCCTTAAAGAAAGGCTGACATGCTTGAAGCTGTTTCAGTTTGCCAGAAGAGACGCGAACAATAGCTATAAATTATGTGTGCTAAAATGCCTCTATGAAAACTGTTTGGCTCAGCCCTGACAACAGAAAATGACCATTCCTCAAACATAGATAGCTATCCATTACCATTAACACAGTTGGATTATTTCTATTTTGCTATGACAGCTAAATGAGCATCCAGGATCGGAGACAGTGTATCTCAGAACAGCAGTTGCTGGTGGCATTAATTCCTCCTTGTGAGCATCCAGGAAGCATTTGACTCACACAAGATAAGGGTGTGGGTTGTAAACTTGTGGCTCTCTCAATATTGCTGGTTTCCAAGTCTTATCACTCCTAGATAGCTTGCCACTGGTCAGGAACGATGTAGTCCAATGACATCCAAAGATCACAGGTTCCTGCTCTCCAGGAGAAGCCAAGCTGACCTCTGAGTTAGCATGAGTTTTCTAAAGATGTGAAACACTCACGGATGTGGCTTCCTTCAGTTCACAATGAGGAACATGTTTACAGAATTGATTTTTCCAAAAACAACAGAAATAACAGTCGTGCAAAGCAGGACGGAACAGCTGTGCTGTGGGGTATAGAACCAACATATTGTAATCTCTGACACTGATTCTCAGGAAGTCTTTTTTAGGGAAGATGGCACCCTCCCCGTGGAACCTGATTCTTGTTAGGAATCTGTTAAATTATTCTCCCTGTTTCTTTATGCTGCCTTCAAACAAAAGAGAATCAGAATTAAGATTCCTAGGAAGAACCTGTCCCTCAGTTGTACAATAACAGAAGTATTATTTATCCCTGTAAAACAAATTAAACACACCAAGCACATGGCAAGCTAGAGAGGATAATCTTAACAAGATGGATAAAGACGATAAATCACATATTTCAAATGGAAGAGACAATGGGCACATCCCCTGCCCCCACCAACAGATCATTCTTACATAACTACAGGGTATGTTTCCAGATCAATCTAGGGCAGATTTACTAAGACATTGCTAATCCTGATATAAAAACTTAGGCAACATGAGCATATTTCCTAAGGATTGCACAACCATCTAATTGCAAGCCTAAAATAGGACAGTGCCCAGATTAAAAACAAGCATTTCTCAGCACCTTTCGCATCCAACCTTAGCAAGAGATTTTGCCGGATACAGGGCTGTGGAACATCTTATTGATTGCAAGAAAAGGAAGAGAAACACGAGAGAGAGAGAGAGAAAAAAAATTGCACTACACAAACCACGGATCGTGCAGAGCCTTAGGGCATCCTGTAAAATAGAAGGGGCAAAACCTACTGATTCTGAGCTCTTTTTCACCCTGCTACCTTCTTCAATCATTGTTGCTACAGGCCAGACATAACCACAGTTCACTACAACACTTTCATACAGTCTACCCAAGGAAGGTCAATTTTACCACTAGAAAGGCCAGTCGTATGATCTGTATGAATCATGACCATCTGCGCTGCATAATTTAAGTCTTTTTCTGCTAGTTTCAGAAGAATTTCTGTTCCATTGCCAGCAACTGGAAGTCTTCTTCAAATATTCCTTTTGGCTTCTGTAATCTATACAAGCATTGTGCACACTCAATAAAGCAGACTTTTAGAGCCATACGGGTGATTTTTTTAACGTGATCACTGCTCTTGATTGCAAAGGCAATGCATACTTCTCTTCCAAGTGAGGCTTCATTTTAACTTTCCATTTAAGAACTTAGCGTATTATACATACAGTGTACAATTTGATGCATTTTATCCAATTTGAAATGTGATTTATTTTAATCATAATTTATAATATCAGAAGTATGTTAGTACACTGCCTTTATTTCTGAGTGGGTGGAATGTGGGCAACAGTATGTTGTTGAAGGCTGTTTTTCCTTTGAGTAAATACATATATCCAGCCCTGGTCTTACAGGCCCAGTTCTTCTACTCTTTTGCTTGGTTGTAAACAGCTGGCGAGGAAACACCACAGTTGCACATCCAAACAGCAATTCAATGATGATTTAAGCTTCAGAAACAGCAAGAGGTAGCTGAAAAATGTTAGCTGTTCAAAATAATCTACAGCACTCCATAGGCCCAAAGGGGTGGGGGGGGGGGGAAAACAGTGGGATGAGTTGATACACTCTTCCTCTATCCTGTCTATCAATGGCACTGCCAGACAACTGTGACAACATGACCTTTTATCCAATTTTATGTCACACTTTCCTTATAGCAAACTAGAATAATTATAATTACTGCTTCCAGTTAGCAACAGTTACCCTTACAAAAAATCATTCTGATCTCTCTCATTTAATTTGTGTTAACAGACCTTTAACTTGGAAATGCAAACTGATCCCTGTTACGTTCTCATTAATATCTGCTAGTTACTAACATCAGTCCCAAAACACATATTAGATACAAATTACAGAACTCAGCATTACAGCATTGGCTCCCAGTTTGCACTGTCTCGTAAGTGTTCTTATTGCAATTATTCAGTTGGTTGAGTTGTGATCTTTGAACTTTTATTGCACATGCATATTCCCACCTCCTGGTTTAAAAAAAAAAAATCAGAAGAAAAATGCTAATTCTGCATCACTACACTTATTATTGGATGCAGTGTGTGGAAGGGAAGCTTGCAAAAAAATAAAAATAAAACCTCGGTTTATCCTGGGAGGAAGGAATTCAAAGCAGTTACCTTTGATTCAGAGTTGACTGATTTGTTCTGCACTGTAGGCTTATTTATACAGATGGAAGAACAGCACTCTAAGGGTCATTGCGTGCATGCTGGTATGTACTTAAATGATAAACAGAACATTATATACGTGCAAGTGTGTGAATGCGTGAGTGTATGTTAAAGACTTTGATCAGCTTTACAATCATCACACCACAGCTATGATTCCTACACATTAATATGAGGAATACCGTTTGGTGGATTTGCTAAGATTCATTCACTTCTTGCCTGCCCCACATTTCTCAGAGACCTCCAGGGACAGGATATGCTTAAAACAAGTTTTTATTTCTAGAGTACACGCATCCAAAGAAACTTCAAAATTCAAAGATAGACATGCAAAGAACTTTGCACATGTGGAGGGTTCCACAGTGCCTCCATAGACATTTGGCTCTTTTAATCAATATGTTTTTTCTACCCACTGAGATTTCCCCCCTTGTCGCTTCCCTCTCTATTCATTACAGTTCCTTTTTCCTCTATTACTAGGGAGGGGGAGGGGGAGGGGGAGAAGGGACTCACTTGTGCCCTATCCTAGGTGGATTCAAATCACATGGGATTTGTATAATCCTCTTGGATCAGTTTGAGAGTCAATTGTGCTGGTTACAGATCTTAAGAGTCGGTTTCATACTCTCATATATATTGTTGGACTGCAATCAGCAATGTGTGATGCACACCAGCACCAGTGAAGTGGAGAAAGTTAGTTTTGAGGTCTTAGAAACAAAATTTAGGTTGCTAGACAGGAGACTGAAAGTGAGGACCTTATGGTAACTTTCTCTGAAAGGGAGAACGCTGTCCTAGAATATGAAAAAGACAGTTGAGTATCTTTGGAGAAAGACTTTAGATTAAGAGTAAGAAGATATTGTGTGTGTGCTGGTCAGATGGGGACAAAGGATAGGTTGGAACTGAACCCAAGTGGAAACACTGCTGGAATTAATACTAAAAAGGAGGTACTGAGGCTTTTCATCTGAACCCTGGAGGAAAAGCCAAAAAGAGTATCTGCTTCAGGAATAATTGTTGATTTAAGGTAATGAGATTTTTTTTTTTTTAAATGATAAAATGGGATAAGCATAGAAATAAGTCACAGGCCTACAGTGAAACTGAACAGCAGCCAGGAAAATGTCAAAAAGGTTCATAGTGAATAAGCTCAACTGATTTATGTTCCAAGAGTTCAATTTCATTGACACTTTTTCTTTATTTCAGGCTGTAACAGTGAAAAAAAGTGGAAATGAAGTACCTCCATTTCGAAATTAAAAATTGTGGTCCACTGTACACAGATTCTTTCCTTAAATTCAGGAAATCTCAAGGCCCAAGCTGTCTTTTACAGACAAGACATGCCTTCTATTCAAACTGTAGCTACTATTGCTATTTGATTTAGCACTAACATCAAATGCAGCATTGAGGGATCAGATTAAATCTGATTAGGGATTTCTGTTTTCTGGGGAAAAAAAATTAGCTAATGAACCACACTGCTCTCAGCTCCAATTAATATTAAATGCTATTATACTGTTCTGAAGACATTACGAAACAGAGCATCTTGGTAGAAGCAAATCATATGAGCAGAGGATATTGTGATGAAATTTGTTTTCGTTCTTCTTCTGGCATGGCCTCCCACCTCCTGCTAAATGATCTTACTCTCTTTTGCCATCCCTTCTCTCTAAAGTATGCTCTATTATTCAACTAGGTTTCCTTTCTCTGGTTCATAAACCATTTGGGAACGTATACATGCAGTATTGAGATATATTCCTTTGCTTATGTTGCTTATAAAGCTGGTGGGGCAAACATTTGCCTTGCAAATGTTGTTGGATTACAACTTCCAGCAAAGTGAAACCACCTATCCATAATCCAGAATGATGGGAGTTGTAAT
Organism: Liasis olivaceus; assembly: GCA_030867105.1. Lineage (NCBI taxonomy): Eukaryota > Metazoa > Chordata > Lepidosauria > Squamata > Pythonidae > Liasis > Liasis olivaceus. The sequence continues at coordinate 7,003,119 of CM061353.1, forward strand.
GGAAAGAACTCTGAAGAACCATAGAACATTAATGTCTGCTATAAACACCAATGATATTATAGAAACAAGTTATAATAATGTGCTTTATAAAGTTCATCATTTCATTTCGTGGCACTAGAATGAAGATCAACACTCTACTAGGTCTTTACCTTTGTCTGGACCAGAGGCTTAGCTTTCTTTCAAGCCTTTGTGCCACCATTCATCCACCATCAAATAGTATTCAAAGATGTAAAATGCCTATTCATTACATCTGTTTTTTTTGGGGGGGGGGAGAAGATAGACTTTAACAGTGACCCCCAGATAATTAATAAACTTGACTAGAATGCTATTCAGATTTTACTAAGTTCTCAGAGAGGTGGATTTTTTTTTAACAAGGTAAATATCTGGCTTCTATGCCATTACAACAGTTATTGCTCCACTGATAATTCAGATCAGACCAATAGTCTATCTCAGAAATACTTCTCTTATTCCACATCATCCTTGACTTTGGAATGATGTGCAAAGAGCTGCAGACCAAAAGTAGTGAGCAGGGTCGTATCAAAGACCAAATTAGATTTCATTTCATCTTTAATTAAATTAAACAGTGATGTACAATATGTTTCTAATTCAAATTGTTCCAGCTGTGAAATGCCCCAGCTGAAGAATGAGATGGCCTGTTTTGATCAGTTTGGAAGTGTTTCAAGATCAAAAGTTTTCCAAAGTGACTGAAATCTCCATTTCCCATTGAAAGACCTGTTTTCCATTCAAATGCTTTGAAGTCAAAATCTGTTGCAAACCCCTATGTTTTCCCATTCACTAGAAGAAAGTATCTGTAGCTCACGACTGAACTGTGGAGTTGTAGTTTCTCTCTGAGCTTGGTGTTTGCTTGCAGACGTTTCATTACCCAACTAGGTAACATCATCGGTGTGAGTCATGTTATCTAGTTGGGTAATAAAATGTCTGCAAGCAAACAACCAAGCTCAGAGAGCAGCAAGAACTCTATTTTCCCATTTATTTGAATGCATTTATATACTACCCAACTCCTAAAACTCCAGACAATTGACAATAATCATAGCATAGAACACCATGTAAACCCCAAGCCTCATATCTGATTACTCTCCAGTAGTATAATTAGTAATGTCACCCATGTCACATTAAAATGCCAAATTGGTAACAATTTTTGAAAATCTCTAGGAGCTACATCCAAAGCTGGAGCTATTCATGAGCCCTTTAGGGTGTTTTCTTATTTGGGGCTGTCTAATCCAGTAAACCATTTCAACACCAAATCTCAGCAATGAAGAAGCAAAGCAATCTTCATTGCTGGTCTCCTGTTTTTAATGCTATCAGTGGCACTACCTCTGAATTTTTTTGTAGCAAGGACATTTCAAATGTGAAATGTTTATATATTGTCCATTTCTTTTTCTTCCTTGTAGCAACCTTACTTCTGTCATGTCTCAGAAGGCTATGCACATAAAGGGACAGTAATATTCTGTACTACTAATTTTTAATTTGGAGAAGAGGTAGATGCAGGCATGGATGTTCAGGGAATGCATGAAAAGCAGGACAAGTTAAATAACTAAAATCTAATCCAGTAAATGGTTTGATTCAGGGGCAGGTAATTGTTACCGGAGTGAGGGATACTCCTGAGAAAGAGAGTGCACCAACCATTCTGAGTAGATACCCAACTGGTCTTCCAGTTTTTAAATGCTATCTTTCTAATGCTGATATTCTAACACTTTAAAGCCCAGTAAAGCACATTCTTTCTTTCTTACACTGAATCTTTTGGAGCACCTCAAGAACAGACTGAAACCTAAAATACAAATTAGCAATGAAACTGATTTTTAAAAGCATTTAAGAAGATAATTATGAAAGATGGTCCTTTAGGCCCAAAAAAGTGCTTTGAGCTGGAGTCAGGTGTCCAAAACCAGTGTTCCACAAAATGACCTTGGTCTCAAAAAGAACGCTGTATGGATGACACAGAACATCCACAGGGACCTTCAGATTCCATCATAGAGATTGGGGGCATTTTAACAGTTCCCCTGAAGAGGTGAACAGCCATTACAAATCTAACCCTCGCCAAGATTTTTTTGCCCAGGTTAAATTAAGATTAAATCCTGCACCACCTTAATACCATCCTCCTGCACAGCTGAGTGGATCATATCTAGACTGTGTCCTGTCTCTCGGTATTTCAAATGCATTTCATGATTGCAATGGAGGTCATGCAGCCAAAACAGCCTTGGGAATGCGTCATTTTATACACACACACAAACACACAAGTCCAGATTACAAAACACTCTCAGCAATAATTTGGAGGTTAGCAGAAGCCAGATTCAATTCCAGCAGCAACAGAAACCATTACTTTGTAAAACAGTATTTGGTTCCTACACGTATATCAATTCTCTTTCATTTGGATGGATTTATTTTGGTGGCCTCTGAATCATCACTCTTTTGTGTCACCTTTACAGGCAAACTCTTCTAATAGGAGCACTTCTGCCCGTTGCGCTTTGCTTTGCAAATAGTGTTATTTTAAAGAGATGCTCTTGTTATGGGGTTTTTGCTTAATCTGAGAAATGTGAAAGAATAATAAAGGTCAGTTTGAAAGTAGGCTCACTTCACAATTTTTCCCTGCTAGTTAAAACCACATGGCATTAATAACTATTTACACAATACCCGTGAAACTTGCAACAAATCAAAATCCAAAGAGTTGAAACATGAACAGGTGTGTAAACATCCGATTAAGTGTAATCAGAAGATATAGCTTTCCACTCTTTAACACCTACATCAATGCAAGAATGCAGATTTTGTACTTGATCCTTCTTGATGATGATGATGGTTTGAGATAAAGGAACTATTAAATAAATCCTTTCTTTAAAGTTCTTCATAAATTTCACTTAAAGTATTCACTTTTGCCTTCCAGCCAGCTAATTTAGTAAATCATCTGGATTCATACTCTAAAATGTTATTTTTATTTCAAGGAGAAGAGAGTCATGAAATTTTGCTTCACACCTTTCACCTTGGACATCAAAGAAAGGAAGACACGACTGAAGCTTTTCTTCAATAACAAAGGCTGTGGAACTCAGGAATAAGACAACCGAGGTGGGATCTAAAGATCATTTTCTCCAACAGTGGTGAAACAGGAAATAGTATCTCTTGCCAATATCCATAATGAGGAGTGTGTAAAATGTTCTGTCATGGAAGGTTCCAACTCCAGAACAAACCAATTTGAGTGTTCTGGCAGTGGTCTGACCATGATTGGAAAGGCTCACTTTGAAAAAGCAACATTCTGTGATAAATACTTTGTACAAACTTAGTCTTAAACAATTTTGAGTCAAGGAGGAGATTATGCTTGTCCAAGGGAAGAAAGCTAGAATATTTTCAGTCTATAATTTGTGATGTTCAGGACCGTTCTCCAGACATCAAGCTGTAGGCAAAGAAGAAAGTTACAGCAGCTCTTGAAAGATTATGGTCAGTGTTGGACGCACTGCCTACTTTATGGCTGTGTTTGCATGACATACTTAGCTGCATACATACTACTAGTTATAGTCCAAACCGGCAGTGATCCCTTTAGTTCAAGGTCAAGATAGAAGCTGAGACAGCATCTTTTGCCTCTTAAGCCCAAAGTGTACTCTTATCTATACATTAAATAGCCAGATCTTTTTTCTTAATTTCTTTTGCACAACTGACATTTTACCTCTGCAAAAAAAAGGACACTGCATTTGCCCTGTACTTTCTGGTATCCTTTGTAATGTATCTCTCCATTTCTGGAGTTACCCCAGCCCAGAAAACAAGGGCTCCAGATCTCTGTCCTTTGCAATATTCTGAACTACAGCAAAACACAATTGAAGAACATTCAGTATTATTTCTACCACGTTTATAGGCAGCAGTAGAACCCTGAATGAGAGAATAAGCCACCTGAAATTTAACAGAGGCTCAAATGCATTATTAAGTTTAAGCTTAATTTTGACTTCAACCTATAAGTATATGAAGAAAACCCAATCTAGATTTAGGCATGGAATAGTTGAACTAATTTATGACCAATATTTTTAATGATACTTTTTTCTGCCTTAAGCCTACCACATTCATGCCCACTCTATTTTATATTAATCATTTTATCCTGCAGTTAAAATTTGTAGATATTTTTGCCCCAAACTGGGGAATAAACACTACTGCATTCTGTTGTATATGGATGATACTGTGATTCTATCTTTAACATGCATCAGATTAAAGAGATTATTTTGGGGGTATATTCCATGCCAATGGAAAAAAGGGTGCACTCATTGCTTAAGTCTCTAACTTGGCCAAAACAACTATTTCAGCAATTTTATGGTATCATCACTCACAGGTAATAGGCATTTGCTTGAAGCTATAAAACTTTTCCAGGCAAAGGCCTTAGCATAAGTCTTATTTTGTGCTTGAATCTGTACAATCTAGATTTCTTAATTCGATATTCAGCACTCCTAAATGTGTTTCCAGTGCTGTCCTTTGGCTAGAATCTGGGCTGATTAGAACAGAAACAAGAACTTGGACAGTAATGCTTTCATCAGCCCAACTGGACTGTTCCATTCTGCTGTAAGTGATCCCTTCCAATCTACCTGGAATATGTCCCTCAAGCAGAAACACATTTCAAGTAGTCTTTTTTATGTAAACTTGGCTGATCCTAGGCAAAAAACAAAACAAAACAAAACATGATTGCCCAACAATTCCTAGAATTTGAGTTACAGTACAATCTGAACCAATTACCCAGCTTCTGCAAGATTCCAAGTGTGTTTAATAGGGGAGTGATGGTTTCCTACCTTCATTCATTGATACAGCAAAAACACCAGTGGACCTTTACTTGGGCAGGTTGCAACACCCTCTCCTCTGTCCTGTTATAGCAGAGATAATGTGATGCTCCTAGAGTATACTGTCATTGTCTTTGCCCACGTAACATAGAAGAGAATGAAATTAGCACACGTTTGTGAGGGATCTTTGCTTTCCAAGGACTGGACACACCACAGCATAGCAAATCTGTACAAAATGCTTTATTGCAGCACACACCTTCCCCAGCAACAGACTATTGCTCTCCATCCATCCAGAACTTGCAAGGTGATGCTGCCATGTAACTATGTCTTTAATACTTAGTCCTTGAATACTTAGTTCAAGCAAAAGTCCATAAAGTGTATAAAGTCTATATAAATATATAAAGCCTGTAAAGTGGCATACAACTTTGCCTTTTTCCAAATGTTCTTATACTAGGTGAGATGAGGTGCTGCTTCAGTGTGGTTTTTCCTCTTCTAATTGCTCCTGAGCTCTGGCCAACCGCCAAGCTCCAGGCAGGACTCCCACCAGGATCTGCTGCTCACCTAACTTGTGGTCCTGGCAGTTGAACGATAGTCCTTTTGCCTGCTTATAATAGCTGCCAATCTTCAGATGTTGCTTCCGCTGGGGACATCTGTATGCCGTTGGCTTATCACCTTCCCTCTTGCACACACCTCCCCACTCTGTCTAAGCTAAGAGCCTGGGTGGGGGTGAGGCTGCCTCTGAACATCAGCATGTCCTTGAAAACGCCAGGGTGTGGCTTAATTCTCACAGGCAGCTGGAACCCCAGCTTGGATGCTTGTGAGTAAAGTTTGAGTTAGGGAAATGAGGGAAATTAGGTCGGAAGCATTTCTGCCTGGCTGCAGCCACTTTCCCCAAGCACAGACAGCAACCCCGACTTCACTCCCTCATAATGTTCTTTTACACTGTAGATTCTGTTTGATAATGCATCCAAAACCTACTTCCCCTCATTTGCCAGCAGTCCTCAGTCATTCCGATGAGTTTTACTTTGATCTCCTTCCTGCAAAGAGGGTATTTTATATAGCATATGATGTTGCAAAGTTTTGTTGCCTAGCATCAAGACTGCAGAGGGGATCCACCATGAAAAATAAGCCTGAATGGGGTATACAAGACTGTTTGGTGTGTGCACGTTTTCTTGTGGTTTTTTTTGTTGCTGTATTTGTTTGCTGGCTAATGGCTGTAATAAATTGAAACTGAACACCACTTACATGTTCTCTCACATCCAGGTTTTGAATAAAAGTCATCCTTCCCTGCCCCCAAAAGTGCCACTTGGGACAGGGATAAAAATAGCCATCTGCAAATGGCTAAATGCATCTTGTGACACGTGCAGCTTTCTAAATAGCATCGTTCTCAACATCCATTACATTTCTTAAGCTGAGCATGTGTTCCTCTTATATTTTTTAACCCACCTCTTAAATAAATGTCAACCAGTAACCATTTTGGATGAAGCATCTAAGGCAGGAGAATAGCCACATCCTCTTTATGTACCTGACAGCATCTTGGTTCTGTTTGAGCAGCTTCCCCAACTCACTTGAGAAAGACTAAGTTGTTGGAAAAGTAGCTGAGTAGATTCCTCAGTGTCTCTTCTGTAAACTAGGGTTGGGCAAACTTTTGAGGGTTGGAGGCTACACTTTTCATTTTAAGAGGGACAAAGCAAGGAGATTTCCTCTCTCTTGTTTTGGAGGACAAAGTGGGAGGATCCTTGCTTCTTTTGAAAGTGATTTAAATCTATTTTGGAATGCGTAGTATGGAAGCCCATCTCAAAACAGCAGGAAATAATGATGCTAATTTTCAGCAGTTGCGACTGGAAGAAATTCCTGCATAAATAGGTGGGGCAAATCTAGAAACAAAACACTGGGTGCAAAACCAATGGGATGTACTTCTATTTGATCTCTGGCAAGGAAGCATCATTGCAGGGTGACCAGATACGAAACTTAATAATAACTGGTCATTTGGGGGATTTAGATATGGGATTTTTGGTTTTTGTTTTGGTTGAGGCCACCAAGTAACTCACAGCTGCTTCATTAGGCAGTTGAATACATTTCTGTGGGCTAGTAAATGTTGCAGAGATCTATTTTCAGGGGTGCTGCAGCTTTACTTAAAGTTCCATAGGAGAAAAAAAAAAATTATTTGCATGATAATAAATGCAGGAGTATGGCATCTTTTCAGAAATTTAAAATTTCTTGCTGATTTTGCAAAAGTGGTTTTGGGTCTGAGAATTGCAATAATTGCTCCTCTCCATTTTTTCTTTAATAGGTAATTACTTTTGCCTCCCAGGACTGTACATTCTTGTTAAGAATGTCAGCCATTCCGACAGCTAACAGTTAGGCTGGCACAAATGTTAAAGTCTAGTTAGGACTAATACATTCTGGTTAATAGTAAGTATTTAAAACCACCTTTAAAATACTTGAAATTGAAGCTTAATTTGACAATCTCCAATTATTTGTTGGAAAGAGCAAGTTTCTCCCTTCTCTTCCCAGCTAAATTTAGTCTGTAAGGACCTCGACTACAGCATTTCAGTTGCTTATGGTACAAGTAATTATATTAACAAAGGGCATATAAATCAGAAATGGTAATACTGGCATCATTCACACATAAGGTTATTGGCTTAATGGATGGTGTGAACTCAGCAAACGATCCTGTTTAAATAAACAGCAACTTAGTACAATGCATGCATCTAGTCTCTATTTAGTTACAGAGGCATTTATTTATGGATTTATTTAGCAAAGCAGTGGCATAGTATGAAGCAGAAAAAGACTGATCTTTTCTTTCTCCCTTATCATCCTTGGCTGTACATTTACCTTGAGTTGACTCCGAAGTCCAGAATTCCTGAAGCTTACCATCACTTTGTGCACAACTTGCATGGCTAAAAATATCGGCAGTAGGATTTTTATTCTCCAATAGCTTCCCCAAAGGGGAAATCCATACCACAAGGCCAACAGTTCAAGTTACAAAGCATTTATTTAAGGTTGTACGAACAAGGTCCTACTTTTTAAGGCCAGTATGAATTCATTTTAGCATATGGAGAAACCCACTTAATCCCAGTTAAGGCCTGAAAGATTGAAAGAATTCTACTCCAGATACTAAATCTGGTTTGTTTAAAAAAAAAATCAGTGGAGTTGTTAATTACATAATATAAGCTTCATAAAATAATTACAGGTTTGGTCAACAGGTTTGGTCTGATTATGACTAAGTCAGTTAATGGCTAGGATATATCAACTAGCTGCAGCTTATCAAAGTTTAGCCCCAGGACTGCTATTCTTTCTACCCACAAGGGGAAAGTGATGTCATATGTGTCATGAAGTCATCACACAAATGACACAAATAACATACTCTATGTCATTTGCATCATGACGTAACTGATATCAGATACGTATATTTTTACCTTTCCCGTTTGCAAGTTCATAGATAGATAGATAGATAGATAGATAGATAGATAGATAGCTCGATCAAGCATAACTCATCAATGGATAAAAATATTCACATACTCTATGGCTGTTAGAACTTGGTGGTACTTATTTATGATTATATCGTTAATAAAAAACAAGACCCACATTTCCAACCTTTATGATTTACCAAACAAAATCAGAACATTTGCAAAAGGAAAGAAGTACCAAGAAGAGCCTTCAGAAACCAATTCAAAACAGCTTTTTCCTCCACAAAACTCCCTTCTTTTTTTTTAATCCACTTTCAATCATAACTGACTCTACGGAGACTGCCTGGACGAGTCTCTGCAGTTTTCCTGGCAAGGTCTTTTTTTGGAAGTGGTTTGCCATTGCCTCCTTCCTAGGGCGAAGCCCAGCTGGCGGTCATAGGAAATCGAGTCTCTTCTGTTACGTTGCATGCAGCAACCAACAATCGATTTCCGTTTTCCTGTGCAAGGCGCTGCCAGTGTTTTTCTTCCCACTGGGGTGAGAGTACCTATTTATCTACTCGCTTACGCTTTTGAGCTGCTAGGTGGGCAGGAGCTAATGGTGCAAGACAGGAGCTCACCCCGCCGCACAGAGCTTGGGCTCGAACCGCTGAAGTGTCGACCATTTCTGGCCAGCAACTTCCAGGCTCATTAAGCCGCTGCGCCACCGCGTCCCTATAAAACTCCTTTCAGCCCACCAAACTTAACCCAGTAGTATTATTTAATACTCCAGGAGCAAAATTTCTCCATTTTTTTCTCCCACTCCACTGTTCTAGAAGGTAACTCTTCTGTCCGAACCGAGTGTGGATGTCTATCACAAGTTCAAAAACAAAACAATAAAAGCATCACATCTTGTGATACCTAAGAGCATAAATTTGCTAACCTATCACTTCTACTCATATGGAAAAAAGATTGTTGCCCACTAGAAGGCAACAAGAATCCTTGTAGTGTGAACAAAAGCTCAACTTTCTGACACCTAAATGATGGGACAGTTTCCAATGTCCAACCTTTGGGTCTCTTACACTATAATTCTACGCTTGCTCTTGCCTCCAATGATCAGTTCAAGCCAACAACCTACAAGACATGGACTACACTGCCAAACGTTTTCCATTCCAACAAAACCAAGAGCCAAGAGAATGATGAGAAATGGTTTCCTCTAAATATTTAGAAGCATTTAATATATTCTCACATTTAATAAGAGAATGAGAAAATACTATGCACTGAAATCTGCATTTTCCTGATGTCTGTGATGCACTTTGCAACTAACCGTAAAATGTTTAAAAGTGTGTTCTTGAACAGAACAGGAAACAAGGAACTTAAGAGCGCCACACCCCTAATTTTAGATAGCTCCTGTTCTAGTCCATAGGGAGCTTATCTTAATAAATATCGTGAACATTCTCCTGATGACAAGGTGCCAATCTGCAAAGGCTGGGGGAAAAAAGGTGCAGTAATTCACTATACAATCTGTTTTTTCCATTACTTTTTATTCCTTGCTCATTATCATCGTAGGAATTGACAGGCGCCAAACTTCGTGCAATTCATCATTATTAAAGTAATCCCAGCTTGAATGAAAATCAAATTAATTCATCATAATAGGAGGGCCTTCAATTTCAGGTGAAGCCAATCAGATGCGGGTAAAATCATCTAGCAAAGCTTTAAATACCTAACAAGAGGTGACAAATCAAATGGGAATTAATGTGGAGAAAACATAATTTTTTTTTTTTAAAAAAAAGCTTGATTGAATTTAAACAGAATTGACATAGCAGTGCAAATTAACTTGGAACTTTTTTTTTTTTTTGAGTACCTGAGGAGAAAAAGTATTCACTGAAAGAGCTATAAAAAGCCATTTCATTAATAATCTATATTTAAACAATACAATTTCCAATTTAATACTATTTATAGCTGTATAGTTCATCAGAAGTTGGTTCTATCTTCACCATGAAGCACCATTCTGCAGCCAGTTAAGTATCTTACCACCTTGGAACAGCCAAGCCAACCACCCCAGGGCTCTTCTGGAGGGCAGAGGTACTAGGATCCCTTATGTGAAGTTCATGCACTCTTCTCACAAAAGAGGACTTGAAAGAATTGGACATGTTTTGCCATGTTGTGAATTTTACAGGGAACTATGTAATATGCCTGTTAGGCCTTTTTGGGAAACTTTCTAGGTCACCCCAATGAATTCTATTTGCCCTTTTATTTTCAGATCAGCAATCTGCTACTATCTATAAATATTTTGCATGGCAGTAACAATAACAAGGACACACCAGCGAGAGGGATTCTCCAGCTCCCTCCCAAGTTATCCTTTATTCTGAAGATGTTATTCCCAGATGTCTGAGTTCCTGTATGATACTTTAAGTTGCTGGCATTTGCTGTAATGAAAAATGTATTCATTCATGCGTTCATTAATTTGATTGCCTAAGCATAGCTAGTGATGTCATAAAATTCGCTGGAGTGGCAGGATCCAGGGTTTTCAACCTGTTTTTTGGAGCTGGGTGGGACAAAATGGGAAGGTTAGCCTTTGGGGAATGTAAGCACTTGCTTTGCCCAAACGAGGGGAAAATGCCTGTGTGCCCGTGGGTTTGTACAATATCAAATGGGAGTGTAAAGAGATGTGCCCCTTCTTGACCTGGCACTTTGCCCAGTGGAAGCCATGTGTTCCCTTTCAAAGGGATGGCCAATCTGCCTACCGGTCACCTTACTTTGGCAAAACAGGCTTCTTTTCATGCTCGGAAGGCATTTTATGACAATGAAGAGAATGGTCAGAAATGGTGGAAAGGCGATTCTCTTCTTTGGAATCTCTCAGCTGGATCTACAACGTGCCCTTTGAAGCTCTGCTGTGTAAGCATTTGTTCTTTCACCCTTGTAATTCCCACTAAAGTCACAAGAGCAGGTTAAAAGTGTTAGACCCACACACATACCCCAGACATCCTGGGGGCTACAAAATGGGTGCTTGGTGTATGGGTGTGGGTGTGGGTGTGATGTCACATTCTGTTGTCCATTCCTCCTATGAGATCGTGCCCACTTCTACTGCTACCCAGCATTTTTAAAAAAAATTTTTTTTGAAAGGGTACTGTTAGGGCACTGCTTCTATGCCCAGCCCTTTGGCAAGGATGACCAAAGTCCATTTTCGATTATGTGGGTCTATTTCTTTTTCATTCCTGTTTGGTTTTTGTCATCTTTGCCATATTTTGCTCCTTTTCTTTTCTCTATTTTTGTTTTTGTTGAGAGTCGGGGGGGGGGGCATATAAATTAATTAAATAAATAAAGTGCCCATTCAGGTGACACAACTAATCTTCAGGAATGGCTTAAGCCATTGCCATTCAGAGGAGGCATTCAGAGGGCATTTGCAGGGCTCAGCTTGCCACTGACTAAGCTTTAAGTTAACAGGATTGCATGGATTTCATTATTAGGCTTACCATTTAAAAGGAGGCATTCAACTAGCGTGAACTTATGCTGAAAGTAGTTGGAGAAAAATGTTGAGAAAATTGTGAAACAAACCTGATTTACATGTCTTCTTTCTGGTCCAATTTGTGGGAGACCACTTGTAGATGGCACAGAAGGAAAAACAAACTTGGGAGGTAGGAAACTAACTGTCCAGTGAAGCAACTACAGTGGTACCTCGGTTCACGAACTTAATTCGTTCCGCGACTCTGGTCGCAAACCGAATTGGTCGTGAACCGAATAAAATTTTCCCATAAGGTTCAATGTAAATATGGTTAATCCGTTCTGACCCCTACGAATTTGGTCACCAACCAATTTTTGATTGCGTCCCAAATCAAATTTCCCTATAAGGTTCAATGTAATTACGGTTAATCTGTTCTGAACCATATGTTTGTTTTTTTTTAAACCGCAAAACTATGACACAAAGTACAGTACGAAGAGAGAGAAAGCTAACCTTGCTCAAGGCGACTTCTGGCGTGGAGGACAGGAAGGCGGGTGGGGAGGCAGTTACTGCTTGGAGGGAGAGTCCCCCTCCCTACAGGAAGCCGCGACCATGTGTCACGGGAGGGAAAATGGCCGCGGATCCTGTTCGTAACCTGATCTGGTGTTCACGAACAGAGGCAAAATTTTGCAAACAGAGCTGTTCGTGAACCGAATTGTTCATGAACAGAAGCGTTCGTGAACCGAGATACCACTGCATATATAGATGATGTAGAGAGGAAACATAATGGAAGACAAAGAAGCTAGAGGACATGTATGAATCTCAAGACACAGATGTATTGGAATCTGCAGGAGACAATGTTTTAGATATCACAGTATTAAGATGGTCAGTCACCTATAAAACACGGGAATCAAACTCCTGGGAGAAAAGATAGATAACTCTCAACGTTTTTATCAAGCTACCATACTTAGAATTCCTTGACGAAAAACAAATGGAATCACAGTATTATAAAACATAGCTGGGTCAGGTCACTTGTTGTCTCTGTGTTTGCTGCATGCATCAACACATTATGGAAAACACAAAATCTAAGCTAAACAATGCCAAAAACAGACCAAACCCCCAAAAGCATACATAAAAATAAAAACCATGTAGCTCTCCAGCACATCAAGGATGTGCAGGTTGGAAGTGACTTTGCATCTAGTCCAATCCAAGCCCTGCCCAATGCAGGAATCCACTAATACAGCATCTTTGATAGATAACCATCCAGCCTTTGTTTAAGCACCTCCAACAAAGGAGAATCCAGTCTCTGAGGCAACTGAATCTGAGTAGGATCAGATTTAGGCAGCCTATCCCCTTGTCTCTTCTTCAACCTTTTGGAAGATGAAAGAATCAGAAAGATCACTGTGGAATTCTCAGGACCTGCAGTCTCGGCCAAGTTGGTTTTTCAACAGATGACTAGATGGGAAGTCTAATCATTATTACTAGTAGCTGACGTCTCCCATTCTTACTATTATGTCTCTCTTCTCTTAGCTTCTGTAATCTGCTGCAGGGCGGGATTATCCAAGAGGCTGGCTTGTCAGACCAGTAGCACATGCTCCACAATAATGTCATTGTTGTTTCTATTCCCTTATGTTCTTACCCACATGCTCTTGATTGGAAGCATGCACTCAAATTCCTCTATCTCTAAACATGTGTGCATTTCCTTCACATATAATGTCATTCCTCCTCTCCCTCTTTTGAATTCCCTATTCCCTTTTGAAGAAGTGGCACCATTCCATCCTTGATGCCACTCATTTCAAGACTTTGCAGATTTCAGACAAGTGTAAGGATGGTGGTAGAGCTGTTTGCCTCCCACAGGTCTTCCATTTCCATTCCCTCCTTAACCTGCACTCCCCACAAAAATTCAACCCCATTCCTTATGATAACATTGTAATATCACCAGAAGAGCCTTCTGCAGTTCTCTTAATGGTCACGTTTTGGTGCCCAACTCTTTGGGCTACACATAGCAATTTATATTTATGTTCTCCACCAAGTACTCCAAGCAATCTAGATATATTAAACTAGCAAAGATAGTTTGCTAAACTAAACAAAGCAAAGACATACTTACTCAATATACTGTATACATATATTATATTATTATATTATATAAATATATAAGTACAGTACATACACACTCTTACTCAACCTGGCTATTTTAAATCCTGCTTAAACTTCCCCTAAGTATTCAAGTGTTTCATGAAAAGTAAAGCTGCTTCTTTTTACTATGTAGAAGTAAAACTCACCCAAAAAGAATAACTTCTTTTATAAAAGGGAGTAAGCAGATGTACAGGTCATGAGGGAAAAAATGAGAGAAATCAAATACAACCAACCGGGGCAAACTTTCCACCCTGCCCTGAGCACAAGGAATTCCACTGGGTTCATTTGTACCTCCTGTAGTGTGGTTTTCCACCACAGGCTAGGAACTGCTGTGTCCTTAGAATCACTCTAGAGAGATGATCTCAGGATAAGGGAATCATTGCAAGCAGTTCCAGGAAGAAGATCAACACACCAGGGATCATGCTGCTGTCTGTCATTTTCCTTTTATAACAAGATGTATTTATACCCAAGAGAACCAGGCTCACGTGCAGCAATGCACTGAGTTAGGCAGCCACCTCAGTCTCCACACCGTTGACATGTTAGAGCCCCGAGAAATGCTGTAAAGCCAGAATTCTCTCACAAGCCAAAAGGGTGCACAGGAGCCCAGACTGACTTAAGGAACACATGCAACAGAGATGCTTTTTTTGACTCCAGCCCTGCTTTATACAGAGCCTTGCCTTATACAGAGGAATGGAGGAATAGAGAAACAGCTGTGTTTGGTAAGGTTGAGAGAAATAGAAAAAGAAGGGACAACACTGGATAAGGAGGATGGATGGGATCAAAGAAATTGCAGGACCGTCCCTGGAAGAGCTAAAGGATACTGTTGGGGACATATCAAGATGAAGAACATTTCTCCACGCATTCTCCAACAGTTGAGTCAAACTTGATAGGACCTAATTGTGTAGAATGTCCTCCCTGTAGCTTACTGCTAGCAATGGGTATTAAGGGCCTAGAAATAAGATGATTCCTTTTACCAGGGGGACCATGGTCAACAATGTGGCCACAGACATCTTCCTAGACAATCCCATCTCCTCTTTCTCCTTATCTTTTTTTTTTTTTTAGAATTCAGAGATAAACATATGTAATTTACAAGTTTGCTTCTGTGTCCTATAGGAACAGGAACTCTGAACGTTCTTAGGAAATACAAATAGTGGGTAGGTGTGGCTTAATAGCGTGTTTGAAATGAAACTGGAAAAAAGCTGGGGTAGCAGAGAATATCTTCATGGGAAGGGTTGGAGGATAACTGGAGAACAATCTCATCATTCTGCTTTCTGATTAATGAAGGCTTTGCCATTGTGTGAATGGGCAAACCTTCCTTTACAGCTCTAAAACTGGGGATTTGAATTGTACCCAAATGGCCTTAGATTATTCTCCACCTAATTTGTGGAGCTCAGAAAGAAGCTGGAAGCAGCTGTTCCAGATGTCACCAGATCCCATTGGCAAGCGAGTCAGATTGGAAAGAACAGCAACCCCACATCTGGAATTAACAAGGGAGTTGCCAGCCAGAGTTCCTTTTCTTAGATGGACAGCTATATAAATTTGATAAATAGATGCATATTTTGAGGATAGGGGAAAGTAGAGTGTTAGACATGAGAATGCAGAAAGTGCACTAGAAAAATATAGGACTCAGAAACAGAAACAATATAAGCTACAGAACTAAGAGGTAAAGTTATAAATTAGAGTTAAGGACAGAAGAAGTAAAGTAAAGCAATATAAAATAAAGTATAGTGATTAAGACAGAAATATCATGTATGGAAATAAGTAAAAGAGAAAAATAGAATAGAAAAAAGGATGTAGGTTAGGAGTATGAAAAGCAAGGCATAGGTGAGTTCTACTACAGAGCTTTGCATTAATCCTAAATTTAAAAGTAAGAATATAGGAGTGAGCTATGGGAATGATAATAAGACAATTAAGAAAAAATGCCCAGAAATTGAGGATAAGGGATAAAAATTACTATACCAAATGAGAAGATAGATTAATTTTATAATAAGATACAGTTTATTTTGCATTCAATGAGAATGAAAAATCTTTCCATAACAGAAGTTGGCCCATGTCCTGCCTGAATCTTTAGTTTTAGCCCTATCAGGACAACAAGACTGAGAAAGAGACACGTGGGTCTAAAGCCACTTTTACCAGAACAGCTATAGAAACAGAAACTTGCAAGTCCAAATGTGCTACCTTTCCTCCCTCTTTTACCTTCATGAGAATCTGGGGCTGGGGGTGCTGTCTGAGGTGTTTTTGCAAACTACTGTCTTGGCGTGGGCTCAAGTTTCATTTAATGTGATCATTGACTTGATAGCAGATCTTCTCTCTGTCCCTCCAGGCCTTCTTCTTTACTCACTACCCTACCCTAACTGAATCTACAATGAAGTATTTATTTTCAAGCTATGTTGGTTCTGGAACATTATTTTAATTGGAAATTAAACAGAAAATAGGTGTTTGTTTTTGGTTAAACTAAGCATGCATTTTCTTCAGCACCTCAAGAAAGCATCTATATTAACATGTATTTTAGTTTTAAATCAATGGATTTATTTATTAATCAGTTAAAAGGGAGAAGATTACTCAGAGAAAATTGCTTGTCGGCTGCCTAATAAATCGAGAATTTATACACAAAAAATTCTTCTACCTATTTTCTTTTGCATAAAGCTGCTTTTAATGTTAAAAATGGTTAAACTGTAACGTATACAAGGTTAAGCTACCCAAGCAACTGACTCCATAGGTTGATGTTTTTAAATACATTGATAGGTACGTTAAGTACATCAATTATCATCCTAATTAATAAAATACAATAAATTACAATAAATAATAAACGTTAAGTACATCAATTATCTTCCTAATTAATAACATACAATAAATGCTCTATACCAGATATTCCTGGGGTAGGAGTTTAAATTATAACATAGCTGCTCTACGGAATTTATCTTTCCATACTAGTTCATTACTTTCCAGGATAGATACTAACTACAAGGACAAACCCTCACTGCTATAAAGTAAAAGCCAGAGTGGAACCTCTAAGTTTGAATTTTGTTTAAGATGAACAAATATATGGGGAGAAAGGAATAAAGACGAAAATAGCCTCCTTGAGTTTTATAGGAGGGTAGCAAGAGAGGTATCAGGACTTCCAGGCTAGCTTACCATTAGGCCCACATATTTATGAGGGTCAGCATATTAAGCCAGATCTAACACCTCTTCTGCAGATGTTCTCCTCTTTCAGACAGCTGGTCTAATGATTATCTTAGAAGCTGGAGAAAGCATGTGAGCGGTTGCTTAGCAACCATCCTCTTTTGCTTCAAGGTAACTTAGAGGCAGTAGGAAGATAAATAGATGAATTGCCTTAAAGCCATCTGCAGACTCCTATCCAGTGCACTCAACTGAAGCATGAAGACGATTTAATACTAAACCACAGGAAGCGGGATGGTCTTGCCCTTTTCGTCTCTTTCTTGAAAGGTATCGTGCAGTTCCGAACAAAGGAACAATGAAAGCATCAGCTTCTGTAGAGGCTGGTCTCAAAAGATGAGTTCATTCTTAGCAGGATTAGGCCCTTATAACAGTCAATAAGTTCCCTTCTACTAATCATTCCTCCTTACCCTTCTTTCAGACTAACACTGAACATCTATCACATTTGCCTTTAATAGGAAACGGAAGAAGGTTCTGCCCTCATCGCTGGTGGACCCATAGATTCAAAACTGTCCAAACTGAATTAGACCAAATCCAGCTTCTTTTTCTGGCCAGTAACATATCGTGGTTCATAAGCTAGCCATGAGCAAGGTGAGACCCAAAACAAAAAAGGAGAAACATGTGCCCAAATATAAAACTGTAATGCAAGAAAGATAATCTTTAAAGCAGGCCCTGAACATTCCACAATTTATCAACAACAATGCCATGAAGAAATTGATAACATTCAGATTCTTTCGGGGTTAATTCAGACACATCAACAGAATGTCCTCACCATGATTAATGACAAATCTTCAGTTTCAATAGCTTCTTCTCCTAGTTCTTTCATTTATCTAGGGAGAAACTGGAAGCTTAAATTTCTTGGTCTGTCACTGTGTCTGGAGCAAACTATTCTGCACAAACTATTCCTTGTTTTCAAACTGGGACTAATGTCTTATTTGCAAGCCTGGAAGTTTAATGTAAAAAATTCCTTTCATCTGATATGCAACAATATCCATCGATGGCCAATGATATCAAAAGCCCTTCTATTATTTAAAAGCAAATTATTAATTAAAAATTACATTATCAATATTGATTTTGGAATTTTTTTTAAATAGTAATCACCATTGTCAAATAATGCTAGTAATAGTTACTACCAGTTGCAATTTCTGTAGAAATGTGAACACATGTAATAAAGCAGCATAATAAAATTATATTACATTCTGTATCGTTGTTGATGATAGTAAAAAGGGAACCTTTACCTTTAGATGGCTCACCATTTAGGAACAAAACTGCTGGTTTGAGTTGTCTCTTCCACTTGCTTAGTGTTAAGAAAGGCAAATGTGATCTTGTAGTAAATTCCTCAGATTCTTTCTGAAAGTGAAGAGAAGAAGAAAAAAGTTTTATTTATTCCAATACATGCTAAGCAGTATTGAACTCCACAACAATCCTCTAAGAAAACATAACAAAAGCACATGATTTTTGGCAATACCACCCCTCCCCTCAACTTTTATAGATAATGGGATTAGATCCATACTTCCAGATTTCCCTACAGTCACAGTTACAGTTACAGTTACAGTTACAGCATGTTAACAAAAATACTTCTTCTGTTCTTCAACTTCCTATAAGACAAAGATTTTTCTGGTGATAGGACTTGAAATTGTGAGGTATGGTAGAATTTTTCAAATTGTTCCTTTAATTCTCTCTCTAGACTATGAATCCTCATCCATTAGAGAAAAGGGCCACGTGTCCTTTTTTTCTTTCCCAGAAGTAGACTTTCTATTGTGTTTGAATTTACAATTCCATTGTTCCATTGCCCATATGAGTAAACTGCTTGAATGAGTAGATGTCTTCCCTGTTCTTCAAACTGGCCACACGTGCATTGTTAAATTTAAATACATTTTCAACGTTTATTAAATGTTATTCTCCAAAGGCCATTTCACACATTACTAAGCAACAGGCTCCAGCTTTGTCTGACACTGTATTGTTCTGAATGTATACATGTTTTAAAATACATCTGTGGTTGTACTTTTTTTTTTTTTTTTTGGTCTCTGTGCATATTGAAAATGCAATGTGTTCTCTTCAGATTCTTACAGCAAAATCAGAACCACTGTTCAGAAAGTCTTCTACTGGGACAAGCCAGTTCCAGAGTCTTCTATTACCGTGATGTTACCATGTTTTGTGTTTTTCATTCACTGTAGTTGCAAAGTAGGTGTAAGCATCTAGCCAACCTTGATCTTCAGAAAACTAAACAGCCTTGGATGGGAGACCACCAGGATATTCCAAGGCTGTAGGCTAGTTGAGAAAGTCAAAAAAGCAAGTAGAAGGCAATAGCAAACCAACTTCAATACTGTTGTCAAGAAAACTGCAGGATAATGGGCACGTAGTCAGCAAGACATTAACATTCAACTTAGATAAAATAAGGTATGAAATATATCAGTGACCCAGTTCTCACATCAGAGGGGTTTCATTTCTATGGCCATCTCTCTCGTGGTGCTTGTATTTTTAAAACATATGGAACTTATATGGAAGTGACAGGATTGATTTAGAAGACTCACAGTGGTATCAGCAATTGCATCCAAATGTTGGTAGAGAACAGGATTACGATTAGGACAGGGCAGGATGGAACCATGGAAAATGCCAACGACATGCTCCTGTAATGTGAAAATTGATCTCTAGCCAACTGATATCAAGAGCTTATGGAAAATTCCGTCCCTTTTAAAACAACTATAGATAGCAGCAAAGACTACAGCTAGGCAATTAACATGAACTGGCTTCTAGACACTCTTGAAAAGCAAACCAGAAAAATTATCTACATTTTATATAAACACTCAAGCAATCAAAAGGTATATTTACGTCATTCACAATGGATGGTTCTCTTTTGGGGAAAAGGATGGAATGGAGGGAAGATACAAGAAATAGCCTATAGCAAATTGTATCTCTGCCTTCATTAACCACAGGATGCACACAAATCTGAGCTGTTCACTTCCATCATCTCCTAGGCGTCATTCAAGTAGAAGAACCCAATGAGATGCATTCACATTTCACAGGTCTCAAATACAGTTTAAACAACCAATATATATATGAAAGAAAGCCTAAATGAGAGTGACAGCAATCTAATTTCTCATGGTTAGAATATATCTAGAGGAAGGAAGGAAGGAAGGAAGGAAGGAAGGAAGGAAGGAAGGAAGGAAGGAAGGAAGGAAGGAAGGAAGGAAGGAAGGAAGGAACTCTGTAGAGCTGTAAACTTACTTTAGCTTAATTGGCAGATGAATCTGCTAAATAGAAGGATTTCAGACCATTACAGAATAGAATTTGCTTTTTTTAAATACTATTTTACTAATGGGATATTACCATAATAGGGAATGAAATACTAAAAATATGATTTTTTGCAAAATAGGAATGAACAGTAGTTGTTACTAACATGACAGCAAACCAGTGACTCAAAAAGGCACATTTATTGAGATTTCAGTTATAAGTTTTCTTAAGCTAAAGCAAATATAAGACATCAACAATAGCATTTAAGCTGAGTGACAACTCTTTGAAATCATGTCCCCTGGCTGGGGAATTCACACCCTGGCTTGTAGACTTTACCCACTAAACACAAAAACGAAGGAATTTATGTTTTATAGGCAGTTTGTACAGCTGACCCTCAGAATTCAGAAGAGTATCAGTTTCATTCCAGTTTTCCCCCAGCATGGTAAAATATTTTCCCAGCAACCCTCTTGAGAACAGCCTTTCCATCCAACTTCAGAGCCCAGCTAGAGTCCAACATTAGCACCAGTTCTCCAGCCAAAAGTCTAGGGGACACACTGAGTAAAAAAGGTCATAAACCCTGGCTCAGCCTCCGCTCCCCAGCCTTGGTTGGCCCACCAATCTCAAATCTCCCCAAATTTGCTGCTTGGAGTCTCAGTTTATAAAGGCAAAAGCAAGCTGGGTCATAGGTCCTTCCTTATTTCCTGTTAGCAGTTTACTCCTTTCCAATTTACTCTCACTGTCAAATGTCAAATAAACAGCTGCTTGTGAGGACTGCAGCTGTATGCACTGGAAAGGGATCTGGGAACTTGTCCCTACTGCAACAAGGCTTCTCCACAACAGCATTACGAGATGGGACTTGCTTAGGGGTGGGCCAAGTCTTGATCATTGCTGGAGAAATCCTGACTATTCAGCAGGTGGATAAGATGGCCAGGCTACCAGATATGATTCCTGTTTCCTGCATGTAGTACATGGCTGTGCTTCATGCTAAGTCATGGTTTAACTGTTGATAAACCATGGGCTGGGTTCACACAAAAAATTACACCATCAAGCATGGTTCAGTGCATCAGAATGAGATTCAAGAAACACACTTAAACCCAAACAAATCTTATTATGGCTTTGGGTAAGGTTTGTACCAGGTCAGTACATGTCTGTTGGTGAATGCTTACAACCAACAGGAGTCTATTTATTAGATTTATATCCCATTTTCCCTCCAGGACTGCAAAGCGACTTCTATGGGATCTCCCTTCGTTTGACACTCACAACAGTAAATCTGTCAGGTAGGTTGGATTGAGAGGGAGTATGTGGCTCAAAATCACCCAGTGAATTTCCATGGCTAGCAACAGACTTGAAACTTGGTTTCCTTGTCACAATCTAACCAATAGTTCATTACATCACACCATCCACTCCTTGCAGTGAATAAACTGAGATACATTGTCCTAAACCCTTCTACCTATTCAATAAAGCAAGCAGGACTGTCTGGCAAGGATATTTGGGGTATCTTTAGAAGACTCAAATCCACTGTCCTTTCTTAAAGCAGTAGAGCACTGGCAGAGGTTGTTACAAACTCAATAATGTGTCAGAAATGTAGAGGAAAGAACAGAAGGAATAATAAAAATATTCCCAAGTTGCTTAAGTTCAAACCAGTTGTCTCTTTGGAATTATTAAGCAGCGGTGCTGATGGAAGATTTAACACTTGGTTATGGAAACCTGCACTGATAATATAGACTTATAAATCCCCACATCAGCCTTTCTCAACAGGGTTCCGCTGAATCTTAAATGTTCTGCAAGAGGTTCTAGGGGTTCCATGAGAGATCATGATTGGAAAAAAATAAGCATTGTGTGCTAGTGCTCACAATGGTGGGAAATGTTATTCACCTTGACCCAGCTGCCTGTCTGCCACTTTGCCATTGTTGTAAACATTGTACAACATGGCTTGTGTAGTTAAGAAGTGAATGGTATTGTGCAGATTTCATATTTTTTTGCTATTTTCATGCAGAGTTCCCTGAGACCTGAGAATTATATCTAGGGCTCTTCCAGGATAAAAAGGCTGAGAAAGGCTGCCCTACATCCTGTACAAACTTAGATGTAACTCAGATCTGTTGTATATCCAACAGAGTGGACCAAACCAAGCTTATCTTAAAAAACAAGGGTAATTGTTGCCAGTGATCCAAGCAGCAAGATCTGCCTGACAATCAACAAACATCAGTTGATGCTGTAGGTCTAGCCTTTGTAAAGTTTAAGTTCTTAGTGCTGTTTGGGAATAGAACACATGTGGACCTGAAACAGAAGAGGACTTCAATTTTATTGCTTAAAGGTCTAAGTAGAAATATGGGAGTTATGCTATTCTTCCCTTTTCACCAGTCTTTCTAGAGATAGGAAGCTATAGGCTTTGGAGAGTTGGCACAGGGTAATGCAAACTTAAATCCAGTTTGCAGCCTTCATAGAGAAGCTGTGAAAAATTTGGTTCAAATTTTTGAACCAAAATGGGTTCAAATATGTAACATTATCCCATAACATCAGGTAAAGTAAAAGGGGTAAGCAAAGTTATAACCAATGGGACCTCCCCTCTTTTCCCTTGTATTCTCTTATAAACACTCTGTTATTCAGGCTTCAGATTCAGAGGGTGCAGAGTCACACCCGTTACATCTGTCTACAGCTCTTTAAAGCAGAAAATCCAAAAATTTCAAGTAGATGTTGAACAACATGAGAAACATGATTGAACTGTGAGAACCCCAACAAGCATAGCATTGCAAAGAGGAAAATACCCTTGATCAGTTATTTGCTAATTATATTCTGAAGACTTTCAAGAAGCTAAAGAAAGAATATAATCTCTCTGAAACCAGTGTCAATATATTCACAGTTAAAACATTTGTTAGTCTCCCAATATGGATCTGGCACTATGGTGGTCCCCAAATTCATACCGGTTTTTGGAGGGTTTTTGGAGGCTGAATGAACAATTCATTTATATCAACAGATGAAGAACCTTAGTAAGACAATTACTGATAATTTCCAAGAAATACGGAGCAAAGAATTTGAGTTTTCAATTTTAACAAGCCAAAGAACTCAAATTTTAAAGAATGCTAAACATGTGCTCTTAATATGAAACTGATTGATCAAAAATTCTTTTTTTCAACTTTACTGGACACCTCAGTGGATGTTAAAAAGACTGGTAATCTATCTTTTTATGTTGGAGCTGTAATAAATGTGAAAGTACATTAACACATAACATGAACATTTCTTCTGACTTCTCTACTGGTTTAACATTCTTAATGTTGTCAATAAGGTTTTAGCTAGGGAATTAAGATATAAACAGGTCAAGGTGTTGCTGAATTATATTCTTAAAATTTGGATTTTATCTATTTAGGAAAAATGGTTGTGCTTGGATTGTTGCAAAAAAAAAAAAAAAAAGACTGTAACATGTTTTTGAAAAGCCACTAATACATCAGACATCAAAGGCTGCTTTGAAAAAAAATAAGCACCCTTGGCCTTTGGCCTGGCTCTCATGTTAACTTGCTAAAAAGACTGGACAACAGGATGCTCTGTGGTTTATTTATTTTTTATTAAACTGAGATGCAATATTTCTTTAGAATTTATACAACTGTATACTGCTTGTTTTTGCTTCTGAAACCCTTTTTTGTTTTTAAAACCTCCCCATTTTGCTCAGTGAGCGTTTGTTGTTGTTACCTATTTGTTACATTTTTCAAGCAATAAAATCAATATTTTTCAATAAAAAAAAGCCACAAGCAAAAGTTCTTCAAGCCATAACCTTCTGAGATTGCCCTTCCAAGAATGATCGGCATCTCCATAAACAGTCCCAAACCAGCCAGATCATTCAGAATTAAAACATAGTCCACTGATACCGAAAGTCACTGAGAATTCCAGCAGAATCAACAAGGTCATTCTTCCTCAACCAAATTCTCAGTCTTGAATGACCACCAAGGAAACCATGCCAGTTTCCATTTTCTGACCATCTCTAGGGCCAAACTGACATAATGCACATTTGTCCACAAGCTAAGGATCCACTTCATGATTTAGCTTTTTCAGATGCATGACAAATAAGAACAGAACTTCTTATTTCCAAAGAAGACAACGGAATGATAAGGAGCCATCAGAGCAGTGGCAAAAGATCTGGAACTGGAGACTCTATTTTATATATGCATTAGAAACCTCTGTCCAAATATTTCTCTAAAAGCCATTAGAGCAGCTGGAAAATCAATTTACAATGCGATTCTCTACATGTGTGCTCAGAAGAAGCCTAGCTGAGTTTAATGGTACTTCCTCTTAGGTACGTATATTAATGTGACTGCTTTATAACATTGGAACAGAACTGTGCAAAAGAGTTGGCTCTCCACACCAGTTTTATTCTGTATTATTATGTTGCTGCTTCCCTTCACCTGAAGCCCTGCAGATGGCTTGGACTACAATTACCATCAATCCTCCACTCAGGACAGCCAATTTTTAGGGAAAGATGGGAATGTAGTCCCCAAACCCTACATCATTCGTGGAAAAAAAATCAACCAAATTGTCTTTTTTTAAAAAAACATTTTGTGCTTTTCTTTTCTAAGGGAAAGAAAGGAAGGGATAATAGTTATTGGCAAACCTAGATTAGTTTAGCATGGTGTGATGAGACCTGAGGAGACCAGCTGCAAGTTATAAATGTCCAGGCCAGTGAACACGTGTGGCATCTTCTCCCTTGCCAAAAATTCCAGGCAATTAGAGTAGCACTTTCAGCTCTGCTGCAGATACAGAGAATAAACATGCCAACTGTAGAGAAAAAGAGTAGAACAAGAAAAAAGAGATCTTGTTTTATGTGGGTTTTGTAAGATACGTTAATTCTTTAAAAAAAAAAAACCTCTAATGGCTACTCACTTGCTTTGAAAAATGGCAGAGTGTTTGTCTGCATTTGCCCGACTCTTTCTCCCTCATTCCCAGATAGTTACAACATTTAATTCCTTTCTGATATTATCTCTTCCAGGAAAATCAGTAGCTACAACTCCCACAGTCCCTTGCTATTGACCTCGCTAACTGGGGCTCATAAGAGTTAATACTGGAGATACCAGGCTACAGGTCTATGCAGAAAATCTGTGATATTCATTATAAAGTCACTGGAGATTGTCTTCAAAACCACTGTACAAATTGGATAAGAAGGACTGTTTCAGATTCTTCTCTGTAGAAGCTTGGTCTTCTCCAGACATTGGGTATAATTGTGCGGTATGCATCATCCTAGGTGGATATTTTAATGTATAGACACCAATAAGCGTTAAATGAAGTGGTATGCAAACTTCTCCTGAACTTAATTGGTTCACTGCGGCTGTCCTCCATCCTCTCTCTCATGACAAATTTCTATTTGTCATTGAAGTTTTAAAAGATGACAAGTAAGACATAGAACAGCTGATGACTGTGTACAGCATAAACATAAATTCAGATTATACTAGTTGTCCGTTTGAGGAGTTCATCCAATTTTCAAGTGAGGCCACAGCACCAGAAACCTCAGATGAACCAAAATAAAAATCAAATTCCCAATCAACCTTGAAACTCAATGGATGTAGAGAGTAAGGATGACGACCTCAATGGAGATATGCAAGATCCATTAACAAAATGATGAGGGCTGAAACATATCTTAAGTCCACTGCAGACAAAAAGTATGCAAAAGAGGCTTAGACAGACACTTCCTTAATTCACAGGAGCATAAGAAGGGGGAGGAGGTACAGCACAGAGTTGCAAGATTCTGCTACAGTCAATCTCAGTAAAAGTAGTTTTAGCCTTCCTGGGGACTTTATTTCTGGTTTGGTTTACCTAGTGGGGTTGATAATGGGTCGGTCTGAGCCACTCAGTATTACATCTTTTGCACAGGTTTGTTGTGCAGTTAAAAACTGAATAATTCCTTGGATTCCTAAACTCCCTTTTGGGAAGGGCACACAGACAGTACACAGAGGTAGTTTGATAGATAGGGATAGACAATGATACCCAGCTGAAAGTTGACTATAATTGTTTCAGACAGACATTCCATAGCAATCAAGGCACAATTCCATTATTAAATGCATCAGGATAGCTGAGATGTACAACAACAGAGCAACCACCCAGTTCACTAGGCTCAAGTTTTGATAATGCCAAACCCTGAGTTCTATTCCAGCTTACATGAAAATCCAATCTGGACAAGAATGCCTAGTGTTTCTCTCCTCCCACCAACCTTGCTAAGATAACATCAGTGGAGTTAGATTACTATTGACATTTCTTCCCTCTTCTCACATTGTGCCAGGAAGTAAGGCCTCAATGACCCTGGGAACTGTAGTTTTTGCAAATGCTGACTGTAGGCACTAGATAACAGAATGTGGGGGGTGGGAGTGGGGGCAGATATTCTTTCCCTCTTCCTACAATTCCTAACTTAGTAAAGAGGAATGATTTCAGAAAGTTAAGGGGGTTGGTTGAGAACCAAGGTATGCCATAGCAGCAGAGGGAAAAGCTTGAACAATGCTTTGGCCTATTCCTAAATCAATCTACCAAGAACATAACATAGGAAAGTGTGCATTTTAAGAGATGTATAGTCTGGTTGTATCTTTGCTCTCCCACTGAATTCAACACAACTCTCTCAAATAAGTATACACAGGATTGTAGCCATGGAACCCAACCTATTGTGTTACCTAGCAGAAGTTAGTTGCACTGAATTCAGTGGAACTCATTCTTCAGTAATATGGGAAGGAAGAAGGATAAAGTGTATTGATATTTGTGGGACATAGGAAAATTGCAGAGTCAGAAGGAAGCTAGGTTAGTATTATGGTCCACAAGCCCTTTGTGACACTTTTGAAAATCTATCTTTCTTTGCAGTTATGTCCATCTCCAATCTTCTCTTCCTCACAGTGGACTCCTGGGCTCCTCATACTGTATTATCCTGTTACTGTGATGGAAACATCTACCCTTAAAATACAGGTCCTTCCCTCCACCCTGGGGTGGTGGTGGTGGAGGAGAAGGAGGAGGAGGAGGAGTCTTGTCTTGCAATCTAATCATGTCCTCAAGATGAGCTAGTGCCAATTCCACTCTGTTAGGACAAACAAATTTGCTTTTGGTCTTGTTAGTGAGGAGAAAAAAAAATGTGACAGCCTTCTTCACAAATACTCCAGGGGTGCAAAGTGCAAAGCAGAAAGACAAAAGTTGCTTATAAGACAAGTTTGCTCTGTTGAATTGGTTTCAGTTGGTCCCTCTGCAAGCTTGTAAAGAAACACCCATCAAACCATGGCCTGAAATAGATTTTACAACCTGATCACTGTCAATGTGCTTTTAACATAGCCGCTGTCTCTAGGGCTGTCCTTACAAGCCTGCGTTTCCTGAATTGACAGCTGAAGCGATCTTAAATACAGGCTTGAGACCTACATCACCTTTACCAGCAAAAAGCTGGCTTTAGAGGATTGAAATTAGATCTATCTTCAGAAGAGGTCACAAGCTATTGTATAAGAACATCAGGTTGGATCAGAAGGAGAGAGATGGCAACTATTGTCCTCCAAGAACTACTGTAGATTTCTGCTTTGGATCTGACAGACTGATCAAATATCACATGTGCACACACTGCAAGAGACTGTTCTGTCCCCAGCCACCAAGGGTAATGGAAAGAGGCACAGATCAAGCAGTCTTCTTTGCAAACAGGAGTCCTGAATTCATGGAGCTCCTTGACAATTCTCAATCAGTGGTATCTCTAACAGCAAAACCTCTCCTAGTGCTCTAGCCTACCACACAGGATAGGTGCTGGATTGGCTAAATGAGCCCATTTCACCTCTTTTTCCCAGCCTCATCCAAGATAATACTTCCAAATGGGTTGCCCTATTTGAGTTAAGACCATGCAGAAAACTAGAGGGAACACCATGTCTCTCCTACTCCAATGCCCAAGAGAGAGGAAAATACAATTAAAAATGCTTTGTTTAACTCCAGACTCTCTTCAAGGACAAGCCAAATAATTAACTATCAGGACCAAATTAGCAATCACATAGTTCCATGCTTATTACCACAAGAGAACAGATTCACTGCCTGGAAAATCTCTTGCATTCTGCCTTGTTTCTCAAATCCTAGACAGGGATATCTTGTATCTCCTTTCTCAGATTAGCCAACCACAATCCTCTCTCAGATGTTGTGAATCAACAGAATCATTTGCACCCAGAAGTGTGTTCTTCCATTACCTGATTCTCTTGCTACAGCAGGAACATGGAAACTACAAGTAGATGGCAATGTGGCTCCTGTCATTTCAGTCTCCAGATCAAAACAGACAATGTAGTAGACATTACTACATTACTCTCTGTGTACTCTCTACTGTATTTTTACAGTATTTAACCTTGGGAGAAAGGAGTAAAAAGTTGTTGCAATGGCATAGGAACACTTTTCTTAAGATAAGGGGTAATCTATTATTACTGTGGATGAGTTAGATCCTAAATTGTGACTGATAGGCATGCATTCATTAAAACATAGCCTCATTTTGATATGGCCATTCTCAAAAAGAAGCTTTTTAGAATTGCAACATAATGTATGTGATATACCAAATAATGTGCATATAAATATCCATAGGGTTTGTTTTGGAATGTTAATCATAACATTTGATAGCTGTCAATTTGGACTGGGAAAAAATGGAAGAAAAATCAAGTTACCAACCCAGTATGTATTGCTTTTGCATTAAAATCCAGACTTCAAGCTGCCACATTATAAGTCTATCTGCCTCTGTTACTTCATCGGCAACTTTGTTTTATAAATAAACCATATAAATAGGCTCCCTTTGATTGCTCTGAGCATCCAACATTAAGTGCTAGGGCATAGCTTTAGGCATAATTGTACAACTGAATTCATCAGCTGCCTAATTATCATGCATTTTGCATTTATTTCTGCCAATTAAAAAAGGCAGAAACTATTAACAACTTTTACATAAATACCATATTTGTTCTCTGCAAAAGACACGAGGCTAATTTGCCAGCGATTAACCGATTATCTAATTTTATAGCTGTCATCCTGCACGATGCCACTTACCCCAAACCCACCAAGCAAACAACAAAAACACCCTCAGAGGTTCTTTTATTCCACCACATCTCTTAAGCCTCATGCAGAACAGCTGCCGATCTTTTAACCCCTCTGCTTTTCCTGTTTCTTCCTCCCCTTTCACTATGAAAGATGGTTTCATTAAACCATGCTGGAACACAACATGATTTTCTTCCAAAATGAGGGGCTGAAGCCCTTGGTTTGACGGGGTCTGCAAGTCATAGCTTGAAGGGGGAAAGTGTTTGTTTATGACTATATGTTACCTGTACCCATGGTCCACCATGAGAAAAGTCAAGGAAATCACTGCAGAGATGGAGTATGGGGGAAGGGTAGACATATTCCCAATTGGAAAACCATAGTTTACAAGGAGTGTCTACATCTGAATGAAGTCTCTGAGCCAGGGCCAAGGTGCCTGGGTTCCACCTTTCGGACAGCAATTTGGCTGAACATAAGAATCTCTCTGCTGGATCAGGCTAAGGCTGATGTTGAGAACATGTTGTTCTCATAATAGCCAAGCAGATGTTTCCAAAGTACCTACAAGCAGGAGATGGAGATATGCTCTGCCCCACCTTTGTTTCCCTTCAACTGGTAGTTGAAGATATGCTGCTGCCAACCTGGAAGCGATATGGAAACTTCAAGACCAGTAGCCCTTAAGTGATGCATCCCCAGTGAATCTATCCAATTCCTCCTTAAAGGCATCCAAGTTAATTATGCAAGGTGTGAAGAAGGCCGGAACACTTTAATTCCTGAATAAAACTGATGAATGAATTCATCTGGGGATTTAGAAAATAGAGTCCTTAGTATGTTGATCGGATCTACGTGAGTCAGCAGAAATCTTTATTCAGTACTGGCTAAGGTAACAGACTGGATGACAGGCAGTAAACTGAAGCTCAAGACAACAAATGAGAGTGTTTTGTAATCCTGTTTTAGAAGTTATGTTTCCCCCTAAAGGATCAGTTTGGGGATGTTTTCAAATCCACCTTTATCATTAGAGCTACAAATATCCTCTACGGCACAAAGCAGCTTGTACTAGCTTAAACTGGTATGCTAGCTGCCATCAATCTGAACAACAATCATTTTGTTTCAGATTCTCATTTTCAGATATCCTCAGGTCTAGATTACTGCAATGTACAGAATATGGAACCACTTCTGAAGACGTTCTTATCTGAGTGTTGAAGGATCTCTCTGGATCCTCTGCTATGCTGAGATAGGTGGCAGTTGGTCTATCAGAAACAGGATGAGTCCACCCAGCTCTGTAATGATCCCCCACTGAGACCTTTCCAACTCCTGCAGGTAATCAGTTCAAGCAAAGGTATTTTTCTTCTTCCAGGCCCTTAAGTTTTAGCAATCATAAAACTTGGAGAGAGTGATCGCATGGCAGCCTCAAAGCAGGTGAAGCAGATTATCTGGACCCTTTCAGTCAGGGTTCAGGCCAGGGTTTGGGACTGAGATGGCACTGATCATGCTCTTGGATGACCTCTGGAATAGTGGCATGGAGGTAGTGCATTCATCCTTGCTCTTCTTGACCTCTCAGCAGCTTTCAATACCATCAATTATGGTATCCTTCTGGACTGACTTCAGGAGTTGGGGGCGGGCAGCTCTGTGTTGTGCTGGATCTCCTCTTTCCTCTGGGGTCAGTTCCAGTTAGTGTTGATACTTTGTTGGGTGCCTCATGGCTCAGTTCTCTTGCCTCTCCTGTTTAACATCTACATGAGGCCACTGGGTGAGTGATCCATCAGTTTGGGGTGTTTTTGTTTTTTTTTTTGTTCAGTCGTTAAGT
The DNA here is from genome assembly GCA_030867105.1 of Liasis olivaceus. Taxonomy (NCBI): domain Eukaryota; kingdom Metazoa; phylum Chordata; class Lepidosauria; order Squamata; family Pythonidae; genus Liasis; species Liasis olivaceus. The sequence goes on from CM061353.1 coordinate 7,034,046, forward strand.
CGTGTCCGACTCTTCGTGACCCCATGAACCATATTGCGCCAGGCCTTCCTGTCCTTCACTGCCTCCCTGAGTTTGCTCAGTTTCATGCTCATTGCTTCAGTGATGCTATCTAACCATCTCATCCTCTGCCGTCCTCTTCTCCTTTTGCCTTCAATCTTTCCCAGCATCAGGGTCTTTTCCAAAGAGTCCTCTCTTCGCATTAGGTGACCAAAGTATCTGAGCTTGAGCTTCATTATCAATCCTTCCAATGAGCAATCAGTTTGGGGTGAGGTATCATAAATATGCTGATGATACCCAGCTTTATATCTCCACCCCAGGCCCTCTGAATGATCCCGTGGATGTCCTGTCCCAGTATCTGGAGGCTGTAGGGGGTTCTCCTGGACTCACAGCTCCTGCTCAAAGAGCAGGTGGCAGCTGTGGCTAGGAGGGCCTTTGCACACCTCCAGGTGGTGTGCCAATTGCAACCATTCCTGGATTGGGAGGCTCTGCTCACAATCACCCACGCCCTCATAACCTCTTGCTTGGACTACTGCAATGCACTCTATGTGGTGCTGCCCTTGAAGGACATTCAGAAGCTTCAACTGTTACAGAATGCGGCTACACAGGTAGTAAATGGTGTCAGATATGCGACACGTGTAACACCACTACTGCGTGAGCTGCACTGGTTGCTGGTGCATTTCCAGGTGCAATTCAAGGTGATGGTTGTCACCTTTAAATCTGTGTGTGGTTTGGGACTGGATTACCTGAGGGACTGTTTTCTCCCAATAGTTTCTACCCATCCAATTTGGTCCAGCAGGTTGGGCATGCTACGGGTCCTATAGCCAAGGAATATCGGCTGGCAGGGACCAGGAACATCCTCCCTTCAGAGATTAGGATGGCCCCAACCCTGTTGGCCTTTCCTAAGGCTTTAAAGACATGGCTGTGTGCCCAGGCCTGGGGCCCTGCATGTGTTAGGGGCCCTGTCTTTTGGCAATATTGATAATTATTACAATAATTTTCTTGGCTGCTGCATATATTTTTCTATTGTTTTTCATTCTTTTTATTGTTTTAGAATTGTCCTCTGCCCAGAGTCACTTGGCTGAGATGGGCGGCTATAGAAATTAATTAATTAAGTAAATAAATAAATATTGTATTTTTAATTATTTCTAATTGTAATATCACTCTATTAGAAGATTTAGCAAGTGCTGAATTCTAGGTACCTTTCCTGTATCTTTGTTAGCATCAATTTTAGAAGAAAACAGGTCGCATATCAAGTGTTACCTTTTCAAATCAGAGCAAAACAATAATGACAAAAGTAAGAGGGGCTCAAATATGCAAATTAGCTGCAGTCCTCCAACTCAGTCCAAGATGTTGATCAGAATATATTATGTGCTTACTTCTTTTTTTAATTATTTAATGCCATTACAAGAGCAACACAAATCACTGATTTTGAGAGGACCAGCAAAGAAGAATGAACATGAAAGTAAGTTTTACATTTTCAATCCTCCTGAACAACGAAGAGGGCAATAATAAAAGCAGAAAGGCATACCAATTTGGTATAGAAAAAAGCAAATGATACAATGAACTAAGGCATTTTTTTAAAGTATAAATCTGTCATCACATGACAGTCATGACAAATGAAGCAATTAAAGACAATGGTTAGTGATACACATTGGATTTGGATCGATCCCAAGTCAAACCTGGGTCCTTCAGTGAGGTTATGGAGTTCTCCAAAGCAAGGCCAGATTCCCATGGAAGGTGGCACAGCTAAATGTGGATCTTTCCAAAGTTTCAAAAACAGTGTTTTATATAAGCACGAAGCAGAGAGAGATGGAAGAGAACATCTTCTTTGAGAGAAGAGAAGAGAAGAGAAAAGAAGAGATCTCACATATTAACCTCTAAATGCCCAGAGTTGTATGCCACCCAGAGTCACTTTTTTGTGAGATGGGTAGCCATATACATATGACAAATAAACAGTTTCACACTGGTTTGAAGAAGATACAGTTGAATTTTATCTATAGTTTGGTCCAAAGTCTCTTCTTCATCAATTCCATCTTTTCTAAGAAAGAATGTTTGAAGAGTTTTGGTGGAGTTGAAGAAACAGATGGGAGGAGCATTTGATAATTCTTATCCAATTTCAACTAGCCATTTCTTATTCAAGCTTCCTAGGTTCTTTTTTCTAAACTCCAAATTGAATTGGACCCTGCCTGTTTCTGCACCCCTCCAACCTGTTGACTGGGATACCTGCTTCCTGTCACATCCTCAGCTGACACAGTGGACTGCAGGAAGAGTAGCCATTTTCAGTCAATTGCCTATAGTAAATGTAGTCTTCCTCTCTGGCTTTGCTCCTGGATGATAATCAATAAATATTGCTTTCTCTCCAGGGCTGATTCTCTGAAGAGTCAGATCAACTGGAACTGGAACCAGCTAGAGGGTCAGACCAACTGAGGCGGGGGCATTTCCCCCACTCCCCCAGGCCAGAGGCAGCTTAATATTTTCATCCTTTTAAAAACTTTGAGGGGAAGAATTAAGTGATTAAGATAATTAAAAGTGATTAAGATAATTAAAAGAACTTGGAAATGCTCCAAATCTAATGATACATCTTGTAAGAAGATATTGTGAGATTAAGATTTATTTTATTTTTTAATTTTGAAAGATTAAAATTAGGGGCCCTACAGATGCTGCTTTGCTGACCCTAAGAGATCAATCGTCTGGCTTAAGAGTTAATTTAACTTTCATAACTCTTGTGCAGTTATGGCACTCGGTATATGGCAATGTTTTAATCTTTTTCTTCAGTAAATCTTTATATTAAACAGACATACCTATATTTGGACCATAGGATTCACCTGGATTAATCTGCACGTGAAAGATCATGTTGTCAGATAATACTTCATAACACTTCCAAAGACATACTGAGGAAGGTACCGTATTTCAAATAGCATTTTGGTTGTACAAGTGGATCAAATTCAACAATCAGAGTGTCATATCTCCCAAATGAATATGCCTCAATACCTGAATTAAACAATTAAAATGTTGATGTATTTTTAAAAAAGACCATAAAGGAATTGTTTTTCTTGGAAGAGGCAGAATATGATGCAAAGTATTTTCCTTTGCAACATTTTTCAGCTTTATCAAGCCCTTTCTTTTCAGTTCTACAGATTAAGGAGCAATTTGTAATTTGTGTGTCAAATGCCATTGTTTCCTTCTTCTAGGAAATCAACATTTAAAAGAGAATAGACTCAAATCTTTCCCTAGTTTCTTTGAACTCTAGCAGGCTTCATCCACTTTGGAAAGTTGGTGTCTGTTAATCCCGTTTTATGTTGGTAACATAGTTATTATTTTTGTTTTTAAGTACAGCTGTTTGTGGATTTCCTGTGTTATACACAGGTAAGTATAAACTATAGTTTTGCTCATTTCATTTTGAATACAACCATCATTCTTATCAGACAGTTCTGAGCCACTCCAAATAGAACTAGGCAGCTTTCCAAATAGGGTTTGATCAATGCAAAGCTTGGGATGAATACATCTAGCTAAAATTAAGACAGAGTCTTCAGAGCATCATAACTGTAAATTTATCAGGTACAACAGACTGCATTCTTATTCTTTTTGGAGTTTTCCCTCCCCCTCTATGCCCTCTTTGGTCTTTTAATTGCCTTTAACACCAACCAACATATCCATTTGCGTAAACTTTTTGGTGCCATCAGCTAATTTTGGGTGAATTCACAAGGAGGAATAGAATTTAGGCATGCCTAACAGGGAGGGAGGGAAGGAAAAAGGAAATTATTCCTTTGGGATTAATAACCTAAGGTTACAAATTAGGTTAATACGACTGAAAGAAAATTAGCTTTGATGTGTGTATGCATATATGAGAGCAATTCAGTGACAGGTTTTTAGTGCATGTTACCTCCTGCTTGCAGAGTTTTGTGGCCATATGGAAAGTAACAGGTTTGGTTACATTATCTCATTCATGTGTGTGCATGCAGGCCTGTTCTGAACAAGACCAAAAACCATGAAAGTTTCTTACTATTGTTTACTTGGAATCAGTGCCAGTTTGGTCTAGTGGTGAAGGCACCAGGCTAGAAAGCAGGAGATGGTGAGTTCTATCATCCCGTCTTAGGCATGAAAGCTGGCTGGGTGATTCTGGACCAGTCCCTCTCAGCCCACCTCACCTCACAGGATTGTTGTTGTGGGGAAAATAGGAGGAGGAAGAAGTATTACTTTCACTACCTTGAATTCGTTATAAAAATAAGAAAGGCGGGATTAAAAAAAAAAACCCACTGAAGTCACATTCAGAGTAATGCTTTCCTAACATTTATCTATCAGTTTATTGTTTTGGAATGGGGGGAAAAAAGACCTACCTTTAAAACACAGCAGGAACTACAGTTTTCTCACCTCCAGCTACTGAGCACTTTTGGTGTTTAATTGCTTGCTGGTCCACCAAAGCCATCCTGAAAACCATACTCTCAGATCTGGTATCTAACATCCCATTGATCGCAAATTAGATTTGGCAGTGAACCCCATCATGGACCACCATATGGGGCAGATGGAAAAGGCCACCATTGGGGCCCCACATCCCCAAAGAGTCACTTCTAACATTCTCTTTTCCCTGGGGGAGGGAGGGAAATACAGACTGAATACTGATCTGGCTGCTACATGCTGTGTTTTGACCTGGCAAAGGAAGGCTATTAAGGTTGCGCAAAGATTCAGTGCAAAAATTTAGTTCAAAAGCTGCTGCTGCTGTGGTTGTTATTATTGCCACCCCCTTCCATAGATTCTTGGCATCTTACATGTACATATACAAAATAATAATAACTGTTTAATGTTTTTACGGAGTCATCATGATAAGAAAACATGTTGCTGTGTGTTTCAACCTTGTTTGGTGCAAGAGATGAAGATCCAAAATTTGGTTCTTGAAAACATACAACCGCATAGGCAGCCCAGACTAAAACAATCAAACAATAACAAAACAAACCAAAGCTGGGCCACAGAAACACATCAACCCCAGGCTTAAGGCCCAAACCAAGTTCTTTTAGGGACTGTAGGAGAGAAGGCGCTGCCTGTTCCACTGGGCAGAGCTCACCACAGAGTTGCATTAGGTACCTTCCTACTGACGAAGATATCGTAGACTTGTGTGCCTTTCAATCAGCCTGAATCTTTGAATCTCAGCAGTTCAGTTCTATGGTTCAAATTCAGAGTGAGTCCAATCCATAATTCAAATCAATTCGTACATCGAAATCAAATAGAAACAAGTCATAAATTCAAATCAGATCTTGGCTGATTTGCACACCTCTGTAAACCATGCACCCACAGACTTTTCCTTTTCCTTAGGTACTATATATCCTGCTTTTCTGAACAGGATTTTCCTTGCTGGGTTCCTGGTATTCTCTGAGGTTGTTTTTCTTCATGCAGAGGTTTGACTTACCAGTACTGGTAAGAAAACATGTGCCAAAAGAAAAGCAAGCTCAGAGAACACCAAGAATCAGTTCAACCCTGGGTTGGAGATATTCTCCAGGATTTTCTTGTTTTTGTTTTGCTGGCTTTTTTTTTAATTAGCTTATTTCACAACATACTTCTTCAGGACCATGCATATGAAGCTAATAAAATGCCCTAAGTCATGATATGCAGGTGAGAGGATTTTTGGGATGCAGGAACCAACGTATATGTATATTTCCTTGGATATAATGCATCCCAAAATTCTGTCAATGACACACCTAATTCCCAGAATTTCTTACTGGTGCAAATCAGGCCATCCTGTGTCCCAGCTGTAAGGTTAGTTTGGGTTGAATTTTTTTCCCATGGATCGGGTCAGTTTATATTATGGCATTAGCCTTTAAAATCCTGAATAGTTCAATTTTAGAGATCTGCTCTCTTGGTTTGCCAGTAAGTTCAGTAAGGTTAGTAAATAAAAGAGACATGGACTTTTTTCCCAATAGCAACCCTACTGTGCTAAAATTCTCCTCTCTTGCCATTAGGTTCTTTTATTTTTTAAAAAATCCCTGTTCTTTAATTGTATTGTGTATAATTTAGATTTTGGCCACTTTTGTATTGGCATAGCAGAAAGACATTCAATCAATATGGTAGTTGAAATGAGCATCCTTTTCAAAGGTATCTCCTACTGTTTTCCAATATGGACAATTCATAGATGCAGAAGTAAAATGGAAGGCACATCGCTTGAGTGGAAGCAGAATGTGGCCTTGATGCATTCCCTGATGACTTCATTCAGGCAAGAGACCTTTCTCAAAGAAAATCCTGAGTGTTTTTCTTACTTTCTCAAGTGAGTCAGCCTAGATCTGCATATCGCTACCCTCATTGTGTTTCTTGGACCCAAGATCTTCTAGTGCACGGGTGAGCAAACTTCCAGCAGCAAAGGGATTGTAAAGTAACTTGGGCTGTGATTATGTAAGTTGGGCAAGGCTGCATCAAATATATAAGCTTTCCTGGAATTTTCAGTGTAGAGATGGTCCCAAAATTAGGGGGGAGTAGAATACAGGTGCCAAAAGTATGAGACACAAGCTAAATGCAGTCATTAGCACCCATTTTCTAGCTACCCTGAACCCTCCTGCCAGATTGGATGGTCCAAAAGAAAATGTTGGCCAATTTTTTGGGGGGTAGAGGGTAGGATTAGAAGGACAAAATGGGAGTCTCATTCTTTATAGATGACTAAACATCGTGATGGAATGCCTAACAGACCATAGGAACACAGAGGGGGCAGCAAGACAGTTAAGCAAGGAAAGAGAGACATTGCAGACTGTTGAGTTCAGGGGTGGGGAAGCATGAGAAATACAGTCTCAGATTCTAGCCTGAGATACCTTAATTACACTAGGTATAAGTAGAGCTGGATAATTGCTTTGACAGGCTTGCAAGATTCTGTTACATTACCCTACTAGCAAGGAAGATATTTCCAGACATTCAAGTGGTTCTTCTTTCCTGAGCTTGCCAGACTCTCACAGTTTGATCAGCACTCATTTTGTTCCTTAAAAATGCTACCACCAACCTTCCAAAACAGGACCATTCAGGGTCTTGGCCAAGCTCATGTTTAGTCAAGCAGTCCTCAAGATGGCCCTCACAATGAATGCAAAGCCCCTGAGCCAGTTCAAGTTGTGCAAAGGGTTTTCTTTATTTTGTCCTTTGTAAAACCTTGTTACAACCATTTTAGTATTCATGCTACATTTTGTTGTTGTTGTTGTTCCAGACAACTTAAAAAGGTAGCCAAATTCCAACAATCACCTTTGGTGGCATGGTCAGATGAGATTCTAGAGGCTGAAAAATGATGACAGGTTGGCTACCTTTGTTCTACTGCCAAAAACACTTGGTATGGGTCTGTAAACTGGCAGCATATGTATGAATGACGTTTACTGAAATATACTAGATTTATCTTGCATGAAAACTGTCTCCTCCATTTAGGTGAAAAAAACTTTTTTGAAAGCCTGTCTCTTTTACCAAACCTTCCAAATGCTGGTATCATTTGAAGCCTTTCTCTGTTGCATCCCAGCAACATTTATTTTCATGCAATTTATCTCTCAGGGATAGTTCAGCTGTTTAATCATGATTCAAAGACTGATAAAGGCAACAAATGCAAACACACACTTGTAAATAACTCCATTCTTAATTCCCACACACTAACAACCTCTATAAAGGATCAGTCTGGAGGAGTTCATGGAAAAATAGAAATCCCAAGCTCATCAAGACTATCTTCTGGCATTTCACATCATTTTTACTCAGCACCCCAATGTCACTGTGTCAGAGATTATAAGGTAATTATGTGCTGCAGACAGGAGGAGGGAGGAACAACATCCAAGTCAAAGATTCCCATGACTCACTTCCCAGATGCCATATATTAAACCAGAATTCCACCTATACCCAGATTGGCCAATTAAGAAGGGTGATGGAAGTTTTTCTCCAAAAAGAGCTGAGGACCTAAGCTTAGGAATCACTGTCCTGTAATATTGGGAGCTTTTAAATTATAGCTGGAATCCTTCCCAGATAACTTCCCCAATAATTACACAAAGCCTCTATTTTAGACAGAAAGGGGTCTGACCAATCAACTGGTACAGATCCATTAACATGTTTGTTGTTTCATTTATTAGTGCTATACTTCTAGCATCAGGAAGCAGGTGGGATGTCTGCTGGGTTTTTAATTTTCTATTTTGAGCCAAGTGTCAAAATAACCTCAGAACCTGATGGGGGAAAGCCGATGATTTGATTCCATTAAAGGAAGTAAAACCTTGGGCAGGTCCTATCCTGGCATGACATCCTAACTGATAAATCAGAAACCATAGTTTTTAAGTATGGTTCTCAAAAGATGGTTGAAGTTAACGACAGTTTGGTACAATCTCCAAACCCACAATGACATGAGCTCCATGGAGATGGAAGCCAATGTATGATGATCCTTACAGAGATGCTGGAAAGCAAGAAACAGAGCAGCATTCTAAGCCATGATTGCCATTAACCATGATTAATTTCTCAAGGGTTTGCATACAGATTCAAGCCCCGCCATGCAAATTAATCAAAAGGAAATTTGTTCAATGTGGTGATGTCTCTGAGAGGCAGAGACTCAAACTTTGGGCCCCTTTTTAGATTGGGGAGATTTTAAAAAATACAAACCATGCACACTAAGTGTGTTATATTTCATACAGACTTGGCTTGCCAAGTAGATAATGGTGCAGTATCAGGGGCCATGAACATGAAAATAAGGAATCTTGTGTGCATGTATACCTATTTCAAGGGCTGATTTAATTTTAGCATGATTTTTAAAAAAAAGAAAGGAAAGGAAAAAGCACTGTTCTAGTGTGCTGTAGTTGCAACAGAATCTAAACAGAACTTACAACAGAACGCTTTGTTTCAGTGTTCAAAAAAAGTTATTAAATTATTACACAGAGAGAACTCTAACGAAAGAAAGATGCATGAAACACATGTCAAACAATGACAGCAAAGCACTCGTCAATATTCGTACTGCAATCACTACAGTTTCTGTACCAAATTGTGAGTTCCTTAGACAAGGAAAGGAAAGATGTTACCAAGGCAGGGTGCTTACTGCAATCAGATGTTCCCCAAGGAAAACAACGCCAACAAAAAAGATATTATATTCACAGCAATCACGATGCCAAGAATAATAAAAAACCTGTGTGTTGAGATTACATTATTTTTGCCAATTTAAATTGTTTTGGAAGAGCTGCTGGGGAACAAAAGAACCCAGCATGCAAACAAGGATTTCACCTCCTCCACCAATCTTTACTATTAACTGAGTGTGCTAATCAATGTAAATTAGCAATTTTGGAAATCTCTCTTATAGGCAAAACAAAGAACTCAATTCAAGCATGCGCGTGCGCACACACACAATTAGGGACACTCAATTTTCTTGGGTTCATATATGCTCTTTTCCAATCTGAACTGGGAAATCCAATGTGTGAAATGAACCCCACCAGAATCTGCTGTTCTATTTATTCATTTACCTGCTCAAGTAAGAAGAGAAAAAGTTCCAAGTTTGAAAAGGTCCGATCCTGTCCTGGGGGAAATCATGGAGGATGGGAGAATGGCCAAATCAGACCCAGGCAGCTACTACCTTGTGAAGTTGCATTTGTAGGCAAGGACACTGGCAGCAAGTCAATCTTTATCCAAATGGTGTAATTTTCATGGAATGTCTTGATGCAAGTCTAAAAGGATCAGAGTTTGGGCTGTGATGCACATTCCCTTTGTCATCATAGCAGAAAATTGCACATACTAAGAATTTAGAGTGAAAAACTTTTAGGCTGCTGTCCGAACCTCACTGAGATCCTTTCATTAACTTTGCTTCCTTGAACCTAGAAATGCTCTCATGCTGATTGATTGCTATCCTCACTGCCATTGAACTAGGATACTTTGTGACTACTCCAGACACAGTCTACTCAGCAAGGGATTGTTTCTTTATAGCACAGAGGCCATACCGGACAGCTGACAGTCTCTGAATCACGGGAGGGATGGAACAGAATTTATCCCAATAATACTTCAAATCCTTCTTGCCCTTTTACAGTATTACCCCCTATTAAGAGAGGTCTTGAGCTCCCTTTTCTCTCTCACGCTTGTAGCACCCATTGAAGAAGTTTGTAGGTTTACATTCTCTGCGTTCCTGCTCTCCTGTCCAGATAATTCTCTCAAGTTCTTCTGCTACTAACAGAGCCCCACCACATAACCACATAACATAATCTCTACACATTTCAGTGGACCATTAGGAGGAACACAAAACTCCACATCTGACCAGTGCCCCACTTCTCAGCCAATCAGTGTTTTGGTTTGAGATTTTGCTTTAATGCAGTTATAATCTGCTCATAAAATCATCTGGGAGAGATGGGGCTGCAAAGCCATCAAGGCAACATTCCTTTGCTCAGCTTAAAAGGCCAGATAAAGGGCAGCCTGAAGCTACAACAGAAAACAAGATATTTCTGATTATTTTTGTGGAAATAAATCAGCTCAGCTGTTGAAGGAAGAGGACAACAGTGGGAGCTCACATGGGTGCAAAGATGTTCCCGGAGCAGTACGAAGGCCACAGGTGGAGTCCCCCTTAATGGTGTTAGTGTTTCACAACACATTTAGTCTTCTATTGTCAAGTGCTCATCCTGCAGCTATTCTCACTTTCAGGAGGCATTTTATTGTATAGTTACAGTTTTGCATTTTTGACATAATACTGTGTCATTATGGCAATGAATATTCATTCATCCAGAATAGAGAACAACACTAAAAGGAAATCTTGGTAAATAAGGAGAGAGGAAGGAGATGGTCTGGTTTAAAAATAGTCAAGTAATTATCTTAAGCAAACTGACTCCTATGTAGAACGAAGGCTTTTCCTCTTTAGTCTACAACTCCTACAGTTGGCTTTTTTTTTAAAAAAAAATGTTTTTAAATTACGGAAGAAAAATCAAAAGCGGCATGTAGCACACCAATTATTTTGATTACTCATTCACAGAATGTAAACAGTAAGTACGCACTGACAGGATGATCACAAGGGCCCCCTACTGACTGGCATTACTACTGAGAAATTTGGAGATGGGGGTTTAAAGGATTTGAGTCTGACAAAGTTAATACCCAGCCTGACAAACCATTTCTGACCTTGGCTGGGAATATTCTGTGAACTCCACAATCTCACCTTTCTTCTGCTTACTCTTTCTCTCTCTCATATTCCCTTTTGAGTGTCATTTTAATTCCATCTAGAACAGACATGAATTTAAGCAAGATAACTGGTTTATTCTCACTTAGAAATTACAAAACATTTTTGTCCTCAGATCTTGACGCCATTCATCCCCCATCCTGGTTCTCTGTCATTAAAAAAAACAAACACAAACAAAAACTACAAAACAGACTATAACAGGGAAAATCTGTAGCAATGTTGAATGTTTTAAACGTAACACCAAGAGAGCAACATCTGTCATAAAAGGATAAGGATGGGGGAGGAGGGAAAACTTTCACCAGGTGTCTGAAAAAAATGAACTAAGTAATAAGCTTCCTTTGCTAACAAAATATTTACATTTAGGCAAAGAACACAGGATTGCAGCCAGCTATAAAAACAGAGATCCATGTTTCCCTTCAACAGAGCAAGTTGAGAAGTTACAAAAGTGAAACAATAAAACAAGCAACACTTGTTATGGAAAACATCTGGGCATCATCTTAGTGAAGATCAGATTTGAAGTCCTCCCTTGTCTTTTGCAGAAGCGAGACAACAGTTTACTACCAACCCAACCCACTGTGCAAATATAAACCCCAGTTTTCTTGGTATACTTGATGGTAACTGAGAGCCTCCAAAAATGAAGATCAGAGGATATGATTCATTATCCTCTGTAACCACACAGTAAGAATCAAATTGGAAGCTAGAATAACCATTCCTTCTTCATTAACTTCACTTCTCCACCCCCACCCCTAGAAAAAGACCATTCCTACAAGGGATTAATTGAAGAAGTTGCTCTGAGCAAAGTCACAACTATAGTGCTTTGTGCAGATTGCAACTAGATGAGCTGAGAAATCCCATTTTAATGATCCATTGCAATGTAAGTAGGGCAGAAGAATTGTTGACTTCTATGCTTGATTTTTTTTTTTAATGAAGTATATACCCTCGTGTTATCTGTTGGGAAGGTTGCTGCTTGCAGATGCCAACAACTTCTTGGAGTCAGCAGTGTAACAATCAATATTTTGTCATAGCAAGGAGGAATTGATCTTTTCTTTTCCCTTCTGGGAATGATGGACAACAAAGCCGAGGAATCAATCATAATTCTATGCAATTCTATTTTATGTTCAAAATATCCAAATCTATGACCTGCAGTCCACCAACTGTATAAGGCACAATGATTATCACACAACTAAGGAATCTCAGCGAGTCACACAACTAAATCACTGTACTTTTATTAGAGAGGAAAAGCATTTAGAAATATATGGCAACCTATATTTTCAGGGACAGCATATCTGAAGGACTGTCTGGTGTTATTCAGCAGCAAGGTTAAGATTGGAGGCTTAACCAAAAAAAACCCAAAAACTTCTCAGGGAAATATTTTGAGTGTTAGGTGACAAAATGTAAAATGACTGTTGGCTGGTTTTTGTGTGTGTGTGTGGTAGTGGTGGTTTTCACTGAAAACTGTTGTGCAAATACTTACATTCAGTTGTTTTTATCAGACCCAGAAACTGGATAAATAAGGACATAGATTAACTTCTAGAACTAATTAGACAATTAAAAATCAACAGGTTATTCAATCTGCATGAGACAGACTCAAGAATTATTTAGGAACTCACAAGCAGATGGCTAGGGGAATCTTGTAAGGTCTGTTTACTTTGACTTCCAAAAAGCTTTTAACAAAATCCTTTTCCCTAAAACTCCTCAGGAGCAATTTTTGTTTTTAAGTGGAATGATGGGGAAAGGGTAGTAGTAAAAAGACAGTTCTTGCAGTAATGAAAAGCAAGCAGTGAGGTCCACAAGGATTTCTTCTGGAGTCTGTGCTGTTTCTTTTATTCATAAATGTCCTTCTTGAACAGGGAGATGGCCAAGTTTGAGGGTGACATCAAATTGTCCAAGAAGGATCGAACCATTCCAAAACAACCTCAAAAGCTGTACTATTATTTTTAGATACTGGGTAGAAAGGCAAGGAGTTATGATGTACCTTCAGGGAAATATAAACATCCAATTTCAAATATATACTGATTAACTCAAAAAGAGATTTTGGATCATGGCAGTTAGCTGAAGCGCAACTTAGGTTGCAGCAAATACCACGCTGGTGATTATTATTTCTAATAAACATGTCAATATAAAATCTATAGTGCAGTTCTATTTGAAATTTGCTCTTTAAGGTATTTCAAATCTAATTGGATCATTCTGATTATCCTACTTTTTTAAAAAATCAAAACAACACAGTACTTTGCAGGACAGAAAAACTAAATTATTGAAGAGGATGGAGCACTTTGGTCACCTAATGCGAAGAGAGGACTCTTTGGAAAAGACCCTGATGCTGGGAAAGATTGAAGGCAAAAGGAGAAGGGGACGGCAGAGGATGAGATGGTTAGATAGCATCACTGAAGCAATGAGCATGAAACTGAGCAAACTCAGGGAGGCAGTGAAGGACAGGAAGGCCTGGCGCGATATGGTTCATGGGGCCATGAAGAGTCGGGCACGATTTAACGACTGAACAACAACAAAAATGGAGCACTTTCTATAACTCTATGATCTTTTCCTTTAGAAATCCAGCTATAGAGGGGTAGGATAGAGAGTTGTCACATTACATGTGCTGGGGGACCAGAACAGACCATTGTTCTCTGTCATCTCTCACTCTCTACCCCAATGTCTCTCAGTGAAACGAAACTGGTTGATAGGAAATCTAATATAGGCAAAAGAAGTGGCCTTTTCATATTATGTGCAATTCAGTGACAAAATTGTCACCATGGCTGTTAGGAATGAAGGCTGAACTGGAACCTGCATGGTCAAAATCTGCATCTGTGTATTTTTATCACTTGCAATGTTGGTAATGATCTTAGAAACAAGATGCATTTTCAGTCCAGTCACTGTTCCTGGCTAATAAAGCCTTCCATTTGCATCTGCACGCTTCCTCAACTTCTGGCTGCTTAAGATCCTGCACTGGCCAATGGTGGACACCCCAAAGGGCACTCCTTCAAGCACTTTTCCTGCACTGTCCTCTGTCACCACTCTGCATGTGTTTTAAGGTAAGGGGGGGGGACACATCACCAACACCCCTGTGAAAGGAACCAGCTATCCCTAGGATCACCAGAAAAGGACTTGAACTGCCTTGAGTTCTACAGTGAGGGGCAGAAACCCCAGAAGCCAGTATGAAGTGGGACTTCCTACCAAGAAACAGGTATTTGCTCCTTGCAACTCTACAGCAAATTCTACAAAAGTATATTTATGATGTTTTTTCTGGAGTGCCAATGGAGCTGATTACCTTTTGCATGTTCCAAAAGGTAGGGAATTTGAAGAGCACTGTGGGAACACAGAGTTGATCTTGCATATGGTGAGGGCCAAACAAGAGAAAATGTGCTTCATTCACAGTGTTAAACATCTTCAGAACCACAAAGACTTTGCTGATTTATTTATTTTGGAATCTCTGGCATCAGAAGAGAGATTTCTAGAAGAGCGTTATTCCTGAGCTTTAGCACAAACATGATCCTGGTCAAACTAGCATGAAGTGAAATGAAGACTTTTAACAACTAGCTATAATGAGGTTGCTTTTTCCTTGGTGGCAAACATCTCCGAAACATACCAGAATGAAAACTGGGGGAGGGAGAAGAGACAGAGAGAATTCCTTCCAAGAGTTATATATAAACTTTGTGATGGAATTCGTTTCGCAACACCAGCATCTCACTCCCTATTTCACCGGATTCAGCCTAAGGCAGGCAGCAAAACAAAGTAGTAAGAAAACAAGGGCTCCCAGCTTGTCCAAATATTTCCAGAGCAGTACTTATGCAATCTGCAGAACATTAAGTACTCAAGAACTGTGCGCTGTTGATAGGCAAAAGAACAAATTTGAAAGGCGACTCCATTTGCCAACCAGCTATCAACTGATATGTACACAAGATGTTCCTGTAGGTTCCTATTTGAAAGCTGCCTTGGTTGCCTGTTCCTCCCCTGGCTGAGAAGGTTTCATAATAGATTAACTAACCTGAAGGTTAAAAAAATAAATAAATAAATAATCAGCAAACGAGCAAGTGAGAAATTTAGACAAGTTGCCCCTTCCAGCAGAACTTGCCAAAGGAGATCAGCAGATGTTAGAAATGTAGCCTAGTGGGAAAGCAGATCTTCAAACAAAGATTCATCCTTCCCCAAGCTAATAATTCTTGGTAGCAGAATCTCACACCCTAAAACAATAAGAAACTGTTCTGCACATGGTCAAAGAATGGAGGCAGCATCTGCAGGAAAGAGGCACAAGAATTATGCACTCCCATCTGCCAATGGGTTCAAAATAGTACCATGTTCTTATTCTCCTGCTTTTCAACTTCACATCCGGTGCTATTACCAGATTCTGAGGCCAAGTGCTGGCATGAATTAAGCTCGGGGAGGGAATCTATTGTCTTCTGAATCTGGACTCCCAATTCTGACACCCTTAGCCAGCGTACTCAACAAAAGCAGTTGACGGAGGGTCACGGGTTTCGTATCGTGATATGGATTTAAATATTACAACAGTTAAAGGGCTTCTATTACCAAAGTCAACCCTTCAAAATATACACAGCTGAGCATATACCAGCTGGGCCAATCAAGCTGTGCCCAACTACTACTATTGGGAGGGAGAAACCACACGATTGACTCCATGAATTTCCAGTCCCACATTCGCAT
Source organism: Liasis olivaceus (assembly GCA_030867105.1). Lineage (NCBI taxonomy): Eukaryota > Metazoa > Chordata > Lepidosauria > Squamata > Pythonidae > Liasis > Liasis olivaceus. Next base: position 7,049,818 of record CM061353.1, read on the forward strand.
ACCATAAAGTTATCAGCTGCAACTTCCCTTACACTAGGCCTGCACAAAACCCAATAAACTCAATAAATGTTGCTGCCACTCGGAAGGAACTGCCACCCCAAAAGACACACTGCCAAGCACCTCCAGTGCCTCCAGGCCTCGCCAATGCTGCCAGCCCCAGCACTGCTGCCCCTCTACTAGCCACTGAATAGCTGATCAGTGCACCAGGTATTCCTCTGCAGCTGGCAATTATTTTCAATTTATCAGTGGGGCCTTTCCCCTCTACAAGCTGTGCTGGCTGCTTCAGAGGATATAGATGGTTGCTGCTGCTGCTACGCTTTTTGCAAAATAGATAGTTGGCATGGAAGCAATTGTACAGAGAGTTCGGTTCTTCCTGCAGATAATTGTGGAGGCCAGGTGTACACTTACCTGACCTGGGGACAGGAGAAGCTGGCTACCATTCCTCCTGCATTAGATTGAACATGCTGAGGTAATGACTGAGCAGGGCCATCTTCTGTTTTATGCATGAAAGTGCTACAGTTTTTATACAGACAGAGCTAGACTTAGAAAGATAGAGTTTATTTTGAAGTAGTGTTATAAGGAGCAGCAGTTAAGTTTATGAAAGCTGGCCAGCAGCCTGAGGGAACACATAGTTCCACCTAGAATACGTCCTCCAGGCTGCCTCACTTTTAGGTTCCTTTCAAGCCTTCATCCTGTAGAACTCATCCATTTTGAGCTAATAGAACCGCGGGACGAGTTCAGAGAGACGCACAGGCTCCAGTGTGCCAAATTACATCAATTCCACGTCCCATCAAAGCAAAACACAACCACTTCAACCATTTATACTGTATGGGAAAGGCCGCAGCTCAGTATTAGAATAAATAAATTGCATGCAGGCTAGAAACCAGGAGACCATAAGTTCTAGACCTGCCTTCGGCACAAAGCCAGCTGGGTGACCTTGGGCCAGTCACTCTCTCTCAGCCCTGGGAAGAAGGCAATGGCAAACCACTTCCGAAAATCTTGCCAAGAAAACAGCAAGGACTAGTCCAGGCAGTCACCAGGAATCAACACTGGCTTGAAGGCAACCTTCAGTCTCAGATTTAATCTCCAGCATCCCAGATAGCTGTCAAATTCTTGGCAACAGAAAATAACATTCTCAGAAAGTCCCCCATAATCTGATTTACTAAAAGGGAAAAGGGATTAGGTTACAGAAATCTCATTAACTGGAGACTTCTGCTTTAGCACCCACAATTTATCTCTAGGTTCATTATGGAAGGGACTTCTAAGATGTCTTGGTAAAAACTGGTTGATGAACAGAGCAGGTGGTTATCCATTTTCCTAATAATGGAGGAATGAGCAGATATTCTGAGCTAGAAAAGTTTTGCAAACTGTTACCTATTTTCTCAGGTTCTGAGATGTCTGTAGGAGTAGAATGAGGAAAAGACTCTGGGCAGAAACCTAATGTAAATCACTCTGAGAATCATATTAAATGATGCAACTCCTTTTAACACAGCTTTCTGTGTTTCTTTTTTCCAGAATTCTTGTACAAAGCACAGACATTTCTAGGCAGACAAGTCTGACAGAAAAGGCAGGCAGGCAGGCAGGCAGGCAGGTAGGCAGGCAGATCAGAAGGAAGGAAGGAAGGAAGGAAGGAAGGAAGGAAGGAAGGAAGGAAGGAAGGAAGGAAGGAAGGAAGGAAGGAAGGAAGGAAGGAAGGGGTCAAGACAGTCACAAAAAGAAATTGCTCATGTTTTGACTGATTTATCCTTGAGACTTGGAATATGCCACCACAGAAATTAGCAGAGGATGGAAAAGAAACATTTCTTTGGTTCTAGAATTATATACTTCTGTCTACCAAGCACAAAATTAAAAAAATATATACTGTTTTCCTAGGTCTTCATTAGCTTCCTGAAGGATTTAATGTTTTCCACCAAGGTCTCAAAGACCAACAGCCCACTTTCCATACCTCCACACTTGCAGATTCTTAGATGCAATACACTGAGGAAAAGGAAAAGGAAACCCAGTTCATTTGGACAGGAAACCCCAAAGAAACACGTAAGCTCTTAAGAGCCGTGTCGGAACTTTACAAGGTTGCTTTAGTCTAGCAAATCTTTAACAGCTAGAAAGAGTGACAGCAGGTAAACTAAAGATTTTTCTGGTAATTCATTAGACAGGGCATGGGCCCGATTAGTAAGTTATCAACATAATTTACTTGAAACAATCTCCCACCAGGCCTCAGCCAAAGGTGGAGAGAAAACACTCTTATTAACATTGTAGACCAGTTAGGGAAGCGGGGTGAAATTCACCACTTCGATAGCGCTACTGGCTCCTGCCAGCCAGGGTGGGGCTCTTCCTTTCTTTTTCTCTAGGTGATTATTTTTAATAGGAGGAAGGGGGATGCATAATTAACTCTGCCAGCTTCTTATTGTTGCAGTTGAGAAAATGGATCCTGAAGCCAGTCAATCCTAGTTCATTTTCTGCTAGTCTTATAGAAACATCACCACTCAAGAATCCACACTGAAGTTTCTATGGGCAGAATAAGGGTAATCCAAGAGAGACAGACTCATCTGCCAGCAAAAAGCCCTCTCTGCCCCATCTTAACCTCCTCTAACGAGAATATTTGGGGATGACAACAGACCTAAAGTGGGGCTTCCAGATAAGACATCTGTCTTGCTTTCCCTGTGTGATACTTTGGATCTCTTCTCTTAAAGATGTTGGGGGGGAGGGTGGACTTGGTTCTAGACTTTCTGGGTAGCCTTATTCTTTTGGAACACTCTGCCTACTGAGGTCTCGATGGCCCTCATACCTTCAGAGTTCAGGAAGAAAGTGCAGATGATTGTTCCTTCAGGCTCCTGATAAATGCTGCTAGGTCACGGTTGTTTGATCTGATTTTATGATTCATGAGGATTATCATTTTTATGTGAGCCACCACAAGTCCATTGAATTGGTCAGGATGCCAATTATGTAAATAAATATAAAACCAAATTTCCCGTAAGCTATCTTGCAAGACTATTAGGAGAAAACTTACATCTAGGGAAGGTAATGCAAGAATGTCAGAAAAGGATCAAACATGCAACAGCCTGCAGGGAATGGATATAGTTTGAGTGACATCAACCAAGGATGGGATTTTTTTTTTTTTGAACGTCTGAATAGGATTAATATCCTGCAGCCCTACTTTTATACAAGGAAGAGATAATAACTATGTCAACATTTGTACATAAGGTTCCTTCTGTCACTTACATATATGTCCCAGATTTTCTCAGTCAATACATCCAGGAAGTGTTCCACACATATAGTATGTCGTCTTCTAGGTCTCCATGCTAGAATTCTTTGTCAGCAGCTAATTTCCACCTTTCAGCTTCCCTTTCCATCATTTATGTAATATTTCCACAGATGTAAGTTCATTCTTTTATTATTCACATAAGACAAATGCACAAGAGGCTTACCTTTATTAACTTCAATCAAATACTTAATTTAGCATTTTTATTCAATGACTCTAATTCCCAAACTTGATTCATCTCAGTGGAGTTTCCCTCTATTCGACTGGTACTCTCTGTTTTTTCTGTATCTATTGGAACTAATATACTGTGGTAAAACTTTCTTTATAAAGAACACTATTACTTAATGTGATTTTATCTGTACTTGGATTCAATACTAAATTCTTTGGATTTCTCATACCACTGTTTGGAATTCCTTCTGTTGTTGCATTTTTTTTTTTTTTAGTTTGGAGCATTTTGCTCTTGGAATATACCCTTTTTTCCATCCAAATATTTGCTGCACAGTTTGATTGGGTTTTCCACATTCAAAAGTCCTTACGGAGTTTTATTTTTCCATCAGAACCTAAGGTGTTTAGTGCGTATTACTGCCTTGTGCTAATATTTTTTTCTGGTAGGGTATAGTCAGCATAATTCTTGTATCTATGAATCTTCTGTCTCTTTTGCACTGGAATATGTTCTAAATTCCATGAGATTTCAAAAAGCATTCAATTCTTCCAGCAAAATCACCACATTTCTGCTTTTGTTAATAATGGTTTACACTAAAAAGGATCACACCATGCTTATGTACTCTTGTATATTTTTCAAATCCCTAACCTTTAGTTTCCATTACATATAGTAAGTGAATATAATTCTTGGAAAATTATCAATAAAAGCCATTGTGTATATGCTACTGGAAGGTCTTTATATTCTCACAGATCCATAAACTTCAAGGCGTTTCTTAGCACTGTTTTGACTTAGGTCAGACAATGGTGTATAGGTTGGCTTGGCTTTGAGAACTATCTCATTTCAAAGCATCTGGCCCTCTTGAGATCCTTTGTTAACTGCTGTCTCTATAATTCCAGTATGCTGTCTAGAAGGCTACATCTTACACAATAAGTGCCAAGTGCAAATTCATTCATTGTGTCACTTACTTGGAGAGATCCGTCTTTTCTTTCATTGTACACAGTCGCCACACATCTAGAGGGCACATCTTTTTGTGCTCTGGCAATGGGTTCTGAATGGTACATTTGTCACCCTTAAACAGAATAATAAATCCTTTTTCTGTTGAGGATCTCACTTACAAAAGGTCTTTCCCTAAATCTGGAACATACCAGACCTTAGTATATTTCAAGTGTCTCATTTTCATTGCTGCCTTACAACACCTTGTCCAATTCCTTCAGCGTTAATATTCTCTCTTTAGTCACATTACATCAATCATTTAAAGAAACGCTTATCTGTCATACGTCTTGTAGCTAACTCACTTGTAGTGAGTTAACTCACAAGCCTTTTGAAACACTTTTCTACCTAACTTTAAACAGTCCATGTCACTCTTTAGTCTCTATGAACCTAAGAATTTCTTTGGAATTGCTCCACTTTCTCTGTCCATCCTTCTTTTACCTGATACTCATCCTAATTTCTTGCCTAGTCAACTTCTCTGCAAACTCTAATGCTATTTTTTCGTGTTGATCATTACTTCCTCTCATAATTTCCCTTCTCCTTTGAAACTCATATAAAAGCTTTCCTTTAGGAAATGTTAATGGTGGCCCACCATTTGTAAGAGAGAGATATGGTCCAGGGTCTCAGCAAGTAGCAGCACGTATCTAATCTCTGCTCAGGAGTTAAGGAGGGTTGGGCCTGTGTAGTTATTTGGAGAGGCAGTGTGCTACGGTGGCTACAGTGGTTCACGTCCACCTTTAGTGATGGAAATTCACTGAGTGACTCTGGGCCAGTCATTCTCTCACAGCCAACCCTACCTTGATGAGATTGCTGTGGGAATAAAAGGAAGGGAGATCCCCAAAGACCATACCATTGCAGCTTGCTCTTTCATACAATTACTGTAAATTTTCCTTCTCTTATTTGTATCAACTAGTCAACTTCTACCATGGTCTATCTAAGTTACTTCTTTTATTCCAGTGTTCAGAATTTTCTAAGAAATCCCACAAACCATCCTTTGTAAAGAGCATTTCCACTTAAACTTCCCCAATTGGAAAGTATAATCGTCCACCTGAGTTGTTCATTTTCCAAAATGAAAGTTTCAGTTCTCCATTTCTGGTCATTCCTTTAGGCTGTTGCATAACAATATTGTTATAGTATGAAGAAATATGGATTCTGTCAGCTTTTATATATAAGGGTTACTTGTGCAGGGACACCTCAGAAGATTGTAACCCAAAAGCTTAGTGATAGACAAACAACAACAAAACTCCAGACCAACAATTACTGACTCCATTCTCTGAACATGATAAAAACTCGGCCATCAACACACTCATATTGCATATTTATAACAGAGAATTGCTCTCAATTATTACATATTAATGGACAGATTTTGCTGTTATCTTTTATCCCTCATATTTTGGCAGATAGCTACTTATTAGAATACTACACTACGGCTTTGTGAAGCAGTGAAGGAGCACTTTGCTTTGACAAAGTTTTGGATGAAACAGAACTTCGATGCTGTTTTGGAAAACAATCCCCTCACTTCTAAGACTGAATTGAAGCAACATGACAACTTTGCTTCACTCTGTTTCACAACCCACTGTGGATTCCCTCACTCACCTTGTGCAGTGAAAGAAGGTTGAAAGCAGCCTTCTCCTGCCGTGCAGTTTTAGGAATCTCCCAAACTGGATAGTGGGCAGACTTCCCTAGCAGTAACAGAACTGGAAACAATCAGTACAAGGAACAAATCTCTCTAAAATCAGATTAATAAGAATTACTAGGAAAAAGGTTAAAGTAGCAACACAAGAACTCAACTATTGGAATTCTCAGAGAAGAAGCCTACATATAGGCAATTCAAGGTAGTTGGTCTCTTTCTTGCAATCTTTCGATATAAGATGAAGGAGGCTTGTCTCTATTGAGAGAGCAGGACAGCCTACCCTTGTAGACTGTTTTGGAAACAGCTACTAGCCTTCTTATAACTGTGAAAATCAACTCTCATCCTGCACCACTGCAGGTGGCTAGTCCAAAGTCACATTGGGACTTCTAAACCTTTGGTCAGTAGGTCTGAGGAGAAAGAAGCCATACTATTACCTTGTTTCCAAAGCCTCTAGCCAGCATCTCCCAGAGCAGGTAATGGCAGTGCATCACCCACTTCTACATCATGTGCAGGTTTAATGGCTTTGGCCAGTGCAATGGGATTGCCCACAATCAGTATATGCTGATGCTGGCTACCCTAGAGGCCCCTCTAGCATGTGGAAGAACCAAATCAGGAACATACTGTGGGCAATCATGAAACTGCCCTCCTTGGAAACACATTGGCCAGTACTGGCAGGAAAGGTTTAGAGAAGCCTTCTAATGCAGCATTAGCCCAAAGCAGTTTGAGGGACCTGAACCATTTTGTCAAGGTGAAATTCATTAGCAAAATGTATTGTTCCCCTCCATGGTGTAAACTGCGGCACTGAAATGAATCTTAGCTGTTTTGCATAGGCCCTGAAATGCAATTAATGCAATGAAGTCCTAACTTTTACATTCTGGATTTTTTTCCTATCTAGGATCAATACACCAAAACCTATCTCCACTAAACATCCATGCAGTTTTCAAGGTTAGAACAAGATATGCTATTACTTCTGGTAACCCAGTATGGACTGACACCAGGACTAAAAAGATGATGTTTTATGGATTTGTTTATAGATAAGAGGTGGGATATAGGATGAAGAGATAAATGTTTGTAACCTTGGAGAGGGGGGAAGAGTCACTAAATTTGTTACTTGTGATGAAGGTTGGACTTCTTTATATATGTCTTTTCTCTTTATGATATTCTTACTTTTCTTTTTCTTCCTTTTTTCTTTTTCCTTGCACTTTTTACTCCTTTCTATTCTTTTCTTTCTTTTAGCTTAGTTTGTATTAGATTTTACTATTATAATCAAAATGCTTCATACACACACACACACACACACACACACACACTATGCAGTTTAATTCAGCTCAGGGCCATCAGTACTCTTCCCCTATCCCTCACTCAACCTCGCCATCTGCACACAAAATAAATAATGCAAATTGATGTTTTATGTATTTACTTTGAAAATTAGAACTTAAAATGGATTATGCACATATCTGGTGGACTGTTTGGCAAGAAATGTAAGAATTACTTCCTGTCAAGAGAGGAATAGAGATGGAGGTTAAGACTAAGCAGCCAACAGAGAAAATGGAATATTAGCCACAGGAGAATGTTAATGAATTAGGCAGGTCCTTATCATTTCTAAGCTCGACCATAGGATTCCCCACTTGATCTCTCACGCCTAAAACTTGACTATACATCAGTGTTGTCCAAACTTGGCCACTTTAAGATGAGTGGACTTCAACTCCCAGAATTCCCCAGCCAGCCATGGGAGTTGAAGTCCACTCATCTTAAAGTGGCCAAGTTTGGACAACACTGCTATACATGGTCCATGACTACAATAAGCAAGCTTATGTTTTCTAGACATTTCTTCATGTAGTTGATATAGCTTGATCTGAAAAAGCCAAACAGTCTTAGATCTGGTTAATGTTTGAATGGACCTCCAAAGAATGCAATGGCAAGTCACCTGAATATGGTTACCAAGAAAAGAAGATAAGACATATCCATGGAATTATTCTTGACTTAAAGAGGACTTGACCTACCTGGGCAGATGTTAGAAGGAACACATGGAGAGTCCTTTGGATAATGCCATCACATAGACACCCTGGTCCAGAATGGCATGTGTTCTGCCAAACAATTATGGGATCTATGCAGTTAATCAAATGAACATCTGGTGTTCAGAAGGACTGAGTGTGGAATCTTATTTCACCCACTCCATGTGTTCACAACTACTTATCTTCCTTATCACTAGGAATGCTGAAACCCTAGGATTACGAACATTGCAAGAAGATGCAAATATACTATTGTTTAGACTGGTGATCAAGCTGATTGTTTTGGTCACCAACTTGATTAATGTAAGACTTAAACTCCAGGGAATACTAAAGAACTGGCCTTCCTTTGTATGACTTATACATACAAAGTACATACTACAAATATGGCACCTACAAGCTTTATCCAATTTATAATCCACAAAGACAAACAGAGGATTGATGCAACTGTGTATAATAGAACCCTTAGAAATTATGATAATGGTAGCAATTTTCCCTTTTTAACTGTTTGCAGTTCAGATCTTGAGTTTTTCATAAAGGGTTTATTCCTAAACATCTCATTCTTTGACACAGTCAGGAGAGTTAGGTAGTGTTTTTTTTAAGGATTTATGAATAGTTTCTTTTTACATCATTTTTCTACTACCTTATACAAAACAACAGTTCCAATTAAGCTGGAAATTAGATAATTTGTAAGCAAAGCACCTTCACTCAATCCAAAGTGTGCCAGACAGATGTGAACTGGACCCTTCCCATTCTTGTTTTTTCCTATATAAATTCAGCATTTAAAACTGATATGCCTTCATTTTTAATGTTTACACTAAACAACTCCCAATGTAGGAACAACACCTTTCATCTAATACAGGAGCTTGTAACTTGTTCACTGGGTTAAATTGCTTTCCAAGAGACTGAAACAACCATTATGAAATGCTGCTTACAATATGCTCAGTACAGGCCCACATGTGCAAAGGATAGAGGGCTTTCCATGTCCCCTCAATTAAAGCAACTTTCCTTTCCTTGATCTTGTACTTCGATGAACTTCATACATCAGTCCAAACACAGTATAGCCAAACCTCTTCACAAATTCCAAATTTTTGGAATATAATTTAACATCACATTAAATTCCTCGAACGTCCTTCCCAATACTAGGTTCACCAAAGAAATAATACGGATTATTGAGAAAGATGTGATTACGCATTATATAATCCTGGTGTGTACCAATCTCTAAAATTTATCAGCTGTGAACTCTCTTTGTTGAGAGTTAAGATTGGGCAGTATGATTCTATGTGGCCTAGAAAGAAATGAATTATAATGATTTGTGTATGATTTGATATCACCTCCCCCCCACACACACCCAGACAAAAAAAGTGAAATTTTGACATTTTAACTGTATGGTATAATTGAGGTTTTTAAATTATGCCTTTTTTAAAATATTTGCTTATTTTGTTCTTTTTTGTTGTTTTAGTTTGCAATATTTAATTTTTCCAAGAACATAGGGTTTTTTCTTTCATAGCTTAAAAGAAAATGTACAAGTTTTGTTCATGATTATTGTTATCTGCATGGATTAAAAAAAAAAACTCAATAAACTAGAAAAAAGGGCTTCACATATTAGAGCGAAGAACTTTTTTCAGTTCAAGAGAGTGGGGGCATTTTCTTCTCCCCTCCACATATTTACTCCTTGCTTTCTGTTTCTCTTTGGTACTATAAGTCAACACAACAGAATTTCCCTTTTTCCACAGCCAGCTGTTCCCTTCACTTGTCGGCCAATTGTGCCATTTTCGGTTCATCTCTGTTCTGTACATCCAGGCAAATTCAGAGAAGGCTATGCAAGTGTTGACATCAAGCTTTTCCTTGGCCTGTAACATCCAGAAAGCTCAGAGCAGGTTAGATCCAGAGTCCACTGGAGTTGGGCAGCCGATGAATTTAAATAAATAAAATAAAATAAAATTCCACAAGTTTCTCCTCCAAACGTTACACGAATGGACATACGAATACGGACCAACCAGCATCCTATCAGCCAAGAAAGAAGGTGGTCCTGCACTGATTTAAACAGCTAACCAAAAGTGATATGTTGGCTGTTTTGCCCTTGTGTGGAAACCAAGCACTTCCCCGGTGCATCGTTGTCAATCCATAATACTTCTGTAGTTGTATAATGCCAATTTTCACCTGTTTTATCAAAGCAACTTTCAATTGTTTTCTTAACTTACTCAGATATTTTCTCCTTCTGTGGAGTATATGCCTTCTATCCTGGAGCAAGTTAACAGATGCCATTATCACTGGTGAAGAGAACAAAGCTAACAGTAACAACCATTCCTTGCTAGGTAATTATTATGGAAGGAAAAAAATGCAAATGAGCCCTAATCCATCTCTCACAATGGCAAAGGTCTTGGAATTCTATTAAAGCTTTTTGCAACACTCTGCTAAATTAGAAGACCACCCCGAAGAAAGCATCAAACTGCTCATTCAAATAAATCCCCCACTTCAATGCAGTTCTTTGAGAAATACCAAATACCTGTTCAGACACTGCTATGATCCAAGGATTTCATTCAGGGTGAATTAAAAACAAGCAAGCATGCCAGAAATGATGTGCCAGCAGAGGACAGGGCACAGCCTCAACTAGACTGCACCATTACCATCTGGGCATTTGGGACTATTTTATGGAGGGTATGCAGTCCTTTTCTCAAAGCCCTGCTCACATACCCTTTGCAAAATCCTTATAATAACCAAGCTCTTGAAATGCATCCATTAATGGTAATTGAGAATGCTAAAATCCCCATATGAAACTTGGGGGCGCTGCTTTCCAAAAAGGTAGCAGTGTCCAGATGGGTTAGCTTTTCCTTTCTCCTGCAAATCTCCCATCCCATAGCAATCAGATTTTAAACATTCTCCTTTGACCCCAGTTTGGAAGCCTCCCTGTCCTCTAAGGCAGGGAATAACTAAGCTGTTATAGATCGGGAGATAACCCTGCTTGGAGAAAGAGGGCAGGGTCCAGATTAAAAGGTGGTTGATCTGGCCGGGGAAATCCTGGGAGATTCCCCATTCCTCACCCAAGAGGAAATCAGGAGATTACAATAATATGGCCTTGCACGGTCCCTCCCTTACATTCCAGTTGCCTTCCCCATTGGTGGACTATGATTTTAAGAAGAGAGCTGGAAAACTCATCATCTGCTATCTTCTTCTCACCACAAGAGAAGTGAGGAAGGAAAGACAGGGTTAAAACCATTCCCAATAGTTGCCTTAAGCAGAACCTGAGAAATTCAAACCATTCACTGGCAGGTTAACACACAAATGGATTTATGAAAATTTCAGCTTTGTGGGGCAAGCATCTACATTCCTCTTTTGCATGAATGGGATTATGAAACAAGTCATTTTTGAATGGTTGGACTGTAGATTATACCATCTAAAATCAGATGGAAAAGGAAAAAAAACATGTATATTCAAACTTCTGTATATTCAGAATGAGGTTACAGGTGAAACTCGAAAAATTAGAATATCGTGCAAATGTTCATTTATGTCAGTATGGCAACTCAAAAGGTGAAACCAATACATGAGATAGATGCATTACATGCAAAGCGAGATATGTCAAGCCTTACTTTGGTATAATTGTGATGATTATGGCGTACAGCTTATGAAAACCCCAAATTCACAATCTCAGAAAATTAGAAGAGTGTGAAAAGGTTCAATATTCTAGGCTCAAAGTGTCCCACTCTAATCAGCTAATGAATACATAACACCTGCAAAGGGTTCCTGAGCCTTTCAATGGTCTCTCAGGCTGGTTCAGGAGGAATCACAAGCATAGGAACGACTGCTGACCTGACAGTTGTGCAGAAAACCATCATTGACACCCTCCATAAGGAGGGAAAGCCCCAAAAGGTAATTGCAAAAGAAGTTGGATGTCCCCAAAGTGCTATATCAAAGCACATCAATAGAAGGTTATGTGGAAGGGAAAAGTGTGGGAGAAAAAGGTGCACAAGCAGCAGGGATGACCGCAGCCTGGAGAGGATTGTCAGGAAAAGGCCATTCAAAAGTGTTGGGGACTTTCACAAGGAGTGGACTGAGGCTGCAGTTAGTGCATCAAGAGCCACCACACACAGACGGATCCTGGACATGGGCTTCAAATGTCGTATTCCTCTTGTCAAGCCGCTCCTGAACAACAAACAACGTCAGAAGCGTCTTACCTGGGCTACAGAACAAAAGAACTGGCCTGTTGCCCAGTGGTCCAAAGTCCTCTTTTCTGATGAGAGCAACTTTTGCATCTCATTTGGGAACCAAGGACCCAGAGTCTGGAGGAAGAATGGAGAGGCATACAATGCACGATGCTTGAAGTCCAGTGTGAAGTTTCCACAGTCTGTGTTGATTTGGGGAGCCATCTCATCTGCTGATGTTGGTCCACTGTGCTTCATTAAGTCCAGGGTCAATGCAGCCGTCTACCAGGAGATTTTGGAGCACTTCGTGCTTCCTTCCGCAGACGAGCTTTATGGGGATGCTGACTTCATTTTCCAGCAGGACTTGGCACTTGCCCACACTGCCAAAAGTACCAAAACCTGGTTCAATGACCATGGGATTACTGTGCTTGGTTGGCCAGCAAACTCGCCTGACCTGAACCCCATAGAGAATCTATGGGGCATTGCCAAGAGAAAGATGAGGGACATGAGACTGAACAATGCAGCAGAGCTGAAGGCCGCTATTGAAGCATCCTGGTCTTCCATAACACCTCAGCAGTGCCACAGGCTGATAGCATCCATGCCACGCTGCATTGCGGCAGTCATTGCTGCAAAAGGGGCCCAAACCAAGTACTGAGTACATATGCACACTTATACTTTGCAGAGGTCCGATATTGTTCTATTTCCAATCCTTGTGTTATTGATGTCATGTAATATTCTAATTTTCTGAGATTGTGAATTTGGGGTTTTCATAAGCTGTACGCCATAATCATCACAATTATACCAAAGTAAGGCTTGACATATCTCACTTTGCATGTAATGCGTCTATCTCATATATTGGTTTCACCTTTGAGTTGCCATACTGACATAAATGAACATTTGCACGATATTCTAATTTTTCGAGTTTCACCTGTAAAAGCCTAGTTTTAAATCAAGTCATAAGTAAATGTTAGATATCTCTATCTAGACAAGTATTAAAGCATGACAATTCAGTAATATCTCAACAATTATTTCAAAGATCTAATTTGCCTTTCATAAGAGGGTACAAGCACATATTTGCTTACTCTCAACAATGTAGGGTTCTTCCCCCCAGGCAAGGACAAAGCTTGCGAATTACATTCACAGCAAACCATTCATATCACAAAAGGCTCAGGGAATACTACGACTCTACAGAGATTCTGTCATGCCAAGCTAAATGCTACAAAGGATTTGGGGAGGATCTCTTGACTGCTTCAGTGTGAACTAGTCCATTGTTTAAACAGATCTCACATCCCTTCATGGTGGACTTCTCTACAATCTCTGTGTACCCCACAAACTACTCCAGGTCTTCAGTGCACTCCCCAATCCAAAGAGCTGAAGGATCAGCAAGAGACAATTCCCATTCCACAGGGTTTATGCTATTAATTCAGATCTGGCACCAAATATGAAAGTGACCGGTATGAAAGAAGTTTACTGTGATGGTTTGGTTGTACAGAGAGAGTGAACGAGAACTGAATTGGAAGCCGATCTATAAAAGAAGAGTGAATGGGTTGAGAAGAGGAGGAGGACTGAGGAAGTCATGTCTGGATGGAGACATTTCAAAAGACAGAGGTGATAAGTTTAAAGAACAAAGGCAATGTGTGAAGTGATGTCTGGACATAGTGGAAGCAAGGATTGTTTGAAGGACAGAAATGTAGAGAGAGAAGTATAACAAATGATGTTGGTGTAAACTAAATTTAGTTGTATTTACTTTTAGCTGTCCCTAAGTCCTTGTTAGTTGGTTGATTGGCTTATGCTTTCTTACTGCTTTTCTGTGTTTTGCACAAGGTTGCTACTCCCAAAAGAGAACTGTGTGATGAGTATGGAGTTATGCACGTAATTTGACACCCTCCCAGTCTTAAGCCAAAAGCAGCACAGTAGCTGTCTACTCAAGAAAAGAGAAAGAGAAGATGATCGAGCTCCTGGCAAATCATACATGGTATACGCTGGTGCTACTAGGACCCAAGCCATGCGCGCTTGTATTGATTAAATTAAATTAATCAACTTGCTGGGATATGGACAGAGCTGAAATAGTGGGGTGACCTAGATGCTTTTCTTCCCACTCTCTGAGGCATTTAGAATCTCCAACATGCTAAGGAATCCAATCAGAATTGTGAAAGCCAAAGAGCTCTTCCCATGTGAATTAACCATGGAAACATGTGGCAAAAGCTCTCGTGTGGAAGCATTTTTAGAGACAGGAATCTCTTCCTGCTGGTTAGAGAAAGGGGGGAAAACACCTGTATTAAGGGCCTTATTACCCCAGGGACTTTTGATGGGGTAGAATGGGTTTAGTTCTTTTGAACTGATTTCCAACCGGGGGTGGGGGGAGGAGGTTGCTCCCACAGAAATCAGAAGAGCAATGTCTGTAGTGTGCAATGTTCAGAAAGAATCAACTACTTCCACTGAAAATTAGCAGAAGGGAGATAGGAACCCCCATATGGGATGCTCCCAACCCATTGTCTGAGCTCCAAATGTTCCACAAGCACACAACAGTTGGCCTGCACTTGCTTTAACTTCATAAAGGAGGTCAATAATTTATCTGCCACCCAGTCTAACAGACGTCATTCCTTGGAAATTACTGCATAGCTCTATGTTCATTCCCTAGATTTTTTAAGTGAGGCCTCAACATACAGAAGGAAATAGCTAGCCTTGCCTGGGCTTGGCACCTTAGCTGGTCAGCCTGGTTAATACAGTAAAACATTGATTTAATGGACTACTGAGAGTGGTGGCGGTGGTGGTGAGAGAAATATGTTAAATGTGAATTAAATGGGCAATCCAAACTTAGGTGATTTAGCTAAATGTATATCCTTCACATAATTACACAAATATTACATCAATTGCCCAGACCAATTTGCCAGATGAACTTCTTCATTATTGAAGGGGCATCATCAAGAGTCAGTTTTAACTGCTGTATCCAAAGTCCACTGAGATGGAGGTCATTCCTTTAGTTGGATGGGATTCCTCCAATGGCCTCTGGGCCAGATTGGGAAGGGAAGGGAAGGGAAGGGAAGGGAAGGGAAGGGAAGGGAAGGGAAGGGAGGGGAGGGGAGGGGAGGGGAGGGGAGGGGAGGGAGGGAGGGAGGGAGGGAGGAAGGAAGGAAGGAGGAATCCCAGAAGAAGTAGGCAAGAAAACTACATGGGCTTTCCATGAAATCACCAACAGTTGAGCTCAATTTGTAAGTTGTCTTCAACTTACATTTCTTAGCAACTGCTCAGCCCAGACCACCGTATACAGCCAGCTAAAGCTAGACCACTGCATTGTTTCCAGGCTTCCCCTACCACTGACTTACTGAAGAGCTTAGAGGCAGATTTGTACAAGCTCACAAGCCATAGAAGCAGGCAATGCATCACAATAGTCTACTTATTTCATGGATACTTTGCTTTTAGGTATGCTTTGGCTTAAGAGAAACACATTCCATATATGCTGAGGCTACCTGAAGCAGCATGAATTTTGAGAACAAATGTCAGCAACTTTTTTTTTTTTAATGCAAATGGTTATCATCACAAACAAGGTCCAATTACTTCCCAAAGTTGCAGTGCAGAGGGCAACGTGCTACTCAATCCAAACCACAAATGCCACCGACAAAACTTGCCCATGTTTTGCTTACTGCCTATAATGTAGCTCCACTTCATTAAAATCTGCTTATAATTTTATGCACTCTTGTTTGATTCATTAACCCCTGGATAAAATGAATGAGCTGTTGATTTAGGGACGCTGTTAATGGGATGCTGTGAGCTATGGATCACATGCTTCCAATCATCCCTTTTTATTATCAGTCTTCTTGCACTTTACCTTTTCTGAGCTAAGTTCTGCCCCTCTTCTCCCAGACAAAGCTACAACAGCAAATGCTAGAGAATAATATGGCAGGGTCAGGGAGATGTCATAATCACAGTTAACCTACCAGTGCACTTACCCTTTACTATCAAGGGTCTGGAACTATCAGTCAGTTAGAACAGATCAAATGTAAGTTTGGGCAGTGGAGCAGAGATGGAAGAAAGGCTGAATATGCTCACTAGGACAATTTCTATTGTTCTATGTATAAGACCTGGAGACCTTGGCTATGGATAGAATTCCAAAGAAGTATTTCACAAAGAAAGCCCACTCTTCAAAGCGTGAACACAGCTGTGGTTTTGCAAAAGCCCACACAGCTGCTTTGAGAGCGGTCCACATTTCTGTGCATGTGCACCCACCCATGACACCAGGGATGTAAAGCATGGGGAGATAGTTGGGGGTCTGCTTTACAACTTGAGGAGAGGTGTTTCATTTGCATTTCTGCAGTCCAATTTCTGGACTGCCCTGTTGGAGATCCCAGGGCCAAACGAGGACCCTTGAGCCTTTTCTCTTGAACCTTTTCTCTCTTCGGCCTGAGTAGTCCCAAGATGTGTATGGAAACGGCAGCTGGGGCAGAGAGACTCCTTAGCATCCTCCACTAGGAATCGTTAAGAGTTGCTCAAGGGTCCACGTCCCTCAATTCTCTTCACATGTGTTTGCATCTACAGAAGGTTTGGCTTAGGCGAGCAACATGCAAGGGCACCGGCTACAGCTGGATGACTTCAGGTCATGTCATCAGATGGGTGGTGGCCCCACAGGAAAGGGCGGATGCTTCTTTTGGATTTATGGAAGGAAATGGGAGTAACAGGCCTCTGGGAAGCTAAATACACCTATTTCCATGCATTAAACTCTCCTCTGCCGCAGCTGACAAGAAGGCCAAACCAACCACATTTAAGAGAGGATGTTCTCCCACAGGCCTCCCATTTTCATTTCCCCCCTTTTTAAGAAAAATAAGCATGTTGTTTCAAATCGGTTATTTTGTTGCCACGTTCCAGAACTGCATCTCAGGGTTCTGGGGGCCACATTGGAGCCATGGGTTCCCACTCACCCCCCAAGGACATGCAGAGAAGGGAGTGACTCAGAGCAAAGGCGAAAGAATAGCCTAGCGGTGTGGTTCGTGGAACTTTTTCAAAATTTCAAATGTATTTCAAATTTCAAATGTATCCATAGGCTGTGGAGGACATTGAGGACTTTCTATTCAAGTTAGTTCCATTAAACTAACAGAGACAAAACAATTATAGACTTGATTACCACAGTGTAACCTACCCTTTACTTGTGATATTTTATGGTTTCCCTCTGGATCCTGAGATAGGAACAGAATAAGCAAAACCACACTGCCTATACATGGAGAGAAAATCAAAATCTCCCCTTTTTTTCCACGGAAAAAGGAAAACTGATATACTCCCAGGAATAAAAATAAAGATAAAACAATTCATTTAAAAAGGAAGAAGGGAAGAATCTATGGAAACATCAGTACTGTAAATACAGAAGTCTTTGATGCAGTATTATGTTGCTGGCCTCTTGTAATTAAATATTCTAGTATATCAGTGATGGTATCAAGAAACTACTTCTTTTTCTTTTCTTTCTCACAAGTTGATCAGGGATGACAGAGGATAGGAAATGGATTTTTATAATTTTTCTGTTCTATCAATCTCATTCATTTATTCTTTTAAGCATGCAAGTGAAGTGTGTAAACTTCCCAGCATGAGTACAAAGCTGAAAAATGGAGTATGCAAAATATCACTCCAGGTCCCATCCAAACTGCCTATTTCTTTCTTATGATATGTAAGAAAATTAAACTGAGCCTTCCGTAGATATTAAAAAAGAAAAAGAAAAGAAGCCCCAGTATTTCTTTTCCATCATTTTATTGTTCCTCAATATGAGTTTGAAATTGACATTGTCTGAAGCACTGGAAATTTATACAGCATAGCCAGAAGGTGTATTAATGTTATCTAATAAATAAAACAAGCTATGTAGTTTTAAAAAATTAGATAAAGAATAACCGCTTGGCAGCACACGTGGTTTGCAACACATACCTTATTAAAATATCATGAAATCATAAAGTATTTTAACTTGCTTTTGACACATTTCTATTATACTACATATGTTGCAACCATTCTCACTCATCCTCAGCCCAGTCTTGCAAGCAAGGCCTGTAGGAATCATCAAAGAACTGTGCTTAGGAGCACTGATCCCTGAGTCCCAATACCTATGACAGGAATAAATCACTATCTTCTTCTCTAGTTCTTAGATTGCAAGGATGAGAGACCCCAAGCATATGATATCTTCAGATGACATCTTTCTGAGGCTCAGTGAAACATCTCCAAAGGAGAACAGCAACATGGACCAGAACACCTATGGTGCTCAACAGTGGACCAAGAGGACTCCATATGAGCTAATTTCCTAAAGAAGGACTGTGTTATTATTTCTACTTTCCAGGCCACAGTTCAATCAGAGAGATGATTCTTTGCCTAAGGCCACCTAAGAAATTTGCCCACAAAATATGGCTGGAACAAGAAACCTCTCTATTCAAAGCCACATTTTTAATGCTGTGAGCTGGGGGACGCAAGGCAACCACTGCCACATTGTGGTGAGGAAAAAAGTGGGGAAATGTCCACCTTTAAGGAGGAACCAAAACAATCGGAGATAAATGCAACCAAGTATACTTTTATGGGCATGCACAAACTACAGTGATCGCTGGGCCCCTCTCTAAAGGAACACAAAAGAGTCCCAAATAAAGCAAGGAAAAGCAACAATCTGGTTTCTGTTGTCTGTCTTCCCCTCTCCAGGGTCATCAGATCCAGCCTCCTGCTTTTACTGAGGACTTAATGCAGGTGTGATTCCTTTCATACCTTAGCCACCTTTAATTACTGAATTAAACATCCACACACATTCTGAACCTTCCATTTCTAACTGCAACATTTATTTATGTAGTGGCTTTTCAACCTATTTAATAAACAGGGCAGCAATTCATTCAACTGAGTTGCATTGTACAGTTTAAAAAGAAATCTAGAGCTTTCTCTCTCTCTCCCTCTTTTTAATGTAATAGCTTGTCAACATATTCAAACATATTCAGTATGTAAATTAACGTAATGTTTAAAAGCTATTATGTTACTATTAATGTAATAGGTTTTAAACATATTCAGTAAAATATTTTTTGATTTAGAGAGTGACCATTGCATGCCTATGACCCCAAGACTAAATGTAACTTGTTGAGCCTTTGGACCATTTTAACCAGAGTTCCTATCAACGTTCAGCTCAAAGAACATTAAAATAAAATAGATACTCTTGCTTGGATGAGACATCTGACCAACTTCAAAGGAAGCCAATGGAAACAAAATGAAGAAAGAGCAGTGAGAAGACTACCAAAATCTTGGTGGCAAAGGGGAGGTTATGTATGTTTCAGCAAATGAAGTTACGTTAAAAAACTAAACTAAATTACATTACATTAAATAACTACATTTTAAAAGAGGCCTATGAGGAATACTGCATACCAAATTCAAAACAGTGCAGAATTCCAGAATAACTACAGAACAGCAATTCATACAGACTTGCCAAATACCTTAGCAATGCAAGAATCCCACCAACAATTCTACTTTCAAATGAGACCCCTATATTTTATATAGGCAGCCTATGTTGGCAAACCTCTTGTTTCTTTCCTCCACTGTTTGCATTGTAGAAAGAAGTCTTCCCTCTTTTGTGAAGTGAGGGCAGTCTATATCTATTCATTGCTTCGGCAACTGCTGTTCCTATCAGTATGAGAAATGGCTCTTGCAACTTTATGTCTCACATTCATGGAAGGCTAATCTTAAATTTATGTTTATGAAATTTCTATCAGTTTGAAATTCTGAAGGAACCCCTCAGTTACAAGTCTCACTTACGGGAAAACTGGCATGCAACTGTCTGCTTTTTGTACAGAAGGGGAAAAGGATAAAGTCTCACTCAGAGTCAAGCTTCTGATGACTTCATAGGCATATCCATGTAGCTTTCTTAGCAATAGTATGGACTGGTTTGCCATCACATTCTTCCAGAATGCTCTTTTCAACTTCCCGTTCTCTCCTATAGCTTAGTATTCTCCAGGGGTCTTCCACCCAAATCCTAATTTGGTCCTGCTTAATTACCAAGGCCAGAGAAGATATAGACCTAATCTTGTCCACCTGCTGAGGACAGCCCATACTTAATAGTCCAAGTCTACGTTTAATATTAATGTAATAGTTAATATTACATACTTAATAGTCCAAGCTTACAATCCACAACATATTCATTTTTATTGGTGAACCATCACTGACATACAGTTGCAGGATCTTTAGGAAATGTCTGGGGTCACTGAAATCCAACTTTAAACCTCAACCACCTCCTCCTCCTCCTCCTCCTCCTCCTCCTCCAAAAATCAAGCAAATATCCTGCTGAAATGCTGTTTGGGGGCTCAAGAGCTCTGCACTTGATTTACATATAGGTGAAACTCGAAAAATTAGAATATCGTGCAAATGTTCATTTATGTCAGTATGGCAACTCAAAAGGTGAAACCAATATATGAGATAGACGCATTACATGCAAAGCGAGATATGTCAAGCCTTACTTTGGTATAATTGTGATGATTATGGCGTACAGCTTATGAAAACCCCAAATTCACAATCTCAGAAAATTAGAAGAGTGTGAAAAGGTTCAATATTCTAGGCTCAAAGTGTCCCACTCTAATCAGCTAATGAATCCATAACACCTGCAGAGGGTTCCTGAGCCTTTCAATGGTCTCTCAGGCTGGTTCAGGAGGAATCACAAGCATGGGAAAGACTGCTGACCTGACAGTTGTGCAGAAAACCATCACTGACACCCTCCATAAGGAGGGAAAGCCCCAAAAGGTAATTGCAAAAGAAGTTGGATGTTCCCAAAGTGCTGTATCAAAGCCCATCAATAGAAGGTTATGTGGAAGGGAAAAGTGTGGGAGAAAAAGGTGCACAAGCAGCAGGGATGACCGCAGCCTGGAGAGGATTGTCAGGAAAAGGCCATTCAAAAGTGTTGGGGACTTTCACAAGGAGTGGACTGAGGCTGGAGTTAGTGCATCAAGAGCCACCACACACAGACGGATCCTGGACATGGGCTTCAAATGTCGTATTCCTCTTGTCGAGCCGCTCCTGAACAACAAACAACGTCAGAAGCGTCTTACCTGGGCTACAGAAAAAAAAAAAAAAGAACTGGTCTGTTGCCCAGTGGTCCAAAGTCCTCTTTTCTGATGAGAGCAACTTTTGCATCTCATTTGGGAACCAAGGACCCAGAGTCTGGAGGAAGAATGGAGAGGCACACAATGCACGATGCTTGAAGTCCAGTGTGAAGTTTCCACAGACTGTGTTGATTTGGGGAGCCATGTCATCTGCTGGTGTTGGTCCACCGTGCTTCATTAAGTCCAGGGTCAATGCAGCCGTCTACCAGGAGATTTTGGAGCACTTCATGCTTCCTTCCGCAGATGAGCTTTATGGGGATGCTGACTTCATTTTCCAGCAGGACCTGGCACCTGCCCACACTGCCAAAAGTACCAAAACCTGGTTCAATGACCATGGGATTACTGTGCTTGATTGGCCAGCAAACTCGCCTGACCTGAACCCCATAGAGAATCTATGGGGCATTGCCAAGAGAAAGATGAGGGACACGAGACCGAACAATGCAGCGGAGCTGAGGGCCGCTATTGAAGCATCCTGGTCTTCCATAACACCTCAGCAGTGCCACAGGCTGACAGCATCCATGCCATGCCGCATTGTGGCAGTCATTGCTGCAAAAGGGGCCCAAACCAAGTACTGAGTACATATGCATACTTATACTTTGCAGAGGTCCGATATTGTTCTATTTCCAATCCTTGTGTTATTGATGTCATGTAATATTCTAATTTTCTGAGATTGTGAATTTGGGGTTTTCATAAGCTGTACGCCATAATCATCACAATTATACCAAAGTAAGGCTTGACATATCTCGCTTTGCATGTAATGCGTCTATCTCATATATTGGTTTCACCTTTGAGTTGCCATACTGACATAAATGAACATTTGCACGATATTCTAATTTTTCGAGTTTCACCTGTATAGGAAGAGAAAAACAGAAATAAAGCAGTCTCAGCATACTAAAAGATGAAATTATTTCTGACACTGCTTAACATATCAAAGTGCACGCCCCTGAAATACATTATCTCAAAACAATACCTATTTCTCTTCAGTCTAGAGATACTCAAGATATAACAGGAGAGTCACAAAATTAGCAATAGTGACTTTTTTTCTCTGTGTCTAAAAAAAAGATTCTAGCAGTGCTGTAGCAGGGAAGTGAAGGAACTTTGCTGGTGACCTTGACAAATAAAACACCAGATACAGGGAGAATCTTACTTGGGAAAATCTGCAGAAGCCCTATTCTTGAAAGTCCCCCAAATTCCTTGGGGTTCTCTGAGCTTGGCTGTTTTCTTGCAAATGTTTGCAACATTCAGTAGCACTGAAGATGTTACCTAGCCAGGTAATGAAATGTTTGCAAGAAAACAGCCAAGCTCAGAGAACCCCAAGGACTCCACAATTCAACGCTGAGCTACACATATTCACTTCTATTGGTCCCCCAAATGTTTTTTGCAAGAGCAATCCAGAATCACAAAGCAGTCAATGTATGCAAAATCAGTTTTAGATGTAGCTTAAATCTCAATGAATTTTTAGACCTGAAAATTTGCTTCTTTATCCATCTCTATGGCTTAGGGACATTTTATTCAAGAACAGGTAGACCTTTCCATTTCACAATAAGTTTTTGTGAGTCAGTTGGGTGACTGATGCTTTTTTAAATGAATAGTGCAAGAAGGAGAAAGAGATTCTCTTTTCAGCCAAGAGATTAATGCCTTGTGTATTAGTCCCACATTTACTGCAAAAGGAGATAAAGCAATAGAGAAGCTATTATCAGAAGCTTCAGAGAAATCCATAAGAAACCATCCTCAAATGCTTCTGAGGACACTTTCAGAGGAGGAAATCACATAAACCTTGTTTCTCCTTGTCTTTCCTTCCCTGTAAACTTAGAAGAAGGCCATTTCGTGGAGGCTTACCAGTCATTTGACATCCTATCCAATTGTGCCCAAGTGTTTATAGTCTCTAACTTCTGACATAGTTTAACATTGATTAATAATAATGGATTAAATAAGGAACAATACACATTTTATATGCTATTTTTTTCAGAGATACTATTCTACAAAAAGTAACAAGGTAAAGGCTCCTTTGTGTTATGCTCAACTTGATGATCTCATGGACACATCAGTGAAGTTTCTTCTGGTCATAATCAGAAGTGGTTTGCCACTGTTTTCTTCCAGGATGTTTGTTTTACCAAGTTAATCTACAACCCTAGAATTTTTGTCCAAGAACTAAACGGGTCACACATTGCTATGTCCCAAGCCTAGACAAGGGTGGTACATTTGATAATAAGGGAAATTAGCTTGGTACTTTGGTACCTAATTAGCCAGCACTGCAGTTGCTTCTGCACTGAAGTTCATATAAGATAATGCCTTGGGACACCAGTCAACATAACAGAGTCCAAAGGCACATTCATCTAATCCTATTCTGAGTTTTCCCTCCAATAAGAGTGGAGCCATTAGGGGAGGGAACTTCCAACCCCCAACTCATAAAGACAATCTAGCAGGACACCATGGTCATACACCATAACAGAGCTGTGCTTGGTCTCTCTCTGCCATAACAGGGTGTCAGGACAAACCAACTGATTCTGTCCCTAAGCTAGCCCTGAACCCAGACTGGACAAGGATGATTGGTGTCCTCCAAAGTGCTTTTGAGCTGCATGGACAATGTCCTCTTCAATACTTTGCTAAAAAGATGGGTATTAATTACTGCAAGGTATTTGGCAAAGTATTCTGGATTTCTTTTAAATAGCATGTGAAAATAATGTTTACGATCTATCGGTAGCTGATATTCTGTCATCAGTTCAGTATTATTTCACACACATCTCTATACTAACTTAGCAGATGTCTACGACTAGGAAATATGGCATAAAATCTGTTTCAAGTGCTTGATATCTTTAACAGTAATTTTGATACAGCATTATTTTATTTAGCTTCTAGGGCAATAAATACCTATGGTAAATTATTTGTTAAAATAATTTATTTTAAGCTTCCTTGGTGAGAGAAGACACAGGGATGAGTCTTATTAGAGGGTAGCATTCAACTAAGATCTCCCCAAGACGTCCATTAGAATGACACCCCCTGATAGTATCTGGCCATCTGAACCAGATTGTGGATGAGGGATTGGATTCAATCCACTGGATAAATACAATTTCCTACCCCAATCCATTCAAATTTTAGATTCATCTCCTCTGAAGAGCTCTTAGTACACCTTCTACTTGATTATAGCATAACATTTACTAACTATACCTTTTATCCAAGAGTTGATATCTATATTTTATATTTCATCTTTATTACAACCATCTATAGTTAATTAGTTAACAGTCTGTTTATATTACACACATGAAAATGTTGAAATTCATACATATGTACAATTAGCTGATCATGTGAAATTATGCTATTATTAATACTTGTTTTGCAAATATTCTATTCGCCACTGTAGGTGGGCTGTTTTGCCAAATGAATCATAATTATTTTTTGCCAGTTTATTAATAGGTGTTAGGTAGATTCTAAATATTAAGTGGATACGAATTTTAAAAAATGGTTGTCAACACAATCTTGCTTACTATCGTTACTTTTCTGAACCTAGTCAACAAACGGGATGAACAAAATATGATACCCCCTATTTTAAGTAAATCGTTTATTAAGCTTAACTTCCATAAGACTACTTGAATATAAAATAAGTACTATAAGTACTTTGTAGTATTATTTTTCCATCACATAATATTATAAGTGGATATTTGTTTAATTTCCATAGTAATGCTTCTGATTTGTGAAAATTAGAATTACAGTTCGAAACCAAATCGAAGGAAAACTTCAGAAGAGATGTATCAAGATTTCTAAAAGATGCTGCTGCTTTAATGCATCATAGAGGAGTGCTTTGTCTGCACAATACTCTTCATGAAACACCCGTTTTGAATCATTGCTCTGTTATAGTGTGTATTCTTTATGACACAATAACTTTATATACAAGCTACCCTCAATTATTGAAGTCTTGTGATTATTTAGAAACTTTAAATGACTATGCCCAGAGAGATGAACAGGGTTCTAACATATAAAGATATTGAAAGTGCTGAATTAAAGCAGCCATTAGCAAGAAATGCTACAATATTACTTTTCACGCTAAAATTGCAGGCGCTTTATTGTCTTCATGCTCAGACATGTGGAACTTATCTGAGGTAACCTGATTCTTGCAAATAACTAATTAGTTGAAATTTAGAAAGGCAGATATAAAAAAACAACTGGGGGTAATACAAAGTTTGTCCTACAGCAATATCAGATACCATTTCTGCAGTTCTGAATTTTTCTTTCTTCCTTGTTACAAAATATAAACCTATTATGCTTTTTACTTTTGAGTGAGCAACATTATGCAAAGGACAAAAAAATAGTCAGAAAGAATAAGCCAAAGAAATTAAGGCCTGAGATAAGAAAAAACAAAACAAGGAAACATAGTCAAATGTAGTTTGCACCAACCCCTCTCACTACCTTTCTCCAAGCCCTACTTTCTTTGCAGGTCATCCATATTTCCACCACATCCGTACATCATTTCTTACATTTAAAAATATTATTTCAATTCAGATTTTAAAAGTTGACCTAACATTTGTGATTTTAAAATGTTAATTTGTTCGCTGTCAGAATGCCACAGAAGCCAATTTCACACACCAAGCCGTGTATCATTTAAGACTTCAAAACAATATATTTATGTTATAAAACAGACAGGAAAAAAAAGAAAGAGATTTTACCACGTTACCCCAAAGAAGTTTCAGACCTTTTTTCCTTTTGTTATTTTTTTAGCATGGACTTCTAAAAGTTTTGACATCAATGACTGGTCCAAAGGCAGATATGCAGCAAAATTAAAGAGGCAGAGTGGGGTTCCACTAGCTGCTGTTTACCAGTAGGACTTCAGTCAACCATCATGATTGTCCCCATTAGTTTTAGTTCCAAAACTGAATGTTCAGGCACAGATAGATCAATTTGAACTCAGCAGGTCAAAAACCCCTTAATCTGCAGAAACTAATTACTCTCAGTTAGTCTTTAAAAAAAATTCTTCTTAACTATGAAATACCAACTAGCCGGGACAAACAGAATCTCTCTTCTCGAAGAAGAGGAAGAGGAGGTAGAAGAAAAAGATCCTAACCTAAGGTCATCCATTCAACTCCAGTAAAGGAATCTGAACAGCCCCCACAAGAACAGACAAATGAAGAGGACTGTTTCTAGCCTATGCCACCTGTCCTGCATTTAATAATTATTCCACAAAGAATCTGCAAAGTCCTAAATGCAGTAAGTCCTGATCACTAGAAAGCTTGCCGTGCTGATCTGACAAGGCAGGAAAGGCAAAAAATAAATGTTTCCACTCAAGCTGTCAAGCTTCTACTCTTTCCTTCAATCTCCTGAAGCAAATGTTTTCCTGCAGCTTTTCAGGGTCAGCAAACACAGAAAGCTGGTGATTTGGTTAACCAAGGTTAAAAAGAATTGGGAGCCTGCCTGACTACCTTCTCCATTATGTTTTTCCCTTCTTAAGTTTAATCTCAGCATTCCTGTTCAGTTTATCATTGCCACTTTGGCCTCCTTTAGCCAGAATTTCAAGCCTGATAACATAAAATCTAATCAACATTAGTAGCTCATTGAGCCAATGTTTATGCAAGGCTTGGCTGTGGTTAAGACCAGCAGGGACATTTTTTTCTGGGACAAAATCTGGGGAGAGAAAGCCATGCTACTACATGATCTCTAACATCCACAGAGGTCTAAAAATAAAGTCTATCTACCATGTAAGAAGAGCAAACCAGAACAAAATATATCTACAATGTCTTCTTGATATGATTTTCTAAAAATTAAGGGAGCAAAGGTCATAAACTCTAGCTAAGAAATTATGCAAGACTAAAAGCTTCCACACAAACTCATTCAGACCTCACCCATTTTTCCTACCTGCCCCTGTGAGGAAACTTAACAAGCAGAACACTAAATGGGCAAATAATTACCTTTTAACTCTTGGAAGAGGCCAACATCAATTAACGTACAGGAGCTCTTAACAAACAGAGAGAGGAGGAGGAGGAGGAAGCTGGGAGCAATGCCTGCATTCATCAAGGTCGTTCCTAACAGGAGGAAAACGAGAAAGAAAGAAAAAAAAATAGTTAACTATCATTTTTTATAACATTGATGGAGAAGATGGTAATTCCCAAACATGAAAAGAGCGATCAAGACACAGGCATGATACTTAATCTTCCATTATGGAAAATGCACTGAGTGGCTGAAAAAGGTTAATGCTGCGAGGTGGAGGGGGGGGGGGGCGGGGACTTGTCTGGGCTTGGAATTTAAGTAGACACAAGCAGAGTCAATTCACATTGGAAGCCAGCAGAGAAAAGGCATTTCCATATTCTTGCTAAAAATGCTACATGGCCACTTACCAGTAGTTGAGTTTGATGTGGGGACAAACTTTACTTTTAGAAGCAATATCTTATAATGAAAATGTGATATAATACAACATAAGAACAATGTGTTATAAAGTATCCAGGATCCAACAGCCAGAACTGGAGGTCAGTGTCCTAAGATGCTTGCCTATCTCATGGAATGCTTTGACATTATGTGACCATTTCACACCCCAAAGAAGACTTTTCCATCTACAGAGAAAGGGCTTCCTGGATGATGTCATCAGTTTTGGTTTAAACTCCTAACTTATTTTACACTTTGCTATCCAAAGTGTTATTTCAAGACCATAAATTGCAGACTTTTGTGTGGTGGGGTATCCAAAGGGCTTTATGAGAGCTACATTAGCCATTCTTCTCAGAGTTTTGGGAGGTACTATTATAATTGTAACTTTAGACATGGGGAATCTGAGCAAAGTAGGACTATCTAGGGAGATCCTCCCAGTTCATGGGTCCAAATCTTGCTCTCTAAGCTGCGAAAATGGCCTCTTATTGACAAACTTAACTTTCCAAACTTGGCTTGTTCTAATGTAACGAAAATGTGAACAAGGGATCGTGGGAACAAAGAAAGACCATAATCAACAACTTAAATAAAGTACAATTAATTATTAGAGCACTAAGGTGTTTTCGGTCATATTATGATGAAAAGTCTCGCTTAACATTAAAAAAACCCTAGGTGGGAGAGTCAATTCATAATTAATACTGAAATGCCAAAACATTTACAAAATGCAGTTTCCCATCCATCAGGAAATAAAAGAGAGAAAGAATACATACAAAAATTCTGTCCTTCTCCCCACTCCACATCTGCTTGAAGGAGTACTGGGGCATAGCTCAAGGCCACTTCAGAAATGATCATCTGATGTTTAACCTGGACTCAGGAGTACTCAATGCAAGCTTTGGGTCATAATGTAAAGCACTGTTACTTGAGATTAAGAGACAATGAATAAAATAGGCAAACTATGTAGCATGATTGCAGTCTGCCCTTCTAGTACTAATTAAAAAAAATGTTAACTCTCCTTTGAGCTGAGCTCAAATCCTGGTGACTTCATAAACAT
This sequence comes from Liasis olivaceus, assembly GCA_030867105.1. Lineage (NCBI taxonomy): Eukaryota > Metazoa > Chordata > Lepidosauria > Squamata > Pythonidae > Liasis > Liasis olivaceus. The sequence goes on from CM061353.1 coordinate 7,078,496, forward strand.
GTCCATGAAATTTTCTTGGCCACAGTAGAAACTGATTTCTCTTTCTCTTCTTGTGGGGATACTTTTTCAACCTCCCAGTGTAGACTCCTGAGATTCCCTGGTGATCTGCTCTCCAAACACCAACCAGAACCAGCACTATTTAGCTTCCAAAGCCCATAGAAGGTCAACAAGTCATTGCCAGTATTAATTACACACATACCTACGTGCCCAAATGAAATTAATTTTAGGCCTCAAATTTGTGCCACTTGACACATAATTAGGTACCCCTACAGTATCTTAGGAAACACATATGGGGAGGATACTAAGAATTTTATTATCAGTGTCTCTCATTCAGCTAAAAAAAGTCCTCTCCATCCATCACCTCTGTTGGCAGGTGGGCTCATCAGAACCCAGTGAAGAAGGTCCCCACTGAATGGATCTTCTGGGGAACTATATCATCTGGTCTCCTAAAATGCCCATTTCCACCCACAATAGGAAAGGAAAGGAAAAGAAAACTAGTCCAACAGCAATATGAATGCTTTAAATATAGAAATACACACACTCACACATCCCTGTCCACCACAGTAAGCAACTTTCTGCAGAGTACAGAATAGAAGCAAAAAGGTATGATAACTGGAAGGCCTGAGAGAAGTAAAAGAATCAAACTTAAAAGTTGTTGACATCAACGCCATTTGCTAGATCTTTTCATGCTTTTCCATGTTTGCAAGCCATCCTCTCTTCTACCATGGCTAGATGCTAAGCCATATCCTACCTTTTGTTCTCTTCCCTTTTTCTGGAGTTAATGATCCAGACATGAATTTTTTGGTCTTTTCTTTCCTCTTGACCCATTCCCTCTTCTTTAATATATTTGCTTAGCGTTTATTCATTCTCTCTAAAAGCAAACCACTTTAGCAAATTTCTTTCTTAATGACCACTCATTGTTGTATTCAGCACCCATTGACCCTATTACTTCTTCTTTTACCACACGTATTTCTTAAGGAACCTATTCCCATTGTATTCAATTTGTTTCTTTCTTTCTCTGGATGGACCCAAGCACACTGTTACACACAGCAATTTTTGTTTCTTTTCACATTTGTTCTGCAAAACATACCATATACTATCTATTCTCTTTATATCAGCATTTGCACATCTCAAAATTTCTCTATCCATTATCATGTCTTTAGTAAACATTCTACCAAGGTACATAAATTCAGCTACTTTCTACAATTGTTCATTATTTATATATAACTTGGAATCATTCACTCCATTTTCCCTGTCAAACACAGCTAGCAGTTAATGATTCTTTGAGCAAGGGGTTCATCCCATTGCTTCTGAAAGAGGTGATGGTGTACTCTCCATTCAAGAAGACTTCATTCAATCTGATCACCTTGGATAATTTTAGAGCTGTCTTCTTCCCTGCAAAGGGCTGAACAAGTTATGTGATAGAAGTGCTGATCTGATGCCTGCAGGCTGTCAGCATCTGGATGGGGAGGACTGAATCCCTCCAAAACAGAGTAGTTTTGGGTCTGTGGCCCAAATTTTTTCAGGGGACCACCATCTTTGATTCCAAATGGAATTATACTTCCCTGTTTAGAGGTGGTTTGCAACTTGGTGGTATTCCTAGACTCACAACGGCTGTTTGAGGAGCAGATGGAAGCTGTGGCTGAGAGGCTTCTGTGCTGTTCCACCTTGTGCATCAGTTGTGGCCATTACACAGCCCTTCTCACTGTCACTCATGCCCTAGTCATCTCTCACTTAGACTACTGTAGTAGGTTCTATGTCAGGCTGCCCTTGACTATAGAAGCTATGGCTACTACAGAATGCAACTGCCTGGGCAGTGGTGGGTATCTCCCAGGATATCCCACTGACCTCACTTCCCATTAGGGAGCTGATTGCGGGTCAGCTTCCAAGAGCAAATCAAACTGTTCATTGTCATCTTCAAAACTCTACATGGCTCTGGCCCTGGTTATCTGAGAGACCACCTTCTCTCATGTATACCTCTCTGCTGATCCAACCAGATCAAATAGGATCAACTCTCTCCAGGTCCCATCCCTTTGTGACTGCCACCTGATAGGCTTTGGAAACAGGCTTTTTCAATAACCATTCCCACTTGAGCTTGAGGAAAGCTGTTCACACCCACTTGTTCTGGGTAGCACATGAGGAGGAGATGCTTTCATTGGCAGTGAGGTTGCAAGCACACAATTGCTATTTTGCCGATTTCACTTTTTAAAAATTCAAATTGGCCCCGCCATGTATTTTTGTGTCTTTCTCTTTTTTTTATTGATGTTTTATTTAACAATGAGATCATCAGCCCACTAGATTGCTTTACTTTATTTGTGTGATATCCAATCAATTAATAAACACATTATCTTGTTTTGGGGGAGATTGGGGGGGTTGGGAGGGTACCCTACTTTTTAGGTCCATACTGTTCATTGGATCATAGATCTATCTAATATTCACTGCAAATAATTTTAGTTCTTAGCCAATAGTTCTTATGGGTGCCAGTCATTTGACATGAGTGACACCTCTGCTCCTGATCCAAATTGGCTGCCAGTATGTTTCTGGGTACAATTCAAGGTCCTGGTGGTCACCTTTAAAGCCCTTCATGGCTTGGGGCCAGGCTACCTATGGGACCACCCCTCCCCAGTGTTGTCCACCCACCTGTTAGATCCAGCATCAGCCCCATCCATGAGGGAGTGTCATCGGTCAAGATCCAGGAGAAAAGCCTTTTCTGCCAAGGTACCTGACCCTGGCCTTTCACAGGGCACTAAAAACCTGGCTTTGTCATCAAGGCTGCGGCCCTGGTAGTATGGGTGAGCCCACTGGCCATGGTTATATTGAAGGTGTAATGACACGAGTGTTCTTGGATTCTATTTTATGTTATTTATAATGTCTCTAACGTTGGCTGCTTTATTTTTTTTATTCAATTTTTATTATATTTTAACTGTTGGCCAACCAGAATCATATATGGGAGATGCGTGGCCATATATATCTATTAAATAAATACCCAAACAACACAGCATCACCTCTGCCTCCAGCATTCCAATATTCTCACAAGCTGTCAGACCCACCAGGTAGATCAGACCAGGAAATCAACTCCACGGTAAAGCTGAAATGACCTTTATTGAGATTGTCTATAACAGCAGAATCTTGAAAGTCTGTTTGTGCTATACCTCCCCTTTATACTCCAGTGAATCAGGGAGGCATCTACCTGTGCTGCTTCTGAATATGATTTTGTTTCTCACGGCTTGAAAAATGTTTCAGTCCCTTTGGCCTAGGTAATAGTTCTCGTATATTTCCATCAAGATCATGTTCTACACAAGCATTCCTCTGAAATTTATCCATAAATGCATTTGACAACCAAGAGGACATCACATATCTTTGCCTTGCTCCATGTTCAACATAGATCCATTTTTAAGCATTCTGTTTATTCTCCTACATGCTTTCCTTCCATTGTATGCTGCTCTTAACTGTATTTAGCATTCAACTCCATATTGGTGCAACACATTTCATAATTCAGACCTATTCACTTTATCATATACGTTCTCTAAATAAACAAACATGCAAAAACTCTTCCCATGTTCATACATTTCTCAGTGATTTGCTTAAGAGCAAACATTTGATCTGCCCATCACCTGCCTGCCATAAAGCCACGGTGACTTCCAAAATGTTGCTAGTTGTCACCTCTTGAGCCATTGCAATCTCAGTGTTCCCAAGCCCACTTCACATATTACTTTGATTAAGTCTGAGTATCTTCAGACTTTGGTTCAATTCCATTTGTCCACACATCATTATCATTTCCATGCCAACCTCTAAAATTCATCCACCAGCATTTGTTCACTTCATTTTTCATCCCAAATTATTTTTATCACTTTTATTCCGTACTGTGCTGGAGGCTTCTTGATGGGACCTCTTTACCAACTTCTAAATGATTCCATCAGAATCATATTGCATTTTATCTCCCTTCAATCATCTTAACTGTTCCCTGCTCTCTTTGACTACATTCTTTGCCACAATGTTTTTTCTCTATGCATGTTATCTTTCCTTCATCCTCATTTTGCATCATCCTCATTTTGCATCATCCCTCTTTCACTTCATCATTCCACCAAGCATCCTGTTTTCTTATTTCTTATTTCCCAGTAGCGTAACTCTAAATACTTGTGGGCCCTCTGTAACCTAACCTTTTCCACTCTGTTCCAAATCAATGCGCATATCTCTTTTTGTAACGTCCATTTTACAGTCATCTCCTTTTTAATGTTTTATCATGCTTTCTGTTCCTGCAATCATTCTTCTTTCATTCTCACATCTTTAACATGTTTTGCTTTCCATGTCCATCTTTTCCCCAAGGTCCACTCTTAACACTAGCAAATGATGGTCTATCCCACGTTCAGAATCTGTCTTCATGCTTGTGTACCTCATTAATTCTCTCAGTCTTTCATCATAAACAATCAATTATGTTTTTATATTTATATTCATTCCTCCGCTATGAAGACATATGAATAAACTTGTGCTTATAAAATGCATTTGAAACAAATAAGCAAAATGTTTGTAAGTGTATATTTACCAAATATCACCCTCATTTGTTCTTGGGTCTCTGAATGGCCCAATCTTTTTCTCTTTTTTTAAATATGTGCCCTTGTCTTGTTCCTACCTATCCATTCAGGTAGCATTTCAGAACAATCTTTCTTCCCTGGATCACATATTAGCATTCACTGGAGCACAGCATTAAGCTCTCATTAACTTACAGATTCATACATTCATACACAGCAATCTAGATCATGGTTTTTCAGTCTGTATTCCATGGAAACCTAGGGAAGCCATTTTTTTCCAAACTATTTTTTTTTTTATTTCCATCAAAATTGCACTGCATTTTTTGTCTTCCAACAATCTTAATCTTACTTTCTCCCTAACAGTTCTATGAGAGACTAAGGGAAAAAAAGTTTATTTAAACACAGCTAATTTTGTATCACTAGAGTTTTGCTTCTTGATCTAGGGTTCCGGGAAGAATATTAACTCCTGATCTAGATGGCTCCATACTTTCTGGCATACATTTTGGCCCTTTTCTTTCAAAATTAAGTCTACATCTTCACTTTCCTGAAGATATTAATCTGCTGTCAAGATCCATCCACATTCATTCAGATCTACTGTATCCTACTCCTTTCAGACACAGAATGCATCTATTTTTATTTCATTCGTAACCAAATAAGTACATTCATTCCTAGATGGCCTTTGCCATTTTACTCTCCTCTTACATGCCAAGTTGCAACCTTCCAAATCACATCATAGAAGGGCCCATACATATTGACCTCCACTGCGCATTACAACTGGGGTCGGTCAAGGTTTTATTGACAAAAATGTCAGTAACATTTTTAGCAAGATAGAAAAAGTGTAGACTAGGCTAGCAGCAGCCTTAGTTGTACCCCATGCCCCATTCCCTGCTAATGGTAAGGAGAGTACCATCAACTTTGCCACATTTTGGCCACTATGCTTCAAGTGTAATCAAAGCCTAGTTTCACCCCAGACTTGTTTGTGCTATTCTATGCAAGCTAGTATCTCTAATCTGATGCCTGCTTTGCAAATCATTATACTCCCAACTCAGACTTAAGCAACACTATGTACACTTACCCATTTCTTTCCAGCACTGTCCATGTGTACAAAGTTCATGGGAATTAGAGGCTGGTCACGTTAATTCTGCAGGCCATCATATGCAACTAGTTATCTCACTTTAAGACCATCCCATACATCACCAACACAGCACGACATACACCAAACCAAGGAATTAGCAAAGCATATTGACAAAACATCTACAGAAGGGAAAGGGGAAACAAATAGGATAATAAGAACTAGGCATGATCAGTAGATATAAAATTCGCCATTAATGGTGGTGGACTGAAAAGGGGATGAAGGAAGGGAAAAAGCTAAAATCTTGACAGGAAGGACTCCGTGTCATTTATGCCCAATAAAGCAACCCACTTTTAATTTGTTTGCAGAACCAGGCATTTTTTGCTCCATCTGAGTTGCACCTATGTAGGCAGGCCCATGGCCCAGTGCATGGAAACCAACGGTTTTAACAAATGATGCAATCAGCCACAAAACCCAATGTTCAATCAAACCCAAGTGATAATTGAAGATAACTACATTCACAAGCCTCTTACAAAGTTCTGCAACTGTACATTTTTCTAATGGGTTAAGGCCAACAATTTTCCTAAGTCATGCTATTAGCAAAAAAATGAGCCTGCAGCCAAACTAGCATGTGCTAGGATTTCATTAGAGCTCCTGCTGAGCAGGGTAATTTCTGGTCAGAGCTTAGACTTAGAGAGCCAAGATTGAATTAGGTACCTTTCAATATGTGTTTGCTGCAATGTAGGTTTACTTATTTAGATTTGTAGTCATGATAATCAATGCAGTCTTATAATGTTTTAGCTTTGCTATTACAAGAATATACCATGTATTTGAATATCCCCCTAACATCAACCCTTATACTTCTTCTTTACCACTAAAGTAAAAGCAAAGGTGCTCTCAGCTTGAGCTTCACTCCTGGTAACTCATCCATGTAGCTTTCTTAGTAGACTTATGGATTTGTCTTCTGTTTTGTTTTGTTTTTAAGCTACCCACCCTTGCATCTCTAGTCCATGGTTCTTAAATTCCCAATTGGTCTTCCTTCCAAGTATACCAAGCCAACCCTTTAGCTTCTGCAATCATCTAAGGTCAGCTAGATACAGCCACCTCCTCAGGCTCACCACGCAAAGCCCATATAAAACAGAAACATCCTCTGAAGAGACACTCAAGTAGACCTAACTCCAACAATAGTGAATCCCAGGAGCTGACCACGTTATTTAGCACATCTCCAAATTAAAGTAGATCCATGATCAGGTGCTCAGCGCTGCCACTGGTAACTTGTCAGCCTGAACAGCTCCCCAGTTATGATTTCCATCCCGTGACAAACACTGTGACATTTTAAGATTGACTACAGCCCTTTGTAAGCCTTGCTGCTGGAATCCCATGTGCTTTAATGTAAAATGTTCAATTTCACTAATGGACCAGAGGTCCTATACCATACCAAAGGTCCTACACTCATGAGGATAAGTATGAGTGCCTGACTGATGGAGATGGCGTTTGGTGATCTGCCTTATTATTTTTATCTGAAGCAGCTCAAATTGGGTAAAATACAAGTGGTATGCAAAATGGTTTGAATTAAAAGTAGGTTGGAAATGGGTTGCTGCAACCGTATTGGTTTTTTTTCAATACCTAGAGACCGTTCCAGAATGGTTGGAAGGGTGCCAGACCATTTCTGGAAAGATTCCCCCATTCCTCGCAACACACACACGAACTAAAACCTTTGCAATTTCAAGCTGCTTTACACCCTCGTATGAAATAAGTTTTAAAGGGGGGGGGGGCTCAATAAAAGTTTGCCTCAGCTATCCTGCCAAAAAAATGGGACTTAAAAGAATATTTTTAGGCACAAACTACATTTGCGAGCTCATCTGCCCCTCTTGAAAGAAATGACAGCATTCAAAATTAAGCCAGCAAAAGGGAAACAAAATCACATTTCCGTTTACTTAAACAATCTTAACGTAAGCAAATCAAAACCGATACAAATGTACAGAAGGGCAAACTTTCTGGGCATCTGTGAAAACAGGAACACTTGTGAATGTTTGTGAAATGCACTGAAGATCGATTGGAAAGCTTATGTAGTTGAGAGAGAAGAGAAAAAGGCAGCAATGTAAACACTTCCTAGAAGCCTGGATTGGAAGGAAGGAAAAGAAATCAGGAATGGAGAAACGATGGCCTTTGGTATCTTCCTACAGTTGTAATACAGTGTTTCTCAACCTTGGGAACTTTAAGATGTGTGGACTTCAACTCCCAGAATTCCGCAGCCAGCATGGCTGGCTCAAGAATTCTGGGAGTTGAAGTCCACACATCTTAAAGTTGCCAAGGTTGAGAAACATTGGTGTATTACAACACGTGGTATCACTCACTATTAGCTTAGAATTCCTGGCAGCTGAGGTTAGCAACATCTGAACAGCTATAATTATCTCATTAATGTGAAGAAGTTATTATATCCAAATCCTTCCTCCGGGGTGGGGGTGGGGATCTGGAAAGCATTGCAATCTTTTTTTACAACCTTTCCTAAATAATATTAATTGGCCAAAAAAAAAAAAGTGATTTTTTTTTTTAAGCATCCGGGAGCTGGTTTTAAACTCCACCGTGGTTGCAAGCAAGTGACAAAATGTGCATCGCGCTGCGAGCTCCGTTTCTTACAGGCGTGCTTGTCACGTTGCATCGCAACTACAAAAGGGTGGAACTTGCACTGTGATGTCACAATGCACATTTCCTCATAGTAGTTATATAAGGATGTCTACAGATATATCATTTTATGGAAAGCAGTGAGATCCAGTAGAGTACATCAAGGAGAAGAGCCTTTGCCAACTCATATGCAATTTTTTATTTTAAACTCATTGGAAGCTGATAAGAATAACATCAGTAAATATACAATAGGGAAACTAGGGAGGCAGGCAGAAGAAAATGATGCAGTAATTCGGTTTTAAAAAATGGACATAGGATAATCTTTTATAAGATGAACGAGCAACATCTATAAGGGAATGACATTTTTCATGAAGCTCTATTTGTTCTATAATGCAATGAAAACATGAAATTATTTTAAGTAATTTTCAGAGTATGTTAACTCTTGGAACCTTTGACAATCCTGTCTCAGTTGTGCTATAGGAAAGGCCTGTTAGAACACAATCATCTTATAGATAATGTAAAGACCAAAGAATTTAGGAAGAATATTTTTGGCGTGGAAGTTTCCACCATCATTCATCAATTCTAACTTAGAACAAACTGCAGAGATTATTTGCAACATACAGAGGTTGTACGTAGTGGAAAAAGCAGCTCTGGTCTATGACAAGCCTCACTGTTTTGTGCAACAGCCTACTTTTGTCACGGCTCAACTGTCATCTCCTGCTGTTTTAACAGGAGTTTTGTTTTTTGTTTGACAGAACTCCGTCTCTTGCATTGCAATTACCGTTAAGTTTATCTGCCCATCAGGAAAGAGAAGAAATGCGAGATGACTTCCAAGCTTCGACACACAGATGAAGCATTTTGCATTTTAAAGCCAAGAATGGCTTCTAGTTATCTCCACCAACTGATCAAAGTCCATATTTTCTAACAAAGCAAGCAAGGGAGAAGGTTTGCTTTAATACTGTGATTCATTATAGCCACAGTTCCTTCCTACAGACATCCTTTTTAGAAGTAACAGTTACATTTCCCACACAGCTCCATTTCCTGCCATCACCAGATCATAATAGCTGGCAGCTGTTTCTCAGAAAACTGGTGGACCACAGTTTTGAGATGGGACGCATTCACTGGTTGCCATTTCTTTGTGGCCATCAAGAAAAGCTTTATTCCTGTAATCTATGTAAGGAGAAAGATGCATAAAATCTGTCATACTATTTCTCTGCCTACCTCCATTCATTTTGGGCTCCTTTTCTCCAGGAAGAAAGGTGCCACTGACAGCATACGCTGTCAGGAAAAGAAGGGCTGGCAATCATGTGAGAAATTTTGAAAACAAAACCAAAAAGATTTTGCAGCTTGGGAAACACTAATGCAAATGTTTATGCAAGCTGAATGAGGAACATCTATACACACCCACTTGTCTTTTACTAGCACCAGACATCCAGGTAGGGGTATAAGGTTGCCAGATGTATTCTCTATGGAGTCAAGAGGTGGTAGGATTACACTGCCACTAATTGCTGCTAACAGTTAAAAATAAATAAATGCAGTCTTTCTGTCTGTTGAGAAGGATCTCTTCCCTGTGCCATCATGGATGGTTGATGTAATCATGGATGGTAGGCATAATTAGATACCATTTTTCCACAGATGCTACCCCATGCCTCTGATGAAACTGAAACTTTACAACACATCTTCCTAAGGTGTAGATTTTACAAGGAATTGCACTCCCGAATAATTCAAGCCTCAATAGACAGACTGCCTGGCTCTTCACACCAATGATATTTAGAATTTTTTCCTGGAAGATAAGCACCCTGAAATCACCTATACAACAGCTAAATTCTGTGTCCAAATCATAAGGCTTCACTAGGTTCAGACCCTCAACATGATTTACTTAATCAGATTTTACTGTATTTTTTAAATTGTATTTGATTGTTTTAGCTTTTATGACCTAGTCTTCGACTGTAATAAATGCGCAATGCTTGGGTATAGAAAGAGAATAAACGAGAATAAAAATAATTTTATCTTTGCTATAAGAAACAAAAAAAACAACACCACCCTAACCTGCCACCTAACCTGAATCGGGTCTGGATCATGCTGTAGAAATGACCACATACGGTCCAAGTCATTCTAGACCACTGTGATGTAATATTTGTCTCTGGAGGGAAATTTAGGAGGAAGGAAAAAAACCCAGAACTTCATTCTCCCATAGTCCCACATGAGAAAAATATAACTTTAAAAATAATTTTTCTTCTTCTGCTTGTTATCAAAATGGGATGGAAACACAGTCAAGTAAGATAAAGGAGGAGGGAACAAAGCATGCCAGATCCCATTAAAATCAGTGTGAGGTTTGTGAGCCCTTGACTTTGTTGTTTTCAAATCTACATGATGGAATTTACAAAGGTAATATCCCCATGGTTGGGAAAACCTTGAATAAGTTTTTGGTAGATACACTCAGTGGGTTTTATGCCCAGAATTTTTTGATAAACAATTATGATGCTCCTTTCAGAATGCAGTAGAGTGGAGAAGATTATTGTGGAGGAAGAGCAGTGAGATGAAAGTAGAATGGATTAACTCACTTTGGACTAACCCCCCCCCCCCCCCCATCATTTTTAGTTTGCCCACTGGAGTTGCTACTGTTTGTTCCCAGGTTGAAGCCACAGGACAAAGCTTCCATCCATGTTAACAAACCACGTGAGCTGTGGGCCTCTCAGAGATTGATGAGTATATTATTGATCAATATACTCAAGAAGGCAATAGACAGAGACAAGCCATTTCATATGCTTGACCCAACATGAATACAACCCCAGGAGAAGTCCGACCTGCATCAGCCAGCCCTTTGGCATGGAGGCCTCCGAGCCTATTTCTTCCAAAAGACAATCCTCATGGTGGAAACTACAACAATTAAGCCAAGTGCCTTGGCAATGCTCAACAGGTGCTATGGGTTCTCACAGAGGCCTTATGAGGCACAGAGATGCTATCAACAAAGTGGTCTTCTTTTGGGGGCTTGTGTTGTCAAATTCAAACACTTGCTGTTCTAAAGAGATGAACCAGTGATACCAGACCTTTCTTTGGCTTTGCAATCACTTCTTCTTCTTGGCAATTCAGAAAAGCAGAATCAGAGACTGTTATTTTTGGATCAAATATTTCCATTTGATGTCAAGCTTGGCATTAACAGAAAGCAGCTGTTCCCTCAAGTTCCTCCCAGAGAGTGTTTTAATCATTAAATCTCCAAGCCTGTTTAAAAACAGGCCAGTTTTTTTTTTTTTTAAAGTGAGGGTACCATTTTCTTAAAAACACAGTGAATTCATTAAATTATTGATAGCCATTAAATGGGGGGGGGGCGGGGGTTAAACTACCTCTAAGCTTTATCAATCATTAATGCAATTTCCTCTGAAATATCTAGCTGTCTCATAGCACAGTGCACAGGAACACAAAGCCAGGTGCGAGAGTCTTTCCTTTTGACAGGAAGAAGAAAAATTGTAGAATCAAGATGAAAGAGGGAGATGGACAATCTATCTTGGGAACAATTAACATCTTCAGAACAACCACCAAATCTATTTTAACTAAAGCCTTACCAGAACTGAATATGCTCTGTAACAACTAGCCCACTTGTCACTATGTATATATCTTAAAGACAGTCCAGGCAATCTAATTAATTTACCTGGGCAATGCACATGCTTGCACACCTGTGTACTTATACAAGCACACATCTCTTATAGCTGCAAACACACTTGTACACACATGTGCATATAGCTACTTCCAAGACAACTATTGATCGTGTTCTTCTCCTTTGTATTAAAGCTTATAAGTGTGATCGACCCTCACCAAAAAAGAGCTGTGATAAAATTCAATGGAATTAGAAGCTACCTTTAACAGCTTTCCTATTTTTTAAAAAGACTCTTATTGCGTTCTTCATTAACATATCCCAACTTCTAAAAGCAAACCTCTTCTCCGAGCCATTTTCATAAATTTTTCTCCTCCTTTTCCTCAAAATGGTTCCCCAGTGGCTTATCTTTTTTTTTTTTAATCTTCCAGTAAATAAATAGATGCATAATGCTAGATAAAAAGTGCTGGCTTCTTCTAAAATGTTCTCCCCATTGACTACATTTCTGGAAATCAAAATCAGAATGTGCGCTGCAGAGATAATCCATGAGAAAGTACATCCAATAACACCAGCACTATTTGGCCAAAGGTAGCGCATCAGATATTTCTTGTGAGAGGATCTGTTTACAGTCAGATGGGGCAAATGAAGGACTAGATCTTCTTTTATGAAACAAATACATGAAACAAACAGACCTACTGAACCTGGCAGGCAAGTGTGACGGAATATGAAAGAAAGCAATTGCTTTGGAAAACTGGACTCTATGAGAGTTATCACCTACTTCAGACATGAGTTAAAACTTAACTGCTCTGATAATAATTAGTCTGAACATTAATGGTTAATAGACTCCAGCTCTAACACTGACAAAGAAAGCCATGTCAATGTCATTGGAAGTTTTTACTTTATGTTTGAAGATCATGAGAAAGTTAAGCAGTCTTAAGAACCCACCTCTTGGCAACAGAGTTATTGGCATCTGCCTCTGATCCTCAAATTTCTTTGTACTGCAGGGTGGTAAATATAACCACTTACAGCATGGCTTTAAAGGGAGCCTGAATGTTGACAAATACCGCAAATTAGCAAATGTATAAAAAGTAGGAGGGAGTCAGAAATCAATAGGTTATTATTATTGTTATCATTACTTTCATTATGACTTTTTCTCCCTCTCTTTCTATTTTTCAGGTATTTTAACTATTGTTAAATTTGCTTTGTCTATCTTTTATTGCCTTTTATCAACATAGAAATATATCTATAAATATATACATTACGTAAGAGGGCAACGGAGATCTTAATATTAAGTCATTAGTTTCAGACTGAAACTACTGTCACATAACTACTACTTTGAAATAAAATGCAGCGGTTCTTTTTTTATGTTATACTCAATTTTGGATGTAAAGTTAAATAATGTTATGCCTGCCATATTGACACATCCTAAAATGCTATTAATATAGATAGAATCTTTATCTTTTTCTTCTCATTTAAGCTTTCTAAATAATAGAATGTTCCTAATTTATAATCATATTGCATAAATATGATTGCATTGAAGTCTGTATTGAAATAATACAATGTATCAAAATTTACAAAAAAATAATTAAACAAAATTCTTTGTATCCACTATTGCTCTCCATAAAAACATTCTGTGGGAATGCTTTTTATTTTTATCTATTAATTTTGTAAGTATCCCATCCAGAAAAGATGAGCCTAATGGTTTAAGCTTCTTAGCAATCTTGTTCTATAAAATGAGACTAAAACAACCCAAGGCTCACAACTAACCTTTATAACTAAAACAGGATTTGTTCTTACAAAGTTCTTGCCCAAAATTCAATGCACAACATTATTAGTGGAAGTGCTGTATGTAAGTGGTTTTGCACTTTCAGCACAGCTCAGTGGTTGTGCCCTGCATTCCTGTAAAATCTAGTAAACTCTGCAATGCTTTATCTTTTCCCTGCTAGGTGATAAATTGTGATCTTGCCAATCTTGAACACACACACACACACACACACACACACACACACACCTCTGCCTCATAGTCCAGCTGCCAAAACAGCAGTGCCTGAAGATTGGGCCTTAACAACATAACTGGCAGTTATTTCTCAGTGAAGGAACAACTGCACTTTGGACCTTTCATCAAATTCAACTCTGCACCTTCAAAAAGTCCCCCCTACCCCCCGCTACAATCTGGAAGCTGGGAAGTGTGAACATAAAAAAGGCCGAAAAACAATGTTAAGTCTTATGCCATTGCATGTGGTTCCAAGTTTCAATCTGATATACTTCTACATAATTTTAGCTCTAGTTAGCTAAAATCCTGACTCTAAGATTGTAACACTTTCCTTGGTAGAGAAGGCTAAAGGTTCAAGAAATCCAATATTCTGTTTCCAGCACGGCAAGCTAGATGGCTTTAGAAGATCACAAGCAGGGCATAAGTACAATAGTAATTCCATTTTCCTCCCAGCATCTTGCAGTCTGAGGAAAATCATCTTTGCACGTGGGGATTCCATTTAGTATCACAATTAATAGCTTCTGGCAGATCCATTCTCGGTGGTTTTGTTCAATCTTCTTTCTTAAGCCAGAGGCTTTCATGGAGGCAAACTCTGGTCTGGCGCTACGTTTATCACTAACAGAGAATACAGTCCAGTTCTAGCTTCCCAAGAACTCCATCTTTGCATTCATGATTGCAGAAAGCTCTTCTTGTTAGCTCTCAAGAAATTCTGCTGGGGCAGACTCTGCTTGGCCAAAATTGGCATGTACATTTATGTATTCTAATATTTATGTATCCTAATATGTATCCTAATATTTGTAGAATCTCCAAGCAGCCTATGGAAAATGAGAATTAATCCTCCTTCTGCCTTTTTTTTTTTTAAAGAACAGTTTGAACCACATAGCCACAGAGTCACATTCAGTGACATTTAAAAGTCTATATAACCCAAGCATCTTTTTTATGGCCTGTATCAAATTTATCAAAGAATCCCTTCTGCTCTTCCTTCTCTCTGCAAGATCCAGAAATACAAGCTCTTGTGCATTGGGGTCCTCCAAATGTGTTGAATTCGTGTCTAATGTGATATGGCCCTTATTCTGTTACTAAGTTTGCTTTTTTTACTTGCACGCTGCTGCAATCAACTGACTCTCAGCAGCTTATAAGTAGACAAGAGGTCAACAATTAAAATACCCACAGTAAGCACAGATCATAGAACCCCAATAAAAGCAAGAAACTAAGTTAGAGTATACTCTCAAGAAACTCTTTCCTAAGATGAAGGCTGTAAACATTCATACAAAACTTCTGTTATCTCTTAGTGTTCTGTAGAATTATTGCAATGATGTGTTGCTAGCTTGGTAAATATTGAAGACCGTTACAGCTGGTCCAGAATGCATGAACAGTTATGGGCCCACCTTGGAATGCCCATATAATACCTCTGCTATCAGAGATGCATTGGCTACCAGCAAACTTCTGGAAGCAATTCAAGGTGCTGATTATTATTTATAAACCCTTTCATGGCATTAGGCCTGGTTATCTGGGGACCACCTCTCTCCCATAATCTCTGCCCCTCTACAAGATCTGGCAGCAGAGAGATTTTGTGTCCCATCCATAAGCAACATCATCTGATGGAATAGAGGAAGCTCACTGTCTCTGTCACAGTATCTATTCTTTTGAACAGTGTTCCTTGGGAAATTTGTACAGCTGCTACCTTGCAAGCTTTTAAACAACCTTGAAAAGCCTTCCCCCCATTCCCAAGCTCTGGGATACACTGCAGGATGCCCCTCTGGTGTGCAGCATTTGTCTCATGGCATTAGTTTGTTCCCCTGTTAATGCTCATTCATATAGGTTTGCGTTTACGTATTGTATCTGTCTTTAATTTGTATGCTACCTAGAGTTAGTGTTGAGTTGGATGGCCTTATTGTTTAAATCTAAACCATTAAGAAATTAAGAAATTAATCATATGACCTTCAGTTGACCTCAACTTCTGTTGACTACATAAGGGACATCCATGCAGTTTTCAAACCGCAATATGAAAATGGCCTTACATTGCCTTCTGCAGCACACCTCTCAAAGAGGTGCCATCACCTCCAACAAAATTTGTTTCGCATGAGAATGAATGAATGAGTGTGTGTAAGATCCACACACTGAGCAGCCCCCATTGAATAGCTCCTAGGCATACAATAGCCATATTCTGCACTGCAGACGTTCTATTGAGCTAGTGAGTAAGATTAGAGTATCCCCAATTTGCCTTTCAACTCCATGATGCTGAGTATATATTGATTGCTCTTAGGCCAGTGTTGTCCAAACTTGGCCACTTTAAGATCAGTGGACCTCAACTCAGGCTGGCTGGGGAATTCTGGGAGTTGAAGTCCACTCATCTTAAAGTGGCCAAGTTTGGACAACACTGTCTTAGGCAATGCATCACAGTTTATCCCAACAACTTTACAGAACTGGCACAAAAGGCACCTCTCTGCTACTAAATCATGTCCTTCAATTTCTTGTTCGTGTTTTTTTTTAAATCATTTTTATTGAAATTTTTCAACAGAATTAAAAACAGTACAAATTTTGAACTAAAGAATAAAGAAAAGCAATAAGAAAGTGAAAAA
Organism: Liasis olivaceus; assembly: GCA_030867105.1. Taxonomy (NCBI): domain Eukaryota; kingdom Metazoa; phylum Chordata; class Lepidosauria; order Squamata; family Pythonidae; genus Liasis; species Liasis olivaceus. Next base: position 7,094,889 of record CM061353.1, read on the forward strand.
GAAATATAGAAAAAGAAAAAAAAGAAAAAGATTCTAAAGAAGTGGCTTCTGATCTTCTTGATAGCAGTTATAGATACGTTTATATTCTGCCCCCTCTCTCTCTCTCAGGTTACATCATAATTTCCTTCTTTCCATAAGCTACCCTTTCTAATCTTTTAATCTTCAAACCCATAAATCACAAGTTCATCTTCCTTTCTTTCTTTCTTTTCTCTTTCTTTCTTTCTCTTTCTTTTTCTTTCTTTCTTTCTTTCTTTCTTTCTTTCTTTCTTTCTTTCTCTCTCTCTCTCTCTCTTTCTTTCTTTCTCTCTCTCTCTCTCTCTCTTTCTCTCTCTCTCTCTCTCTCTCTCTCCCTCCCTCCCTCCCTCCCTTCCTTCCTTCCTTTCTTTTAGTAAAAAGCCCATAAGGAGTTTCCAGTCACTAATAAATGTAATTATTGATCTTTCTCTAATCAAACAAGTTAATCATGTCCTTCACTTTGGAAGCACTGAACAGTACATGAAAAGTGGCAGAAGAAAGTGCAGGAAGTCTCTATGGCAGGGGAAGATGCTAAATCAGGATTAGCTGAAAGGGTGAACTACTGACTTTTACATGTATGGTATCTATCTCTTTCTCCATCAGCTAACACCGCACATCTCTTGCCTGATAACATTTTGGAACTACACACATGTATATTTGGAACTGCACTTTCCAGAGCTTCCCACACTGTTTCTGACAGAGCTTGTGGGATCAGCACAGAAGCATCAGCATTCGTTCAAATACCAACCAGTTCTTATTTCAATCCCAGGAAAAGGTAGTCCTGCTGCTTGAACATATGTACATCAGATCTAGTTCTTTTAGATCAGTGGTTGTCAACCTGAACAACTTCTAGTTGTGTGGACTTCAATTCCCAGAATCCTCAGCACTGGCTACGGAATTCTTAGAGTTGAAGTTTATTTATCTTGAAGTTGCCCAGGTTGTCCTAGATGGAATCCCTCCCCTTCTTATTTCAAATGGGATCCCTTAGGATATCCATCACCCTGCCAAAGAAAGAAAGAAAGAAAGAGAGAGAGAGAAAGAAAGGGAGGGAGGGAGGGAGGGAGGGAGGGAGGATGGAATATACAGGAGCTGCTTCAATTTGTGAAGACAAAGGTTTGCAAGGAGAAAAAAGGGCTTTGTTTTAAAGCATTTGGGGGAAGTTCACATGTCCAGTTAAAGGATTTTGTGAAGCAGCAATGGCCGCCAGAACGTCTGGGTTTGCTCAGGAAAATAAAACATGGCACATAAGGGGTTTAGACTGAGCCCAATGAGGGGATTATGCTCAGCCTGAAATAGAATATCTTAAAAAAAAAAAAAATCTTCAAAGTCTTTTGGTCATATCATCAAATTTGATCATAAGATCTAAAGATTTTGATCAACAAAGAGGGAAGAAAAACAACATTACCTCAAAAACTGGTATAGACGTGTCTACATTTTGAAGTTCTCTGCAAAGGAACACACAAAGTTGAGAGAACTGAGTTATAAATGAAAAACAAAGGGATCTAAGAAGAAATGTATTTACCAGGAAAATATTCTATCAGACAAGAGCCCTTTTTTTCCTACCAACATCTGAAGAAGTTCTGAATGGAACATGAGAAAAGATCTTCTTGGTAAATGCTTTTGGTCTACGTGTCATTAAGCAAAAACGTTTTTATTTAGACAGGACTTTTGCACATAAAGTGATTTGTAAATATATAATATGTGCCTTGTAAATATGTAATTTACAATTGTTTTTAACTGGCTGTTTTATTACCATTCAAAACGTATTTCACTTTATTATGTTAGCCTTATTGTTAAAAGTCTTTTGATAGAAAGGCAAAAAAGTTTAATCAACAAAAAATACTGGAAGGTTAATAGAACTTTCAAAAATTTCCAACATGCGTTCGCCATCAATGTAAACTTTGTCAAAGAGAAGGCAACTTTAGGTGGAAATAGAAAAGAGTTTTAGGATTATAAAGAAAAGATAAAGCATCATTACACTCAAGTCAAGGAAAAATCATACATCAAAAGGGAAAAAAATGTATCACCAAAAAAAGACAGAGTGCAAAATTGTAAAAGAGAGGTAAGAAGAACAAGTACCGACAGAAAGAAAATTCTTCTAACACGGAAGCAAACAATTGTACAGAAAAATAAGTTGTTGGCATTTAAATAGAAGCATTAAGTATTTGGCCATAAGTGCAAATGAATCTTGTAGGAAGATAAATATAATATCTTACATGGAAATCGCCCCCCCCCAAAAAAAAACACCCTCTATGCATAACTGTAGGAAAAAAAGGTAGAAAACACCGGGTTACTTTCACCGGTCTCCATTTCTTAATACATTTCCATCCAGAGGTTTTTTTTTTTTTTTGAGGGGGGGTTCTTTCTAAGGGTCAGCAAAAGCACTGATTCTTGAATGATGTCCTTCACGTTTAACAAGAAAATAATAACAACAGAAACAGTTTTTGACTAAGAAAAGTAAAAATGATTTGTTCATGAAGGAGCTGTCCATTAGGAATGTCTTCATCCACATGAACATAGATTGGAAAGAGGAAATGCCATGCAGAGAAACAGGCTGCTCCCTCTATGGGAAGCAATGATCTAAAAGAGAAATCTTGCCAATGACATTAGCCTGGAAGACTAAAATTGGAGAATAAGATGCAATGGAGAAATGGACAGTATATAGCCATAACAGAAATCTCACCAAATTCAAGCAGGTTATATACAACCCATTACACAGCAAAGAAAATTTAGGCCTTTGGAATATGGTTTTTAGGACTGAAACAGAAGCTAGAACAATCTTCTATGTTCAGTCTAAATTGTGGCTGAGAAGCAGAAAACATGCTCCTAGAAGGTCTTTTCATAATGCTTTTAATCTATATTTAGTTATCCTTTTATTTTATCCTTTTTTCTTTTGTATTTCACCATTTCAACCATAAAAAAATTATTGTGGGGAAAAAAAGAGAAGGAATTATTGGAGGGACTGGACAATCCTTTCATGCAGCATAAGGGAGTGATGAATGATACTAAAAATGCTAGCAAAGGTCATGATGGAGAGGATTCTGCTACACCTTTTGATGTAACTTCCCACAATCCACCATTTTGAAGGCACCAAACAATTTCAACAAGCACTGCATAATAGCCCAGCAACTATCCTTGAAATTTTCTATTATTCTTTCTATCAAAGACACAAAATAAAGCTTAGTTTTGTCTTCCTTTGCTTCTTCCTTTTGGCCCTAAAGGAAAAACGTGACCTTAAAAGTTTGGGTTACTCAGTTCTTATGCTAGGTTTCTGTGTCCCATTTCAGACAGAGGCTAAATCAATATCTAATTACCCTAGGACCTTAACCATCCCAGTCTATGTATGTTAGGATTCGTATTCTCTCAGAAACTTCATGAATGTGTCATTTTGTGCTAAACTGGATCAGCTCTTCAGCATCATTTTTAAGAGAATAAGGAATCATTACAAATGGAGAAAAAAGAAAAAGAAAAAGAAAAAAGCATCTAAAAAGGAAAGTAAAGGGGCAAAAAGTTATATTAACCCATGTCAATTTTGATGGTGGGGGAATAAGTGGTCCCATTTCTCTGAGAGGCTGGCTTGCTCCTTCCTCAAACAAAGAACAGAAAAATGACACAATACTACATGTAATTGCTTGGCTATACTCCAGTTTTAACAGAAAGAAAGGGGTGGGGGTGGGGAGGAGAAACAAGACTATCAAATAAAATAATTGCTGGCATTTCAACATTTTTAGTCAAATTTGTCAAGGTAAAGGAAGCTCATTTTCCATGTGTGAAGAGATCTGCATTTATGAGAGAATGCTGGGTACATGAAAATAGAAATCTAACATAAAGACATTCAGGAAAACGTACATATTCAGTATAAGCTGAATTCTTGCATTTTTCCAAACTGAGTCTGGATCAGTTCACTTGATTCCCCCACCCACTTTCATTTGACTTCTGGTCAAAAAGGAGCAGGTACAGAGAAGCAAATCATTTTGATTTGTGCTGAAAGACATTCCTATTTCCATCCACTGGAATCACCAGATTGTAATCCAAATCTTTAAGATGAAACAGCTGTGCGTTTTCAGCTCCATTATGACATTGAACAACTCCTTCAATTTTTATCCTGCTCTTTCCCCCAAGGATCTCAGGGCAACTTAATTTCATTTTATCCTGGAAAGGACATAAGAAATATGGCAGGGGGAAAGACAGAGAAAGGCTGAAAGAAAAAAGACATATAGGCTTTCACTGTATACCTATAAGAATAGAATGTCTGGAAAATCATGTCCAATAGATGTTTATAATTTAATACAGAAATGTATTAACTTTTCACCCTTGTATGCATTTTGATAGTAGACCCATTCTATAGATAGTCTATCCATGATTTATCTGCCTGATCTCTTGTTGGGGATTCAAACAGCTTCATTCAAGTGAAGACAGTGTTCAACTGAAAGATCCTTATTGCAAGTTACTACAAAGCTATATCAGCCCAAATTCAGTTTAAATCTATAGTGTAATATCCCCAAAAGAAAGCCCTCAAAAAGTTTAAAACAAAAGATGGTCCACTGACAAACAATTATTTATCTCAGCAAGAAGCAAGACAATGTCAACTTTTTGCCTAGGACCCAAAAGATATCAGTTTGGGAGCTGATGGATCAAGGGAAATATATATCTTAAGCCACATTTTAATCAGTCAGTGACACAAAGCCACAGCTTGGTTTGACATGGCTGGCAGACTCTAGGAAGAAATGATGCCAGAAGCGTAACATGACTATTGCAGGCCAGAAAAAAGAAACAGCATCAACAGATTACTTGTGGGAAGCATGCCCAGCATCTCTTTGGTTTAAACCCGTATTATTATCTCCTCATTTGGGTAAGAATTAAACTTACTCTAAATAGGTGGCAGTCAGATCAAGCACTTGCTGGCTGCAACTAAACAAGGAAGTGGTAGAGAAGAAGAGAAGGTCTACATGGTGGTGAGAGTGTCAGTTTTTTGTATCTCTTTGGATTTTTGCAGCCTAGAACAGATTTGTCCTGTGAAGAACTCAGTACATAATCAGCCTGAACTGGAAGAACACTTGACTTAATGAAATGTGTCAACTTTAAATTTGCTCCATATGAAAAGAGTGGCAAGATCAGACAAGATGGCCCAGGTTCAGTCCATTGTTCAAGAGTTGAAAGATGATAATGAAATTGGGGGGGGGGGGGGAGTACAATTATGGAATTTAAATATCAATGTATTTTTTTAAAACTTTTGTTCCTGTATTTGTTATCTTTTGCAGCTTTTTTCCCCATTTTTCTTTTACTTGGCTTAGGTTTTTATTTTCATTATAATTTCATAGTTTATTATACAATAGTCTGGGGGGTTAGTAAGCTATATCATTTTTATGTAATTGCTCTATTGTTTAACCATTAGTTATATATCATGCCTTTCAAAAAAATAATTTTAACGTTTATAAACCATTAAAAAAAAGTGGTAGTCCTATAAGTGAAATTCATTGCTTTCCTGTAATCTTTGCTTCAAAACAAACATGAAAGAGCTATTTTCTCCTGCAACATGGGGACAAGAGAAATCAGATTTTCAACTGCAGAATGCTTAAGAACAATACATTTGAAAAATAAAACAGAATTTGCTGATGTGGATACCAAATCTGCAATTCCAAGTTTTCACTATATGCATCCAATGATTTAAAATGCTGCTGTTGATACATATGGGGAATTTCTCAAACAAAATGTAGGTAATAATATTGATATGAATATATATTGTCAGATGTGTTTTGTGTGACTTGATTCACTTTAAAATTCAACTTCTTCAGATTCTGAAATTTACTTCTTATTGAACTTCTCCAAATCATCATTTCTAGAGCAACACTACAATTCATTCAGGAATCAAAGCATTTGTTCCCCCACCTACATAAACACAAACATGCTTACACACACACACACACACACACAGCTCTGTGGTGTCCATGGGGGAGGAAAACTGTCAAAATGGAGTTGGTGATAATGGGATCTAAACCCAACCTCTTTGTACATGCATGTAACATTGGTGTGTTACTTCTTCCCCACTGAACATTCATAATCTCTTCTGTCTTACTGTTCTTGCTTTCGAAAACTGCCCATAGTGGCTTGGGGTCAGAATGCTTCTAAATTTAATGAAATAAATAAATGCATTTGACACGTGTACAAAAGTAGTAGAATTTGGCTCATGATGCCACAATCACCATTTTTCCTGTTTTCCCCCAACCAACCACAGACACTTCTGAAAAGATGAAAAGATATTCCACCAATTCCAAATATGATGTTCCAGTACTCCTGTAAATGTATTTTAGAATGCTTAAGGTTACCAGTTTAATTTCCTGAAAACCCCAATAGTTAAAGAATCTACATCTTCACATCTATTCTTTGTTACCCATTTCCTTCACTCTCACCCATCTTCCTTCCATCAATTCATTCTCTAAATGCTTGACATTTCTTGTTTAAAATGTTATGTAAAATCTTGTGCAGATAAGAGTTATAATCCACAAGAACAAATCAATAAGAACAAATATTCTTATACCTTACAAAACCTTATAAATACCAAGTACCAAGCTAAACACTGCCTTAAACCTCCTTTAACAGTGAACGGGGGTGGGTGGGTGGGGGATCTAGAAAGTTGCACATTTGCTCCAGGTTCAACTGAGTTTGGAATCTCAATACGTTCTTTTTAAATTTATCTTAAAAGGTTTATAGCCTGCCCACTATCCAGGTTACTGTGTGGTGTGTTACAACCCATAATGCTTCCAGGAAGTGTCCATGTCGGTATTTGCCAGGAGATGAGATCAACTCAAAGGTGTCCCAAGTCTTACCTTTAATACTAAAGACACAACCAAGCAGAAATATCTGAATCCTTAACATGCCAGTAAAAAGTCCGATCTTCACCTGATGCTATGGAGAATTACAATCCCTTTTATCTCTTCAACTATATCACCATCCAAAAGGTTTTAAGTAACAGCTTGTTGTGCAGATTAGAGTAAACCAAAATGTATTCTAAATTTGGAGAACATACTAGTTCTTTGCTTGTAATGGAGGTGCAAATAGAACAGCCATGCCAGCATAATTTAATAAAAGTTATTGCGTACCCTCCCTGACAGCCTCAGATATTCCTCATCATGTCCTGCTGAAAGTTGGCAAAGTTGGTGATGGGTATGAGAGCCATTTGGTTCTAATTCAGATTCACTAGAAAAGAGTCTAATTTTTTGTGGATAAAGCTTGGGTTACAATCAGGACATCTGGATAGATTTGTTCAGGCCACCATGGTGATTTTTGGACAACCCCACCCCCCGACAACCTGACTCAGGAGCAGATTTAGTGAATACAAGGCGGGTGACAAGGAGGACATCTACATCCAGAAGAAAGACATTGCTGGCCTGATTGGTTGTATAATTAGGTTATATAACTGATCATCACTACATGGACAATTTTTGCCATAAGCTGGTGTGTGTTACGGATTTGCTAGCCTAACCACAACAGATGCCAGCTATTCTTTTCTCATGGAAAATCTTTAACCTTCGGAGGTCATGTAAATTAATAAAACTGAATGACAGGATTTGATGCGCAAGGATTAAACAGTGTCTTATGAGAACGCAACTGAGTAGAGACAAAGCATTAAAAAAGTCAAGGAAATACATATGGGGAATATTGTTTAAAAAGTCTTATGGCTTATTAATAATAGCAATGACCTGGGATAAAAATAGGATGTATTCCTACAGTTCAGCTGTCAGGATTTCCTATGCAAGATTTTGGTCAAGCTGCAACTATTTAACCAAAAAGAGACAGTGTAGCACAGTGGTTAAAGTGCAGCCCAGGACTGGGAGATCCAGGTCCACCCACAAGGCACACTGGATGACTCTGGACAATCACTCCCACTTCCTCCAGCCTAGCTCACAGGTTTATTGGGGCAAAAACAGAGGAGGGAGAATAATAGTAAGAGGAGGAGGAGGACGAGTAAGGATAATGATAATAATTTATTAAACTTTTATGCCGCCTGACTCTCAATGATTCTGGGTGGCTCAACAATCAAACAAAGAAATTACAATAATATCAATAAAACATTAAAAAAAAATCAATGGTGGCAAGTATGAAGAAGTGATAATAATAATAATTGCTATTATACTCTTTTTTAGCAAATACTGGTAGAAGTAAAGTAATGTTCCAGATAGTTTTTTGAAGAAAGCCAGAATAAATAACAGCACACTTCCTATGATAAACAGATCTCAGTGTCAGTGTTCAGGGAGACTACTATAACCCAGAAGGAAAGAGATGAGATTTTTTCAATGTTTACTACTTATGGGCCTGTCTTTCAAGGTGAACCATCAATACAGTTGGCATCTGGCTGATTGGAAGCCACATTTAAGCCCACTGCTGCTAGTAGGGGGAAGAAAAGGTTGGCCCTGTGTGCTGTATTACCTCTTGATCTCTTCACCTGGGGTGCTGGGTGGGGTGCAAATACAAAAGCTGTCTGCAGAAGGAGCTAGAGAAGGGGAAGGATCTGCACTGGCATCTGGAGGCTCTAAATACTCCCCTTGTATGCACTCCTGGGACATTAGTAACTCTATTGAAAATGGGTTTATATCTTTTAAAATGTTGTGATGGAGCAAGCAAATGTACGCTTGAGCCCAGATAGGTTGACAATCCTTTTAACACTCCAGGAAAGATTAACTAGCTCCATTCCCAAAAAAAATCAATGGTGGCAAGTGTGAAGAAGTGATAATAATAATAATTGCTATTACACTCTTTTTTAGCAAATACTGGTAGAAGTGAAGTAATGTTCCAGATAGGTATGCTCAGCTCTCATAGATGCTTTGAGTGATATTGCTCACACACTGTGAAAAAGGTTTCCTTCTCCCCCCTTCCAAAGCTCAGCTTTGGAATTTGTTTCTAAACAAGTAACTTCACAGCCATCACTGTCAGACAATTGATTCCAGCAGGTTATTCAACTGGGTTTGCTCTGCAGCTCAGTCATGGGTATTGTGAAATATTGAGAAGATGGTCTTCCAAAATGACAAGGGCAACCTTGGAGATTTATAAGCAGCCAGGTCTTAAAGGTTGACAGCTCTTCTCGGCGAGGATCAAAAATTCTCAACCTGCTCCTATCCAGAGTAGAAAGGGCCAATAACATTATCTTGGTAGAGAATAGCCCACCATTCAGTCTAACAAGAGAAGGAAAAGCCTGTTTACTGAAGCTAAGCCATCATGATATCCAAGGAACCCATCTGTTAGAGTGACTTAGCAGATGGTCAATTGACCACATCTCTTTTGGCAAAAACTATGTTTCATTCCATAAAATACATGTCTCTTCTGTGCTTGGAACTGAGATAATTTGAAACCAAGTGTTTCTTTCTCCACCCCCACCCCCCACACATCCAGCAATGCTCCCAGTGTCCTTGAACAGCAGGAAGCCCTCTCTTGCTTCTTCCTAAAGCTTCCGGGTCACTCCCCACATTTAGCAGCAGGGATCTTCTGTCTAGGAAATCTCCCCCTTCCCAATTAAAACTCAAAGTCTAACTCTTATGTGTCTGTTAACCGAAAACAAAACTCAAGTAAGAGAAGGAACACAACATCCAGAGGGAAGCTGGAAGCCAGTATGTAAGCAATCATCACAGAGACCCAACTCAGACTTTTGTGAGCTCCCAAGGAGCTATGAAAGCTAAGAGTTCAAATAAATTATTTAGCTCCTCTTGCCTTCTTTAGTTAATTCTTCTTGGAGGGTGGGGAAATGGTTAAAATGGTCCAGCTTTTTTTGTTGATAAACCAGAACTATACATGGAAGGGCATCTTTCTGAACTGGAAGCAAACTTCTACAAAATTCCATGAACAAGGCAGGGCAACTCCACAACAGGATTTCACAAGCATTACATTTTCTCTGGGAAAGACAGACTCCATATTCACTGCTCCCATATCTTGTAAAGTTTGTGGGAAAAGGCTAAAGAATTCTAGATCTGCTAACTCTTGAAATTAGATTTGCTCTTTTCTACACTTTTAATATATTACAGTAATACTTTCTGTAAGGGTCAATTAACCAGTCTTTTCTTCACTGTGCCTTCTCCATTGCCTACCTTCGTATTGGATTATAAAGAAGTGGGTAAAATAAAAATTCTATCAATGACTAGATGAAAGCAGTCTCCCCAAACTACAGCTGCTCGGCTGGATATATAGCCCAGTCTATAAACTGAGTTCTGTTCTAATAAAAACCGATCTTAACAGTATTTGCTCTTAGCAAACAGCTCTGTTTATATTTCCGTAAACCTCCAGATATTTGTCCCACTTTCCATCCATTTATGCCCTCCTGACCTAACCTTCCAAAAGGGCTGTCACTTGATCTTTACAATAACCAACAACTAAGTGCTAAACGTGGCCACGGAAAATATTCTGATTTGAGGCAATGGTTTGCATGCTCTTTGGTGACACAGACATCTTTTAGTGAGTTCAAATCATACACTGTTGAATACTATCTTCTGTTTTACAACAAAGTCACTAACGCAGAAAGTGAGAAAGTTCAACTAGCATTCAAATTGTGCTAGTTCCCACCCCACCCCATCATCCTGAGATATTCCAAATAGCTGTTAGCTCCTCTGACTTGCCTGCAGCTAAAATCAAATAGCACAAGGGTGGTGGTGCCACCACCATGAGAAAGACTCCAAAATGTCATGCCACAGCTTTGAAGGGATGACCTATGACCCCAAAATGGTCAGTGGCCAATCGTTGCCTTAGGTAGGTTTCTGTGTGGAAGACAGTAGGCTCAAACCAACTCTCCAATACATTTAAAATCATGCTCCACAGAAATAAAAAAGAGAAGGATTACATATGAACTCATGGGTCTAAAAACAAACTAAGGCTGGTTAAAAAATACAGCAGTGTGCACTATGAAAAGCAAACACTCTCTGGTTGGGTTCATTGGACTCATCCATGTGGTTCTCTTGGCAATACTGCGGAACTGGGTGGTCACCACCTTTTCCAGTTTCTTACCTTCCTAGACTACCTAACTGGGGATGAGATGCTGAAGCAAATTCTAACTCTGTGTCCATGTCTCTCCAGGACTCAAGTTAAATGAAGGAAATTGGTATGCTTGCTTTTTTGAATAGCTTATTCTAATTTGCAAGTCACCTCAAATGACAGAGGGTGTTTTAGGCACTGGAGCTACACTTTCATCTGCTGAAGAATATCATTTCACTATCAGTTAACTTCTGAGATTCAGAAGCTTCCCCATAACAATTGCAAGCATCTGCTTCCCTCCAAATGGATAAAGGTGATTTGAAAGTAGGAATAAGATCTTACTCTTCTCTTACCAGGTTGAGTCCTTTTAGTATTTCTATGGTGGCTACAGATAATTCTGGCTTTCAACAGTGCAGACAACTCTGCAGGTCCACTTGCTACTTCCTTAGATCTAAACCTACCCTTTTTTTTAAACCCAGAAATCATTGAGCTTGGAACAACATTCAACCGATTGGAAACATCAGCAGTAGTTCTTCTTTTTCAAATTACACTCCCAATACTGAGCATTTAAAAAGCTCAGCATAGCAGCCACCCACAGAAAATGGCAAGGAAGGCCCCCATGTGTAGTAAGCAAAAGACACAGAAGCGACAGAAATTGATAAAACCTTCATCACATCACTCTGACACTCCATATATCAAAGCCCTAAATCTCATTCTCTGCTTGCCTCCATCAAAGCCTGCCAGCTGCACATTTATTGGGAAGTCTGTGACTTGACAGGCACTGTATTGCTAACATTAATGATGGGGAAAGAGTCCAATTGATTTGTATTATTATACACAATTCCTTACATTCCATTTTCTGCCAGCCTCCTTCTAACCATTTTTACAATAACCAAAATAGTTTCAAAGCCACGTGCAACTACATCAGGGTTAAAATTTGGCTGCACTGTTTTCTTTCGCCCCTCATTTTTCAACATGATAGCACAGATACCCAGGCACCCTGGGTTCTCTATGAATTATTAGCCAACAACTCATTTACATTCTGCAATGCAATAAAACAGAACCTGCGGATATTTATTCATTTCAACCAGGAGGGCCTTGTAAGGAAGAAAGCAGATTTCATCAAGGACTCCAAAACAGGGAGATGGCTAAATATCTGAGCAAGATCCTTCCAACCTTCAGGGGCTCCACAAGGACCATTCACTCTTTTGCAACAGCCTGGAAACAGGTTCTTCTTTTACCCAAGTAATTGTGCCAACATCCATCAAACTTATGAGCACCTAACTTTTTTTATTAAAAACAAAACAAACAAAGAAAAACCCCTACCCTACAACCATTTATACTGATTCATATATCCAGTTAGAGAATAACAAACACAATGTGTGATATGTCACTGAAGCAATTTATGTCATATATGTGATGACAAGGTTCCAAAGATACAAATGACATTATTGTGGAAATTTTGCCTATTGTATGCAGACTATCATGCTGAGGACTGTTGAACTGAGGTTCCCTTTTAGAGTTGGATCTTCAACTGAAGTGTGCCTCAAGTTCTGGTTGGACAAACCCATGAACTCTTCTAGCATTGTGCATTTTCTGCTTGTTTCCCCTTCCCCCCTTTTTTCCTAAACATGAGGATGGGGGCTGAACAGAATTATCATCTGAATTGGGCTACAAAGAGAATGAAAAGGAATGCAGGTGGTAGCTATTAAGCCAGCAGACAAGAGATGAAAGGAAGCTGGAGTTTTTTGCCTAATACCCTTTGAGTGCCATTTAACCACCTGGTTCATTCAGAAGTTGAAACCAGAGTTCAGTGTTAGAAAACAAACTCTGGTTAAGAGAGAACCAAATTAATCACTACCAACTACTAACAGAGTGAAAGTAGCAAGGGGAAATTGATGTAGGGCAGGATTCGATAAGCTTTAATTCTGTAATTCCAGGCTCTTAAATGAGGCTAAAAGATTGAGGCTGTTGTATCTGCACCAACTACAGAGGGCTGCAAGTTCGAAGCAGACTTCAAATAGTTTTTTAAAACATTCTTTTTAAAGGCAACAATGAAAGAAATAGTAATATGATTTATCACTTGGAAGGGCCAAATTACTACAGAATCTGCAAAATCTACAATATTCATTCGACTTTCATTGAAGTAGAAAGTAGTGCAGGAAGAAGCAGGTGATTAAGATGGAGAACTTAAGCAGAGAAAACTAGAGCATGTTCTTTGTCAAGTTAAGTTACCACTTTGTGGATTCTATAATGGCATGTGGGAAAGACCTTGGGAGGCTGGACCAAGAGAAGCTGCCAAGGGAATGGTCAGATAAGAGACAACATAGCCTGCAGCTGGATAGTGGACAAGGGAAGAGGCTCAGAAGAGACCCTCCTTAGTTTCTTAGACTGTAAAGGAGTTCTGGGGAGAATGGTACTTTCAGACTTGCAAGATTCTGTCAATGTAGCTTTACAATAAAGCAGAATTAGTTCATCTGGTTGTGATTCCTATCTGCTTTACCCTGCAAGGCCAACATCAATCTTGCAAGTCTGAAAGTACAATGCTCCTCCCGTCTCCTTTACAGCCCAAGAAAGTAAGGACGGTCTTTTCTGAGCCTCTTGCCTCACCCACCATCCAGCTGCGGGCTATGTTGTCTCTTATCTGACTGTTCCCTTGGCAGCTTCTCTTGGTCCAGCCTCCCAAGGTCTTTCCCACATACCATTACAATTCTGAATGTAGAAAAATGGAAGGTGAATATGATGAAAAGGTAGAGCTAGCAGATCTGGGCAACAACAATTCTGATAACCACTAGGAGGCAGAGAAGAAATACAGAAAACTAGCTCTTTGTTGCCATCTAGTGGTCAGGCTGGCCTTTGCAGCCAAAGTTTCCTAAAGGAGAACATTATACTGTATAAAGGGTGGATAAAGTAGGTTGAGTTTTTCCTTCCCTCTTTCCTAATATAAGAACCCAGGGTTATCTAACAAATCTGAATGGTGAGGAATACAGGTAAACGTGCAGAACATAACTCCCTGGTTAAACTATACAAGCTACACACTATATTGGTGGCAGTTATAGATGCATGCAAACCGTTCTGTCCTGAGATTGCTCCTGCCCTGAGATGGGCCACTCCGAGCTTGAAATGGGCCACTCCGAGCGTTTCAGAAGTGAGACATTTCATTGTGGACCTACTTCTGGAATACTCTGCCTGTAGGTTGGAATATTTCACAATGGACTGTTTTGCGTACCACTAGAAGCCATTAACTTGGGCAGCTTTAAAAGGAGATTAAACAAACGTATCCTCAAGGAGGCTATATGCTGCTGAACACCAGTTCCTGAGAAACAAACAGAACATTTTTGATACTCTCTTCTCTTTCTTCCCAGTGGCGTCAGTTTGGACACTTTGGAAATGGAATGCAGAACTATAGATCTGTGGTCTGATAAAGTCCAGGTTCTTCTACCATCTTAAAAGTGAACTAGGCTAAAGCTTTTGGTTTTTTTTCTTTCTATTTTTAAATCTGCTGCTACACATCTCAACAGAGGTAGAACCCCATCAGCGGAATTAATAGGGGAACTCAGAGATCACTTGGAAAGAAAGATGTGATGCTTCTAAAAACTAAATCAGACATTTTCTTACAAATTCTTTCCTTGGCTACAAGGCTAATTGCGGCCTCCAGAAAGGAATGCGGGAATCTGTTTCATCTCGTGCTGGGTGAGCTTAGCGGATATGCTTTCAACTTCTGAGTTGTAAACGACACCGTTATCGGTAAAGCAGGAAGTACAGATCTTGTTTCTCACTGGTGTAAATTACAACTAGTAAGAGGTTGCTCTGTGTGACTTAAAAGAAGACCTGGCTTTGTTGGAAGGAAACAACAGGCAGTCTTTTATTAAACTTGTCTTCCATAAAAATGCTAACCTTGCTTGGGAGGCAGGAAAGAGGATCACCCCCTCCCCCCATCAAGATTTTTCCTCTTTTGGATGCAGCAGAATTGTGCAACGATCACATCTGATTGTAAGGTAAATGGTTCTCTTGAGTTCTAAAATAAATGCATATATAAAATGGGAATGCTTGTCTGGGATCAACAGTTAGTAGGACTGTCTGAATTCAGAGTAATCTGCTTTTTATTTACAAAACTAACTATAAATTAGCAGTTCCTGGCTCCAAAATCCCTTGTTCCACAAATCCAACTGATGACTTTAAATCAACATATTTCAGCCCCAGCTTCCCCTCAGGATTATTCTAGTGACTTTCCTTACACAGTGCTAGTAAGGAAGTACTTCAAAAATGTTAAAATACTATAAATGATATTGCAATCTGAAATCTATCTGGAATTATGCATGGTCTATAGCAAGTCTCTGTGTATGACCTCCAACACAGAATGGCTGTGCAACTATCTGGATCTGAAGATGATTTGGATTTGAAGATGATTTGAAATATGCAGCAAAGACATCTTTCCCCAGGACAGCTGTGTAAGGTCAGGAAAAGATAGAGCTGTTTTAAAGATGATCTGCAATGGTACTACCCATGCATCCATGCATTTTGTTTTTATAATCCAAATCTCTACTCAGCCGTTATCTATAGCATTCTAACTTCTCCTTCCTAAAGTGACTTTACAATGAGGGATAATTCAATGTTATTTTCATTAGAACTCAGAGAAACAGGTTTTTTCATGAAAATGAGCTTTGTATTTGATTGAATTTCACACTACCAGATCTCTTGACTGTGCTAAAAGGAAGAGGAGAGATACAATATAATGATGCTACAGTTAGAAGCCAACATACGGAATTTGGTGGGATTAATTCAGAATCAGAAAATATGTCTCCATCTTTCTTCCATACTTCAGTCCCTATAAGAGAACCACTTATGGCTCAAAGAAACGTTGCTTCCATATTCTAACTCATTATTGCAAGAGCTACCATCGCCACAGTTCCTTAATCCTAGGAGAAAGGAGGGTCAAAGCACTATAAACATCAGGATGTCCAAGCATGGTAAGAAATTCATGCCCAAAGTGAGAGAGTTAAATGTCTAGTTTATATACCCCATGCTGTTATGTCTAGCAAGAAGACTAGAAAAATTGATTTTGCAATGAAATAAACCCCCCTGAAATAAAGTTTTAAAGTGAAGGGGTCTATTTGTACTCATTCCAACGGATTCTTGGAGCCAGAACATCCATATGGCAAACAGATGTGCTTTAATTCTATAATTCATGTTCTGTCTCCAGCACCCATCCTTATTTTCCATTCATGTTTACCACTCTTAACAAATAACCCTAATAATAAGCCTTATAGAGAGATTAAGGCTAAACTATTAAGGTAGCACGTTCAAGACTGTGTGTGCGCTAAGAATTAATAAGTCATAATTAGACATGCAATACCATTATATCATTTACACGAGAGGTTGTAAACAGATACTAACAGTTGCTGATTCCTAATTCTAGAAGTGCTAATTCTTACATACTAGAACTCAGTTTTAAAAAGGATTCTTTTGGTCAAATATTAGTTTAAACAATGTATAACAGGTATACATCTCTATCCCAACTTTTTTATCTACCCATTATAGGTGGAATATTGAAAGCAGTTACATTATTGTTTTGGATTTTTCTCAACAATTTGATTACACACACACACACACACACACACACACACACACACAGCTATCTAACTGCAAGTGCATTTCATACTCATGAGAATCTAGCTACCATCTCTGACAGTTCTGTTTTCACCCTATGGTTGATTTATTGGATCTACCTAATTCAACCAGGTATTGTGTGAAACTTCCTGTTACACATTACACATGCAGGGCTCTGTAACCAAAGGAATCTGAAACCGTCTTGAAATGTGAGGCCAAAAGGCAACTGAAAGTTATCTGGCTGCACTTCTATCTTTAAATTTCCCACACCCTTTGCAAGGGATCCTGGCATTGGTATGATACAGTGATACTACTACAAACAGCATATATTGTTATGCATGGCAGACAAATGAAGTTAGTCTAGAGCATGAAAGCCATTTAGAACAGGGGTCAATGCTGTTACATCAGATAACGGCCTGTGATAAGCTGCAATGCATTTTGCTTGCTTTTGGTTTGGCGTGATCTGTGAACCCACCTGAGATGTGAGAAAACCCAGTACAGCTAACTGAAGCCAGAAACCTCAACAACTAATCCATCAGGCCCAAGGGGAAATAGTTTTGATTCCATAAAATAATGCAAATATTTCTGATGACCTCCTATGGGGAACTAGATCTGGTCTACAAAAATCTGGATGACAACTAGATGGAGCCAAAAGCTACAAAACATGGTTAACTTCATGCCATGCTTGTAGACTTCCACTCATAACTGGAATAGAAATTTCAATTAGAGCAGGGTTCTTAACCTGTTCCATGGACCCTTGGAGGTCTGTGAATACATTTCAGGGGGTACATGAACATGGATGGGAAAAAAATTACATCCTTCTTTTCACTATCCTCTAACTTAAATTTATCTTTTCATTCAATAATGAATGTAGGCTACAAAGACATTTATGACCTCTGGTTTGTAGGTTTCACCAGGCTCTCAAAGAGGTCCATGGCACAGAAAGATTAAGAAACTATCAGTTAGAGGAATAGTGTTTGACCACCTTCCTTACCAAAAGTTTAAAACCTTTAGGACTCTAGCTTGGAAAAAAGGGCAACCAAGTGTGATTGAAGTGCATAAAATGT
The DNA here is from genome assembly GCA_030867105.1 of Liasis olivaceus. Classification (NCBI taxonomy): domain Eukaryota; kingdom Metazoa; phylum Chordata; class Lepidosauria; order Squamata; family Pythonidae; genus Liasis; species Liasis olivaceus. The sequence goes on from CM061353.1 coordinate 7,112,534, forward strand.
GATTGAAGTATATAAAATCATGCATGGCATGGACAAAGTGGACAGGGAGAAATTTTTCTGCCTTTTTTCCAAAGACCAGATCCAGGGGTCACCTAATGAAACTAACTGAAATCAGATTTAAAACACACAAAATAAAGTACATCTTCATATAATACATAATTAACCTGTGGGATTCACTGTCATAAGACATAATGATAGCCATTATCTTAGCTTTACAAGGGGATTGAACAAAGATGTGTCTATCAGTCTTGAAGATGCCATGTTTCCTCTGGGGTAGAGGCAGCATATCTCCAAATATTAGAAGAATAATGGTGGAGAGGGATATGTCTCATCTTCTCACTGCGAGCACCTCAGAAGCCTCTGATGTCACTGTGAGAAACGAAATGCTAAAATAGGACTTAACCTGAGCTGGAATCCACCAGGCTTATTCTCGTGCTGTAACATAATCTGGTCTAATAACCTATCATTACTTAGAATAGCAATTAGATGGCTGGGAATTTATAATGGAGGTAGCGGTAGAGGTAAAAGTAGAGCTAGAGGTAGAGGTAGAGGTAGAAACAGAGAACAAAATGAGACATGGAAGAAATACCATACATCGGTAAGAGTCCAAGACCCACATCCTCAAAGTTTTCAAGTTCAGAATGCTGTCATGACAACCACATGTGCAAGACACCATGTCAGACAGAAGACATCTTATTAATGACAGCTTACCTCAAACAAACGGCTTCTGAAGAAAAGCAGCTAATTATGTAAAGACATGAATTGTACAAGGATGTGAAATGTGCTCAGCCCTACCTTCCATCAGTAGATTAATTTAAATCCATGTGTCACCCATATTACTCAATTTAAGCCATGCAATGCTACAAAAACATTGCAAAAATCTTGGAGAGCAAACCTTTTTTCTCTCTCTCTCTCTTTCCTAAACCACACATTGGAAAACGCTTGCAGAACATGCAGTGGCTGTGGTGCGGTTGAAATTTCACACGTATTAATTATATTCTTCTTATTAGCTCTCCTGTAATTAGAACATAGGCAATAAAGGAATTTACTTAATAAATAGATCAGTCCATTGCAAGCTACCCAATGTGAGCTATAAAAACTCAGACAACCAAAGTAGAGCAGGAAAGAGACACAGAAAAGCTTAGCTGTGATCTAGTGGCTTCCCAGATCTTTACAACCCAGATCTGGTAGCCCTATGCTACCTGTTCATCTGGCCCAGTGTTCTCCAGCTCTTACTGGCAGCCTCCTAAATCATGAATTAAACCTGAAAATATCCACACACAAAATATGGGGTCTGCTACTGAAATACAGTCAGTATAAAGCAGTTTAAAAAACCCTACGAAGTTAGCAGATAAACTTGTTTACCCCAAAATACGCCTCTTCCTTTGCCTCTCAAATGCCTGGTTGCTAGTGACCCTGGAGGAGAGAAACTAGAAAGCTGTTTCAGCTGATTCTGCCCATAGCTCTGTTCTAAAATCTTGAGAGCTCAGAGTAGAAGACTTATTTGAGCCTTTTATATGTTGTTTTAGGGTTGTAGCTACGTTGCTAGTCATAGACTGTAAATAAGTGTGTGTGTGTGTGTGTGTGTGTGTGTGTTTCCCATGGAAAGATGTTGATCCCTTCTCCTTACCCATTTTTAACTGCATTTCACAGTGTCTGGACAAAAGACAAGCAGAACATGTTATAAACATGTTTTTCCAAAGAAAAGAGAATTGTGATGGATATTTAGCATTCTTGTGTTTTACTAACAAGATGGTCCAAGGTGGAATGAATATTCTGCACAATAATCTCTCCAATGGTCTCCCTGGCTTCCCATGTTTCCTTTAAAACCCAAGGAAATACACCATGAAGGAATTCTTCCCAATGGGCATCTTCACAGAACCAAGGAAAGTTGTAGATCCAAACAGTGATGGACAATCCTTCCACCATTCTTTCAAGCCTTCAGCCACTCCTTCATGGACTTCAAAAATGAAGGTGATTGTTCTTGAGTGACAAATGATTCAGCCCTGGGATAAATGTTGGGAGACAGGATGCTTGTGTGACAGTATGGCTGCAGATGCTTTTGAAGTCACCTATCAGGTCAATAGATTCCAGTTTGCATGTCAATCTGTTCTGGGGTCAGAATCAGCCTTCGACAATGGAAGACTAGGTGAGATAAAGACTGAGGAGTGCAACTCTGCTGACTATATCTGGTCTCATAACAGGTTTGAGACTGCTGACCATGGTTTTTCCCTGGATCAGAACTAATAATCAGAGGACAGCTTGCTCATACTCATCTTGTGGTCACTTTCAGGGATTTTTTTTTTTCCTGTGATGATACCTGCTTTCTTAATTATTCTCCTCCCAATATCTATGAGGCACCAACTATTATATATTTTAGGAACCTACTGAAAACAGAGGGCTCTTCTGTGTGGATTTCCAACACACTGTAGAAATTTTCCAACTGGCCTGGGAATCCCCTGGCAACAGGGTCCCCATGCAACTAATTACATCACATATAACATTCTGATTCTAACCCTCTCATGATCTTGGTTTTTATTTATGTTTAATTAATTGTTTTAAGTGGTTTTAAGTGGTCTTTGTTTTAATTGTTTGTTTTATTGTACACCGTCCAGAGTCACCTTGTGTGAGAGGGGCAGCCATAAAAATTTGATAATAATAAATAAAGAGCCAGTGTGATGTAATGGATAAGGTGTTGGACCAAGACTGGGGAGAGATCTAGGTTCAAGTCCATACTCAACCAAAGATACTCCCTGCATGACTCTGGGCTACTCAGGGCTGCAACTGTGGGAATAAAATGAAGAGAGACCCCCATGTGAATTGCCTTGTGCTCTTGGAGAAAATGTGGATTATAAATCTAATAAATCAGAAAAGGATGTTGCATCCTTTCCATTTACCACTTAAAAGCTGCTTTACCTGCTTCTAATTTATTGAGGCTTTATTGTTGTGTTTTAATTGTTCTTTTGTGAACCATTTCAAGATGGTTGTAATCTAGGAAGCAATATAGAAGCATGTATTATGTACATAAATAATAAGACAGGAAACTGCAACCCCAAAAGGACCATCTTCCGCTGCCTACAACCATTCAGTGAGTCCCAAAATGCCACATAGAAAAGTTCAAAATAAATTCTTAGGAACCTTGAGAAACAGGCAGAAAAGCAGAAGTTTCTTTTGCAGGGAAATTTTGAGAAATTGCAAGGTAGAGTTCTGGCAAGGTAGAATTCAACCCAATCAACCCACCTGACTTTATGAGTCAGCCACAAAGTATAAACATGGAAGGCAACATTTCACAACAGATATTCCACATGGACCCCACAGTGCAGCACAGCTGGTTTTTTTTAAAAAAAGTACCTGGTTTGAAAGTATGTAGAGAGATGTTGGTTGAGGATCTACTTTAGGGGGTGCATAGAAGGGTCATGTGGCAGCGACTGCTACCTTCACAACCATACCTACCCTCTGCTCAGAAAGGACTCAACCCAAGGGTCCAGCACAAGAGCAAAGCAATGCATGTGTGAAGAAATCTGCTGCAGCTCTGACATGGGTCTTTCCTAAAAGCACTGTCTGTATGGTGCCTTTAGGATCCGGTCCCTTGGCCAGCAAGAAACAAGCATTAGAAAGAAAGGTATGGGAGGAACACTGGCATTCTTCACTCTCCTTTTATGGCACCGATGCTCTTCTGCCTACCAACAGGGCCAGCTTGACAGAAGTAGCATTGAGATTCTCTCCTCTGTTTCCCAGCGATAGATCCATCACTCTCTTCCCTTTCTCACGCATACCAACTGCTCCCTTTTTCTCAGATATTGTCTTTTTTTTCCCCTTTACCAGGAGAATGACAGTTACAGTTCCACTAGGAAACCTGCTGAAGTGATCCACTTGGGTGGATGAGTTGAGAGAGCCCTTTCCCAGCCTCTAGCCAATAATTAGTTGCCAGCTGCGTAAGCTTCATTTGGAATTGGGTTTTTTCCCCCCCTTTAGAGCTATAAAATTTGAAAATGGCTTGAAAGTAATACAAGTTTATGCAGTGCAGTTGGAAAGAAAAAGAATGTGTACCTGCAGCACATTCCTAGCCACCAACCACACTGTTGAGAAAATCAACATTCAATTGCTTCAGTGCCTTTTATTGCAAGACGAAGATGCATTAAGCGTTTATGGGAGAGATGTTGTGTGGAGTTTGAACAAGGAAAAGAAGTTTGGGTTCTACCTGTTGGGAAAGAGGTGGTCTTGTTCCCTCTCTCCTCCCCTCCCCAAGAATCCCAAAACAAACTTCCTAAAGCTTTGTGAGCTTAATGAGGCTTACATTGAAGTTAAGGAACAGTTAAGTTAAGTAAGGAAAGTTATGGACTAAATTAGCACTGCCATCTTTCCTCTTTCACCAGAATGAAGGGTTCCTTCGAAAACTATGTGCAAGTTACATTCTGCAGCATTTACCTGAACAGCCATAACCCAAGGCTAACACTCATGAAAACTGGCTATTAAGAAAACATTCCAGTTCTAATCACTTTTTAAAAAAAAAACAACATACCTAGGTATTTCCTGTCACTTCCTACATCCAGCCTGAATCACTTGTCCTTATTTTGAAGAACACCCAAGCCCTGAATTCTACCATACTCAGTTGCCTGACCAAGAAAGGTTTGTGCCCTCTTCCACTGTCTTGTATATACTTGCTTTCTGTCCCTTTTGCTCAGGGATATGTCACATTAACAACGTTTTCTTTTCCTGTAAGAGAAACATTTGAAAACTGTTTGGCTTAATACAAAGAAGTCGAAAGCAAGAATACTTATGTCCAATGCTTACTTCCAAGTTCTATTATATCGAACAGGTATTATATATCTCCTTTAAAAAAAATCACCTATAACAGAACTTGTAAATAACAAAGTTTGCCAAAATACAGGTAGTCCTCACTTAATGACCACAAATAGGACTGGAATCTCGATTGTTGAGCAAAGCAGTCATTAAGCGAGATGCCCACATGACTGCTTCGCTCAATGACTGCAATCCAGGCACTCCCAGTTGCAGTCATTAAGCAATCTCCCAGGTCGTTAAGTGGATGGAGCAAAAGAGCTGCCTAGTAGGCAGCCCTTTCACTTTCAAACGTTCCTACAGCCCGCCGAAGGGTTCCCCCTCCCCTCCATGCATGGAGGGGAATTCTTTCATGGGGCTGGCAGAAAGGAGCTCAATTCTTCAGGATTTGAGCTGTGTTCCTGCAGACTGCAGAAGAGTTTCAGCTCCCCTCCATCCTCTCCACTTGTGACATTCCCTGCCAGCTTCCCCACTGACTTTCTGGGGAAGCCGGCAGAGAAGATTGCAAATGGTGATCACATGACTATGGGGTGCCTGGCAACCTGTCGTAAATACAAGCCAGTTGCCAAGCACCTGAAAAGTGGCCATGTGACCATGGGGGGGCTGCAACATTTTACAATGGCCAGAAGTGTTTTACGGGCTGTAAAGCACCCTTTCCAAGGCCATCATAGCTTTGAACCATTGTTAAATGAACGGTCATTAAGCAAGGATTACCTGAATGTGTAATCAGCTCAAATCATAATGGTCCTGGCTTGATAAACCGTTATTCATTACCATATTAGGCTAAACTCTGAGCACCCTTGCTACTCTTGTCCCATCCTTGTGTTAGTTTTGCTTAAGAGACATAAACACTCTTTCCTGCAATGCCCAAACCTGAACAGGGTGGTTTCAAGCCCGTTCTAAAAATATTCTTGAAAATAAAACTTTCTCTAAGGTAAGAGAGAAGGATGAAACCAAAGCTTGGAGAGAATCCTTGAATCTCAGACTTCTGGTTTAGACATCAAGAAAAATTGCAATTTACAAAAACAACAAAACCAATTTGCCTAGTTGGGCCATAGAAGGGGTGTGACGATGTCATTGCATAAGTGATGTGAACTGTGTAATTTGTCAGACCTGTGTGTAACATCATTGTGGCTTCCACCTGACCATGATGTAATTGTGGCTTCTACTGGACACATGGTAAACACAGAAAAGATGACATATACTAACCAATTATGGGATCATAGATTAATAGTTTAATAAGGAGGCAGATTCTGAACTGGCCTCTTATTTGCTTTAATTATTTCAAAACTAGAAAGATTTTAATAGGAAGTCCGCACACATTCTCAAGTTTTACTGACCTTCCTCAAACTACAGGTGGATCAAGAATGAAATATCACATCTTAGTAATTCCTTAAACCTCAATGGCCCAGTTCACCCACATGACCTCTTGTATCCCAGAAATCCTGCAGAACAAGACACCCTCATTTCCTCTCCCCATGTTCAGCAGCCATCTTACCTTAAACCACCTACCTGCTTTAAGCTGAGACAGATCACGATGTTTTATAAAGGGGGAAAAAAACCTCTGGACTTCTACAGAATTCCTTTCATCTGCCAACAAGCAGCTACAGCTACAGCCATCAAATTAAGGAATCCAAGCTTTTTTTCAGAACAGATGGGCAGGCTTCGAAAAAAGGCTTAAGCCTCAGCATCTTTCTATCTTGATACTGCCCCGTCTCTCAAAAGCATTTAGAGAATGGTATCCCACATTCAAAGCTATTTGACTGATTGCCAATAGTCCTTATCTCACTGTACTTTACCCATTTCCACCTCCATTTCTGCTGAAGGCAGAGGAGAGGGAAAAGCAAAGTTTAGTTTCAAAACTTGAATTCCTTGGTGCTGATAAATAAGGTTTGCCAGCAGAGTTAACAGTATTCCTGGGATATAAGCCAACTCTTAACAATAAGAAAAACACCACAACTTCAGCATTCAAAATATTATTTAACTTGTAAAAGCTGCTTTATTGCAGACTCTGCTTCTGTGCACCCGTCGTATACGAAAGACCAACAGTTTCCTCTTGGGCACATATAGTATTGTAGGAGTTACAGAGAAGCAGTTCGGGCACTTAAACCTAGCCTGAAAGGGTGGAGGGGTGCTTAAAATGATTGCAGAATCCTTAAAAGCTGGTAAAGGGCTTAATTCTGTACGATGATTTACAGAGTGATAAGTAAAACAGATTGACAGTGACCACTTGAAATGAACCCAACATACATAAAAACTGCAGGCAATCTTTGCATAACTCATTTAATTTTTTTTTTTAAACCCACCTACTAGAGAGGACTTACAATTAATGCCCTTCAGTGATTTGGATCTATTGATCTGGTAAGGAGCAACATGGATGCAAAATTCAATTAATCCAACATCCTATTTCCAAACTGGCTGGCCCCATGCTTCTGGCAAGCTCAAAAGTAGAGCACCCTGCTCCTCCACACACACACACCCAGAATCTTCTGGTATATTGCTTCTGAATATGGAAGATTTATTCAGCTACCTTGGCAGAGAGGCATTACAAAGCATGCTATTGTTCTGCCAAAGGGGCAGTAAAACAGAGTATCAATAAGATCAGTAATTATTACTTGAGCTGCGTGCTGGAACTGATCAATCACTGGGCAGTCAAATAAAGCTTGAGTTGCAGAATGACATTCCCGACACTTCAATAAGCTGAGTGCCTGTCAGGAGTACCAGATGCACACATCAGCTGCCTTCTCTCCAAGACAGATGTGGTGTGGGGGAAGACAATGGAGAATAAAACCTGATTTCCCTTCCATTTCATTTTGAATGCATGTCTGTGCCTTGAAGTTAGTCTTGACTCCTGGCAACTGCATGGACTTGTTTTCCCTGCAACATTTTTAGAAGTGGTTTGCCCTTGCCTGCTTCCTAGGGCTGAGAGGGAGTGACTGGCACAAGGTCACTCAGCTGGCTTCAGGCCTCAGGCAGGACTAGAACTCACAGTCTCCCAGTTTCTAGCCCGGTGCATTTAGCCACTATATCAAACTGGTTCTCTTTCATTTGGTACCAAAAACATAAATTAAAATAGACATTCAACATCAAACCTTTCAGTCCTATATTAAGTTATTCAGGCTTGATTCAGCATGGTCTCCTAGGCTAACCATGAAAGTCTTTTTCTACACGTCATTCTGCAGTTGGTTTCTGCCTTCCACCCCTGGATGCAAGCTATGACTATTTCTAGGAGTGTTAGTAGGAATAGGATGATAGAGGTTAAAGGAGAGATGGTGTTTAGAGTGTAGAAAGGATTCTGAGACAGTTCTGGTGGGAGGTGATATTGCCTTCCTGCAGTTTTGGAATGACATGACAGAAACCAAACTTGAGAAGATAGGAATACAGAAGAGAGTTTTAGAATGCTAGGAGAGCCTGTATGATTTTGTTATCATATCCCAGCTAGAGTCACTCAATCTCCAGGCATATAGTTGCAGCCAGCTAGGATTCAGGATCCCCCTAGCTCAACAAATCTGGCGATGCCAGGTGGGTCCATGGTATGGATGAGGCCAGTTGGACTAGGCCAAAATACCAGAATTTCTCAGTCCAGTCAGTATCACTTCTGCTCTCTGGCCTTGAACTACTCTCAGGGACGTGGGATTTACTCATGTAATGGAGGAAAGTGTTTGGTAAATCTTTGAGCCAAGCGACACTGAAGACATTTGTTGCCTCTTCTCCCTGGGATGGGAAGCATGAGATGAACACTCCATCTTGTGTTTCATGGAGAGCTGCTAGGTGGTCCATTACTAAATTTCTGAAGATTGATATGATTTGTTTGAACACCCTAGGATTGAGGCTTCATTTGCTGGAATGCAGCTCTCTGCAGCTGAGCTGGCCCACCAATTTTGTCCTGCTATGAGAGAAGATATGTTTTCCTTGGCCTCATATAGGAGTTTGGCTGCTTAATCTCCTGTGATGCAGATTGTGCTGGCCACACTGCCTGTTAAAAGGAGGACATGCTGGCTTTTAGGGAAAGTTTGGAACTTGACCAGAGCTAGACGTGCTATACCCACAGTTACAGGAAGACTACGCTCCCTTGGGCTTCCTCCTCTGTATAGACTCCTTGGGAGTCTGAGCCTGGCATCTCTGCTAAGCTGAACCTGATGTGATGCCCACATATCAGTACTCTTGAATCAGGGCTTCAAACAGCCACCATTTAAGGATGGTTTTCTCCTTTGCTGGAATTGATCTTCTAGATCTTTGAGTTATTATTAGCTGAAGAGGGCCATGAGGTCCAGCAGCTGATCTGAAGGACTGACACAACTACCTGCTTGATAGTCTTTCTCTCATTTGGCAAGATTCTCTTGATATCCAGGGTGCTGTAAGGAGTGTGCTAATTGAAATATGCTCTTATCTCTGCTTATTATGAAGCCCAGGTCCCCAAGACTTGCCTTGTAATGGGCTGGGAGAGTAATCTTGAGGAACAGCTGCAGCCAAGGCAACAGTCACGTAAGAGAACTCTGAGTCCAAAGCAGAAATGTAAGTTGAGAAAACATCTCAGACTTGACCCTCCCTAGTTCTCTTTAAGATAAAGGGAGGGACAGGAAAGGCACATTCAAAGTGGCAAGATTCTGTTCCTGTAACCTATAATAAAGGTAGTTTTACCATTCATGACTTTGGCGTTCAGGTCTGGTGTACCTCGAAAGGCTGACACGCATAATGATCTGGAACTCCCTCTTTCCTTGCTTATTTGATAGGGATCAGATGGTTTTTGTTTTGTTCCTTCAAGTCAGTGTTGACTCCTGGAATCTGCCTAGAGAAGTCCCTGCAGGATATTTTTTTCAAGATTTTGGAATTGGTTTGTCACTGTCTTCTTCCTAAGGCTGAGAGAAAGTGACTGGCCCAAGGTCACCCAGGTGCCTAAGGTAGAACTAGAGCTCAGGGATTTCCAGTTTCTAGCCTGGTGCCTTAACCAGTACATCAAACTGGCTCGGCTAAGCAGGGATACTCCCTAACAATCACTACTACTTTCTGAATACTCTGGGAGCGATATTAGACCCAGTGAAAGGATAGCAGGCATCCCAGTATTCAAATCTGAGAAACTGAGTGGATTGGAATATGTGGGTTTCCTGTAAGTGCAGAAAACGAAAGCCCCTTTTTTCACTGGAAACATCTTGCAATGAGTTACCATCCAGAATTTGTGGCACATGAAGTGGTGTTTTACCACCTTGGGATATAAGATGCCATGCCATTTCTTCTTGTTCTTTGGATCCATGAAAAATATGGAGTACAAGCCAGAGAATCTCTCACCTAATGGACCTATTTGATGGCTTCTACACTCTGAAGGTAAATGGCTCAGAGGACCATTGGATACTTTGTCACCCAGGGGAAAAGGTGAAGTGGTCTTGGTAGGGGAGGGGGGACTGGTGAATTTGATGATCCAGTTTAGTAGCTCAGATGTTGCTGTTCCAACAGTGAACAGCAGTGGATGGAGGTGGGATTGGGCACCCAGCACAGCAGGTTTCCATCCTCTCCATTGCTCAAAGGAGTGATAATAAGCCCTCCGGGGGTTGTCAGGGGCACACAATTCATAGTCAGCAACCCACGAACTATGGCATTGATCATTTCTCACCCCTTCCCACCCTCCCAAGGGAATCTCAGCAGGGAGGTAAGGCTGGGCAGTTGCAAGTCAAACTCCTCACTTTGCCCTTACTGCCAGAAAGGTCCTCCCAGATATACATAAATAGCACATTCTTGTCTATTAACTTGTTGGCTGGTGGCTTTGCTGAAGGATCAAAGAACGAAAGATCAAAGGCAAATAAAAAGAAAAGAAGATGAGAAGCAAAGAAAAAAGGAAAGAAAAACAAGTGAAGTAAAGGTAAGCACGAGAGAAGTTCTGGAACTGAGGTATTCCAACATGAGGATGGTAGGTGGAACTCACAGGCTGTGCCTTCTCTGGAAGAAGGCCAGAACCAGAACTGGGGAATGCAGCTACTTCCTCACATAGAAAGTGACACCAGAATTGTTGCTGGCCCTTCCTCCGGAGGAAGTGGGAGAGGGAAACCCACTTCAAAACCTCCTGACTCTGCTGCAGGAAAAAGGACATGTTGCAATCTTTTCCAACAACACCCCAATGGTGGTTGGAAGCAGAGGCTGCACAAATGAAAGATCAACTCTTGGTATCCGCAAAGCTCTTCCACCAACAGCAGATTGTATTACACTGTGAGGTATATTACACTTAAAAGGAATTATTTCTTTTTTCTGCTAGTTTATTGAAAAAGCATATTTTATAGGTTTTTAATGCAATTCACTGACTCATGAAAAACTGGGCAGAGTGTCATTTTATTTAGCAAGGACTTAAAAAAAGAAGTTGACCAAATCTGCCAATCAAAATACCAGTCTGTGTCTGGTCGCTTGATGGTGTTCCAAAAGCAAAGAATTTCAACTCAAATCTTGCAATTTATCTGCTGAGCTGTATGAACTCCACACCACTCTTCACTTTATTTCACATAATGTTTCTAAGACGTCTGATGCAAAATGTAGCAAGCTTCAAGGTACAAAGCAATCTATACCCATTCTATACATATCTATGCATTTAACAGCCACTGTCTTATTAATCAACTCTTGTTAATCAGCCCTGTATGCTAGTAATGATAATTTGGTCACACTAAGCACAAAAATAAAGCCATTCTCTTGCTAAAAGGAAGTGTTGGGGGGGGGGGGGAGCAATTGCATCATCAACACCATTTGGTTTCTCTGCCATTATCTGCATCCAAGAGAACCTAGAATCTCTGCAAAAACTTGGTATCCATTTATCTGGATTTACATCAGGATGACCAACATTTCTACAAAAAGAAAAAAGTCACAACCCAACCTCTGTATTTCAGGGCCCCTGTGCTTCATGCTCCTGCCTTACAAGTCACATTGGTAGCTCCTCTCTTGAAACTGCTTCCTCTAGAATTGTGTTTACGCCAGCCGTCAAGGAGAAGCTCGCTTCCACAATGCTAATCAAGTCCGCTTCCAGCTGTGTGGCAACAAACACGTCAAATGCACATCGCACGAGCTCCAAACCAGCAACTCCTCATTGACACGCTGAGTTTCTGTCAACTGCACTGTGCTCCACCAGCAGAAAAAAAAGGGCCCCAGAGGATATAGGAGGGCATCGCTTTGCCAAAACCACGTTTCCTTATCAATCCCTTCACTTTTGCACAATTCAAAACACTCTTTGTTTGTCTGGAAAGCAACAGGGTGCTACTGCTATTTTATGCAGTCTGAATTCAACTTCAAATGCTGCTATTTTATGCAGTTCTATGCAGTCTGAATTCAAACATAAGGCTGATCCATAATGTGGTTTGTTGGCTTTTTGACTTAGCCTGTTGTGTATCCAGTGCGTTTTTCCAATAAACTGTAGTATGTGGGATGGAGATGTTATTTTGTCCTTCCTCTCAAACAGGAAAATGCAAACAAAAAGAGAGGCCTAAAATGTAACGCCAAGAGGGTTTCTACAAGAAGGTTTCTAACTGGGTTGATTCCTGGGTTGACTCCAATCCCACGTGCCAATTTATCAGGAGTGCACAGTGTCACAAGGCAGACCACTTTAACAAAGCTTCAGTGTAAGAGACTTCTAATACAACAAGCCACCTCACTCTGGTGAGTGAAGCTTTTGTGCAGCACAGTCAAAACTGTGTCAAGGCAACGCTCTTCTCTGAAGCTCTGGAAACCCTTAACTTTTTACACCACTTCATTCATGGGGATTTGAAGACGGTGTCAGATGCTTACTTGTTTCCTCTCCTTAAACTTACAGAATCAAAATGGATAACTTGCCCCCACATCCTTGAACAGATATAATTCCCTAGCACAATGCCAAGGATATTGACTGTAAACAGGTCAATAGCTGTCAAGGTCATCTTGCTTGTAAAACAAGAAGAAAAAGAAAAGCACATTTTTAAATAGCAAGAGCAAAAATCTCCAGTCAAAACTTCAGTATTTCCTCACTCTGAATATCTGCTTTGACATCAGTTTTCACCACCACTACAACAGTAAATTCAGCTTATTGGGAGTTTTTAGACATTTTCTCTACAGTTCCTACTGCAGCGTAGAATACCTGTGAAAGAGTCTCATTAAAATTGCAATAATTTAGTAGCAAAATTCACAAGAATGTGAAGAGTTTGCTAAGGGACTAAGATTGAATTGCCCAGAAAACCAAACACAATGTTTCAGATGAAGTGTAGGGAGCCACCAACTTTCCAGTCACAGTTTTATCTGTTTGAGCTAATGTTTACTTTCAAGTTTATATTCCACTTTTTCTTAAAAGGAACTTGGAGAAGTCTAGAAGAGTATCCACTTTCCCCTTCTCTCCTGGTTCACCCTTATGTTTTGGTATAATTAGGCTATGAGAAAACTATTGATCTAGGATCATAACTGAGCTTCATAGAAAGATGTTTTCTGAATCCAGGTTCCTCCAATGTTAGTCTAACATATAAACTATTATGCCACATTGATTAAATGTAGTACCAATAACTATTTTGTTTTAACTACTAAACATTAAACTGATAACTGGGCAAAGACCAGGGCTGTGGATGGACTGGGAGGTCAAAAATAAGAAAATCTCAGAGGACAACAACTTTTAAACCAGGCCCCCAAACCCAGATAGAAGTATCAGTGTAAATAAGCAAGAGGCAAGATGGACTCTAAGAGGGCCAGTGTGGTGTAGTGGTTAAGGCTTCAGGCTAGAAACCAGGAGACTGTGAGTTCTAGTCCTGCCTTAGGCATGAAGCCAGCTGGAGAGTTTGTGCCAGTCCCTCTCTCTCAGCCCTAGGAAGCAGACAATGGCAATTCACTTCTGAAAAATCTTGCCAAGAAAACTGCAGGGACTTGTCCAGGCAGTCTCCAGGAGCCAAGACTGACTCAAAGGTACGCACGCACGCATGCACACACACACAAGCTTGACTCTAAGGTGACTTTACCTTTTGCAGTTTTTACTTTACATTAAGTACTTAACCTTCACCTTGTAAAAAAAACAGCTCAAAATCCTAGCCAAAGTCTCCCGTGCAACTTCTCTACAATAGAAAGTTCATGCTCTTATCTTGCAGGCCAGGCCAGCTATTAGACAGAGGAAGGCAGCTGCCTGGGACAAGAAGTTTAGGGTGTCTTGAAAAGGGCAACAAGTTATTCATTACAGGACTGGTTTTTATTGCATCGTTATTGCCAAGGAGAGTCACCCAGAGGCATATTTTGTGCAGCAGCTGTCAGAATCCATTGGACAGGCTTGGGAATCATGCAGCTGGACTTTGGAGGTGTAACAGCAACAAGTGGCCACAATACAGAGGCACAAACAAAGGTTTCAAGCCCTGAAATACATTCAGATTCCAATTACAGGCCTTAATTATGTCAGCCACAACCATGAACATTCCTCCCGTTCTCCTCTTCTGCCAGCTAGGCTTTCCAGGATTCTACCTAGGGCAAACTCCTAGTATTATGCTCCACTTTCTTCCTGGTTGAAATAACCAGAAGTACTAGATGAGGTCTGAAAGAAGTCTGAGGATTGCAATGTGTGTGCAGAAGCCAAAACAAGTCACACAATTCCAGAATTTTCCCCAAGGCCACAGTATAGGGGTATTGCACTCAAAGAACCTACAGCTCTGCTTCGGACCACCGAGATCATCTCCAGAAGTGTACAAAGTACAAGATGGTGGCAGCTTTGACAAAACCCCAAATTTGGAAGCATCCATTAAATAGCTCTGAATGACCCAGGGTGAGGAACAGCTCATTCACCTATAAAGAGTTCAGTCACTGTTGCCCCTTAATCTAAATTCACCAATATGAACTTCCTAATGCTTGGCCATAGAATTAGTCTTTATATCCTGACAGAAAGTTATGCCAGGTGGGAGTAACACTTTACTGCATCTAGAGTAGCTTCAAAAAAATATATGCTGTAGAAAAATGCTAGTCTCTGAAGCCTATCAATAGTTTTGAATCTGAAATCTTTCATAACAATGACTAAAATCTAATCCACCCCCATTCCATAAAAGTACTTTGCTAAACTAGTGCTAATGGAAGGCATTCTCATTTTAATTGCTAACAGCCAGATTTTGAACAAAACTAATCAAATGGAGTATAGTTTGGGTGGTCCCAGGGAGCTTGTTTTGAAGGCTTTCTATCTCAGAGGTATCCACAAATTTCAACAATGACAATCATTCTTGGAGCAACAGTTTAGTGTTAGCTAATTGGAAGCAACCACCCATTGAAAACTAGATGGCAGAGAAGGCAATCTTGAAGACAATGCCCTTTGTAAATCTAATTCCTCCTTAAAGATAGAGACCTGTCATTTAAAAAATCTGCTTTACTTTGCTTCTTTTGTTGAATTATTTGCTGGATCAGGAAACTGGCAATGTTATGGGAGTTGCCAGGTAAAAGAGATGCCTTTGATTTATCATTAGCTTACTTGCTCCAGAAGGCTGTTTGGAAAAAAAAAAAAATCTAAAAGCAGAGAATGTCAGTGACCAAAGGCTCCAATATTTCCAACAAGTCAGCCAGCAAAAGATTGGTACGTAAGCAGGAAGTACCAGAAGTCCCTGCCTTTCCTTTCCTTTTTTTTTTATTCATTACAAAAAAAAACAGCTTTCCTACTACTACATTAGGAAGAGAAAAAGGACAAAAAGTTCAGTAGGGAAAATACTCTATCAGTTTTCCCTCCTTGAACCCCATCTCTGACCTTGGAGGAAGAAAGTCAAAGAATCCTATGAACTCTGGAACCACAGGACTGCATCATAGGAAGGGAGGCCCTGGAATTTGAATTCCCAAATCAATGAGACCTGATTTTATTTGATTACACATATGCATAGACTTTGGAAGATTATCTTGGGGGAAATGCTTGAGAACTTTCGAGCCCTCAAAGCAAAAGTGGGCAAAAATTCCACTCTTTGCTAGAAGTCAAATTTAGAAACAGCTGAAGATCTGAAGGACAATTATGAGACTGAGAAAGCAGAGGGTTTGGAGACCCCCACCTTGTGTTAGTGTTTGTTGTTACTATTCCAAATGTTAGTTCCAAAGCAGGTACGGTCACCCCACAGCCTGAGAGCCACAAACTTCCCTCAATACCCCAAGAACACACTGCAAAAATTCAGTGGCAAAAGAGCTCAGTTTCATATTTCCACATATCAACCTCTCTCTCTCTCTCTCTCTCTCTCTCATTCTCTCTCTCTCATCTTTGGGAGAACTTTATAGGCAACCTATGGAAGCACTTAATTATCTGACAGACCCCTCTCTTACTTCCTTTCTTCAAAATCCTGAGTGTGAATGGAAGACCTACCTTTTTTTTTCATTAAGAACTTCCTATGCTTGATTATGAATTCCAGAAAGCTTGAAAGTCGGCACACTGTTTCATAACCTGAGATAACCTTATAAATGTATTGCCTTAATATCAATTGCAGGTATTTATTTTAGAATGGCTGATATAATCGCCTTGGCTTATTTGTAAGACAAAAACATGGTTTGCAAACATGCATATTACAAGGTTCATTTTCCAAGCGGTAATGACTGGTTGCAGTTCCCGGTTGAATGTGTACTCGGAGACACATCCAAGTTTGCCTCTTGTAATCTGTAAAGTGTACATATACTGTATAATGTTGAAGCTTTCTGCCATTTCTATTTATTTTTGAGTGGGGTTTCAACTTATTCCAAAAGTCAAATGTTATTGCAGCAATTATATTATAGCAGATGTAAGTAGCAACTTTTAAAAAACTTTCAAAGGTACATCCACAGCCTATACATAAAGGTTTAATCACAAATTGTGAGAAGAAAAATCACTTCATCATTTTAAATCTGGTTTTTCCATTCAGAAATTCCTAAAACATCTTTAAAATTGCCAGTAGAAAGTTCTCTCTACTTCTCCAGGAAAGGCAGGTGCATCTGAAAGGTGCTTAAATATCAAGCATTATTTATCTTCAAGAATGTAACTCAAGCTGTTTAACAATTCCAGGGTGGCAGGGGAGGATGAGAATCAAAATCTTTTGAAAGCAGTTATTGGCAATGCTTGTTCTGCAAAAGAGAACACCATTCAAACAGTCAAGGCAGGCACCTGAATATTTGCATATCACATATTCAATCCAATTCAAATTCTCTCGGTGGCCAACATCCCAACCGAAGAATTAAAATATACAACAAAACTAGCAAGCTGATCAGCAACAATAAAACATCTCTGCTTTAAAAATAATAATAGTAATACCCTAAGGGAAAGAATTCCAAACTTGACATTACTTTGTGAGTTCAGACTTAAAATGCTCTGAAACAGAAAAATGTATATTTTATAGTACTAAAGAGAATGTTCGCAAAAGAAAAAGATTACATAGTTAAAAACTACTAGTTCTTTTCAGATTTGCCGCTATGTACTCTGTAGTTCTTGTAGATGGAGGAGAGAACAGCTCCTTACACAGGTCTCTATCTAAAAGAGCCAAAGTGTTCTTCTTAGGTCTCAAGAAACATTAGGAAGAACTTTGGTGCTAACAAAAGAAAAGAACACACTACCTTACTTTTAGAGTTAAATACACAGAGGTATTTTCTCATCAGCAGTAGACTACACCCTATGAAAACTGGGATTGCAGAACAGCCATAATGTTCACATTGGCCATAACAAGACCTCAGAATTCCTAAGCTCACCATCATCCTTCATCCATATCCTTCTGAATGTGAAATGTCTTGATCTTGAAACTCCTATTCGACCCTTACTATCGTACCCTCACAGTGCTCTAGCCATTCTGGGCTGGAAACATTTTGTGTTCAAAACATTCTGTACATCCTCTGGTATCTTCCCTAACTTTCACATATGGGAGACCTGTTGGTTTTTTCTAAGGATTACTTCACATAGCAGCTGAACACCACAGGCATTTTTTTTCAGCAAATCCATACAAGAATTTGAGAGAACACAAGTATCTCAATAATTGGTACTGGGGACCCACTAGAGGAGAAAGTGGTGAACAGTGTACTTTGCTCCTATGCTGGCTAAATGGATCCGTCTGGTCAAGACTGCAAAGAGAACTAATGGCTTGGTCCAGTTGTGGAGCTGGTCTTGGACAGCAGAAAGAGATGTCTGGGGAACATTAATTTGGGTACTGGTTTCCCCTCTGTTCTGTCTTGGCCCTGCTGTGACTTCTGCTCAGAGGTTTCCTCTCTCTGGATGATAGATTCAGGTCCCCAAGAGAAGAAACATGAACACTCTGGGAAAACATCAGTACTCTATCGACCTTCTCTTCCCTCCACTACACACTCTCTCCTCCCCCAGCCAAGGAAATTGAGGTTTGCAAACATGAGTCAAGAAATGGCTAAGAAAGCTGGATTTAGTTTAGTTCCAAGAACCACCTTGGAGTAGTGGTTAAAGGCACTGGGCTAAAAACTGGGAGGCAGGGAGTTGTAGTCCTGCCTTAGGCACGAAGCCAGCTGGGTGACCTTGTGCCAGTCATTCTGTCTCAGCTGCAGGATGAAGGCAATGGCAAACCACTTCCAAAAAAGCTCCCAAGGAAACTACATGGGCTATTTCAGGCAATTGCCAGAAGTCAAGACTGACTTGAAGGTGTACATGTGCATGCACACATACACACCCAGTCTAATTCTCAAACATGGATAACTTGTGGCCATCCATCACTCAACCAAGGCTCCTGAGGCCCTCCATGTTAGAAACAAAAACATTACTTTTCCCAAGAAGGAGACCTGGACATTTACAGGGACTCTGTCATGCAACTGATTGTTTATGGTGTTCCTTAAGGACTTTCCCCATAACCCGCGTCAACAACTTTTGTATCCCAGCAAACTACCAGATAATAATTACTTCCCTAACCAACAGGCTCATTTTCAAGCCGTCCAACAATTTGAGCATTCTGATCCATTTCCTCTCCCATCTGAAAGAATCTCTAAATCCAACATTGAAATGAAAGGGTTCCTCACCCACTCCAACAGATCTCCTTCTATAACTGCTCCAGCCCCGCGTGTACCTCTTCTCAGTTCTCCCCATCACCATCAACATTCAGCTCTGCTTCCCTTCATTTCAGAGAAAGTGGAAGAAGAAAAGCTGATACACCAAGAAGACCAAGTGGTGCATTTATCTTGCAATTCAAAGGAGTCTAGAAATCACCCCAATATCCTACTGAGCCCTGGTTTCAGCTTTCTGGATGCTTTGGATGCTATTTATAGGAGGAAGTCTGTGTTTCTAGATCTTAGAAATTATACGATTATTCTTGCTTGGAAGACATGGGTGGCTGAAATATTTCCAGCAGGGAGAAGCAGAATGAACTCAGAAGAAACAAGGATGATTGAGTTATGCAAAAGTGAAAGAGACTGAGACTTTGCTGTATTTGCATAATTTATACAGAGCCGTGAGTTCAGTTTACGTTTAGATTGCCTGAAAGTAGAATCTTAATGTTTAGCACAGACTTCACACAACTCCCTCTGAGATGGAGGCCAAATGCAATAAGTCCTTCCTTCATCTGCAAGAGGAGGACTGCCCCAGGCAGCGATAAGGGTATGCTTATCAACATTTCAGCTCTGACATTCCTCTCTGCTCTCACTCTGCCATTGTTTAAGCAAACACTGTTACCAACCCAAAATTCACCATATTCATGACAGAAAAAGAAGGGAGAGGGAAGAGAATTTAATATACATTTAAGTAATTGTTTACTCCTTCCAAAGCAGCCCTGTGCCTTCTCCCAGCTTCACCCCATCTAATTAAAATGTTGGTCCTGATCTCGCAGCTTCCATGCAGTTAAACAACCTTCATTTCAGCAAGCTCCTTTGCAAGAGATGGCAGCTTTTACCAAAAGCAGAAGAGTTAAAGGCAAACAGCTAATGCCAGATCCTTTCCCCTTAATTTCTTAGACAGCAATCTGACAACAGGTTCTCAGGGGTTTACAGGCTCAAGAGGGAAAGCTCCTGCTAAATGCGCCATGAATGGAAATGAAAGTCCGCAGTACTGTAGGTCTACCATATCAAGGCAGAGGTGTGACAGCCATTCTTTTAATCATATAGCCCTGATTCTCTGTGCAATGGAGAACAACACCTATATGTGCAGGCAGTTTCTGAACAGCTGACCAGAAGTCAGAGCAATAATTCTTACCTGGAAAGCACTACTTGCAGCTGCTCGGCTATTTGTCACCACACAGACCGCCCTCTCCTTATGATTTACGATGTTCTACCCAGCACTGAACCTTGTATTACTATCCTCATTTATTGCTTGCAGCTGTCATTCTTCCTGGTAATTCACCTACCCTTGGTTTTGTAGGAGAAACATCAGAAAGGCAGAGACACCCATTTTAATCAACCCAAATCGACAGGCTGCATTCAGAGGTCTGGAAACTTGTACTGTGCTGCAATCAATATGGAAAGTCTTCCCACAAAAGCACCTTTGCTAAGACCAGGAAGTGGCCACTTCAAAACCACTGGGGCTTTGCGAAGCCATGATGCACCTAAAAGGAGAACAATGTAGGTTTACCTTATGGAGCTGTTCTAAAGATTATTGGGGGGAAACGCTTTACAGTGTTAACACGTCCTTTGCTAATAGTATTAAACATCTCAGCCAAACAATACTTCATGTATATTTCAATATACTGTACATAAGAAACACATTAAGAAAATATGAACGTAAGCATAAGAACATGAGCAGTGACCCTGCTGAATCAGACCCCTGGCCCATCTAGTCCAGCAGCCTGTTCTCACAGTGGCCAACCAATTGCACAAGGAAGCCCACAGGTCTTCCAGCAGACGGCCTTCAGAGGCAGTCACATTGCTATTATGACTAATAGCCATTAATCCATAACTTCCATGAGTTAGTCTAACCCTTTTCTTGAAGCCAGCCAAGTTGGTAGCCAGCACCACCATCTCTCGGTGGCGAATTCCAAAGTTTAACTACATGTTGTGTAAAAAAATATTTCCTTTTGTCTGTCCTGATTTTTCCAGGATTCAGTTTCATTGGATGACCTCTGGTTCTAGTATTTTGGGAAGGAGATAAGAGATTCTCCTTGTCCACTTCATGTTTTAAAAAAAATCTGTTCAATCATGTCTGATTCTCGGAGACTGCCTGGACAAGTCCCTGCAGTTTTCTTGGCGAGGTTTTTCAGAAGTGGTTTGCCATTGCCTCCTTCGTAGGGCCGAGAGAGAGTGACTGCCCCAAGGTCACCCAGCTGACTTCATGCCTAGGTGGGACTAGAACTCACAGTCTTCCGGTTTCTAGCCTGATGCCTTAACCACTACACCAAACTGGCTCTCAACTCCACTTTATCTACATCATGCATAATTTTGTTCACCACAATCTTGGCTCTCCTCATTCACCTTCTTCCTAAACTAAAAGCCCCAAATGTTGCAAGCATTTCTCACAGGGAAGTTGCTCCAGTCCCTTCCTCATTTTAGTTGCCCTCCTGTGAATCTTCTCTAGTTCCACTGTATCCTTTCAGAGGTGCAGGGACCAGAACCGCACACAATATGGCAGATGTGGTTCCAGCATTGATTTAAATAAGGGCATTATGAAAATTAAATTAAAAAGCATTTATCACTCAGACATGAAAATGACTTAACTTGTGTCTAGCCAACCAAGAGTGATGGACCTTTTAGTACTTGTAATATGATTTGGGCCACACTTGCCAAAACAACCTTGGCTATCTCAGCATGAGTTCACTGGTCTTACAATCAGCAGAAGACATCCTGCTCTGTTTTCTCAATTCCTGAGACCTAGAATGTAGAAATCCATCTCGTTCATTTCTTACCTGCTTTTAGACCGTCAGTGAACACTGCATTTATTTATTTTATAGGACACCCAATTCCATTGCAACTCTGGGCTGCATAACAGTATTAAACAATCTAACACAAAGCAATACAAAACAATATAAAAATAAACTTCCAGAGAAAAACAATACAGTCTGTAGCAGACTAGTTATACACAAAGAGTCACCACACACTTTCAAACAGGGGAGCGATTACGTAGAAAATTACTAGCAAGTGTAAGAAGCAAGGAAAGCCATTGAAAATATTGTGGTGCCTATGAGTTTTACTTATCTGTTCAAGCTTCAAGCTTTAGATCATATTCCTATTGAATACAGACATATACAGTATTTTTCTATCCCTAATTCATTGCATAGCTTCAAGCATTCAGACTTTCACATTTAGCAAGCTTCTCTTTATTAGCCTGTTTTTACCGTTCTATACACTCCTCCACGATACAGCATTTTAATCAGAGTTTTTAGTTCGTCTTAATTAGTGAATCTCTGTGGATGTTCTTTTTGTTGCCTGTACTAATCTCATTTCAAAAAATAAAACATAGTGTTAAGTAAAGGCTTTGCTGCTGGGCAATCTTGAGGATGTTTGCTAAGAAGTCAAACTTACTATGTTCAGTGGACTTTACTCTCAAATAAACAAGCATAGGATTTCAACAGTAAAATGCAATCAAGAACAAACACCAACACCACCCACACACACTATACCTGGTGTCTTTTAAGCATATTTGATGTCTTTACTTTTATGCTGTTTAACTACAGGGTTTCTGATGAACACTAACAGGCCACCTAGATCAGAATGGGATAGCCCATCTTGCTTGGCATATGAAGAAGCATTAATGCACAATGGTAGAATGTATGTTTTAGCAGCAGAGAAGTCCAGATACTTTACTCATCTTCAGGTGGGGCAGGGAGAGCTCCTACTTCAGGACTCATGAATGCCATTGCCACTTGCCATGGCTGAGTCTTCTCCAACCAAATGTCCACTAATTATATTGGATTACACTCTCATAATGTGTGAACCTTGGGATTTTGGGAGGACACCTGACTGGAAAAAGCTGGTGTATATCATTGGAGAAAAGAGACTGTGCCTGTCCCATTAACATCAAATACTGCTCTAAAAAAATCCTCAAGTCTGACTTGGTCTAAAGCAACTACCCTTATTCCTACAAAAGTGCCCAATTGTTGCTTTTTTTTTCTTTGTAATCTTGTTATTTCAACAATTATTAATTACACTGGGACTTCTTTCTTTGAAAGACAAAGAGTGACAGTCTATACACAAGAATGCAAATCCAATTAAAAGTGCAGCAATATCTTCCAAAAGTGACTTGCTCCCACTGAGCAAGATTAATTCCTAATAAGCTCAATCACATATTATTTTTAGATTCACCTAGGAGGCATGACATCTGAATCTTTGCCTAGAGGCATACAAAAAGACAAAAAGAAAAGAAGATATCTAGGGGTGAGTCATCAACAATGCCATCAATGAATATGGCATTTCCTGAACACAAAGTAGGATCCACAGAGCTTAGAACCTGTAAGGCAAATAAAGTGAAAAACTCTAAACTCAAAATGAAAGGCAATTATTCCTACTCCAACTACTCATAAAACAAGTTTTAACCCCCAAAGCAAGCACTAAACAGTGTAATTTTACTAGAGCATTTATTTATTTAGGATATGTCATTATCACAGAAGAGATCAATCTTCATTATACATTATACAATGAGCACCCTACAAAGTAAAGTGATGGTACCATCACAAGAACTTTGGTAAGAATACTGAAAACAGAAGCTACAGATTTAATTGTAATTGAAGTACTGCTTTCTGATCTGGGCTTCTTATGAAATAGGATCATGAAGAAAATCACTGACCTATATCAGCAGAAATTTCTAAACCATTGCTTGCTTGCTTGCTTGCTTGCTTGCTTGCTTGCTTTTTTCCTTTCTTTCCAGCCTCTGAAGTTCAGCTACATGAATTTCAACAGGAGCCCCAAGTAAGGATGCCCCAGAAGATCACCTTATACCTCATATATCTGCTGAGAATGGATAGAGTTGGAAGACGAAGGACTGCTTATTGAAGCTCAAAAACCCATGTAGGTCTAGAACTTATGAAAAGTACATTGTTTGTCACGGTCTAACTAACCGGTCATGGCAGGTCTGAAAACTGTGACATTTTGCTTAACCAGATTCCCGTGGAGAAAAAGCACAGGCATACTGAAAATAGTGTTCTTGGTCTGACCAATCCACTATACTACTTGAGAATTTTGCAACTCTATTATCCATCACCCCTACCATAATGAGATCAAATGGTGGCCACATCCCCATCTTCATTTGGGAGGCAAATGCAACAGTAACTACTAGCAGTAGAAGGCAAGTTTATGCCTTAGAACGATTTGCTGATGGTATGTAGGAAGAACAATAATTGCCCTCACAGTAGCCGTTCACCAATGCTTTTGTCTCAGCTAGCATTCCCACTGCCAGGGTTAACTTTTACCATCCCTTGGCAGCATCAGTCCACCTGCCCAGCTTCTATTCCCAACTGACAATCCCCAGCTTTCAAAACCTAGATGGGGAAGAGGATGTTGAGGGTGCTTTGGAACTCAATCAGATGCTGGCAGTGAACAAATAGAGCCCAATGAAGCGAGGAGACCTCAAGGAAGATTTTGCAAGGATGGGAGAAGAGTAGTCACACAGGATGAACTGCTTGCAAAGATGGAGAAGGGCTTTGCCTATGGGGCAAGGTTGTAGGATGGCTGTGCCAAAGCAATTTTGCCTATTCCTTGGACAGCCTGAAACAGCAGTTGACTTCAGATACTAAAGGTGTACACTCCAAAACTTGTGGGAAGTTTTGATCATACCATTAACATTCCTTTTACTAAAACTCTTTGGAACCCTCCCCAGCAGGGTTGAGTTAAGAGAGAGTGACTGAGCCAAAGTCATCCCATGGGCTTCCATGGCAGAAAGTGGGCTTGAATCTGGGGTTTCCCACCATTTTCTCTTAGTATTAAGTAAGCACATCAGAAACAGTTTCAAAGAACAAAGGTTCCCTTAATAAATGCCTCACCTGTTAAGATTGACTCTCAGTGCTTCATGATAGCCCACAAGTATTTTCCTTATGGAAAACTGTAGCTAATTAATCACTCAGGTCTCATAACAACTTGCCAACTGATTATAGCACAACATAAATATCAACATGATTAATTTATTGTAGCTTCTGATATCCAAAAGGAAGGACTAAAGACAGGCAGGAAGTTCTATAAGCAGCATTAAAAGAAAGTTCTTAGAAAGCAAAACTCTCATTGCTAAGAACGAAGAACTCCATGAATCTGGCCAAGTCTCCTGACCACCCAAGATTAGTCTTCCAAGCCTTCACACCTGCTCAGAAAGGCAATTTGACAAGACACTCCCATGCATAACTTATCAAATATTTAAGTGTACAGAATAAATGATTAACCCAAACCTAAATACTCAAAGCCATCCAGCTGGGAAAGATGCTGATCTTTATTGGAGGAGTCTTTCTCATATTCAAATGCTCCAATTTATGTCTTTCTCTTATTAGCCCATATTTCTTCAATAATGAGAACCCACGCTTGCAAAACTATTCAGACTGGTTACTGGAATATTTGGTGGCTCCCTAACAAAGACAGCACACTTCTAAAACCATGAGCCATTTCAAGTGTTAACCAAATAAATTGTATTCCTTGTTTTCAGAATCACGATAGCATCTGTGTGATAGAGAAACTTATGTAATAACTGACCTCAAAGGTAACGGGACATCAGCAGAATCAGCAAGAAAAGCTGAGCTGAGGGAAAGGGGGAATTAGGAAGAAGGAGAAAAAGGAAGAGGTGTGTGTGCACCAGGTCTTTGTGCACTCCACATTCTGAAGAGAACAAGTCGTTTTCACAATTCCTGCAAAATGCAGTTACCTTCCGATTCTGCACATCTCCATAATTTGCAGTGCTAAAGTGCAGCTCACAAAGCAAATAAAGAAAAAACTCACAAACGCATATTTTACACTAAGAGGTACGCTTGGAGAGCAAAGATGTTTCTCGTAAATGTTTTATGGGAAAATGTGTTTGCACACATGAATACGGCCATGTGCAGAACCGACAAGCCATTCAAAGTGGACTGGTCTGTTCTAAGAAGAAAGATGAGGAGGAAAGCTTAAAAATTAGGGATAGTTGCTTATTGTACAAGGTACGTGCTAGAAAATAATATGGAAGGAAGTGTTTTGTATCCAGGTTGTACCATTTTAGCCCGGGAGTGCTGATTCCTGCCGTTATGTCTTTCTTCGTATAATGTCCGTGCATGTAGATCAGCATTATATCAGGTAAAAAGGCTTGCATTCTGTTAGTTTTTTAAGTTGCAGAAGTTTTGTTTATCAGTTTACTCTTATGTACTAAGAGACCTATCTACACAGCTACACAGAGAGAGAAGCTTCAGTGGGACAATTTAGACAGAGCTACGCAAATAAGGAAAATAAAAAGTATGGAATGCAATGTTAGGTAAAATAGCTTAGGAGCCCTGGATGGTGACTGGGTTGAAAAACAGAACTATGTTGTCAGTTGTCAGGCCAGCTGAACATGGATTAAAGTGGAGACCACCTTTAGCTCCGTATGTGTAAGCTAAAGCACAGGCAAACAGCAGTACTTTGCTCTTTCTTCCATGCCTACAATAACATCTCCTCATTTCTCAGATGTTCATTATCTGTCATCGTCCAAGTCTTGGCTCAGATGACAGAGCAGATGATGTGTGTAGGGCTCACAAAGCCTCTTCTCCCTCAAGCATCTGAACTGTACCTTGGAATTAAAGACAAAGGCCTATTATGTGCCAAATATCCAGTACACATTGAAGAGAATAAGTGGAACTTCATCTTTGCAATGACTTATAGAGGTTCTTGGGACTGGAGAGGTTATACAAAAAAACATATGGAACCCAGAGTCATTGTGTTGATTGCTTAGCCTCCTTTGGGGACTGTTATTTTTTTCTGTCTTTTGCATCAGATCATTCAATCATCCTGCTAGTTGACTCCCTACTAAAGTCACCTCCTACATCTTGCCCCCCATTCAGACAGAGAGCATTTGCTGGAATGTAATTCATAGAAAGCAGTCACACACCATATATATGATGTAAAAAGTGGGGGGAGATTTTCCTCACCTGGATTACAACTTCACGCAAAAATTACACTTCAGGTGAACTTAAAAGAGATCATTTGTATCTGACCTCTGCATGAGATGGATACCAACATCTAGCTCCAAAGAGCCATGCCCCAAAGTTTACAAGGGGTACAATTTTAGCACTAGGTAACACAACAAAAAACAACAAGGCACCACACCAGATGGTATTTACCCCCAAAGGTTCTTAAGGGAGTCAAATGTGAAATTGCTGATTCTGTTACTAAAAAGGGGGAGCTTAATTTATCTAAAATATCAACATCTTTGGCAAAGAGCCAGAGCAATACCAATTATGCTATAAATAATCTGACAGCATGAAATACAATAAGTAATTAAGTGCAAAGCAATGCAAGCAGGGGCCATATAAAGGTTGCTGATGGGGTAAAGCTGTCATTATTTGAGGACAAATTTAGGGTTGGGTTTTCATGCAGGAAGGCAGAGACAAATCTCTCTAGTTACTAAGCTCATTGGATGAGCAATGGCAAATTGTCCACCATACAGTCTTAGAAATTTCCTCAGATTCAGGGTTAACATAAATATTTTTATAACATTCTGGAAAGCCTTTATGGACTTTCTGCCGACACTTGGACAGCAATAACAGTGATTTTTGGATTTGTGAATGGATAAGGGGGGAGTTATGGGAAGAAGGGAAATATGATGTAGTTTTATGGGGGGTAGAGAAATATTAATATGCGCATACTTGTAAGGAAGATCAGGAGTTGCTTCTTTTCCACTCTTTTTCTCTTTTTGTTTGGCACTTTCAATTTTTTTCTTTTCTTTTTTTCTCTGATTTCAGTTTGTATTATCATTTAGTATTGTAAAATTCTTTAATAATTTAAAAAAAAAATTAAAAAAAAATAAATCTTCCCTCAGACATACAATAGGCCCATCTGAGCTGACCAGAACTTCCTCTGAGGTCAGTCAGTCTAGGACAGCACATCTACCTAACAAGTGTGATGAGTAAGCTATTCCAATTTCTACGGGAACTCAATTCCTGGGAAACAACACCTCATGTCTACCCACCCACAGGAGAATGCCCAATAGGGATAGGGGAACCCCAGGAGGTTTTATTTAAAAAGTTAAAACTGAAACAGAAAGCACTCTTATGCCAATAAAAACATCTGTGACAGCCCCTAAATATGTCTACTTATGAGAAGTGTGGGTTAGCAGTTAAAGTGTTGGACTAAGACAGAACATTCCAGTTATACTTTCACCCTCCGCTGTGAAACTCAGTACAGGTAGTCTCCGAGTTAAGAATGCTTGTGTAAAGGACGACCCATAGTTAAGAACAGAGCCTATTGTTGCAAAGTTGGAGTTAAATATACAATGGTTCGAGTTAATTACACAACACTACTTATACAGTATTATACAATAATACTGTTCCGGCTTACATACAAATTTGACTTAAGGACAGACCTTGGGAACGGAATTTGTTCTTAAACCGGGGACTACCTGTAACTTTGGCCCCATCAGTTTCAGTGTCTGTGGATCTCCTCAGATAAAATAAAACAATGACCGAAGTCTTACAAGATTGTCAATCTTGCAAGATTTCATAGGAAGATCACCAACATTTTAAGAGATTCGGCAATCTCATGAGATTTCAGCCATATTTCAAATGATGTTTTTCATTTTGATTTTTTGCGTGCCCACCACAGCACATAAAATATGGTGATGGTAATGAGTGCCTGGAAAAGTGGCCAATGGCCGACGTGCAGAATTACAAGCAGATCTGGCCAAGGTCTGCCTTGCATGCAACAACCATGAAGGTTATAATTCAAGATGAACCATTTAGTTCCTGGTGTGTTTGCATTTCAGTTCATAGAAGAAAAAACACAGCTACCTGAAACACAAAAGAGGATCAGGGAAGTATGAATTTTAGAACTTGGAATGATCCACTAAAACTGATGAGTAGGGTGTTCAAAAAAGACAAAAAGAATACCCCGCATAATTACACAGTACATAATTAACATATGGAATTTATTACCAGAGGATGCAACCGTGGTCATTAGCTTAAATGGCTTTTCAGCAGCATTAGACAAATTCATGGAGGACAGGTCTGTCAGTGCCCATTAGCTTTAAGAAATAAATGTAACTTCTGCATTCCTGCCCTGTGCAGATAGCACGCACTGTGGAACAGTGGAACGGTGGAAGAAATCTGTTATCTTTAGGCCATCTGGCTTCAATCTCTAAAGACAGTGAAAAATATAACCAGACTTGAAACAATCACAAAAGAGGCTGAGGCAACAAAGAGAAAACCCTAACAACATACTTAGGTACAAATAATTGTTCTCCCCACCCCACTTTCTGATCAGCTTAAATGATAGGTAATGTCCATAATTACAGAAGTAGTACAATCTCTTTTCTGATCATGAGGAGGAGAAGAGCCATTCCCTTCTATCAACAGTGCGTGGTCTTGTACTCACAGTACTCCAGGTTTAACACCTTGCATGAATAGAAATGCATAAGGAACTCAGAGAGTCCAAATAAGCTTTGAATCAGCTTGAACCATTGCTCTACTCCATCACTGATGCCAGACATGGGCAACAAGACTACGTTGGGCATGTAGAGTGTATACTGCAAAAGTGGATGGTGCCAAGACCTGAACTGGAACTTTTTTGAGGTTCTTCCAAGGCTTTAGGAACACAATTTGCCCATCCCACCCCACAGACAGGGCAAACATTTTGGCCCAGCCCTTGAGGACCACAAAACCAGCACTGATGGGTCACACAAAAACTATGAACCACAATTTTTGCACCCTGAATGGCAGAGAAACATGCCTGTCACAATATGTGATTTGAGTTGAAAGAGCTGTTGATAATGGCACCTCTGTGCCTATGACAGCCACTGAATTTGGAAATTAATATGAAACTTGGAGTGCATCCAGATTAAGTGTTGTACAAACATCTACACTCAAAACAATGCCTTCAACAAACTGGCATGGAACTATATCTGGCCCAACACTAGTTTTGGGTACAAGATGTCATGCAGCATTGAAAGGGATAGAAGATTTATTGTGAGAAGCATATTCCCAGTTCTTATTCACTGGCTATTATTAGCAGGAAGGCACACTATGTACAAGATAGTCAAGCACAGCTTTAGGCCAGATGTGAGCTGGTACTGGCAAATTTGAGCCATAACTGTTAACACCATTATGGGTGAATGCTAGAATAAGTAAAGGAAATTTGAGAACCTGGACTTTGCAAGCAAGCTTTCTGTGAAGATAGAGGTGCAAATTACGCCAATAAATGTGTCAATGAATAAACATTAAAAAAGTCTTTTCTTAATGGACCCACTTGATTCTACAGAAGCAGAGATATTACTATGATAAGCAACAATAATCTTTCTATGATTTCTAACTACTGGAGTTTTTTTTTAATGTATACATTAAACTGGGCATTGCAATTATACTATTTTCATTCTTCTTTCTCTTTCAAGAAATAGTGATTTAAAAATATATTAAGATTAAAACTTTTTAACTGGATTACTGCTAACTATAAGGGACTGGATGGATTCTTGACCTGAACCTGGTCTGCCCACTGATTATATTTTCAAGACTATGAAGCTTCATCATAGTTGGATGCATTAGTTGATTGTTTTGATTATGAGTAAACTTAAAGTAAAACTTCCTTTGAGTTAAGACTGACTCCTGGTGACTTCAGG
This sequence comes from Liasis olivaceus, assembly GCA_030867105.1. Taxonomy (NCBI): domain Eukaryota; kingdom Metazoa; phylum Chordata; class Lepidosauria; order Squamata; family Pythonidae; genus Liasis; species Liasis olivaceus. The sequence continues at coordinate 7,142,895 of CM061353.1, forward strand.
GAAACATTTGGGCACTTCTCTTGGCAACAATGAAGAAATGGTTTCCCACTGCCTTCTTCTAGGGTTTATTTATTTATATTTCCCACCCTAACTTAGTAGCATCTTTTCTGATTAGCAAATTTTATTAAAAGGCATCAGCTTTCATGAGCTACAGGTTGCTTCATCAGATGAAAGCTGCTGCCTTCTGATAAAATGTGTTAGTTGGAAGAGGTGCTATCAAACTCCTGATTTCTTTACTACCAGAGACTTACACAGCTCTCCTCCTACCAGTCTAGCTTGCAACCCAGGGATTTTCTGGTGGCCTCTCAAGCAAGTACAAACCAGGCCCTGCTTAATGATGATTAGCATAGCCTGAAACTTCTATAAACATTTAAATTAGAATATTAGCCAGGTTTCCATTGTCTCATTGAAACAAATATGCTTCCACATTATCTTGTGAAACGCCTCAGTCATCTTGGAAGTGGAGAGGTGGGCAGGATTAGTCTAGTAGTTGTGTGACAGTCCCTACCCCCTCCTTATTTCAAAGGTTGGGAAGCAAGCAGGAAGGTTGTTAGCCACCACAATGCCAGAATACAATTTGGCAGTCCTCCACCTTCTTTTCCTCCAGAAAAAGGGATGGCTGGCTGGTTGGATTCTTCTGCCTCTGTTCGACAAAGGTAACCTGAACAGAGAAAAAGCAGGAAAGTTGTGTCCTCAGGAAGGTCTGAATCTGGGATCCCATCCATTAGACTTGGCTACTGAGATTAATCAAGATCTATGGAAACACAGCTACAACAAGAAAGGATGGGTGAAAAGCTATGGAGATTGAATGTAAAATGAAGAATGGAATGTAACTCATTGATGAAGATGCAAGTTGATCTGATGAAGTTATAGTTGCATTGCAATGCAAGTTGCATTGATGAAGTTATAACTATGAGCAGTTAAGCTACAAATCTAATTTTCAAGTTTTCTTTTGGTTTTTCTTAACGATCACAACTACGTTTATGTGCAGTGTACTGAAGTCTCCAGATAAACCCAAGCAATAGCTTACAATACCATTGCTTCAGCAGAGGCTGTCTTTCTAATGTATTCTAACTTCTATACCCACAACCAAATATGCAGGCAACTCCTACAATTGCATGAGATAACATATGGTTAGGAGACATGATCCAACATGCCAAAGAGAAGAAAAATGGAGGACGACCATCTGAATCTTGTGAGGCTACCTGATGAGAACAAAGCAGAAGTCCTTTCTGAGCTCCATTCTTCACAGTTCTGGTTGTTACGATGGAGCAGTGAAGAATCTGGGTCTCCACCTTCAAGTCCAAAAGGGATTAGCAAGATGCTACTGAAGGAGCATTTAATCTACTCTGTTCTTAACTCCAGGGAAAAGAAATCTTTACTCACTCTTCCCATCCATCACTGAAGTATTTGTTATGAGATGTTATCTTTTGGAATGGATTAACAAAGATGCAATTCCAGAGGAAACATTTTTAGTGACTATATCATAATTGTACCACAAAGCCTCACCCACAAAACTCTTGCCACATTTTTAAAAACCATGCAAATATATAACGATATTATTATGATCAGAGAATCAGCTCATCATCTTTATGCATATCTGAAATTAAGTACTTGCTTCTGACCAAAAGAAATGAGTATTCTTAGATCAGTTATCAAAAGAGAATATAATCTTTGTTGTACGTAAATTATAGTGCTTCATCAGAATAAGAAAGGCTCCTTTAATTTGAGCTTATTCCGCTTTTTACAGACACTCTAAACAGTTCCTAAAATTATCATAAGACAAAGATATCCGCCAACGTATACCCATCCATCCATCCATCTCTCAATCTCTCTTTCACAGGATGTACAAAAATAAACATTCACCACCTCTTTGTATTTTGCAGTACAATGCACAGATCCAACTACTTTTGTCAGATATGCCTCTCATGCCATGGGGAACAGACAAAACTAGGTATAAGAATATTTCTTTCTTGGTGAAACCAAAGAACAAACTTGGTTGGAAATATCTCCAATACCTAATGAATAGCTGGTGAGAATAGAGTTCCTTGGCTGGATTTCCTACAACTTCATTTTTTATCAAAGTATAAATACACAGGCTCACTCCCTAGCTGACTTATATATGCTAAGCAGGGTTGGACCAGTTAGAATTGGATGGGAGTCCACCATAAAATCCCAGGGTTGTAGGCTAGACTAGGAAGTTGGGAATAAAAAGCATTCTGGAATAAGATAATGGCAAACCCTCTACACAGAGAAAGCCCAAGAAAACTACAAGGGTATATCTCAATCATCAGTGACTGGGATTCACTCAAAAATGACTTTACATACTTAGTTATAAATCCCTATGACCACCAATTCAACACCAGCTGCAACATCAAATCCTAGTAGGTCAACTTTGAAATTACAGCACAACTTTTGTCAAAGTCTCATCCTTCAACACACACAACCTTAATCTGAATTAACATTTAAAAACCTTTACAGCACTTAGGTCCACAAGGGGGACTTGGAATAGGTGACCAATATTTAATACAAAAATTATGATTTCTAATACTATAAACACACACATAAAATTACTACACTACTATGATTGTTTTTGGGGTTTTATTGCTGTTGTGAGCTGCCCAGAGTTGTTTTCTGAGATGGATGACCATACAACTCTTTTAAATGAATTATGCCATTCTCATCAACAAGGTTGTGATGATGGTTCCGGACACTCAGCTGGGGAAAAACCAGCATGTTATTCAAATTCTATGAGAAAAAGAACACCTTAGGTTTGCCTGGAGTTTAACCATTGCACAGAAGCAGACTATGATGAATGGGACAAGATGTGGCTAAGAAAAATGGAGAAGAGATCACAGACAAAGACAAAGAAAGTAGAATTTGAGGGAAGGACAGGTTGAGAAAGAGAGCTCAGGAAGAAGGCAGAAGGAAAAGGCACCCAGAGAAAAAGCAGAATCAGAGTAAATGGATTGGCGCGCGCGCGTGTGTGTGTAAAATAAAGGAGAAGAGGACTTCAAACTGTAGGAAGAGAGGACAAAAGTGTGAATAAGGCTAAGAAATGCTCACACATTTAAAAGGGTATAATATACTAGAAATTTGGGAAACAGGTTTCAATGACCTTCCCCTTATTCAGAGATACAGGGATGAGGGGAGGGGAGGGGGCTTGCCAGTAAGATTGTGCATATTAACTAAGCAAGTATATCAACTCTGAAAGGTGCCCGTTGTTTATCTGTGTTGACTGAAGCATCCATTTGGAAACCTCTGCAGAGAAGCCTACCTTTCTTATTTTCTTTATGTGTTTGTAAAACTTATTATACCGCTCCGTACCAAAGGCTCTTAATCTTCACCTGGGAGCTTTGATTAACATTTCATTAGCTAAATTCCATATGTACATTTCTGTCGCTACAATACAAACAAAGCGCATCAGGCAATTTTATGAGAAATGGCAGATTATGACCTAGTTCAGACTTAACAGGAAACCATGATTTTTCCCGTTAAGGAGCCCCAGTGGAACTTAAGGTTGGTTTTCCTCTCCTTTCAAGGAAGAACTGGAAGTGTCTGCTTCCAAATCTAAACTAACCAGTTACAACATGTATTCTACAGTCTAGTTCTTTCTGGCTTGTTCTTGCTAACATTGTTTTAAAAAAGTTCCCCCATGTGTGCACATGATAAGCTAGTTTCTCAGAATCCTGGTTTAATCAGAAACAGTGTATAGCTCAGTCCTTCCTACATTTCCACCAGCAGGAGCAATAAACTTTTTTTTTTTTTTTGCATTTTTTCCATGCATATATGAAGTCCATGATTTTTACACCATCTATGAAGTTCTGTCTTAACCTGTATTTTGGCATCTCAAAATGATAGCTGAGGTTATTTTTGCATGCTTGTATATTGCTTGTTCTTCAGATGGCTTATTTCCCAACCACAACTGTATCTAGACCTAAAATGCACAGCATTAAAAACAGTCTCCTAGGATTGCTAACATTTCTGTGGTGGATCCACTCTCCTCGCAGAAATGCCATAGAAATAATGCATACACCTTTCACAATTCAGAATTAAGAAACTGCCTGACAGATTGCCTGCAATTCCCACAAGACATCTAAGCCAGCTAGAGCTACCTAAATGCTTTCCTAAATCCAGCAAAACAGGCTCTGAGCAGACAGTAATATTTCAACGCCTGTAATAGGTACCAAGTGGGAAGGAAACTGAACGCTGCCCCTGAACTGGAGACAATGCCAAGAAGAAAGCAAGTCGCCGCACAGGTTGGCTGTGATTTCAGTAGACCTGACATTGAGGACCAGACAAAGAGAGCCTCACTTTAAGACATCTTTTTCAAAATCAGCTCTCCATCAACTGACATGAAGGGTTAGAAAGAAGAAAATCAAGCTTCTCACAACTTAATCCACCACCTTCTTTCCAGAGAGACAAGGCTACCTCTGAGAAAAAACAGAAGCTTCCTAAGCCGAGACAGCCCCCACTCTTTCTCTTCTTTAGGACAGACACAGACATACTGTATGCAGCAAAAGAAAAGAGGAAGTAAGCTCAAATAGATGTCTCAGTTGATGGAACGCCTGTCCAACCTTAGCTGGGCTTGGAAAGTTAGCCAAATTGGAGCTGGTTAATACTTGGATAGGAGACCATCGAAGAATACCAGAGCTATTGGCCAAATAGTAACTCCAAAGAACATTCCAGAAGGTGACAGTGGCAAGCCACTGCTGTACTGGTGCCAAGGAAATTATACAGGTAAGTCTACATAATTACCAGGAATCAAGGTCAACTAGGTGTCTTCAGTTCATCTTTACTGTAATCGGGGGAAGCAGAGTGACTAAACCACTTCATGCTTTAGGTACAGAAGGCTTTTCTTTTTATTTATTTCATATTCCCCCTCAAACACAAGCAAAACCCAAAACTTCACTTCACGCCATAACCCAAATAAGAAAAATGGGGAGATAAAGGTTCTCATCAAACTCATTTCCTATTCTACTCATTTTCCTACTTGCAAGGAAGGATTACAGCAACCACGTCCAGAGGAGAACATCTGTTGCATGTGTAGATTAAGCTTTTGTCAATACAACTAAGCAGTGCTTGCAGCCTCCCAATTTGTTACGATGCTCCTACATTGACAACAGCTCCATAGTTTTGCTTGTGGCTTGCCAAGAAGCTGATACACTCTTACATTATCCCAGTTTCAAGCAATCAACAAAAACAGAAGATTCTTCAAGGCATTTTTTTCAAGCTTGAAATACAACCTTGATTGTGCATTTTGACACAATTACGTGTTTTATTTATGTATTGTTGTTACTATTATTGCATAACACTAATTTAGGGTATTATTCCCATTTTGCCAGTTAGAACCTAGCAATTTTTCCAAGGAACATATTTAGTTCACCAAAACTAGTTTGCCATTTTATTGGAAACCATCTGTGCAAAGCAGAACTGGACAATGGTGTATTGAATTAAGGCAGAGGTTCCCAACTGTTATGGGACCATGATTCCCTAAAATGATAAATTAATTTGGCTTCACACAATGCATTATGTACTCCTTCCTTCCACTTGCTATTGTCCGCAAATATTTTCTGCTCCCTGCCTACCTTCTAACCCTTCCAGAACTCAGAAATGTACAAACCCCTTCCAAAATTTGTTTACATCTCCCACTGGGTCATGATCCAATTTGAGAGCCCCTAGATTTAAGGGACTTTTAATCTGGAGTAGCTGGTGGACTACTTAGGGAAATTTCAAGTATTCTCAGAGCACAACCACTGTCTTCTCCAATGAAAAACAGAGAGAGGAAGTTAGGAGTTTCTTTGTTTTTGGAGTGGAGGCTGGAGACCTTCAGCAAAGCAGATCTCTTAAGAAAACAGATTTCAGGCGACCTAGGAATTCAGCCTCAAGGTTTAGAAACTCAGGAGAAGTGGTATGAGCAAAATAAACTTGGCAGGAAAGGTTTAGTTGAGTGAGGGATATTCTAATTCTTTTAAATGGTGACTCGCTCAATTTGGAGTAATTTTATATCTGCTCCAACTTTCTCACTTTCTCTTCCTCTTTGTTTACTCAGTTTGTTTACAGATTACGGAAGGCTAGCTTTGGAATGCAGATTTCGGCCTCCTGCAACTTGTTGCTGTTACATCACATTGCTTTTATTAAAATCAGTCTTTTTCTTGGTCACTCCAGTGTTGGTTGGTAATCTAGAACCACACAACTCCAAAACTTTTTGGGTCTGGTAATCCTGGTTAATAGGGAAGACCTGGAGCCGTGTATTTACAAGTTTATGCTGGGGAAGGGGCTGGGGTTCCTAGCTAACCCATCCAAATTCCAGATGAGGAAGGCATCTCCCTGTTCAAAAGCAAGTAGTAGCAGTGTGAGTACCTGCTGAGAACCACACCCAAACACCCAGAGAAGGGAGGGTTCTGGCAGGCTGGTGTAGTATGGGTGTTGGTGACAGCCCTGTGCCACACCTGGCTTGCTACAAGTCTGCACAGAAGTGTCTAATATTCTCCATCAACTACTCAAGGCTTCTTTGGCAAGCCAAGGTTTGCTCTTAAGGAATGGATCTTACTTCTTAACAGTCAGGAAATGAATGGCTAAGTCAGGTTTGCAAAAAGCAAGGGAGCTTAACTGAAGAGTATGCAAGAGACTACCCCACAATCTGGGATAACTATTACCACTGGAAATGCTTAGCACTGGGTTACAAGAATCAAAATAATGTAGCTTCGGGTAGAGGACAAGATGAGGAAAAGCACAAGGGCCAGACCTTGAAATCCTACATTTCCCACCCACCCCCAAGAAATCACACACACAAACACAAATACCCTTGAGTTCTGTGAAAGCATATACCTGGGTTTTTATGAGTCTCATGTTTGTTATTCTAATGGTAGGGTCATTTTAATCTTGGTGCTAATGTCTGGAAGCCCCTGTTGATTACAGTGGTATCCAAAACAAACATCATTTCAAGAAAACTCAGGCTTCTTCACTCTATACTTTTAGATAACTTGCAAAACCATCTTTATTTGCCCATATCTTCTGCTCGTTCACGCTTTCTCTTAGCCTGCTTGTATCATTCTCCTATTTTGACACCAGCATTTACTAATTTTGTATAGGTTTTAAGATTCATCACTAGTTGTTGGCTCTAACCATATCCCCTGTTGAGAAGGTACACAGACATTTTTACTACACTTCTCAAAAATGCAGTTGTGAACAGTTCAGCCCTTGGGATTATTCGGAAAAATATCAAAGTTCTCCTGGGCATTGGGACATGTGGAGAGAAACTCTGTGCAAAAGGGCCCACCAGGCTGTCTTCTTCCGTGTCCCTGGAAGAAAGTGATCTCTAAAGCAGTTTCAGAAAGCATTCGCATTTCTCAGTGCACTCTCTGCTATCACTGAAACCCCCTGCTTTCTCCCCTTCTCTTACAACTGACATTTACATAGCAGCCACTCAGCTTCTGCAACTACGAAAAGCAGCAACTCAGTTATTGCAAAGAAGAATGGCCTTCCTAGAGTTTTCTTTGCAATCTTGGCCAGTCAGCCGAAGGCTCAGTTACACAACAGACTTATTAGTGGCAGGATATGATCATGCTGCCTTCTGGTCAACTTCGCCCTATGGCTGGGGGGTGGGTCACATTATGTTCAGGTAGTGCCATGATTGGACTTGCTTTTTGGAAGTCGGCCTACTGGACGTGGTCTAGCAGCACTAAGCCAAAAGCTGATACAGCAGGATTAAATTGCCATTGCTGCGCGCAGAAATGTCTTGCCAAAGACCCACGCCACACTCAAACTCAGAATGAGATGACTAAATACTTCAGTGGCCACAGGCTGGATCAGTCATGGGTATATAAATCCAGGGTTCTAGCAGGGTGATTCAACAACCAGCAAGCTTCAGCTAACAAGGACTAGCTCTACTTCATAGACTGTAGCTTCTAGCTGACCTTGGCTGATCCCTCCCCCAAACTAAGCAGATCAGACCTGATTAGTATTTCGATGGGAGGCCATCAGAAAATCCCAAAGCTTAGGTAGATTAGGAAGTCAAAAAAAAAAAAAATCCCAGAAGAAGATAACAATCCATTTCTGTAGTGTGACCAAGAAAGCTGCAGGGACATGATTTGATTGAAAGCTAATTCAATGGCTTGAATGGTTATACTTTCAATACCTGAGCCAAACATTTCATCACATACCTTCTGACACTTTCATTACCAATGATTAAAGTTTAAAAATGTCACAAGCTTTGATTTGATGTCACTGCAAAGTTCTTTCAACGCATATCCGATTGGTGGTCTCTACTCCTGTACCATCTCTGGCATTGATATCCTAGTTAAACTAAACACAGTTCCATGTTGCCCTTAAAGTGGGGAACTGCAATTTAATGTCAACTGACTCAACAGAATCAAACCATAGTTTTAATTCTGATTAGGAAACAGCTTTTAAACCATGATCCATATTTCAGTTCTAACAACTATAGTTTAAAAAACAAACTCAGACAGAAGAACATCTAAAATCATGGCCTGCTTATTCCTAGCTTAATTACAAGTGTTAGGCTTATATTAATTATAGACCTAAAGAAATAAATGTACTTCAAGCTCTGAGATAAAGCTTTTGACCAGAAAGGAAGCTAACCAAGTGCCTACTCCAGACTGTGGGCAGTTGACCTACATTAGAAGAACCTTAGAAGACGAGGGCTGCCTTGATGGGCTTCCTACATGACTCCGGTGGCCACCTTGTGCTACAGAATGCTCAAATATGGAAATTCATCATTGCAGCAATTTACATCACATGTGTGACAATATCATTCTACAAAAGGTGGTGATGCAAAGGATGTGTTATTTACCTAATAAGGTTATTGAGATCCAAATGTTTCAGCCCTCAAATACCATCCTAAAATTTGTTCATTCATACATGACACTCTTACTAGAATTTAAAGGACAACCATCTCTTGGAAAAAAGGGCACTTGGAGACTTGTGATAATAAATGTTTTAGACTTTAAGGTGTCCCCAGGACTCTTGGTGAGTGCCAACTTCTATTAGAATTGAAAACTTTGGTCATGTGCTACAAACACTCAATTAATAAGCACATTAACATATGAATGAGACAATTCCAACTAAGATTAAAAAAAAACAAAAACTAGTCACCTAAAATGACTTTTCAAACATACTTGAAAAGGTGAACCATATTTTAAGAACCGTGGAAATATGTCTGGGACCTAGTAAACTTGAATGATACTAGGGATCATATGTTAGAAGCCAAAACTTTCCTGGATTATAGAACTTGACAGTTGCAAAATAATTCAGAATAGCTCCAATTTGAACAAAATAAAGGGGTAACCAGTTAAACTTGAAGATTGCTAGAAAAATTATGGTTTCCCACTACTTACATAGTTTAGCATAGTTTTCCAGGCTCAAATGATGTACTAAAACATGAACCATGATTCACAAAACAAAGAAGTGTGATTCCCCTGCCATGCTAGCCAAAATCCAACAAACCACATTATGACTTGGTGCAGGAGTGCAAATGTGCAGTCTACTGGCGATATATGACTCACCAGCATCTTTTTTTTTTTTTTGGTGACCTACAGTTGTTCCAGAGTCAGTGAGATCAAAACCAGTGGCTTTTTCTTCAATTTGGAAAGAGATTTAAAGGCTAAAATGGTGATCTGGGAAGGGCTTGGGGACAGATGGGTGCTTAGGCCTTACAGGACCATCTTATTAGTTACAAAGCCTGAAGGTTCTCAAACACTGGGATTCTGGTCTTGTCTACTTCCAGAGGGAAGCCCTTAAACTGATCCAAGTTCTCTACCTCTAGCTTAGTGTACTATTAGCCCAGCCCTATTGGAAACAAATATGAAACCTGCATAAGATATTAGCTCCTTGATCCAGAGTAGTTCTACTAATGCAATTTCTCTTCGCTCCTCATACGGACACCTTGAGGTGGGGCTGAGATCTAAGTAGAGTAAATTTAGAGAAGATACTAAAGCAAGAACAAGTAAAAAGCAGCAACAATTCTGAGTGGAAACATGTGCAAGACTATTTTATTACTTAAGATTCTCAGCTAACCTTGCTTAGAAAAATACCAAGAGAAGCCATAGAAACAATTAAGCTTTTCCATCAGTAGACAGTTCCATACTTCTGGATTAGCATACCACAGTATAAGTATTTATTTTTATTCAGATATTTACTTCCTAGCAAGTGAGCTGTGCTTAATTTCACTCAATTATAACGCATCCTTTATTGCCAAGGCAGCAACAGCATTGTTCCAAAGCATTATTTCACAGATGATACAGCTAATTATGAATATTAATCTTTTTTTCACACCGTCCTTGGTCTTGTCCAAAGTTTAGGGGGCCACAAATACTGTCAGACCTTGAACTGTCCTCCCAAATTTCTTCAACAACTTCTATTTTTCTACAAGAAAAGCAAACCCATCTTTTATTCCAAACCATTTGAAAAAAGTTGTCTTTGATTTAGAGAGAAATCCAGATTTGGATACCGAAGTATAAATCCTACAGAGTTTTCAAAACACTGAGAACATCCAAGTCAGCTTTTACATTTCAAGTGACTAGATGATCTATAACACAATTAGGCTGAAAGTCAGCACTCTAAAGCTTTATTAGTGGCAGAAGATCACACAGAAAACTTTTTGAAAGCTACCTCTTGAAAATGTATTAATTACTCTCAATATACATACATACATATATATTACATACACACACACACACAATTTCTTTTGCAGGCAATCAAGTCTTCAACTTCTGTTGGCTTCTTTAATATTACTATTAGGCCTTTTCAAGAGAAGTGCATTTTGCAAAGCTGCTTTAAAAAGTAGTTACTAGAACTACCCTTTCTCTTATTAACCTTCACAGTCCAAAAATGTGGTCAAAGACAGCATCAACCAAGTGCACTGAACCACCCACATGTTCCATTGCAAGATCTTGCTTTCAATGTGCCTTTTGTCTGACAGCTGGTGTTGCAACATCCTCAAGCTAAACAGAAAAAGGTCATCCCTGGTCTCCTGGCATTCGTAAACCTGAATCAGGCCCTGCCAAAGGAAAATTGATGTTGAAGGAAATTTGCCTTGATCAAAAGAGATGGGTGGGGGAAGAGAGAGAGAAGTTGAAGCAAGAACCAGCATTGCAGGATGAATCTCAAATTGCAGGACAACAGTCCTGCCAGAAGTTTGCAACTAGACTCCTCTTGCAAGTGTTTTCCTTAGTTATATGTAGTTATATGAACACGAAGATTCGAAGTTTGAAATCTCTGTTCTTCTAGCCACTCATACAAGTCTAAGACTTGCTGGTCCAGATTTGGGGTCCTTAAAAAGCCACCTGTCACACAAATTTATGATAACCATGTGTAGCTTTTTCCAAAAAGGGAAAGCCTGCACTTCCATCATGCAAACAGTACAACATTTTTCTTCCTTAAGATAATGAACTTTTGAAACCAGTCACCTGCCCAGTTGCCTCTTTGTGTGGTCTGCTGGTGGAACCACTTGCTCCACTGGATACTCCCGGGCATTCCGCACTCAGAAGACCTCCATAAATATTTACAAGCCTGCATTAGCTTCCAGCAGTCCCTAAGCCAAGCTTTTAAGATCTGACTTCTGCTTAATTTATTATACCCACTGCTTTAGTTCCAGGGCAGGCCACAATATTGCTTTTATCTCGTTAGGCTCATTCTGTGAGAAAATACAGTATCTTACAGATGCACAAAGGCCAAGAAAGTGTAATCTAATCCAGCAAGTGAGTGGCTGGGCTCCCACTTGAACCTTGGTCTGACTCTGACCCTTTTAGAGGCTGCACCCAACTGGGCCCCCCATTCTTCCAATAATCTTCTCTTGCAACCCCCTCCCCTAATGCTAGCATATAATCATTCCATCTTTGCTGAGGCTCCTCCATCATTAACCTTTCCAGTTTCTAAAGCCAAGACCCCATATTGGAGGTCCAGCATTCCTCCAAAATCTCCCCCCCCCCATTACTGCCCCCTTATCAAGGCAGAGTTGCGACTCAAAGCCTTTTGCCCTTTCAAAGGGTCTCAGTCCCACTTGCTTGCCGAGAGGCATCCAGTTCCTATTCACGGTTTCTAAAAAGCCATTTCATCTTAGAAAGAAAAGCCCAGCCCATTTGCAGGCATTCAATCCTATTCCTGCTCTCTTACTGTCTCTTGGAAACCTTTCAGAGGGCATTTGTTCAACCTGCCAAGTTAAATCCTTCACTCTCATGTCAAAGTGTGCGGGGGGGGGGGGGGGGCGGGAGGGAGGGAGAGATCACTCAGAACACCCAGTGTCACATCTGAGCTGTTCACACAGTTCTTCTGGCCCCAGAACCTCCTCGAAAGATCAGATTAGTAATTCAAGCTTCATGTGTATATAGGAGACATATGCGTATACAAAACACACACACACACACACACACACACACATGGGAGCGTAGAACAAACAACTCCCAGTGACGGCAGGGCATCTGAGACTTCAAAACCTGGCTCCTGGCTCAATTCCCTGGGTGACTGAAGGGCCAGTGACCAAGTCAAACGTCCTACTGTGTGGGCCAGGCTGATTTTCAGCCTCCCCGTTCCCCCCCCCCCCCAAAGTTTCTTAGGCAAATGTTTAATTATGCTTCTAATTAAAGAGGAAGGGGAGGTCCTTGGGCTTATTTTGGAAAAAGTTCGTTCTGGGAAGGGAAGCCTTATTCACATGTGCCTCCAGCAGACACACACCTCCGAAAGTTTGCAGGGCAGAGAAAAGGAACATCTTGGGGTTGGTTTGCTTTCCCCTTTTCTTCTAAATCAGCCTAGGAGGCTTTCTCTGTGTAAGGTCAAGACAGGAACTCAAAGGCCAGGCGGGCTCCGAATTTAACTGCTTGCACTGCAAGCGTCTTTCAAGCGCTCTTCGGCTTTTTTATTTAACTTGCGAGCATTCCAGCCAGAGGGACCCCCCCCCCCCCAATTTTACGAAGGCAGGCTCCCCCCCTTTCCCTCCGCTCCCCCCTCTCGGCTTCCTGGACAGATGTACGAAGGGAGGGGGAGCTCTTCCAAGCTCCCCCTTCCTGCCTCGCTAGCGAGGCCTCCAGTCCCAACTGGCGAGCAGAAGGCGTCCTCCCCTCGGTCCGACTTCCCAGCGCCTGCACCCGCCGCTCTGCCTGCTCGCCTTCCCCGCCGCGTGCATCCCCACTCTCGGGCGCAAACTCTCCTCCGGATCGACCGATTCGGCTCCGGGGCTCGGGAAAATCGGGAAGGCATCGCCTTTGGGGAAGCGCTTGGCAAAAGTGTAAAGCCGGTCAGGAGACAGGAGAAGGGGGGAGCGCCAGGAAGAACGAGGGAAAACACGCACACACACTCACGCCAGCCAAGCAGAAGCTCCCCGGATTTATTTTTAAACCTCCTTTGTTATTATGGTACAACCTAGTTGCTCCGGTGTGCCCCCCCCCCCGCTTCCTTGCCAAGGCAACATTGTTTCGGCTCCTCAAACTTCAGACACACAAAAAACACCTTTTGCTGATCAGTCACATTACGCAGATCTCGATCTCTCCCCCCCGTTGTTTTTTTTTTTGCACGCCTCCCCCCCCCCCGTTCGGATTTTATAGGGGAAAATAGAACACCTGGCTCTTCCAGCGCTCTTCTCTCCTTGCCGTCGCAGAAAAATCAAGTTATTAATCTCACAGGCCAATTAATTAAGCGCATCCCCCTTCCCCCTCCCCCCGGGAGCTCCCGGGGTCCCCCCCCCCCGCCCGACGACACCGAAAGGCACCCCGGCCCCTTTAAGAAGTCTTCACACTCTTCTCCTGGCTGGCACTCGCTCGAGCCCCCGTTTTGCAAGCTCGCCACCAGCCATTCCTCGCCAGCTCCATCCTCCGCCGGCCCGCTCGCTCCTCTCCGCTCCCTTGACTTCCATTGTTTCTCCAGCCCCGGCCGGAGGCCCCCAGCGGAAGGAGCCGGGCACGGGCTGCGAGCGAGGCGCAAACTTACCTACGGCTCGGGGACGGAGCGGGGGAAGGAAACGAGCTCGACTCGCCAGCGGGGAAAACGCATACGGAAGCAGGCAGGCAAGGCAAGGCAACCATCAGAAGGAGGGTGATCATCGAAATAAATCAAAATCAAAATAGTCCCTCTCCCTGCGGATTGCAGGTCGCGGTCCGGCGGCTTTGGAAGGTGAAGTTTGCGTGTGTGTGTGAGTGTGCGTGTCTTCCAATCGCTCTTATTGCGTGCTTTTCCAGGAAAAAAAATGAAAACAAAAAATCAACCCCAGCCCTCTCCCAGACAGGGAAAAGGAGCACAGTGTTAGTAGAAGAATAAGTGAATCAACTCGCAGAGAGCACAGCAAGTTGAAGTGTCAAATTACATTGGCTATTTTATTACCAAAGGGCCCCGCTTCTGGCTGTTGGCAAAATCTGTCCCAGATTCCTATCTGAAAGGGAGCTCGAAAGACGCCTTCCGCTCGCTCGCTCGCTCCCTCCCCCTCCCCGCGCCCCCCTTCGCTTCCACTCCACCTTCTGACCACCGAAAGTTGCAATCTTGAAAAGCCAAGTTGAACAACGCAAATAATTGTCTTTCGATCCCTTCCCCCTCCCCCCGCCCGCATCAAAGGGAAGAACTTCCTGTCTGGAGGAACCAGCCGAGCGCAACCGGGCCCGCTTATTGATAAAAATTAACCGGGGAGGGAGGAGGGATCCCCACCCCACGAAGCCTTTGGCACTTTCTCCTCCGCCGTTCTCTGCAGGGGGGAACCCCCCCCTTTACACACACTCACGGGTCGCTCGCGTGCAAAACAGCTGCATTTGGAAAGTCAGCGCTGTCTTCCCTTTGCACGCTTATTGTTTGGCTCGCGCTCCGGTTCCCTCGCCTGGAATGGAATTCGGAGTAGCGCGCAGCGCCCCGGGAAGGGGTTTGGAGACGGGCCTTCGGAACGGGACCGGTCGCCCTGCCCGGTCCCTCGCGCCTGCTCTCGGGCGCAGCCGGCTCCGGCTTCCTCTGCCGGCCGCGCAAACCAGATCCCGCTGACTGAGAGACGAGCCTCTCCCCACCCCGCGATTCAGAGCGGGTTTGCTCCCAGGTAAGCGGTGCAGCCCGCAATCCTCTACCTGTTTGGAGAAGCGGCTTACTTCGGATTAAAGCCGGTACCATTGGAGCTTATTAAAGAGTGCAGAGACGAAATCAAAAGCGTGCTGGAAGAAAAGCTTTGTCTTATATTAGTTTTGTCTTTATTTTTATTAGCTTTGTCTTTATTCTTTTACGCCAGGCACGGAAGAGAGCTCTCCGGCCCGCTGGGCACCCGAGTCCGAAAGCTGCCCGAGGGGGAGCCCCAATCCTGCGTAACGCCGGAGACTTTCTCAAAAGGAGGACGGGCCAAAAGTGGAGGGAGGGGCTCCTGCTTTGACGGAGGAGGGGCGGCGGGCGTGGCTTTAAACCGCCCACCTCCGCCGGGGAGACCGCTTCTCCGTTTTCATTGAACGGCTGTTTTTTTTTTTTTAAAGGCTTCTTCATTTCCCACCCACCCTCTAATCGAAGGGAGCGATTGCAGCCTCCCCTCCTTTTCCTCCGCCTTCCTACGAGCCTTCCTCGGCGGCGGCGCGCAGCGTCCGGCCTTCCTCCTTCTTGCCCGGGTCGCGCGGCTGGCTTGAGAGCCAGAAGTCGGTCAATCTCGAGATTGCGCTGCTCATCCCGAGTACAGGATCCTGTCGGGCAAAGGTGGGGTGGGGGGCGGAGGGGGAGAGGGAGAGAAGGGAGCCCAAAAATCTCAAGATGAACGAACGAGATCTGCGGAAGAGGCTCCGATTTGAAAATGTCAGGGCTCCAAAAAAGAAAGAAAAGGAAAGGCAATACGGGGCGCCTCCAAATGCTTCTCCCCCTCCTTCCCTCCCTCCCAAATGTTTCCAGGCCAATCGCTATCATTGTAGCGTGAACGGAGAAAGCAACGCGCTCAGCCCCTCGGTTGCGAAGGGGGCCGGATTACGATATTCAATTTCAACCCAATTCCAGCGCTTCTCCGCCTTCCTCGTTTTGTGGGAGGGAAGGAGGGAGGGAGACAGCAGTCGATTTTCCATCTTAAAAAAAGAAAGAAGAAAAAGGCGGGGGAGGCAGGGAAAACCTTCCCGGGTCTGCCGGCGAGGCGCCCGTCTTCGGCAGCGAAATCTCCCCGGGCGCAAAGGCTTGCTAGCGAGGGCGCCCGCCCACTTGCGCGAGAGGAACCTCTCTGCATTCTGCTTCTCGGTTTCCCAGCAAAGGCGCTCCGCCCCCATCAGGCGGCAGACCCCCGGCACCCCAAGGGGCACAGGTTGGGGCTCTTCGAGCGCCTGGGCGAAAAGATCCGGGGAAGCAACGTGACGCCTCGGGTTGGCTCGGAGGTGTCCAAAAGCCCCCAGCGGGGTTTGTATCCCGTTCCCACCCACCCATCTCCGGCCAGAAAATTGACCCTTGGGCAGCCCTGCGCAGCGGTTTCTTGCTCGCTGAAACCGAGGGGCGGGGGGGGGGGTAGTAGAGAAGAGAACCTTGACATGCTGGTTACATTTCACAAGCTGCTTTCCAACCCAGCCGCTCCCCCCGCGGTCCAGCAGAAGCCCCCCTGAATATGCGTTTCGCTCTCGATGCTTGAGAAATCGGACTTGGAAGTTAACTCAGGTTTATTCCGGAGAAGAAGGCGACGCAGGACGATGGCTACTTGAGATTAAAGCCTACTGGCCGGGCAAAGATACGTGAGGTACTGTTGTGAGGGTTCCCGCTCTTACCCCTTGGCACTGGAGGCCGGCTCGTTTCAGGGGTCCAGGGAGCCCACATCCTGCACGTCCAAGAGCCGCTCTTGAGTCTCAGCCTCCCCTTCCTTTTCTGACAATGCAGGTTTCTCTGAAAAGCCAGAGGAAAGTCAGCCGGGAGGGCGCAGGTATAAGGCCGCTGGAGCCCGGTTCGCGACCGGCACCGTAGACACCGTGTCTGGCGGTCAAAACATTCACTAACTGGTTTTACTCACGAGACGGCCTGGGGCTCACGAGACTTAACCATAATTAAACCTGCAAAGATTGTGTTAAGAAGGACCCCGCCCGTGATTCGGGGCCACATCCAAGAAGGCAGGGATGAGCCTGTTCCAGCGCGCAAAGTTTCTAAGAATCGCCTCTTTCTGCAAGGATCGCAAAGAAGACCGACCGGTCAATCCCCAGAAGTGAATCACGCAATACTTATGTTTAATGCATAAGCACCATCCTTATGTGACCCTCACGGTCCTACCCCGTTCCCACGCTTTTGTATCTCAAACGAATTTCTCCGCCGTCGCCCAGCATCCTGGGGAACTCCTCAGGACTCGATGTGCAAGCCGCCGTGCCTGGAGGTGGCTACGGTCTCGCGATTAGGCCTAGGAGAGGGTGCCAGAGCTCCGTTCGGAACCGCAAGCGCCCCCTTCTCCTCGGAAAGCTAGCGTGGAGAGATCTTGCTGGGCGCCGCGGCTCCGCTCCAGGTGTCGGCACGCTCCGGCTTCCGCGTTTTGCAGCCGGCCTCCGTGTCAGATGGAGAGCTGAATAACAAAGGCAAGTTTGCGAGCAGCCGCAGCAGCAGCAGCGTTGGCTGAGTGACGTCAGGGAACAATGCCCGTGCCAACAGCTTTCCCTCTTCCACATGCGCGCACAACGCGCTCGCGCATAACGCTGCGGCTTCTGCTGGGGCGCCGGAGCCGGACTCTGCTCTCGGACGTTCAGTTCCTTAAAGGGACACTCACCTTTTAGGCCACTCGGGGCTATCAAAAAAAAAAAAGGGGGGGGGGATTTGATGCAGCCTTTCCTTGCTTTTCGTTAGTAGCTGAGCGAATGGCTTCGCTGAAAAGGCAAGCTTTTTCTTTGCCCAGCCACCCCTACAAAAATACCACCATTCAACTTGCACGTTGATTCGCTGGCATTGCTGCTTGATCTCTCGGTTGCGAGTGAAGGCCGCTTCAGGTGCTCCGCGAATAAAAGCTTGCAGTGGGACTGCAGTGGAAACGAGTGAAGCCCCCCTAAAGGTGCAACTCCCTCTCTCCCTGTTTGTAGCGAGCCCCCAGTTGGATGGACGGACTCGAGGAAATCCCAGGGTGGTGGACTAGATTGGGAACGGAAAAACAACAACAGGAGCAACAAAACATCTGTGCCGTTGCCAAAAAGTGTAGGGTTGTATCCATGAAGTCACCAGGAGCCAATTCCACCAGAAAGAGATTTAACCTGACCGAATAACTTGATGCGAACTGCCACACACCAAGATGATGTGTGTGTTCAGCACTAAGCCCCACTGGGTCCCAGGTATGTGTCATTGAACCTTAGAACCCGAAAAAAGCTGTTACAAATAATATGCAAATAAATATGCAAATTACCACCACCATTATGGCTTATCAATTCACATCAGCTTCTTACAACAGGAACAAAGTCCCACTTTAATTTCAAAATCATTTCACATTAAAAACATGTAACAGGATACCTGAGACACACGCACCCCCCCTAGACTTCCAGCACACTCAGTGCAACCATTAATGTCCTCTACAAAAAAGACACAGAGCTGAGTTAAAGCTTTTGCCAAATCCCACTTCCTTCTCAATGCTTCTTCACAAGCTACCAGAACAGGGTTGCATAGACTGTGGTTAAGTTAATCATCGGTCCTTATGTCATTTTCCCCAGTTGCTTCCTCCCAGGACCATCGCATCTACAACTTCCCAAGTCCTTTGGCGTTGTCACCTCTCCAGCATTCCTTTGTGCTTACAGCTGCCCGCATCTTGAGTGGTCTGAAGTTCACTGAGGAAGCATCAGCAAAATACCTTCTTGGTAATCTCCTCGTGAAAGGGATACAAGCACACCCTATGCCACTTGTGCGTTTTACAGCCAGTCTTGGTTGTGTGCTTCCTCATCCATTACCACCCAGCAGCCTCTTTTACTGTCTTCAAGGGGTGTGCGGTGCTTGGGACTTCATTCCAGAAATATGCTTCAGAGTGTATGGAGGCTTTAACAGTAGTGGTCTGTAAGTCCTTAAACCAAACATATCTTCTCCTAGGATCACACGGCAGTTGCAGAGGCAGCCACACAAACCTGGGAGAAGACACAGCTGCTTTAAGGAGTCCCAGAGAAGTGCAACCATTCAAGATCTCTGGGTGCTCTGAAGCATCTTTTTGGAATTGTCTTTATTCTGCAGCTGTAAGATCTTCTTGCTCCCACTGCTGATTGAGATTGGGCCCTGGCAAGCTCAGAGTTTGCACAACCAGTACAGCAGATGAAGAGCGACACATGGTATTCCTGGTCTCTTGTTCATGACTAGAAATCCACTATCGGTGATGAGCTGTTTTGGAGATGCCTCCATGGCTGATAAAACTGATTCTGCCTCATTCCTCAGACTTTGTTTTCCATCTGCTCTTCAAGCTTCTGACCACTGGGATCTCTGTGACGGAGCTTCTCTATCTCCAGAGTCAGCCTTAATCCCAGTAAAACAAAAACAAAGCATCCTTCCTTACTGCCAGGGCCACCCCATTCTAACTAGCCCCACTGCTGACACGTACCCAGCAGTCCCCTTATAGAGATCCCTTAATGACGTTTTACAATTGAGACATCATCTACAACATGAAAGGTAAAGCCTTCCTCCGGTCAGCCTTGACTCTTGGCAACTTCATGGACATATGAATGTAGTATCCTTGGCAAAATACAGATATGGTTTGCCATTGTCTTCTTTTGGGATGTTCTTCCCTGGTGTCCCATCCAAGTAATATGCAAATCCAACCCTGCTTAGCTGTCCTGGGATCAGCCAAGTTTAGTTGCCACTTGCTGTAAACATGATAAAGCCTCCCTTTAGTTGAATTCTACTCTTAGTACTTAGTACTATGTAAATTCTTGACTTGCCACTTCTTCAGGATGTTCTTCTCACTTTCTAGTCTACTCCAGAGGCTTTGGATTCCCTGGTGGCCTCTCATCCAAGTACTAATCACCCCTGACTCTGCTTAGCTTTTGAGCCCAGCCAAGGTTATGCCACCTGCTGAAGCAACCTATGTAGCACTAGTTTTGATCTTTGGATATCATAGAGCACAACATTCATGGTCCTCTATTCTACCATAAAGTAATAACATCCTTTTGTCCTCTCAACTTCCATCTCCCCTGATGATTTCTGGGATGTTATCTCTCTCTTAATCATTGCAAGAAAGTAGAATGGTGATCCAGAGCTATTGTCATGCTTGCTTGTCACCTTCTGCAGGCATTAAGAGTCCTTCAGACCTGGAGTCAGCCCTCAACTTTTTCTTCTCCCACTAAACCTGGATGGAACCTATCAATTTCTCTGAAAAGCTGAACATTTATGCCCTCACACCAGCTCAGCCACTTTGGGCCAAAGGCTGATACACTAAAAGCATAGCATAAAATGTGGAGATATAATCCATTATGTCGATTTTAAGGGTGAAACTATTAATTCTGTTTCTGCAGAGGAGGAAATAGGTAACCTTCTGACTATCTTTGCTTAAATGAGCTTACTCAGAAGATCTATGGCCAAAAGTGTGAATTCAGTTGTATCAATTATTGATTATACTGATTCTCTTTTATGTATCCTAGGGAGAAAAATAAACCTTACCAAGATACTCTTCCATAACTTATTTAAACACAAATTAACAAAGTGATCTTCAAAAGCAAAAATGGAGACCTGTGGGTAATAAGGAACACATTTCAGAAACTATACTTATCGTGACCCTTATTGTTGAAAGCTACCGCTTTTAAGAGCATCTCATATCCTCATCATATCCATTCTGTTAAGCCACTCTTTCTTCCATTTTACAGATGGAAAACCGAGGCTTCAGCAAAATAGGCAGTAGGGCCTATTAGGCAAAATAAGGCTTCACGCTGGACAGATAAGGCTAGAGGAAAATTCCTACTGCAAAGGCTTTATCAACGATCATGGTCACAGGTCACTTTTCTTGCCGATCGATGGGCCAACTGATGCAGTGGTGCGCCTATTTTTTGTCTACCGTAAGGAATGTGCAGATAAAGGGGTCACTTGCTATCAATGGCAGATAGTAATTAGTTTCTCTGATTTAACTGGTTTTCTATGGAAAATACAAATAGTATAGTGTGCTGTATTAGCATTTCCAAAAACATTTGTGCAACCCTAACTTAGCAACACATTCTGGTCTGAGAACAAAGCTGATATTGGAGGCACACACTTTGCACTCCCTTCTCCCTATTTTACACCCGTGAAGCACTTTGTTAACCAGCTTGGCAAAAGAAGCATACTTCCTCAATAGTCATAAAGTCATCTTCAAGTTTAAGTTGGATTGCTGGGGATTTCACATGGATACATCCATGCAGTTTTGTAAGTATGCTACAGAAATTGTTCCTCGTCTTCTTCTAGCATCTTTTTTTGATTCCCAGACTAGCAGAGAGCCCAAAGACTTCTCAGGTGATCCGTCATTCCCAAACAAACAAGCTTAGTTTTCTAGATCAGCTGCCTCTTGTTGAACCTCCTCAAGACTGGGCAACCTCTAAAGATACAAATATACGTAACAGCTTTTCTGAAGTAATTGTAACGTTGAACAATTCTTGGGTTCTCTATTATGTTTCTAATATGACCTAGCAAAACTATTAATGTATTAAATTTATAAGGCTGCCCACCTTCTCAAGAACTCTGGGTAGCATACAATAACAAAATCATTACTAAAAAGATACAAGTAGTTTATGTATTGGGTTCCACAGATATTGAGGCAAGGTTGGTATTTGTGAGCAAACCAACAAACAGGAGATATTTGATGCTTTCTAGCTCCATCCAGTCTGAGCATGTTCTTTGATGGCACTTATGTTAGTGTGTTTATGTCTATTCACACACCACTTAATAATATTAAAAATTGATTTTAAACAGATCAATAAATTTTAAGGAGGTGACATATTTGTATACCTTGTCAGGATTCATAAACGCTACATTAAGCAGAAGTGTTTTTAATTTTCTTTGTAAGTATAGTTCTTAAGAATACGGATGCAGAAAGCTAGCTAGTTGTCACGTCAGTGGCGTAAATAATTTCAGGCAAGTTGTCATCTGCCTTTTTAACCAGCTAACTGATTAACTGATTTAATTTAAATCCATTTGCATGTTAAGGAAAAAATTCAATATAAGCACCCTTTCAAGATGTTTGAGGAAGAGTGAATTAACTTATAATTGAAGAAACTAATTGCTAGAAGTAAATGTTTTCTTATTTATTCCCTTTTGCAGTAAGATTGCAGAACGGTAGTTGCCTCAGAAGTCTCAACCCCATTGATTAAAATGTCTCCTTTTGCTTAGAATTCAGTCCCACATTCATTCATGCTGTAGGTGTGGCACACTTGGCTGGTCCCTTACTCAGGTACAAAGCCATCGTGTAAGAGTCATTCAAGGTCTCCTCTTCACATTCCTGGCTGGAAAGCATTGCTATGCCTTGATTTCAGACCCTGCCCCATGAGCTCATTCTCATGCCATCTGACCCCAGGAGAAAGACTGATATCACATGTGGGCCAAGGGATGAAGCAGGGAAGATCCTGCCCTTGAATGGACAGTGAGATTGCAGGGCAACACGCTAACAGGAAAGAGCTCCCAGACTCCTCCTGATTTTTCATATTAGTTTGAGACTGTCCCATTCTGAAATTCAGCCTTCCCCCTCATCTTATTTCCTCCAAATCCCATAATCCCCAGCCAACACAGCCTCAGGAACCCAGTTGGGAAAACTGCAAGAATAGATGCTCAGCTGACTGGCCCTGTATCTCTCCTGGTTAGCTAGATAGGTGGCAGAATCTGTAACAGCTTACCAGATACTTATAGATAGACCGTGTCTGATTAAGGTTCTCCATCAATGTTCTCAGGAGCCCCAGGAGTGCCAGGGTAATGCTATCACAGCAGCCAGATTTTACAGAAGGACGGTGGTTGCGCTTTCTTTTATTTTTACACTTCATTGCCTTTCCTTTGAGGTGAACATAAGCCCCCATAATTTTACCCAGCAGTCCAGAGATTAAAAAGATGGATACTGTTTAGTCAATGTGAGCTATAAATCACAGCGTCTGTGCCCGTTATTAAAGTGGGGATGAAAAAAAACTAGCCTTCTTTTATAAGTGATGACATGGTGCCCATGCATTCATTTCATTATAATAACACAGATGATGTGCCATTAGCATCTCACCTTAATGGCATATTAATTTGCAATTAATTTTCTTTTCTTATTGAACAATCAGCTTGCTAACGAGTCACAACTTTTCAAGAATAGCTCATCTCTTTCGAAGATTACAACTAAGGTGGGTTCCAAAATCTAAATGGGGTGGGGAGTTGTTTTTTTAAAGAATGCATTAACTCATATCAGACATAGTATTTTTTTTAAAAAAGCCTTAAGATATAAAGTAGGTTATTTTAATGGCAACATGGTCATCAGGCCTCACTGTGTGCTCTTCCCTGGAAGTCAAATGCCAAAATTTAGTCATGATTGCAATGAAGAATATCCTTAATCAGGAAGAGTCTTCAGAACAACATGAGAAGTACATTCATGTCTTCCGAGGTTCTGTTTCCAACTAAGAAGCAAATAGATGTTTCTAAGCACAAGAGCAGCACGACACAGATGGCCCTTTTCAATAGCTTCTCTCCAGCATCCAACATTCAAGAATGTAGCATCTTAGCTAGGATCAAACCAACAATATTGTGACTAAGCATGATGTTCACTTGCTGTCTGTGTACAGAGAGGTTCTGTTGAGTAGCTTGATTAAGAGCTAGCTACTGACTGTGGAGCATCATTCAATTCTTTTTTAAAAAAAGAGAAATCAAATTTCTCACTCTGTGTACTGTCATAATGAAGTCTGTAAGTTATCAATGCCATATTATTTAAGTTCCCTTCCATAGCACTCAAGAAAAGATGCAGAACGAAGTATGCTATTTATTGAGGTGTAGAGTTACATTGACTGTTTTGGTTTTTTAATTAAAAAATCTGGTCATATGTTGTGTGAAGAAGGTAGGTAAGCCAAGCTACCATTTTAATTTCCCATAATTTGCTCCACAGCATTGGGGGGGTGGGGATGTTGATGACTAGGGCCCAGATATCTGGTTCAACTTAAACGTCTCCTGTTGCGGGAGGAGAATGCCCACGAAGTGCATGTTAGGAGAGCCAACTTGAATTCATGGGATCCTAGTGTGAGGTGAGTAATAATGAAAGAGATCCGGAGACTGGCCATTGATATTATACTAAGCCATAATTGTCTGTCTGATGTGTGAACTCAGTCATCCTGATTTATAAACTCTGGTTTATGGCTTAGAATTACTTATAAGCAGGATACAATATCTTATTTAACAAAACATAGCTTTGCATGAAATCTGAATCAGTGAGCAGCTGCTTTTAAAAAAAGCAAATTCCAAATTGGGAATCATCAGGAAAGCAACAAATGACCCTGTGTTCATACAATGTGCTAAAACCTGACTCATCCAACTAGGGTTTACTAAATAAACCACAATAGGCTGGTTTACCTGACTGTGAACCAGGATGGAAAGCATCTGTCTACCTACTCACTCTTACAGTAAGCAAAAGAGAAATGTAGTCAGAAATAGTAAGCCAAATCAATTAAAGTCAAGAGATAAGAAAAATTAAAAGGAAATAAAAACTAATCTTCACTATACCTCTCCGCATCTTTCTATCCTTGGTTTCAGCAGGTTCTGTTCATCCATGTTTTTTCTTTAAACTTCTTGCTTTTCTCTTAGACTAAGGATCTAATCAACCCCAGCCATGCATCACTTTCTCAGTCCTTCCTTTACTCTTACGCCATCATAGGTTGATTCAGTCCACATCTCATTCTCTCTATATGACCAAACCACCTTACGTGCTTCTTTCATACTGCTCCCTTCTGTGTTCAATCTAGCACTCATTTGTTCTCAACTCTGCTTCTGTTACCACACACATTGGTTAGGTCCTCCATTCCTGTTGCATTCAACCTTATTTATTTATTAATCACATTTATACGGCCGCCTCCTCACAAAAAGCGGCTCTGGGCAGTGTACAACAATCAATAGAACAACAAACGTATAAAAAACAGCCATTATAAAAATATAAAAAATCATTATTAAAAAATGAAATACACTATAAAAATTTAAAATATAAAAACCACATGGAAAGAATTAAAAGATCAACCACAGTGGAGCCATCTAAGAATATTTCCAGTTCCCTGGGACCCCCAGGCCCAGCGACATAACCAGGACTTCAGGGACTTCCAAAATGATAGCAGGGTTGAAACTAACCTAAATTGTGGGTGGGGGAGAATGTTCCATAGGGCGGGTGCCACAGCAGAGAAGGCCCCCCTCCTGGGACCCACCAAATGTAAGTCCCTGGCCAATGGTACCCACAGGATGCCTTCTCTGCCAGATCTAATATAGTCTAACATACTCATATTCCTCCTGATAACCCAACTATCCTCCTTCACTTCCATATAACCAAGTGAGCAGAGACACACTTTTATGCACCTTGGTTTTCACTTCTTGCGAAAGATATTCATTCCTAGCAACAAACTTTATTTAATTGTGGCTTGAGTAAACTACCATTTTTGGGGAGCAGAGAAGAGCAAACTAAAGAGCGGGGCTGAGTTCATACAACATCTAAATCCATCCGACTATCTTTAGTCTTAAAATTGCTCCATTTCTCCATGTTTAGTAAGCATTCTTCCAAGTTCCACAACTCTATATCCTTGCTCTAGTTTTTCGCTATCTACATATTGCACTATTTCCCCATCAAACCCAGCTGCTGTGGGTTTTAATAAACATTAAAGGATCTGGATTCCTTGTTGCCTCATAGAATCTAAATCTAATAACTGCTGCAAATCATGTGGGTTTTCAGCCAGAGTAGCATTTGCAAGGGGTGTTTTCATATCCCAACCAAACAAATGATGTTATGTTGTATGGCAGTGTGCAGACCTGGTCTCAGAGTGCCGATATTGTAACACATCAGTGGTGCCATTCCACGTGCACTTTGAATTTCTCTGTGTAGAGTTTGGTCACCACACCTTTGAGAGGATATTTCAGAGATAAAAAGGGCAAAAGGTCCAGCCAGAAGAAAGATTGCACAAGTAACATTAAACTTGTTTATAAAAGAATGAAGGGTGCAGAGAAAATGAGTTTTCCCTGCTTTTTCTAATCCCTACTATATTTTGTACTCTATATCCTTGGTATAGGTAATTTACTTCGAATGTCTTCAGAGAGACCAAGGTCACACATTGCGCTACAGTTTATTTAACTATGGTTTAAGTAAACCACCATTTTCTTGGAACACACAACACTAAACCAGAAGGCACTACTGGGTTCATGCAAGCGCAAAGCCAAAACCAGATGAACCGCCACTATGAATTAATGTGTCCAAAGTTAAGCAAGAGAGTTAGCTGCTTAAGATATATTTGTGATGAAATTGACCATCTTCAAGAGGTGATCATATGAATTCCAGTGACAATTCACTAAATAAATCTAGGTCTCCCTGCGCCTAACCTCACAGTTTAACCACTATATCATGCTTTAGTGGTGGTTCTCAGAGTCAACAAGAAAAGTGGGATAAGTTAAATAAGTATGTCATAATTTAAGTCCCCAGGATTTATAATGTATTGATTACTTTTCCTTTTATTTTCCTTTAAGATATTGGTATCTCCACAATAGGTTCTCTTCATCATTGTCTATTGAGGTCTACATCCCAGCCTATCAATATTGTTTAGAAACACCTCAGCTTAATGGACCTCAGATACAACAAGCAATAGCCATTAAATCAAGGCCCGACTGCAAATGACACCACTTATGTCAATTACGTAATTACGCAAATGACATACATTGATGCAGGTAGCATAAATCTAGTTTTAATGTACATTTGGATTAACTGACACCCCTTCCTCTCTTAACAGCCCTTTAAATTAAGGATTTGCTGTAATGCAGGATGAGATTTGGCATTGGTGAGGGGGACGTTCCTGGCTGCGATCGGTGCGATCCCAAATTGCACCGAGGAACTGGTCAAGCAGAAGCAATTTGGGCCATTTTTCACTTTTACAACCACACCGTGCTGGCTCAGCGTACCAGGAGGCAAAGGAGGATGACGGTCTTTATGGGCTCCCCCGAGGCCCTTTGCTGGGCTCAACAACCAATGCGGCCTCAAGCGATAGCAACACGAAGCCTGACTCATAAGGGCAGGTCTCTCTCACCCAGCACCTTCAGGGGAAAAGAGGCAATTTGGGAGCCATTTCAGCGTCAACAACTCTAGGATTGTTCTCACGGAAGGGGAATCCTTGCCAGGCTTGATTAACTGGCTTTGCCAAGGTCAAAGGTCAACGCAGCAAACCAATGCCATTTGAAAGGTTGAAACTGATAGTGTCAGCAGCCAGCCAGCCGCCAAATAGTATGCAGGCTTCAAATGCGCTGCACCTGTGGTGCAAGACACTTTGGCCAATGCAGCAGCACCACCAAGGCCTCCCAAGTCAGCAGAGACAGACAGCGTGCCAAATTGAGCTGCACTCTGGGGTAGGTCGCACCAGACGGGGACTGGGCTGAATCTGTTAAACTCATTTTTTTTTCATATAATGGAAGACAGATTGGACTTCTCCTCCACAGAGAATGGGGTGTGAAACCCCCACCCAGTTCCCCCTCCAACCAGCTTGAAGTTATTTACTTGGTTGTGTGCATTCTCTTCACTGTGAAAACCGACATTGCAGGAACAGTGTGCAAAGGCTGCGTAACTCTCGGCATCACTACAGTTTGGTCATATTGTGCTTGCAGACCTAAAGATATTTGCTTCATCAAACTCTGTCATCTAAGCCATAGTTTAACCACAGTTTAATAAACCATAATAGGTGGGCTGATGTAAAGCCTTTTTTTTTTCATTCCTGGGATTTGGGTCAAAGCATGGTGCTTGGTACTCTCATGCATAGACCCATAGCTCTCCAGGGTGAAAGGGGAAGTAAGTGACATCACAGTCATGACATCATGCAATTGATGTAAACTATCTTCTTGCATCATTTTACATCATGGTGCAAAGTGCAATGGTGTTATGACATCCACAATGTCATTTTGATGTCATCGTCTCTTTTACCAGACCTTAGTTGTCCCATGGACTTGGGTTGCATCCTGAGATATTGGTTTGTATGACACCAGGCTGGTTAATGAGAATTGAGTGTTGCCACCTTGCCCTCTATCCTGTATCACCCCTTAACCCAATCTTTGGCTTTTCTTTGGCTAAGCATAGCCAAGCCTGAAATAGTTGCCATTTCTGAACTTGAAATTCACAACTACATACACTTAACCATAACAAAAGCATCCCATATTAGAACAAAGATAGGATTATGCTGAATAAGTAAATACTATTCCACTTGCATTGAACACCATTTATTACTTACCATTTCAAAATCTACCTACAAGTTCCAGTGGGCCAGCAAAATTTAGCTTAACATGGGACACTTACTGGGGCTGCAAAGGTAAGGAGTCAAGACAGGGGTTCCCAACATCTGCAGTTTTGAAAGCATATTGGTATTTCATAAAATGGTTTCCTTTGCCAAAATGTTGAATAATCTAGGTCCCCATTATTACTATCTTACCTTAGAATACATCCCTGGGCTGTAAGCCCCTATCATTTTAATTTTCTAAGAAGCCCCCTAAGATACATGCGGGGCTCAGAACAATTGTTAGAAATAAAAATATGCCGGCTTTCATATATATATATATATATATGAGAGAGAGAGAGAGAGTGTGTGTGTGTGTCACTGGAAGCATGGACTTGATGGGCATCAAAGGAAGGGTCTGACAGCAGCTTGGTACACATGGGTGCCATGTTAAAGACATCCAACTTAGAATAAGATGGAACCCAGAAGAGATCCTGCTTTCCTAGACATATTCTAGCCACCACTTGCCCTTCTTTCCCAGCAACACTGGAGAAATCACAGTCTTCAAATGTATTTCCAAGTCACAGCTTCTGATTCCAGTACATATATGGCTCCTGAATGTGATCAAGGGTCTATACAAATAGCAGTTGAATTCCCACCTAGCAGTTTTGATCATGGCAGCCAATTTAGATGGTTTTAAAGGGGGACTGAACAAGTTGATGAAGGATCAGTCTAGCAATGGTTACTAATATTGATAGCTGTTTACTACCTCATACAAAACATACCTTAAATCTTGTTGGGGAGCTGCTGTTTAATCCAAGCTTGTGAGCTTCCCAAATAGAGAACATAGACTAATCTTGTCTCACTTCTCTTCAAAATTAAGGGCCTAATCTTGATCTTAATCAGTTCTTTTGTATAGATTTTAGGGTTGCCGCTTACGAAGCCAACTAATATGAATTTTTAATTTTATTTTTAAGATTTAGAGACAACATCTGCAGGAGATAGATCTCAGAAAGGTGTGGAGAATGAATCTTGGTTCTGGTGCCCATGAAAATAGGTAGCTGTTACTTTGCCCTGATCCCCACAAGGGGTTTTCCAGAAAGCAAAAGCTGCAGAAAATAAAGACAAGATAGAGATGCTTCAGCAACATGTGGGAGGATAGAAGCTGAGCTTATGACATGATCCTTGGTGCAGGAACAGAGACACGATGTCCCCATTTTTTGCCAGTTGAATGTGGGAGGGTTTACAACAACGCTATTAAGCAACAGCTTAAGACAGAAAGCCCAGGAGAGATAATCAGTTACATTTTTCAGCAGAACTTCCAGAACCTGATTAATTTCTTCTGAAGATGCTCATTGTTAACAAACCTACTCTTGGACAAAAAGTGTTAAAGGAACTCTAGTGACCTCAAGAGTCAGAATGTTCCTTTGAATCTCATCCAAATTTTGCAATAATCAAATACTACTTGTGACAGCAGCTCTAACAGACCTAACCCACTCTAGCATGTGATGAATGTGGACAGAAACCACAAATAAATTGCAACTGAAGAGGCATTGTGGTAGAAGAGCAGATTCATTTTATCTCAGATGAGCTTTTCACTGAAGCATCGAGCAGGAGTGGAACACTGCCAAGAAGAGAGCCAAATGAAGTGAGAACTCTTTTTCACATTTACTAATAGTGAACACTGCACTTTCACCAAAAAGGGAGTCAGTGGCTATGCTTATATTTTTATAAGCTTAATCTGGTAGATGGCAGAACCTGGCTGACCTGAAAAGCTAAACAGGATCAGATCTGCATACTATCTGGATGAGAAACCACCAGGGAATCTCAAGGTGGTAGACTAGATTAGAAAATCCCCCACAGCCAAACATCCCAGAAGTTTCCAACAGCAAACCACTTTTTTTACAGATTTTTTATTTTTTATTTTTATTTTTTTACAGATATTGTAGCCAAGAAAGTTGCATAGATACATCCCTGAAATCAATAAGTCAGGCTTCGGACTTGAAGATGTTATCTTTTTAAGTTAGGAATTTATAAATTCAGGGGTAATGACCCTTCACTGGACAATGTACAGAATAATTCTACAACAATACAACCTAAGAAGAGTCAGATATGTGACATGTATGCTTGAGATCCTTCCAAGAAGCAGCCAAACTTAATTAAGGCTCAGCTACAATATTTTCCCACATTTCTTAGCAAAGAATTAATAAGAACAATCTTCAAAAGGTCAACTTACGGTCATGCTTGGTCATCAAGCTGCAAATCAATCTTTAGGCTTCCATCAGAGTTAAAAGGGGTCAGTCATCAATAGTAGACCCGGTTCCAGAAAGCTACCTAAACACAGCAGCACAGTTTAAGTAGTAAAACAGATGCCAGTATCAAGACCAAAGGATTCACACAAACAGGCTCAAGCCACATAGCTTCACAAGAGGGTTACTGTCAATACTGCTCCACCAGGCATTGGCTTCTAAGACAACCTTGAAAACTCAACTTTTCTGCACTCCCCCCACTCAGGGGCATCTGAAGTTAACCAGCCTTGATTTGCTGAGGTCTGAGTCTGCAAAGCTTCTGCTCTCATCAGGAGCAAGCCACCTTCTAACTTCTTCACCCATGGACACCTGTGTTCTGGAAGCTAAGGAGCTTTGCCTCCAGTTCCAGATCACAGGCGATAGTATCAAGGTCAGGAATAATAAGATTTGCATCTGGTCTTTCAGTGCTTGGGTCCTCAGCATCTAAAATACCAGGGTCACCAACTTGGCCTTCTTCTATGGAAGCTGATATACCTAGCTGGACCATGACAATTGTTAGTAAAAAGTAGAGTGAAGTGTTTTTTTTTTTTTTTTTAATGTTCTACAACCTATGAATGGGAAGAACGGGGCTAGAAATGTGTGGCCCCTCTTACTGACAGACAACTGATCTAAAGCACAGGGATGCTCCTGAAAGTAAAAGCGATCCTTCAGACAGCCTTGCTCCTAGTCCATTTTGGACTTTTAAAAAACACTCCTTTAATTAAACCAATGTATTCCAAGCATTTGGCTCTGACAAGCATTTTTGCTGTTGTTGCCTTCATCAGGTGAACTTCTGGGGTTGATTACATGGGCTGAACACAATCAATTCCTTTTTTCAGATAAACATCTATTTATCTGAACATTTCCACCTTGCAATTCTAAGACCCACTCATCACTCAATAAGGTTACTTGCATCAATTAAAATTACAATCCTGCAATAAAACCAGAGCCTTGATAAAATCCAAGAGAGGCAAACATGGGAGATAAAATTAATTTTCAAATCATTATTTACTTTCCAAGGCAAAAATTGCTAGTATAGAATGGTCTTCATTAAACAGCAGAAACAACTGAACAGGGAGACATTGAGAAGGGCCTTTCCCTCAGACCCTAAACTGCAGATATTTTTATTACCTGGAAGGGCTTTGGTGCCTTTAACAGATGTGTGGAATCCAGAAATTCAACAGATGAAGTTCTTCCTGCCATTGAGTAGTGTCTGGTAGAAAAGTAAAAGTTTCTTTGAATTGACTTGATCCACAGTGACTTCATAGACATCCATAGTGACCTTGGCAACAATTCCCAAGTTATTTATTTACTTAAAAATAATAACACCACCAATTTCCAAAAAGAGTCATAGCAGTTTATTTCCTGAATTAGTTTGCCATTCCATTCCTCCAGGGTTTTCTCTCTTGTTTTGGCAACTTCCCAGGCTTGCCTACATGGATTTCCTAGTGGTGTCCCATCCAAGTACTAATTAGGCCCAACCCTTCTTAGGTTGTTGAAATCAGCAAACATTGGCAATGGGCTCTCACTTAGCTGGAGAGCTACCTAGTTTGAAAGCCATAATTTTGGGCTCCTGTTTCTCATGCAGCTATTCATAGCATAGACTGGAGTTATTGGCATTTGATTGGCTGCTGAGGCTATTGATGCTTCCTGAATGTGTTAGGATACAGCTAAGTTTTATTTGCTTATAGTGTGGCCAATGGGAAGGTTAATGAGGAATTAAAGGATTGTAATCTGCCTGGGGTATCAGCGGGGTGTGGCCAAAAATTGTGAAGTTGGCTTTGATCTTCGATCACACCATTGTTTGCTGCCATCTTGACATTTCTGACCACACTCTGCTGACACCCCTGAAACTGCCACCTCTGGAAAGTGTTTTGTGGAGGAGGGCTACTCTGGCACAAAGACAATTTCTGATTGCCCAGATGAAAAGAGTAAGAAAGTTGCAGGTTAGGTGACTGCTAAACAAGGAGGCATTCAAGAAACAATAAGCTGTTTGGGAAAGTTCTATGCAAGGTAAACTGAAGGGTTGCAAACATTGGGTAGTGGAGGCAGATATAGATCTGGATATATAAAAGGATAAATAAAAGGAAAGTTTTTAAAAGGAACTTCTGGTCTCCCTGCCTTTGGTTACAAATTCAGAAAGGAGCAAAAAGTTTCAAGTTGACTATTGCCTTGTCCAGAAAGGAGCAAAAAGTTTCAAGTTGAGTATTGTTTCGTCCAGAAAGGGACAACAATCAGACTTTTGGAGTTCTAGTTCTCTGACAAATCCAGACAGGTTAGAACAGGTTCCTCAACCCATTCTTCAATCATCATAAAACAGTGCTGGAATAAAATCTGCCATGCCCATTGCCAACCCCAATTCTGCCTCTATTCCGATTCCTTTTTTAATATGAAGCTTGTTAAAAGTTTTAAAAAGAACATTAAAAACTAACACAAACTAATACAGAAGAAAGAAAAAGAGAAAGAAAAGAAAAAGCGAAACTGCAAAAAGAGAATAAAAAGAAATAGAAAGAAGAAACTTCCAATTTCCTTTGCAGCAAATCCAAGTATGATTACAAAGTTATCTCTTACTCTATGCTTAGAAAATTTTCTATTATCCATTTTTTTTCCTAATCATCAAAACCACAAGTGCATTTTCCCCCCTGTTTCATGCAAATAGTCTATAAGGGGTTTCCATTCAACCATCAATGTAGATATTATCTTATCTCTGATCAAGGAAGTCAGTTTAGCCATCTCTGCAAGTTCCATCATCTTCACCAGCCATTCCTCCATTGTGGGTAGTGTTGAACCTTTCCACTTTTGAGCACATAATAGTCTTACTGCAGTTGTCATGTATAAAAACAAAGTCCCATGAGTTTTTTCTCGTTCCACTGATTCCAATGCTGTTGCCTGGTTGGTGACTAGTAGAGGTTTTCCCTGCAGACTGGTGACATGATGAGGAAAGATGGTCACAAACCCAAAGGAGACAACCCATCAAGGTGCTGCAGATAGAATGCAGAGCTCCTCTTTGACTCCTCTATGCTGTGGTGT
Organism: Liasis olivaceus; assembly: GCA_030867105.1. Taxonomy (NCBI): domain Eukaryota; kingdom Metazoa; phylum Chordata; class Lepidosauria; order Squamata; family Pythonidae; genus Liasis; species Liasis olivaceus. The sequence goes on from CM061353.1 coordinate 7,176,490, forward strand.
TTGCCTTCCTCCTGTACCCTATTTGGACATCTTCTGGGTTAAATAAGTTCAGTAAAGTAACATATGGGAAGCTATGAGAGTAGAAATAACTCCCAAAAGAAGGGAGCAGATCCTGCCAAGATCGTGTTACTAGTGAGGTCCTTTAGAGCAGGAGAATTGAAATTGACCAACTGCTCTTACTTTAGGAAGAAGAGTGGGGGAAGTGGGGAAACAGGGAAATTGGCAAATAAACACAAACAGAACCTCTCTTCTTCCCCAAATAGTCACAGTGGAGGCTCGCTATCTCTTCTCACTTGCTGAAAGTCAGGAGAGTCATTGGTGCTAGAAATGGAAAGGAGGGTGTGACCAGTCCTAAAATGACTCAGGAAATCAAATGTTAACATGCGACTAGATCCTGGGCCCATCTAATCCAGCAGTCTGTTCTCACAATGGCCAACCAACTGCACAAGGAAGCCCATTAGGCTCCCAGCAGACAGAATAAATCATTGAGATTAGCAGCATCCACAGGGAGGTAGGGTGAACATTAGCAAAATGATGGACAGAGCATTGCGATGCAAGCCCCACTTCTTTTGAATCTGTGGGCAATGTGAAAAAAGGAACAAGAGGGGCAGGGCTTACTTTGTGATGTTCTGTCCTCCAACTTGCCAATTCTAAACCATTACTTGAAGATGCCCCTGGTTGGGTTGGATGTTGCTTAGCGACCATAAGGGAGGAGGCATGCTAACATCTTTGCAAACATATCTCTGAATATCTCTGAAATATCTGTGAATATCTCTGATAACATCAGCTATTGGTCTTCTGAGTTCAGCTCTATAATAATAAGTGGCAAAGAGTGATAGATTTTATATACCTTGAATCAGTCCTTGGTTGGTATCAGAATAAGGGACATGTACTGCTTTTATCTTGTTACAGCTAGGAATGACTTAAGCCTGTCTCACTTTGGGTGAGATAAGAGCAATGTCAGGAGACAAAGAAAAAAAAAAATGTTATTGTAAAGCATGATTGTGTTGTGGCTAAGTCCAAATTGGGACAGCGCCAAGTTCTATGAAGAGGAATTCGAATATCTGAAAGAATCAAGATGATCAAGACCTATTCACCATCATTCCAGAGTATAGAACATAGAATAATGGATTTAAGTTATAGGAAGACAGATGACAATTGAATGTTAGAAAGAATTTCCTAACAAGAAGAGCTGCTTGACAGTGGAACTAGTTATGCAAAAAGGTGGTGGGTTCCTTGCAGTGAATGTGTTCTAGCAGAAGCTGGACAGCTATGTATATTTGTCTGAAATGCTGTAGTTTGTTTCCTGCACTGAGTTGGAGGTTGTACTCAGTGATGGAAATGGTCCCTTCCAACTCTAGACTTCCTGATTTGTGGCAAGAAAGTGGAGGCCAGATGTATGTTTAGCCATTGTTAGAGACTCCAAGCCAAAATATCACCAACAAAGATATTTTGCCACAATCCAAGCACCTCTTTATGGTCTTCACAAAAGCCATTTTGGAGAGCAACACCAAAGCAAAGAATAGGCATTCCATATCATATAGCATCCCAAATTGCTTTCCAGGTAAGAGGACTGCCTGGAAGATGCACAGACACAATCTTCCTGGGACAAAGATTCCAAACCCATCAAAGAAGGGGATGACCCTTTCTAAAAACAAAGGGAAGAAACTGGATACACAACAAAGGAAGAAAACTTTTGCCAGCAACAGCAACTCACTGAACAGGACATAGTATTGGAAGCAGAAGGCAAGAATTCAGTCCACAGTAGAGAGAAGGAGGGAACATGCTCTCTTTCATTTGTTTATAGTTGCATTCCTAGAAAAATGGGTGGGGGAGGATGTATCGAAGGCAAAGAGTGGCAGACAGATCTAGAGAGGAAATTTTGTAATGCTCCAGAGAAAGACTCTCCATAGAAATTTCTCTTCCCATTGTTCCTTGCTTCAAGACTTAGTCCTGAATGCAAGAGGAATTTAGACTAGGGCTCATTTTTTTGCGTGCAAAGATTCCTGGGTTCTAATCCAGGGTACGTTCCTATTGACTCTCAGCACCTCTGACCTATCAGTCTAGGTTGGGGCTTGGAAGATAACTCTCATTGACTCTCAGCACCTCTGACCTATCAGTCTAGGTTGGGGCTTGGAAGATAACACACTTATGAACTTGGATATTGCAATATGTAAACATGGCTTGTGGCAACATATGTGGCACCTAGCATAATCCATATGAATCATGTGTTGAGGAGTGGGCTCACAACATTTAGAATAAGTGCAAAAGTTAAAAAAGATTAAAAACAAAGAAAATGTTCAAAATGCTAAAGTCAACTGCCAGTCAGGGAAGAATCTGTTTAATGCATGAACGGAGGATCTTAGGAAATCTAGAGATTAATTTTAGACTAGACTGGGGACTAGATTCTGCCAGGAGCGACATGGACACAGAATCACCAGGACCTGAGCTGACTTGAAGGAGGCTTATTCCTGATTCTCTTTTTCTTCCCTACATCTGGAGTAGTCCACTACTGCCTGTCATGTGACAAAGCTTCTGGTCTATTCTATGGCACATCAGTGGGTATAATCCAGCTACAGAATTATTGTTTTCAAATGAGCACAATTACAACCTTGGTGATTTCATTACAGTTAGTGCACATAAATGTATCCTAACCACCTGGATGGGGACAGATCATAGGTAAAGAATTAATGTAACAATGTGCTTGATACCCCACTCACATTGTGATTTGATTCCCTACCTCCCCCCATTACTTTGGAGACTAATCTATGTTGGCAACAGGAAAATATGGGAGCTTTAAATATTATTTATGCCTCAACATGCTTAATCCCTCCCTCTCCATTAAAGTTTACTAAAGGATTGTTAGGACACCATTGTAGCTGGTAATTGTGTAGCAACCCATGATAATTGGATGAATTTGCGCTGATTACGTAAATGCACAATAATTATAACTTAAGGGGCTTTCTGTGGTTGAGCTCTGAAATATATATGGTTTGTCACTGGAAGAAAAAGTCACAGAATCATAGGAAAATATGGGGTGGAGCCTTTAAGATGTGATAGCATTTCAAAACACTGGCTTGCCTTTATTCTGAATACTTGAATCTTAAGGACTGATAACGATTTCTTATTTCTGTCCTACCCTATTAAAATAAAGATTATTGGCTCTTCTTGAACAATACTAAAAGTCTGTAAGAAGCACCACAACTGCTGTAGTGCAGTAACTAAAAGATGTTAACCTACAAGTCTTTTTGGTCACTAGCTTTAAGCAAGCTGATAATTCCTGAGCATCAACACACAGTTCTCAATTATGGGCATGATAACATGTATTTATTTAAAGATTTATTTTGTAGAAAACAGTAATTTAGCCCCTTCCTTCCAAAATGCTCTTAGAGGAACTGCAGATAATAGTATGGAGGCCTAACTTCTGAGGTTGTTATATAGGCACAGTAATGTTTGTGAAATACTTTCAACATTTTTTTTTAAACTACACAAAAATAGCAACAGTGGTGCAAGGAAGTCCAAATCAACACAAGGTAGGCTTCAGTGTTAGAACCTCCCCTATGAGGAATAATCCACAATCTACTCTTAGCATCACAGCGTCCTCTTAGTATCCACTAGGGCAGTGTTGTCCAAATTTGGCCACTTTAAGATGAGTGGACTTCAACTCCCAGAATTCCCCAGCCAGCCATGTCCACTCATCTTAAAGTGGCCAAGTTTGGACAACACTATACTAGGGCAATCCTATATTGGCTGCAAAATCCAGGTGACCAGTAGTGGCCTATGATTCTTCTCCTGTGCCATCCCAACAAGTCCCCGTGTCAGCCAGAAGAGTTCTTTAACTGTGTTAAGCATCTGAAACCACAGAATACATTATGCTTTAATTGAAGCGAACTGCAAATTTTTGAAAAGTTTCTGATGCAGCGACAGATTTTCACGCACATACACAAAGATAACTATTTTATAAAACAAATAGCGATGGAAATAAAAGAATACTTTGATGTAAGGTTCTGATGGGGCATGGGGATCTGAATATCTGTCAAAGAATACATTGGATTCTATGCATGTGTAAAATGTACATAATGAACCTAAAATATACATGATACATGTAAAATGTTAAGGCATTGCTCAGAATGAATCACCAAATTTGTCCATTGTCAGGGCAAAATCCATGATTGCTTGAAATTAAGATTTTTGGCCATTACATCTTGAGGTCCATAAAACAATATTGGGAGGGTTTATTTGATAAAAGAAGTTCATTTCAAAATAATGTTCCATGACATAATTAATTATGTAAAGGATGCAATACTGTTGGCAGTTCACTGAATCTTTGTGCCTCTTTAAGGAAGCAGATGGAAAGCTGATTTATAAGCTTCATAATACTCCAAAATCTGAACTCAATTGCCACGCTTTAGGCAAAAATTTAAAAATAACAAATTGTGACACATCTACACATACACAAACATGCAGTTCCTTTGTGGAGTTGCAATTTAGAATGTGAAGACTCTACATAATTTGGGAAAGATATACTGTAGTTGCTTTGTGACGTTGCAGACAACTCCATGCATGTGAAGATCCAAAACACCATGAAGCCCTAGTGAGCACCTTAACCTACAAGTTCTGTTTCTGTTAGTGCAGGAATGAATTTGTGAATAGTTTAATTTCTTGGTAAAATAACTTCTGGCTAAAGCTGTGTGAGACAAGAATACATGTTGACATTTGCTAGATGTGCTGCTGGGTTTTTTAGAGCTAGTTTGAAATGGAATTCAGGAACAAACATCATGTCCTTATCTACTACTTGTATTGAATGGAATGAAATGCCCCCAACCCATCAATGACGTCCACATACATGACAGCTGATCATCTTCATCCCTTTTTCAATTATTCAGAAGTTAATGGGTTTCTTTTGTCTCTCCAGTAATTCTGAGAAAATATCTGTTAATCACACCAGGTTGCTGACATTCTCCAGGTCTAATTTGTGATTAGACCTCTTTAATGGAGATCAGCCAAGGCTGGTTGTCCTAAGCCTAATATTTCTACAGTGTTCTTTAATTCTGCATTCTGTGGAGTGTCCAGTTTGTCCAGTGTCACTGCCCCCATGCTGGCAGTTTATTTTATATATTTCCTTGGTTGTTAGTTTGGTGAATTTATTCTTATTAGAGGGCAGTGGCAGTTGTATCTTGTCCACCATACCAAATCCTCTTATTATATTTCCCTTTTCCAGAATTTTTTCCTCTCACATTTGTTGTTATTGTTCAGTCATTAAGTCGTGACTCTTCGTGACCCCATGAACCATATCGCGCCAGGCCTTCCTGTCCTTCACTGCCTCCCTGAGTTTGCTCAGTTTCATGCTCATTGCTTCAGTGATGCTATCTAACCATCTCATCCTCTGCCGTCCTCTTCTCCTTTTGCCTTCAATCTTTCTCTCTCTCAATCTTAATCCCTCTTGCATTAGTCACACCCAAAACATAGGGAAGGCCTGCATGCCGTTTATGGTCCTTCATGATGCTTTCATGCTCTAGTTTTATCATTTATGGTGCATTTATAATATTGAAGGACACATCTGGAAGTGCTTTTGGTTTGAAGAACAGCAGTTTGGTCACTACCAAATCATTTTTAGACTTGCATGGATATATCCATGTAGCCTACAGGGGTCAAATTGACTTGAGGGAGACTTTTCTAACAGGAGTCGAGAAGAGATGGGGAAAAGGTCATCTCATCTGGAGTTGGTATAGGAGAAGAGATTTGCAGCTTTTAAGGTCTTTAAGGTAGGAAAGAAAAGAGACACCACAAGACATACTTGCATGCTTCTTTATTGGTATTGGCAATAATAACATAATCTTGAAATCCTGACAGAGCTTTGCTTTCCCTCCCTCTTATACCAAAGAGAGTCAAGGTGGGGCAATCTTGAATTTGTTTCTCCTGCTTTCTGTTTCTCTACACTAAGCACATGTTTACTAATGGTTGCTGCATATTTTATTCAAGGCCATTTCTGTACTCCTCTACATCTTCCCCTTACAGCATTCCCTGAACAGGGAATTCAGGCACATATCTTTCAAAAGTGTGGCTGATAAGATTTGGAAATCAAATGTCTTCGTGAACCAAGTGGTGAACAATGTTAATTGGGCAATCTCTTATGTGAGGAACAGTCCTTATCTACCCTGAATTTTTTACCAATTACCTTCATTAGGACATCTCAGAAGTTACAATGAAAAAACAAACAAATCTTTAACTCCTTATGCCAATTACACACACAAGGAGAGAGCTAATTGTCACCCTTTGGACTGCATAACATAAAGAGATGGAAAATCAAGTGTTTCTCAGAGCAATCACCCCCAGGCTGGGGTTCTCCAGATGCATGGAGCTGCCTAGGAATTCTGCAAACTGCAAAATGCATCAGGAGCCTTTGTCATTTCTCCCCACATTTGGGTAGGAGCAAGTTGAAGAGACCTGCTTTAGGAATGCCTTCATAAAGATGACACTGGTCTGGTCTCTCTGGGACAAGGATTCTTGGCTCACTTAGAAGAAGGAGGGCATTTGGTGAAGTAAACAGAAAGAAAAACTAAGGCAAGTTATAGGTGTACTTTTACAGCATTCCTCTTCAGACTCTGCTCTAAATGGGAAGTAGGTGCAAGATTTGAGCCCTGCAGTTAAGGAATGGTTGTGGCTATACCTGATGTAACTTTTGCCTGGCAGCAGTAAAGAAGCAAGGAAGGTATGAATCCACCATGCACACTTTCAAGGCAACTTCCTTAATCCCTCAGCTACAGAGGCAAGAGGAAAATGCATCAGGAGCCTTTGTCATTTCTCCCCACTCCCAATGCATCCAGCCATATATCTATACTGATTACCTAAGAAGCTTTTGTCCTACTGAGTAGCCCACCAAACAGGCATAGGAGGCCCAGGTTCAAAATGCTGGATGTGATCCATTTTTCTTTCGGGTACCAGTCTGTACACCTGATTTAGAACATAGCTCCCTTCTCCAGACTTGCAGTCATATTATCATTCCACCTTCAGTGTTTTCAAGGGGCTTTTGAATGGAGGAGAAATGGTGGCTTTGCAGCCAAGAAGCTTCTCTATGTAGGAACTACTCAGATGTTTTCTGGAGAAAAAATCAAACAGTCTACACTGAGAATGTGGAGGTAATGGCTAGCAAATAATTTTATTTTCTTCTAGTATGGGGTGGGAAGAACAATAGGCTTTTTGTTGCTCCAGACTGGCAAGGATATTCTTTCAACTCTTCTATTAGTCAGCTGGAATGAGCACTGATGGGCTCACAATTGCAACATTTCAAGATAGGCAGTCATGAAGATTATCATAAGCCAAGCTTCCCACTGAGAGATTGGGGAGTGGAAACTGCACTGTAAAGTGCCCACAGTCAATCTTGAAAGACTGTTGCGCCAACTAGACAGAACATTACTTGGGCTTTCATTCAAACAGAGGTTGCTTGATATCTAATTTGGCAATTCAGGACCAGATTACATATAAAGGAGTCTGCTACACTATACTGTTACTAGAGATCAGGCAAGCAAAGTGTGGAGACCTTCTCCGTGATGTTCCCCAGCACCAGGTTTAATGCTAGGGAAAGAATGGGAGGGAAGGGGTGATCTGACCACACAAGAGGCGGAGATACATTTGGAGAGAGACTCTGGGGCATGTCTATTTGAGAACTCTGGGCCAGTTTGAAAACAGATCTAGACTTATCTGATTTATTGCCTGATTGTGAGAGTTGAGCAAGTTTTTTTTGTTTTAACTCATTTAACACAGATAGTGCTTTCTCTGCAGTAGTGAGGCTCCATGGAGCTTGTGGCCAGACTGTTTTCCTATTGGCAGGAGTTTTTGACTTGCCTCACTTCCTGGATTCAGGGAACGTTTTCCTGGTCCCTGTTTATAGGAATTGCTTAGAATGTCACATGCTAAATCAACTCCCCATTCTCCAATCATATTAACAGCATGCAGTTGTGCTTACAGCAACTGAGAAAATTGCTTGGTTGCAAAAATGCCAGTTTGCAAGCCTGTCACCGTCACAGCTCACAGAGGCCATTAAATGTGGTGGAGAAAAGATTCCTTGGCAGTTTTGGAGGCCCTGCTCTTAGCAACTGCTCTGTTTTTTATTTTTATTTTTTTGCATACAGCCAATAACTGCACAGAGCACGAACTAAAAACCACAGATGAGTGGGTTATAGCTGTTTATGTTCTCTCCCTTTGGCAGGGAGCAAGAAGATTCTTTGTGTTATACATGGAGGTTCCAGGAGTGGGTGGACACTAACAGAATAACACTCTTTGCATTCTCCTACTGATCAGTTGGAAGTGAACACTCTGATTGGCTTATGGTATTCTCTGCTTGTTGTCAGTATTTGAAGTCAGCAGAAATAAGGACACTACTAGGTTATCCTGGGACCTGTTTGGAGACTGGAAAAAGTGTTGGTGCAAAAGTCCCTTTCACATCTAATTTTCTGGAGAAGACCCCTGGCATAATCACTGAACTGCAACTAAAGTCAATTGAATAAAATAAGAGATTAAAATAAGGGGAGCCTTCTTAATTTTAATTAGCTAATTTCCATCCATCATGGGTAAATTAACTATTAATTATTACTGAAAGCTCATTCTAGTGACAATTAGAATCAGTGTGATGTAATGATTCAATTCTATACAGTTCAGATGCCATGATGTGTCTATGCCTACAAAGATCAGACTTGGATACAGTGGGCAATGGCTTTCTCTGTGACACTGTATGAAAGTGAAAGTTGGATTCTAAAGAAGCAGGTTAGAAAGACTATTGATGCTTTTGAACTTTGGTGTTGGAGAAGACTCCTGAGAATACTATGAATAGGTAAGGAACAAACAAATGGACCATGGAACAAATATATCCAAAATTCTCACTCAAGGCACAAATGACCAGGTTTATATTATCATGCTTTGGACACATTACACAAAGACCCAGCTCCCTGGAGAAGTCCATGATGCTGGGAAAGATGGAAGGGAAAAGAAGATGAGGATGACCTGCAGCAAGGTGGATGGACTAAGTTATATCAGCAATGGATGCACTATTGGAAGACTTGAAGGTCTAAGTTGAGGACAGACTGTCCTGGGGAAAATCTGTCGACGTCATTGCTAGGAGTCAACATTTACTTGGTGGCACATAATTGATTGATTAATGATTCAGTTAATTGAATAAACTTGGAGAGTTTATTAACCCAGGTCCAAATCAGTCCTTAGACATGGAGTCCCACGGGGTGACTTTGGGCAAGTCACTCTCTCTTATCCCACCTTATCCCACAGGGTTGTTGTGGGAAAAAATTGGAGGAGGGAATGCTATATATGCCATCTTGAGTTCCTAGAGAAGGGGGGCATTTAAAGAACATAAGCACTGCCACCACCAAACCGATATGCGTCCCAGATGTGAATATCTCCAGATCTTCCTTAATCTGACATTGTTCTGCCTTTATTTCTGTCTTTTCTTGCTGTTAAGATAGCCATCCAAGCAAACAAATCTTTCTCCCATATTTAAGTTAACCCTGTTGTAAATAAGGATCCACAAAAGTTGCAAGCTCTGAATATACATTGTTAAAAATATAATTAAATGAATGTAAGAAATGAGGGAATTAAATTTAAAGGACAAAATTATGGCAGTATATTGTACTTGCCTATGATATTTTATCAGCATATCAAAGTGACCTCTTGACCCAACTGTGACGTGGAAGGTTGTGTTCCGACTGGTGTCTTATCTATATGCTTGAATGTGCATTTACTTCAAAGACTACCAGCAACAACGTCCATTTACCCTCAGCCTAGAAGAGCTGACACTTGAAGAAAGGCATAGCTAAATATGTCCCCCCCCCTCCCTCCCTCCCTCCCTCCCTCCCTCCCTCCCTCCCTCCCTCCCTCCCTCCCTCCTTCCTTCCTTCCTTCCTTCCTTCCTTCCTTCCTTCCTTCCTTCCTTCCTTCCTTCCCCAAATAGGGATCAAAGAGGGACTGTAATGTACCCAGAAGAGATGCTAGAACATCTGCCTTTAGTTAATGATGCCATTTGTAGGCAGAACTGGACACAGCTCTGAAAATAACACTGCATCTGAAAAGACAATCTGTGGCAACATCTTCAGTGGAAAGCCTTTGACATTTAAGGAGTTGCTACTCTGGGTGCAACATCTTCTTAGGGGTGGTCAGACTGAAGTGGCATAAAAGCCTTCATGAATAAAGAAATTAATGAACACAGATAAATCAAAGTGCCACATACCAGAACATAATGTTGAACCTGTAGGCAATGTAGGCTCAGACTGAGTGGTCACCTGAGTTTTATCATTTATGTTTACAGCACAAACATTGAAACTATAATTTCAGTTATTGTATGTCCACCTGCCACAGAATATGTGTTTAAAAATGTGGGTTGCCCAAGACTGTATAGCTGTGAAGGAATGCAATTAAAATTGTTTTAAAACCTTCATGCTCTTCTGTCTGCAAATTTCTTTCCCTTCCTGAGGTCAGCTCTGAACAGAAAGCTTCAGATCTGAACCCCAGAATGTCTTCTTTCAGAACTCTTTGCATTCTCCAGTATCCTTTAATGTTGTTTTCATTGTCCTTTTATTTTGCTACCTTGGGGCAAGAGGCAAGATTAAAAAAAAAGGGGGGGGTGAGCTCTTGTTGTCCTCTGCAGCAATTGGAGATGAAAATGAAGCTGGAGGCTGGCTTTATCCAGCTAGCCATAGCTGGAGGGAGGGCTGGAACTGAAACCAACTGAGAAAGAAGCAAGGAGCAAAAGGAGTGGAAGAAAGTTGGAAGAAGGGCAGAAGAGTCCTCCATCTGCTAGGGCCATAAGAAAGGAGAAGTCATCTTTGCCACTCTGTAAAAGCCAAACTCGAAGCTGAGCTGGAATGACTGAGCCCTAGGTGAGCAACCCAAGCAGGAGTTCCCAATCTAGATTTGTCCTCTGAAAAGTAGTGTTGGAAATCAGAGTGTGTGCCACGTTAACCAGATGTGGTAGACCTTAGAAATTAAAAAAGGCTGTTGATTGGCCCTCCTTGTCAAAATGTTCTTCCTTGTGTGGAGTAACGGAAATATGTGGCATGAGTTTGTCATATCACAAATGGCCCCTGGTCCAGTATTGAATAATGCAGTGGAGAGAGGAAGCAGTCTGTGGAGATGATCTCACACATTCTGTTCAGCATTACTGTGAGGGGATAGGGGAAGTTCATCTTTCACCATTCTTCCCCCCATGAGTGATTATGCGGAGAAGCTAGGGATCAAATTGTCTTCTCTGCGATATTAGATTCTGTAGCTCTTCCTATTATGGAAGATGATGGACTGAGCTGATCCCCACTCTGGCATTTTGGTCTTTCTCACCTGGTACATGGAACTGTACATGAAGATTCCTTCAGTTAAAATTAGTTGCACACATACAATAGCAAAATACTTTCTGGAGGAAAATTGAGGTGTTTCTGCATGTAGACCTCTGATACCTTTATATAGGCACTGGGTAAGAATATCATACACTATCCTGGCATTTCTTGAGGAAGCACATTCCAGGAATAAGGATACCAGTAGCATCCGTGTGTGAAAAAAAGTCAAGATGGCAGCTATGACTGTACAATAGAAGCTTCACCTCTTTTTATATTTGTTGCGTGAGTATTCATGGCTGCCATCTTTTTTTTTTTTTTTTAAATTCCCCTCAGCAGATGCCTCTGATGCATACTACGGCTTTGAGACATTTCTGCAAGAGTCTAAAGTATTTACAGCTACAGGCTACTATTTGCCCTTTCAGGAACATGAATAATCTTCTTAGACACTCATCCCTTTGACATTTTCATTGTGGGTCCCTCTTTGTGCTGCTGTTGTTTAAAGAAATTAAAATTCTAATTTTACAGAGGAGGAGGGGGAGGAGGAGGAGGAGGGACAACTGAACATATCACTGTTGCAATGTTTACAAAAAATAGGTTTGTTTAAAAAAAATACAAATACTTTTTCAAAGAAAATATTACAGAGAACTCTATCACGCAGGTAGCTAAATGTTGCCTAAACCAGGTCTCAAATGGTTTTCTTTTAAGTCTGACTTATCAGTGGTACGAAGATTTCTTTTTTTTATTTGGACTATGATTGGAATGGCTGCTGCCTTCAAAGAGCAATACCTGCCATTTTAATAGGTGGTTTACTCTTTCCACATCTGATATCTTCTAGACGTTTTGAGCTGATCCTGCTTTGCAGAGTCCAAAGCCGAAACCAAAAATCTTCTGGGGGCTGGCTGCCCTTGGGTGATGCTGCAGAAGAGAAAAATAAATTTGTTCAGATCAGCCAGGTCACAGAGACCTCTAGGAGTCACAGCTTTTGAAATCCCTCAGAAAAATTGGCCTGTTAATTATTTCATCCACAGGTCTGACTCAAGGTATCTGCAATTTCTTTGCAAGGACTGAAATCAGGGTGCACTGACCCCATTTATCTATGTTCAATTTTATATTCATTGTTATAAATGCAATCAATATGACAAGAAATTTTTCAATAGCCTTACATCTTCATTTCTGTCCATCTTTAACTATCATACAAAGCATGATTCGATGTAAAGGAGGACAGAAATAACTTTAAATAACTGGCATGTTGCACCTCCAGAACCCCTTTTTCTATAAAAAAAAATATAGGAACTCTGTACTCCTGTGCATCTGCAACCTAGTTTAATTAAACTGATGATCTAGAAGCGAACAGGACACAGAATACATGAGAGAAAAGTTCAAAACCTCATTCAACCACAGGCATACCTTTCAGATACTTAAAGCATTTTTGGCATTTATGGCATGGCAAAGTACAGGCACATCATTTCTCTGGAAAAGGAGACCTGTTGCAATAGAATCAAGGAATCCACAAACCATCCAGGTTTTGACTAAGCAACCTGGAATATAAATCTACTCTTAATTCCTGTGATGCTTGGTGCTCCAAGGTGTGAATGTTCCTGATGAAGAAATAGGCCACACTATGAGATTCTTTAGTATTGGGGCACTTCCTCTTATGTTCATTTATTTATTTGTGCCTTAGAGCCAGTCTTGAATCTGGGTGATTACATGGACAAGGCTGTGCAATACAAATCCAGAAGTGGTTTGCCCTTGCCTGCTTCCTAGGGCTGAGAGAGGGTGACTGGCCCAAGGGCACCCAGCTGGCTTTGTGCCTAAAGCAGGAGTGGAATTCACGGTCTCCCAGTTTCTAGCCTGCTGCCTTCACCACCACACGAGACTGGCTCTCACTCCCTGTTAAACAAATAAGAAAGAAAATCTTCATTGCAGTTTCATCCTTGGATGTAGATTTTCTTCCTGACTGTTAGCAAAAATAATCTTTTTAAGAAAGGAAAATTTTGATTTTGGTAATACTGGCCCCTGAAATCTCAAAGCACCAAAGGGCTTTTAAAAATTATCTCTCCTATACTGGTCTATGAAATGGAATCACAGTTGCATACTACTAAGACAAAAATGTACTGTAAATACTGGCGAATAAACCGAGAATTTTAGGTGCCAAAATACACCCCCAAAATTGGGTTCGGCCTGTGTCAGTATATACAGCATCTCTCTTCCCCCCCCCCCCCCCCCCAGTACTGAGGGATGTGCAAAACAATTCAGGTGACAAAATAAAAGCTGCCCTTGCTATTTTCCTTTTAAAGTTCATTAAAATAGTGCCCACATGCAAGAGCAGAAAAGCTTTAAACATGGATGTACGCTATCTCATTCCTAAACACTCTGATTTATTTGCCAAACTAACTATACCCTAGCTATGAAGGTTTCCTGTTGGTTTATGATAATTGATTTAAATTTAAATATACATTAAAATCTGCTGTGAACTAATTAATCAACTAAAATGTTGATTAAGTTACCAATATTATTATTAATCTTGGCAGTTAAACTTATCCACTCAGATTTGTGGCACTGGACGGTATAGCACTGAAAAAGGATGTGAGGTCTGGGGCAGGGGTATCACCGTGTTTTCTCTAAAAAAAAAATGTGTGAGCCCAGCTGAAGAGTTAACAAAGTTTAACAAATGGACAGAGAGAAGGAATTTTTAGACGTTCCCCAAACTTTGAAAAGAATTGTGGGAGATTTTGTATGGTAGAGTTGCCTTTGAGGCAAAGTCAACTTTTGACATCCATGCGGTTTTTTGTTTTTTGGTTTTTTTGCAACAATATGGAAATAATTTGCCCTGGCCACCTTCTGGGATGAATCTCGACATCTCAGACTAGGCTACAACTCTGTATTTTATAGTCATCTCCCTTCCAAGAATTAACTGGACCCAACCCTTCTTCGCTTTTTCAAGTTTATTCACGGTCAAGATTATTCAAGAGGCACCCCGCATTCACGGTGCTGCTACTGGGTTCATTTTAGCTCCTCTGTTACAAAACAAATACATTGTGAATTATGAACAAAGCTCTGAATCGGGTGAATGTTCATTTGGTAATTGTTCTTTCACAATTCTTTCCCTAAAGGAATGCAACAAGCCTGAAGAAAAAGGTGGAGTTGGAAGCTGCCGAGATCCAAAAGGAGAAACAAGCAGACGTTGTAAATTGACCCTTTGAAGTAAGGAATTTGAAGTCCAGCATTGAAGAATTTTGGAAGAATCACCCAGGGGTCAGAGTTTTAAAAAGCCCTCTGGTTCTACTTGTCTTTCCTTGAGGCTAGCCATTGATTCTGCAGCCAGAGATGGCTGAGCTACAGAATCCAGATCACAATTCACCACCCACAACGATTAGCAAAGAATATTTGTAATTCTCTGCACTTTATAGGCATCCTAAAATCTATTGCTTTGGATGATTACCTTAAGTTACCCAGCAGTAGGTAGAATATGCTTAAGCTTTTGAAAACTTTTTTTTTTCCCTGAGTAAAACCTATACAAACTAGGACATTAGATACACAGGTGGAACATAGAGAACCTTCTCTGACAGAAAAGGGGAACCTTGTTTGATCTGAATGCTGCATGCTCCTTGAAGGAAATGCTTGTAGGTTGTACATAAGGGATACTGAGGGTCAAATCTGAACATTTGGAAGGACACTCAGTTCACAGATTGCATTCACACACATCCACCAACCTATGCAGTCACTTGCATCCACACATCGTACACAGTTACCTAATTCTCATCTCCTCTGCAGTCCCCCACTCCCATCCCCAGTTCTTCAGCTAACAGGTATGGAAACAGATGCCCATTGCTTATGAAATAAGAGACTGTTTTCTTCTTTCAACCATAGTTAGCCTGAATTCTGTCCTCTGGGTGGAGAAAGGGTCTATTGGCCAAGAAAGAGATGGATCATTATGGTGGAGGAGCAGAAAGTTTATGGGGAAAAAAAAACCTGAGCAAATGGGAACCTATAATGGGCTAGAGGTGATTTCTAGGAATCTAGAAATTCTGCAGAAGATGCTAAAGATGTTTTCTAGGAGTGAGGCTGAGTTTCCCAGAACATACATAACTAGGTCATGTAAAGTTCTAACAGATGCATTTGTACAAGATGTTAAGCTTAGTATTTTTTGATCTTGGTTAGCTCTTTCATGGCTTAGGTTATATAAACCCACCTCCTGTCTGGTTTCTTTTTGAGTCAATATATTTTGTCAACCCAGGACGTGAGTTAAATCAATATTCAGACTAGTTCTGTCCTATTAATGTAGCTTGAATTCTATGCATGCTGTGAACTTGATTGGTTTAGTGACCCTAGTGCTATTTGATACACCATCTACTTTCTCCCACACAATGAGCAAAGAAAGCTGAAGTATTTCTTTATCTGGTGTCTGCCTGATAGCCTAGTGATTCTCAAATTCAGCATCACCCCTCAAAATCTAATTAACTAAGGCTTCAGTTTGAATTCCTCTGAACTTCCAATTCTGAAAAACAAAGTTGAATAAATTTAAAGCCAAGAGCAAACTGCCACAGTGGTCTACAGACAATATGACAACTCAGAAATAAGGCTGTGAAGGATGCTGTTTGCAATGTCTTCTACTGTATGAATTGTCTTGTAGCCAAGATGTATTCCCTGAGTTGCAGAAAAGAAGCAGACATGGCTGCTGCTGTAGATGACTTCTTTATAAATGTCAGTCTTACAGCTGTTGTAATTGTACATCACTCTTGGAATTAAAGATACAATGTTCTAGAGTTTAAGGTTTTAAATGCTGAGTTTCTGTTCCTCAAGGAAAAAGTCACTCTAGTCTAGTGAATGACCCTTTTTATCTGTTTACTCTGGAAACTTTTCTTGGAAACTTTTGTTGGATAGTTAGGAACATGATGCAACTATCATCAGCTGTGATCCTATCCACTCTTTTAGGTAAAAATTTATCCCCTTGACACTCTAAGCTGGCAGTTCTAGGGACCTTAGAATTAAGCATATGTGGGTAACCTTAACAAATTGACACAGGCAAGGCAAAAGGTTGCAGAAATAATCATGCCATCTCTCTGTTTACTACTTCTAACCCCCAGTCAGTTGTTTTCCTCTTCCGGACAGGGAATGAAAACCACAGGCTGTCAAGATGGGCTGTAGAATTGACTTGGCTGCTGTTTCTCTTGCTGTCCCAGTCCTCCTTTTTCTGCCCAGCTTCAGCTTGCGTTCATATTTCATGCAGTCGGTCGACACCCGTCTGGCTTGCAGTATTCCTGATCACACTCAAGCTGTGTGACACAGAAATTAGGAACAGAAGTCCTCTGAGAAGAATAAGGAACAAAATGCATTCCAATCATTTCAGCCGCTTTCCATAAACAATCAAAGGAAGCAATTATTTTAGTGAATCCCTTAAAATGAAAGCTGAAGTCTTCTGCTGGTGATTTCACAGACATAACCATGCAGTTTTCCTAGAAACATAGGAGAAAGAAATGGAGTTTATTTGTTTCCTGATGCTAGACTGGATTTAGTTCAGAAGTACCACATTTTAAAGTCCCACCCTGACTTTGGAAGAATTGTTATTGGAAGGTTTCTGAACCTTGCTGAAATACAGTAATATTTAGTTAGAATACTGTGTAGATATTTCAAAATGCCAGTTACTTGAATCAGAAGGATTTCATTCTAGCTCCCAAGTAAGCAGCAGGAAAAAAAAATGCCAGAAAAGTAGGTAGCTCAGGACAAGAAAAGTAGTAATTTATACCCTCCCATTTCTGCCAGGTTTTGAAGCAGTGTCTTTCTACCTGTCAGGCAAGTGTTATAGTGGCTTTGCTATTATTGCTCCTATTTCTCAACAGTAGCTTCAGCAGAGATTAGACAGCTGATTCAAGTGAAGGGGTGCTCCTGACTCTGCACAAAAATCAGTCAAAGTGCTGGGGGTTGCCTAGAACAAATTAAGTGAAGCAGGCAAACCAGAAAGCAATGCTTGTGGTGGCACAAGCTGAAAAATTCTCCTTTTGACTTAGAGCCAGAAAACACAGATGGAAGTTGTATTTGTGGTGGGATGGAAGTAAGTAGAAGACAGTATTATCCATTCTGATCTCCAGAAATGATTGGTAGCCTGTAGTCACAACAGTGTGGATATTTCTAAGCCATATGTTTTCATTTTCTTTACTCCTGCCTTTCCTGAGCTTTTCATGTACCTAGGCTTTTCTCCTGTGTGTTTCTGTAGATGAACATTCATGAAACATATTGCATCAGAATTCAAAATCCATGTGAATTGTTCAATAGTTAGTAAGAGTGGGTGGGAGCATTATATTGTTGTCATATGCCCTCAAAATATGGAGGAAATACTTTCAGGTAGAACTTGATCCACAACCTTCAGCAACTCAAGAAGAAAACAAAAAATGGCTATCTGAGGTTCAAAGAGTAACCCTTTCCCCCCATAATTTGGCATTTAGAAAATTGGGGCAGGGAATGATAGAGTGATACATTTCATCAGTTTGCATTGAGGAGAATTAAATGTGAAACCATTTCTTCATTTAGTCTGCCATCAGGCCATTCAGCTATATCTTCCTTGGTAAGACTTATATTTTTTGCCTGAACAAAGATTCTGGCCTTATTTCTACCAACATCAAGGCATCTTTGGTTGTCAAGCTTCTAGTGACATCAGCTTTAAGTGATAACAATCCTGTTCAAGATTGTCTATTTATATGTGGAGTATAATATCCATCTAAAAGTAATTACAGGAACTTATTTACATGTGTAATTATTTTCAAGAATAAACCTGTTGTAAGGTTCTCCAAAGTAATTTCTGATCTTTTCAGCAATCTGTTCTTTGCTATGCCAGTTTTTCAACTTATTTGGCTTTTGATGTTCTAATAAAACAATGCAGTTAGAGTGAGAACAAGGAAGCTTCTCGTAAATGACCACCCTTGAAATAAACTGGAGCTGCACAAGAATGTAATTTATGGCATTCCCATGTATTCTATTATAGAAGAATTCCCCAACAGCTTTTTTTCTAAGGTTTATCAAGAAGCACTTACTTCTAAATCAATCAATCAACAGATAGGCTGGCATAAGAATTATCACCATACATAGAGGAATCCATACATTTCAAGGGTATCTCACTTAAGCTGGAACTGTTTTTGAGCTTGCATCGTCTTTTACTCCCAGAAACCCAGCAGGAACAAACCTTAACTGACAGTGCAAGAACTAACAGTTGAGTATTATACAAGGAGCAGGCTAAAGGCCAAACAAATCCAGCATTCTTTTTCCATAGTGGCCGCCCACAAGCCAATTGGCAGCCCACAAACTGGCATCAAGGCAGTAAGATTTTCCCACTTACATTCCCCAGGAATAACACTCAGAAGCCCATTGTTCCTGATAGTGGAGGTAATATTTTATCAGAATGACTAGGAGCTATTAAGCTTTTCTTCATTAGTTATTTACAACATCACTGGAAGGGCCAGGCAACCCTCTGTCCCCATGACATTAGCCTTGTTTTGTCTCCATGGGCCATGACTGAAGCATCCTTATGCTGCTTTTATGTGTATCACTAAACATCAACCTGCAACTAAATATAGGTAAGACCAAGCCTTGTTTTGCAGACAGCTCTTTTTATTGCCACAGCAAGGCCTGGGTTCCACTAAGGATCATAGTGGAGGAAAGTCTCATTGTAGCCTTATCCTCCATGAATCTGTCCAGTCTTTTTTTCAGGCTGTTCAAAGTAGCGTCCGTTGTGATAACAGGTTTATTAGGTGAACCATATGTTGTATAAAGAAATGCTGGTTGTTATCAGTCTGGAATCTCCTATGACTTAGAAGAGCTGAGAAGCTTCAGGTAGGTATGTCAGACTACATATTTAAGATAAACTTTTGCATATTATTGAGCAAATATTTTGGGATGGCTCAGCCATAATTTATTTTGTAGTCGGCTGTAGCATAGATTCAATACTTGTTTAGTATTTGCCCAGAGTTTTTGGATGGGCTCTTCCTGAATATGGCCATTGTGTTGCTGAATAATAGGAGATAAACAGAATTTTTCTCATGTAGAAAGATCTTCTCTTTATCATGGTGTGATCACTGAAATTACAGCTGGACTATTTTGGTGGAAACTGGAAGTGAGATGAGAAAGCATTCTAGTTTTATAGCTCTATGGCATTTACATGATACACGAATCAATCTTCATGCTGGCCAGGATCTAACCACAATCTTTCTACTCCTGCTACTGATATGTAACATGGATCTTTCAGGGAACAGCATGTTTTGAAAACTAGAATATTAATTTGTATGTTTTATCTTTTATAGGCCTTGATGTTTCTGCCTGCCTGCTCTTTCTTTTCAACCAGGTTCTTACAATCCAAATATGATAAGCTATTTCTGACTGGTTCTAGCAAATCTTACGAAAGCTGGATACCTGATAGAGGAAAGAAGACTACATTACATGATCTTCAGTTAAGAAGCAGTGCCATTTGGTGAGACCCAGGAAGTCGGTCTTCTTTGCTATAGTGCTTGCCCTTGGGAACATCATATTCCTCAGAATTTGTTTGGCCCTGTTCCTGCAGGTTTTTCATAAATCCTTGAAAACATGGATGTTCCCTTGGGCATGGGGCCTGAAGGATGAGTGAGCCCATCAATGTGTTTTGTGTTTTGTTTTATTTTGTGTTCTTGGCATGACTATGGCTGTGTGGGTTCAGTTAGATTGTCATCGGGTACCATTATACTATCATTATGTCATTACTGTTAATGAGATGATTTATTTTTTGTTTTTGTTCCCTGTCGGCTTTAATCTTATGTTCACCACCCAGAGTCACAATTGTCAAATGGGTGGCTATATCACCCAATAGATAGATAGATAGATAGATAGACAGACAGACAGACAGTAACTCAAGGGGGTTTACTTCTGAACAGTCATGTACAGTATTGTTTTGGAAGGCTTCCTTTCCTACAAGATAAGATGTTCCTAGAGGTCTATAAGGCTTTTTCCATCCTTGATCTACATATGCCGTTTCATCCACTTGAAACCCACCATGGTGGGAAGAATGTTTATAATGGAGAAGTCTGCACAACATTTATTAAGTAGGCTGCCATTATGCTTTTGAATCTCTTTGCAATCAATGCATTAGGAAAAGCACTTCTTAGGATGACATTACAGGGTGAACCTGGTTAGTGGGGCATCACACATGATACATTCATAAATATATAAAAATCAGGTTGACACATTATATTTTCATAATTAAAATACA
This sequence comes from Liasis olivaceus, assembly GCA_030867105.1. NCBI lineage: Eukaryota > Metazoa > Chordata > Lepidosauria > Squamata > Pythonidae > Liasis > Liasis olivaceus. Next base: position 7,197,052 of record CM061353.1, read on the forward strand.
TAATAAATAATACAATAAATAATTATGATGATTATGTGCCATCAAGTCATTGTTGACTCTTAGGGACCACATACAGTAGATAGATTTTCTCCATGATGATCTGACCCTAACTAGGTCCTTCAGATCTTCCAAAAGTAATACAATCATTAAAATCAGGGTGGGAGGCAGTCTTCTAACATTTATATTAGGAATACCTGGGAGAAGAGGTCACAAGAGAGATCAAGCTGGGTTAGAGCTCAGTTCAATCATGCTGTGAAAGGGTTAGTGAGTGTTTGGGAAGGCTGCAGAATAGACTAAAGTGAGCAATTGTTAAAGTAAAATACTATGTGATATGAAAACCCATTTTTATGGAAGTTGATGTGCTTCATACTTTCATAATAGCCTTTCTTCCATTCTGATGAAAAGCAAAAAATCTAAATTAGTTAACTGGATTTTAAAGGAAGAGAAACTCACAATCTATCTTCATGACATCCGACAATACTTCATCCTGTATCATTATCTAACTTTTCCCCAAATTCCATCCCATTCTGATGAAAAACACCAACAAAAGTAATAGGTGCTCTTTATGTGTTTATGCTTCTCCTAAGTTCAGTTTGACTCAGTTCATCCTTCAGGGGGAGTTGGAACAAGGCCCATGATCGAATTTGCTATAGCCAGGCAGGCTTTGAATTATCCAAATTTCAAAAGTAAATGGATAGAACTGTTTTTCTGAAGAGATTTTTTATTCCCTTTGTTCTTTCCTCCAATTCAATCACAGAACCTTTGTATTTATTCAGTTTGAGGCTACAGCCCTCACTTCTTTGCCACACACATTAATCAACTGAACTGAATCTTCCTCACCATCAGCTGTTACTTTAATATCTTCAGTAAAGATCAGCTGAACATCCATGATCACTTTGTACTTGTAACATTGACCAGTTATTAATTAATAAAGGAGTAAATGGTTGCTGATGGATAGAAATCCAACTTTTATCCAAGGTTATATGCTACAAAAAAGGGACTCCTTTATAAGTAATAAACTTATTTTGAGAGACACCGGAATTTGAAATGTATGAAGCTGGTATCCATTGTAGTTAAGTGACCAGATCTTTGTTGCAAAGCTCCAGATGACCACTAAATGACAGTAAAGAAACTCATAAAACTCTAATTCTTTCCTACCATCTATTGGTCTCCTGTATTTTTGCAATCCATGTCTGATAGTCCTAAATATAGTGAATTATTGATAAATGCCTAAGCTGAATACTGAAAAAGAAGAAAAAACAGCATTCTATATAATTATGAATCTATCTATCTATCTATCTATCTATCTATCTATCTATCTATCTATCTTGTATGGCTGCCCATCTCACTAAGTGACTCTGGGCAGTGAACAAAATTTAAAAAATAGAAACAATTGGCCCACTATAAATTCTAGGAATCTCACATTTTGCTTTTCTCCGATCCGGAGAACAAAACAAAACAAAAATTACAACCCATTAAAACAATCTCAACTGATGACTTCATGGACACATCTGTGCAATTTTCCTGGTCGGGTGGAAGTGGTTTGATACTACCTTTTGAGGTGGGGAAAGAGTTCAGTTTCCCGGTCTAGCCTACAGCCCTGGAATTTTCTAATGATCTTGCTTCTAAGTGTTACCAGGCCTGATCCTGCTTAGCTTTGAGGAAGTTCAGGGCCATCACCTGAGCTGGGCAAAAAGCTAACATGTCCTTCAAATTAACCACAAACCCTCATGACTTCACAGACATAACCATGAAGTTTTCTTGGCAGCAATACTGAAATGCTTTACCATTGACTATTTCTGGGATTGTTTGTTTGTTTTACTTCTTAGTCTCTCTTACAGCCCTGGAATTCTTAAGGCATTCCCCGTGAACCATTTACCCATGGCTAACCCTATTTAGCTTCTGAGCCTAAGGTGAACCAAGTTCCGCCACCAGCAGAAACCAGTTCTCCTTGCCTTTTAAACTCTACTGAACCCAGTAGCCAGCAGCCTTCCTCCAAGTCTATCTTCTCTTTTCCAGGTTAGCCATGAACTGGCCTCTTCTACTGACACCATGACGAGCAACAGTAATAGCAGTGTGCATTGCAATATGCAATAATTTCAACAAAATATAGGTCATTACTCCAAGTGATTTACATTAATACAGTGGCCAGAGAAGAGGGCAGGATTAGAAAAGGGTCAGGCAGAAAGAGAAGGTATAAGAACCTTCAATAACAGACTAGGAAAGACTAAAAAAGCAAGAATATATTTTAGGATATTTTCCTCAATATACTGTGGAATATTTCTCCAGTATATTCAAACCAATTTTTCCATATATGCCTACTGCAAATCAGCAGTGATGCAATGTTTATAAAACCTTCTCTTCTTTCTGAGATGAAGAGCTCCTTCCTAAGGCTGGTTTTCTTTGGCTCACAGTGGGATAAGAGAAGTTGGATTTCCCCGGGATTTGGAATGGTCAGAAAAAGCTCTGCGTGATATGGGACATCTAATATCCTTTTATATATAAAGTTGGTTGGAGTTGGGTGGTGAGTAAATCAAATAAATTAAAGTAGTGTTAGATGAGTCATGCCCATTAAATTAGGGTTCAGATGAAGACTGAAGCACCTTTCCTGCTCCCTTTTGCCGAATCAGAACTCAAGAGCCACCGATATGCTAGCTGCTGCAATTAATACACAGATGACATTTTTGGTTCAGAGCTGAGCAAGACGCCACTGCGGTGGGCTTAAGTGGACAAAGACGTTCATGGAATCATTGTCCACCAAAGAAGGACTTCTGATTTTTGACCCTGGCTAAGCTCTACCCTTTGATTCAATTAGATCTTTTACATTGTTTGCTGACTTTTAGTAAATTACACCTTTGATTTCTGATCCAACGAAAAGGTGCTAATTACCTTTTTAAGTGCTCATTTAATGTTCTCCTTTGAAACAAAGTATTGGTGCAGCCAACTTGAGTGCTGGAAACTTTCAGAGTGTTCTCTCCACTGGCTTTGTTTAATCAACCTTTTCCTATATCTGCTTTCCTTTTTCCTTCCATCCCCTTCAAGGCTTCTACACATCTCTAGTTCTTCTACAGATGGATAAATCTACTATACTGTTTGCTGAAATTGGCTGTGTTTTAGCATAATGAAAGCAGAAAGAAATCAGCACAGCTTAGAAGATTCTCTGCCACATTCTGTATTCCTCCTCCCAGGGTTCAGACTGTCAGATATCTGCACTGGCTAACTTCACAAACTTTCTTCGGTACATCCTGCTGAAGTGACAGGCTGCAAATTATTATCCATTAGGTATTAATGTAAGGTGCATTGAATTTTCCTTGTTACACTGCTCGTGCTCATGTCGATAGAATTTAGAAGGCCATATTTTTCAAAACCACTAGATAAATAGGTATTTCAATTCTCAATTTATTTACTTGGAAATATTCTTTTACAACCAGCAGAGGTTTTTTTCCCCAAGGAAATGTGTCAACAATGGTGCTAGTGCTCTTCTACATGGAATAGGGCTACCAGAGGTAGGTTGTAAAAATCCAGACACACAAGACAGCATCAAAGAACATTAAGCTTTTTTTTTTTTTTTTTGGTCTCTCTGATCACCTACTGATCATCCAAATTTTGCAGCCCAGACATGGTAGCCCTAATATGGAGTAGCAAGTAAAATTTCTCAGACACATGCACAGACACAGAGCATGTCTGATGACTACCAACCACGTAGTCACTGTGCTCATTAAGCCCAGCTGAAATTTTATAGCAAGATTGGCAGTGATGGCCAAGCAAAATAATAGTCCTGTCTACCAGGTCAGCCATGTTCCAGCAGCTATCTCTAGGATCCAAATGTATTTTTATTGGACTGGTAACATTTCCTGCAAAGAATCCTTGGCATTGTAATGTTGAGATAAGAATTTTGCTAATGATCCCTCTCTTCATATTGCACAATTACAATTCCCAGAGTTCTTTAGGAAGAGGGAATAACCAATATAATAAATATACTATATCATGCAAAAATGTCTGGATGTACTTTCTGTGCTGGTATTCTGTTTGTTATAGAAGCTTAAGTCTAGAACTGCAGATAATTTGATAGTAAATATATATATATACTGGCTTCCATGGAATTACTTAAAGCAGGGGTGAACAGCCCAGAGCCTTTAGATGCCCTCAATTATCTATTTTGTGAGTTGAAAGGAACCCCAACTTCTCCCTTCCTTCATGGCAAGATGAATGCATTAAATCCTCCCTATGGCACAATGTACCTATTTTGCTGCTTAACATGCCTCCCTGCCAATGTGCTTAACAGCACACACATCCTCATGTCAATGAACACACCAACTCTACTCCCCCAAAGCAATAAATAAGTAAGTAAATAATATAAAAGTATTCTCCAACTGAATACAGTTTGCTCATTCTGATTTAATCTAATTCAATTGATTTTTGGGGTGCCGTTCAGATGGATATGACTTCTGCAGAAGTCCAGAATTGTAAACAAGGCCTTCTGCTCACCCAGCACTTTCTGGGTGCCATCCACATGTTTGTGGTGAGACTGTAATTACTTCCCACTGCTGTAAGGATAGTCTTTTTCTCCACTTGCCTCCTTCTCTCCCACATGTGTAACTTGAGAATAGAATCATTCAGTTAGTCTCTGACAGCCTTTGATAGATGACGTGCAATCGTATTAAGTATTTGACAGCCTACAGTTTGTCAGATTTCATATCCAATCCTTGCCAAAACCAAAGCCTTAAGAAGTGTCGGTTGAAAGGTGGTGGATTTCATTTGAGAGGTAAAAAAAAAAGTCATCTTCAGACCCTGGGAATATTGGAAATTTTACCATTCTAATGTTTGAGTACTTGGAAACATTTCAAGTCTAACATGGCATTCCCATTCTTGATGAATAACTTAGATGGCCAGAGATGGGATTGGAGATAGGCTGGAGAAAAGAAATAGCTACTAGATTTAGAGCAATTACAGAAATTAGTCTGTTGATTCCAGGGCTCCTGTCCCTGAATAGAAGTGACCGGCGGGGGGAGGGGGGGACACACATGCCCTGTACAATGAGTTTTGTTCAAGCTGTTTCAGAGCCAGATGGGTTTTATATTTTTTGTGTGTAATAGCCATTCCTATTCAGTCAAACCAACATTGTCTGAGCTGGAAGCTAAGTAGGACCAAGCCTGGTTATCCTTTGGATGGGAGAACACTAACATTTCCTAGAGCTGAAGGACAGACTAGGAAGTTAAAACAACATCCCAGAAGAATGAAACAATAAAGCACTTCCATATTGTTACTGCTAAGAAAGTTTGTGGTGTCCATGAAGTCACTAGGAATCATTCAAGGAAGACCTGACTTATTCATTTCTAAACCAACCGGGGGCTACTTTTTCTAGGGAGATCTTTATCCACATGCTCTTTTTATTGGATGCTGTCTATGTATCTTCCTCTATAAAAATGTAAGTTTAATGAAATTTCAACTTGCTGAGCTACACTTTTTTTCTGGATTAAACCAGGAGGTTCATGTCATTTTTCTATCTCTCAAAGTTTATTCTTGAGATGTGAGGGCAAGAAATACTATCTGTAGTAGAAGAAACCCTTTTAGAATGTTTGTTTTTTAGCATTAGGAACTCTTCCAATTAAGAGCATGTATTGGTTCTATCGTATGCAATGCTAACTCAGTTTCCTGGCTCAGACACCACAAAACAGGCATTTCTCCATGGCAATATTTCCACTCCTTTCATTCGTCCAAACTGTTCAGAACACAGAGAACAGGCAGGAAACATCAAGAGTCAATCAGAGCTCTCTTTCTACAGGACCAAGAGGAGAATGTGAAAACTATCATTCTTTCAATTCTCTCTTCTAAGGTGCTGTGAATCCCAGAGCAACCCAGTCCCCTTCATCCTCACTTCACACCAAACGCAAATAAAATACATGGTGAAGTTCCTCCCTTCCACATTTCCTGTTGTATACAACTGTCTGGTGGTTTACAATAAAATTAACAATTGTAAAGGAATAGCTGCAAAGCTTCCAAGCCACCATTCCGAGGAAGAGGAATTCCTGTTGCTACCTGTGACTGTGAAAGGATAACACGCTGGCAATTTTATCTGTGGAAGAGAAGGGGAAATACAATCTAGTGATGTCCATAGACTGGCACCAGGAACAGGATGCTGAAGAACAGGTGACAGTCCTGAAACAACAAACATCTTTTAGCCCTCCACCCCCATGCACACAAAAGAGAAATAGAAGAAATTACTTAGGGCCCTTCATCAACAGGGAAATAGACAAACCGCTTCTCAGTGTCAGCCCAGGTTCCTTTCTCTCAGCTATTATGTATGCAAAAACACTTGCAAGGATCTTCAAAGGGTCTTCACTGCTTTTTAAAGTGGAATTAGCAGAGTTGGGTGCATTTGCCAGTTGTATGCAAGAGGAAGAAAGGAAGACAGTTTGAACAGTTGATGGGTAGAGAACCTGGAAGCCACCTTTCTCCTTTAAGAACCAGAGAATTAAATGCTATGCCATTTAAAACCCAGGATCCAGAAGTCAGGGTAAGGCGAGAATTCCTGCCAGTGGGGAAACAGGATGCTCACAACTTTGCAGAGTTTTGGCATAGCAGGTGGAAAGCTCACTGTTTCAAATACGGTGCAGCTGAGCCCAAAATAAATCAGTTTAGCCGCTGAACCCAGGGGATGGCAGGAGAACCCAGATGCTTGAAATGGATTTTGGAGCTGTTTGAAGATCCTAGGTAGAGGTGCCTGCAATGTGATTGTACAACCCAGAATATCAGCACTGAAGAAGATGCATGGGGAGAAGGGAGAGGTGAGATCATACATGGATCGGTTCCTACATGGCACTACTATGGACTGCTTTAATGATAGCTTATTGCATAAGCTGGTTTTGCACCATGCCCCAGAACACAGTGAGTGGGGTAATGCAAGAGAGTAACCAAGCACAGGCAAACTACATCAGAACTTAATACAACATGAGAATCCAGCCAGTGTGTTCCTGGTCCAACAAACAATGGTTCTCTGAGTCAGTCTTTTATCTCTCTTACAGAGGCCTACTTCGCTCATTTAGAATATGAGTGGACAACTGAATTAACAGCAGCTTTGTGGTGAGGGATAAATGGGAAAAGTTAAGAAAGCCACTTTTCATTTTGACAGCTATATAACTCTATATAAATGGAAGTAATTTTGCATAAAATTATGAAGCATAAACTCTAGATTATTCTCAGTTTTGTTCTTTATAATAACAATCTTATATTCCAGAATTATTTCCCTTGGTTTGGTTTATTCTGCTCTACACACTGACAATGATTAGATGTAGAGAGTGAGTCCTCCTTTACAGGACGAGCTTGCTGAAGAAAGACATAGTTGATATTTCTTATGGATGTACAAAAGATTATATATGTATATAATTGCACCCACGTCTATTTATTGAAATGCTGTATTAGTTTTTCCTTTCTGTCTGTGATATTGGCTGATACTGTAGCTTTAGAGTTCTAAGCATTTTAAAATAGTCTATTGTTTTGATTCTATTTTAATTGCTCTAAACCAACAGATGGGTGTACTGGAGAGAAAACAGGGGCACGAGAGAGAAAAGTGATAAATTAAACAATATTTTTAAAGTAGCGATTGCTGGATCCTTTACCTGATACTGGACCTGTGGTTTTGTTTTCTAAAACAAAATCTGTCTGTATACTTTATGCTTCTGCACAGGCATAAAATAGCAAAATATGCATGTCTATGTGTAAAATAGCAAAATATGCATTATGTCAGCCCTTCGAGGTAGACCAGACTTGGAAACCAGAGTTATGAATACTAAAACCACTTTGATTATAGGGTGACAGGAACAGAATCTTGCAAGTCTGAAAGTGCCTCCCCGCTCCCTGCCTTCATCTCCAAGAGAAATAGGGAGGGTCACGTCTGAGACGTTTTCTCAAATTGCAGTCCTGCTTTGGACTCAGAGTTCTTTTATCTGACCCTTGTCTTGGTTGCAGCTCTTCTTCCTGTCCCTCGAGGTTATTCTCACAACCCATTACACATTCTCATTTGACAATGGGTAAAATACATAAAATACACAAAATGTATACCTCTAAACCCCCTAACAGATTTAATGGATGTTTTGCCTTAGTTTGTTAAACTGAGGGTTTAAAATATTACTCCAGCTTCTAAAGCAGGTTACCTTTGTCCTAGTCTGGATATTATTTTAGCTTTTAACTTGAGAGTACGGTATCTCTCTTTCTCTTTTCAAAGGAATCTGAGAGTGCTATGCAGCTAGGATAGTCTCCCCAACTTCCTTTTTGTTCATGCCTCCCTTTCCTTCCTGCCCTTACTTGACACAGGGTTTCTTTTTTCTTTTTCTTTTTTACCTGCTTGTTAGCAAGAATTAAAAAAAAAAATCCATCGCTTTCTGATCAAGTTGGGCTAAATCAAGGCTCCACAGATTTCTGGAGCAGAGTTTTCTTTGGGGATTAAATTTGGAGGCATCTACTTTTGAGATTCCCGATACTGATTCAAGATGGGGCAGGCTGGATCAAAGAATCTGCACCTCCTCCATGCCCCAGGATGGAGTCTACATACTAACGGAGAGAAGGCAATCAATATCTCATGCAACCTTTCTATGCCACTGTGTATCTCATGAAGGTAAAGCTTTAGAGACACACTTTCCCCTTTCATGTTGCAGAACACCAGCAGCTAGCTGATGTTGGCTGATGGCCAAAACTGAGGAAGGTCAGTTAGTACTTGGATGAAAGATTACCAAGAATCTCAGGTTCATTGGCTAGTCTGAGACATCACTGCAGCATCCCTGAAGAAAACAGCAGCAAACCACTTCCAAGAAATCTGCATGGATGCCCTCTCTGGCATCTAAGTTTGAACTGAAGGCATCTTTACTTTACTTTACTTTACTTTACTTTACTTTACTTTACTTTACTTACATGTCATGGCACAAAGCTTTGAAATACAATAAAAAAAGAGGGACAATATCAAGAATATTTTAAATTATTATTTCCATAGCTGAATAGTACCCACTTGATGATCAGTCTGGAAATGTCCGCCCTATATTGGCTACAGGGCTTAGAGTTGTGTTCCAATGAATGAGTTAGCACAAAGCAATACAGTTAGTTGTTGATAAGATAATGCATAGTGTTTCAAGCTTTGTAGAGTTCTTTTACAGGGACATATTTCATGCTTTGATCATGCTGCAAAGGCAGATTAAATTTAAAATAAGTGTGGTGGTAGGTACTTACATATTATAAATGCATCATCTACAGTTCAAGAATAGATGGGGAGAAAGTTCCTGGGGTCTCTGAAAATGGATGCTGATCAACTGAACCTTTGACCAGTTGGGACTCTTACCCCTGTAGAAGAAAGAGAGGAAAACTATTTACATAAATGACTACTCTGAAAAATATCTTTACAATCAAGTCACTCTATTTTGTGTATTTAACCGATTCTCTGTGATCTCCTATTTTCCATGGGCTACTAAGGTCTGACATGTAAATCTTTAGAAGCCCTCTTGGCAGTCACTGCCTGCTGACTAGAGTGGTGGTATTTGTATCCCCCAGCATGGATATTCATGTGGAGAGAAAATATATGTGAAGAGGCGACGTTGCTTGGCCTCTGATGAAAGGTGAAGGAGAACTGAGAAGATTGCACACTGTTTGAAGGTCCTGAACAGGGTCAGACATGGTTAGGATTTGGATGGAAAACTGCCAGGAAATTCCAGGGCTGTAGACTGACCTGGAAAATGCAGGAAACACACAGAAAAAGGCAATGACAAAGCACATTGCAGTCCAGAAAAGATGCAGAGTTTTCATCCATATTAAAGGCATCACTTGACTGTTTGCAAGGAAGGAAGGAAACTCCATGTCATGCTCCACATGGAACTGTCTTCACTACTTGGTGAAGTAGGAAGCGCCTCATGCTGTGATTGCTACAAATAATGCAGCCTGTTAGATTCCGTTCAATCATAACATGAGAATGGAAGCTGCATCTTTCTCGTCCTCCTACCCACACCTTTGTGGGTGCACATTGCCATGGGGGACAGAGAGAGAGAGATGAGAACTCTTTAAATCCTATAGGAAACAATAAATACCCTTTTCGATACCTAGTCATTCCCATTTCTGCATATATCTGGAAATTGCCAGTGTCCAAAAAAAGAACGAGCTTGCTTCCACTATATCTGTTTAGTTGGCTTAGTTATTTCAATGGACGCAGATGCATCCATCTGTTTTGCTGTCTGTGGTTTTGTTGTTTAAAAGGCTGATAGACCACATGTGGTTCTTTGGCAAGAAGCTCTGAGAGCTGACAAAGCTTCAGTGCTCACGTCCCCTTTAATTATCTTCCTGAGAATTCAACCAATTCCAGAAGGAAATGTTGATTCCATGCAACAGTGAAATCTATACCTTGTTGGAGAAGGGAGGAGATTCCACGACAAAGACGCTTCTAATTCTTTTGTATTTAGGGCAGAGTATTTATTTATTTAGTTAGTTAGTTTTGCCCTATTTGCGTGCCACCTTCCTCGAACAACTCTAGGCAGCTTACAACCAAATGAAAATACAAAGCAGCAACAGCAACCTCAATCCACCCTGAGCAACTACAATAGCATCGCTAACAGTTTATCCTGCTAATTGACTAATTACCACTGGTCTCCTCTGGAAAAGCACTGTTTTCACTGCGGGAAGGGGTTCTGTTAATCTGGGTGTGAGGGGGCGGCAAGATGTTTTTTTCTTGTCATGCAGATTTTAAAGCCAAATGGGAAACAAATGAGTTAATATCCGATGATCATTGTATTTCCTTTTTAAACCAAACTTTTTTAGGTATGGGTATGGGATTCCTCTGAACCAGAGTTAGCTAGAAGTGTCAGACTGGGTCACTATGTAGGCTTCTATATACATCTGGCTAATATCACTTCATGCACATATTCCCAGACAAATACGAGATATCCTTTCCTTCTATATCCATTAAAAGTAACTTGAGCCAAGCTTGACTCATGAATACTTGGTGAACTCATTAAAATAATTTTCTTGGAAACAGCATAGAAGTCGTTCACCAATGTCTTCTCCCAGTATGTTGTTTCACTCCCAGTCTAGTCTCCTCTTTGTGTTAACTGGGAAGGAGGTGCTACAGTTTTGATTAAACTCTCCGCTTCAGTTAGGCTTTCCCATTGCTTACAAGGGGAATCAAGAAAATAAGATACTGTATGCGTCCCAGCCATATATAGCCATAGATGGGCGATATATGATTGGAGGGCCAAAGTTGTTTCAGAATGGAAATAGTAATATTATTTGTTATATTGTAAACAAAGCATCTTGCTGGAAGATCATGGGAACTTGGGAATTATATAAATAAATGGGTATAGCCACTCATCTAGCAAAGGTGCTCTGAACAGCAAACAGAAATTAAGAAAGAAAGAAAGAAAGAAAGAAAGAAAGAAAGAAAGAAAGAAAGAAAGAAAGAAAGAAAGAAAGGAAGAAAGAAAGAAAGGAAAAGAAAACTAAGTTAGGGGCTCTGACAAAATTTCCATATTAGCCTATTGGGGGCACCAACATCATATCAGAGCTCCATCTACATCCTGGCCCCAATGCCTGAAGGAATAGCCAAGTCTTCACAGCCTTCCAGAAGGCCAACAGTATAGGGGCTGCCATACCTCAGGGGAGGCTGTTCCATAAGACAGGCCCCCATGACAGACAAGGCAAGCTTCCTAGGGCCCAACAAGTGACACTGTTTCACTGATGGGACCTGAAGCATGGCCATGCTGGAGAGACAGTCCTGCAGGTAATCTGGCTCCAAGCCATGTAAAGCTTTAATGGTGACAATCAGCACCTTGAATTGCATCCAGAAGCCTATTGGGATCCAGTGCATCTCATGGAACAGCAGTGTTATGCGGGCATATTGTGAAACACCCAATATCACATGTGCTGCTACAATTTGGACCAGCTGAAGCTTCAGAATGCTCTTCAAGGGTGGCCCCATGTAGAGTGAGTTGTGTGTGTTTGTGCCACTGAGTCAGTCTTGACTCCTGGCAACTGCCTGGACTAATCCCTGCAGTTTGCTTGGCAAGATTTTCAGAAATGATTCGCCTTGCCTCCTTCCTGGGACTGAGAGAGAGAGTGATTGGTCCAAGGTCACCCAGCTGGTTTCATGCCTAAGGTGGGACTAGAACTTATAGTCTTCTGGTTTCTAGCCTGATGCCTTAACCACTACACCACACTGGCTCTCAAGAGTGAGTTGCAATAGTCCAGATGGGAGGTGACTAAGGTAAGGCATGAGTGACCATGTGCAGTGCCTCCCAATCTAAAAATGATTGCAACTGGTGCACAAGATGTACGGTAATTGTGTGAAGGCCCTCCTGAATATGGGTGCTACCTGCTTCTCAGGCAGGTGCTGCAAGTTTGGGAATCCCCAGATTTCATGCCGGTTCTGCTGGGGGAGTGTTACTCAACCCACAGTTAATGATGGAAAGTCACTAGATACAGGTGACCTTAAAATCCTCAGCTACTCATTTTTGTCAGGGCTGAGCTTCCCCATCCAGTTTGTTATGGTCCTGCTGGTCTCATCTTCTGATGAGGAAGAGAAGGAAGCAAAGCTCTTGGCTCTACTTCCTCCTCCTCTTCATCAGAAGATGAGTCCAGCAGGGCCATAACAAGACCCTGACAGCCTCCAAGCAGTGAGAAACCACCTCAATGGTATCACTTGGGTAACCGGAGGCAGAGTCTTGATCCTATGCTGATAGATAACGTCATCCAGCAAGGTCTCAGGTAGAAGCAGGTGGAGGAACAGCTAGAGAGTTAAACCCTGCAGCACCCCACAAAGCAGAAGCCTGCAGCTAGACCTCTCCCTCCTCCACCAACACCAACTGGAACTGGCCTTGGAGGAAGGAGGAAAACCATTAAAGAACTGTGTCCCCCCACCCCAACTCCCTTAGCCAGCCCAGAAGAATACAATGATTGATGGTATCAAAAGCTGTGGAGTAAGATAAGATATAAGATAAATAGAGAGCAAACCTCATTTCATTTTAGCACTGAAGATGTTACCTAGCCGGGTAATGAAACATTTGCAAGAAAAGAACCAAGCTCAGAGAACCCCAAGGACTCCACAGTTCAACCCTGAGCTACACATATTCACCTCCATTGGTATCAAAAGCATCTGAGATCAAGAAGGGCCTGGATACTACCCCCATCCTGAGCCCACCAGAGGTCATCTGCAAGGGTGATCAATGCTGTATCATAAAGGTACTATATCCTGACCTGAAACTTGATTGCAATCCAGACTGACTGAATCCAGATGCCCTGCTGCTGTTGTTATTAAATACAACAGTAGATATACAGTTATTAAGGGTAGATGAATCAGCAAAGTCTTGATTTGGATTTGAAATTTGAAGAAGGCAATATTCAAATAAAATTTGAGATTGTAGGTAACTAGATTAGATCCAAGAATTGATTAGAGAAAGGTTAAACCATAATACTTGCAGCTGCTTCATTTTCTTAGCAGAATGAGTTAAAAATATCCCCCTTAAGGACATTAATAATTAAATGATATGTTCTGACTAAGAACCCTGAGTCCATCATCCTTTTCTGCTAATAGTATGAGTCACTGGCAAATAAGAGGCTCACACATGAAAGAACACAGAAGATCAGACAAGAGTAACAGAACAATTAGAAGCATTTCTTTCATTCATTCTTTTCCAGCTTCTAGCTGAATCTGCCTAAACAAATTGTAACAGAAAACCGTGAGTGTGCACTTCCACAAGACAGCGTTTGTGAAGGAAAAGTTGCTACTCATGTCAATATTACAGACACCTTCACACCATTCAACCCCTCCTCGGCTTTGTCTACATATGAAAGGAAAGTTACAAGAGTGTTTGGGACACCACAATGCCAGAAAGTCTATTCAATATTTGAACTGTTTCAAAAACACCTAATTCAATTTGACACCTCAAATCACATCAAAGTCAATCTGAGCATTTGATTCCAAGGGGTGATTTGATTGTGATTTGATCAACTCTTCTTCAAATCAAATCAACCCTTCACATGGCCCTTAAAGCAGCTCTTTCATAAGCTATAATCTCATTGTTTTTAAAGGGACACATAGAAGTATACAAAGTATACAAACTCTCACTGATAACTTTTATTTTGAGTATAAGTTCTATTTTGAGCTTCCCCCTCTTTATAGTCTATCTGGCTGGGGAATTCTGAAATTCTACATACCTTAAAGCTGCCTAGGTTGAGAAACACTGGTCTAGTCCTATTTAACTAGGTTACCATATCTGAGCTGCAAAAATCTGAAAGGTCACTAGATGGCAGAAGAGAGATACAGAAATATAACTCTTTGCTTCCATCTGGGGATCATCTGGACTTTTGTAGCCCAGATATGATAGTCCTAATTTAATCCATGCCCTGACATTATTATGATTTTAGTTCCAAGCCCTTGGCTCTTGCTACAGCAAAGGACAGGTATATCAAAATGACAGTAGGATTAAAGTTGACTTAGATATTAGGCCAAGAACAAGGGAAATGTGACACATGGTTGCTATTTTAATTGACAACCATGTATTCTTAGTAGCACTGCATTTCCACAAGAAAAAAACGGACACATTCATCCATAGGCCTACAAATGAATGGGGCTATTCAAAGGCATGAACAATTCATAAATCTAAAATCTGATGTGGTGCAGTTTTAAGAACTTGGATCATGAATGATGATGTCTTTCCTTAGTTCATATGTCGCTTCTACTGTGACATCAGCTATGGATCTCTAGCTTGTAGCACACTTCTGGTTTCAGTGCTAGTTGAAGGATGAAAATGACCTACCTTTCAGGCTGTTGTAAAGTATTCTCAGTGCTCTAAAGGATGTTATCAGGGCTGCTATTATGAGCATTACAAACAAATAAATGCTATATCGATTACACTAATTCTTACCAGATTTTGGCCCAAAGGGAGATGAGGTCTATCACAGAAACACGTACTGTCCTGAAGTGTCAATCTAGTTTGGGTGGCTTTGGAAATCAGTGGCAATTTGAACAAATATACATGAACCCAGTGAGCTAATACAAGAGAAGGAATTCTCTCTTGTATCCTGGAAACAGAATATTGCATTTTTAAATTTAAGAGTCAGCATTTTATATCAAAACTGTAAGCAAACTAATAGAGGGTAGAACTTTTTGATTATAGGAATTAATCCCTTTACAATAGTCTGACCCTGCTGTAATAAAATTGTGTCCCTGCTGCATTCAGGAAATAGAGATTGCCATGAGAACAGGTCTCCTATTTGTCTAATGTGTTCCAGATTATTACTTATAATCCATTCATCAAGCTTTGTCTAGATCCTCACCACTGAACTAATGACTACTCTGAGAAAAGATGTGGTTGCTTTAATAAATCAATGCATTAAAGCAGGCACATCATTAATGGAACTCTTAAATTAACTTTTTTTTCCAGGCTTGTATAGAAATGAGAGAGAGGGAGGGAGGGAGGGAGAGATGGCTGCTTTAATGAGCAGTAGAGAAATGCTGTACCTGAAGCAATTCTTCTGAATAATTTTGGAAGCATACACAATCAAACTCTCAAGACTTGTGTTAAGTTTGCAACAATTTGGTTAACCCAGGATCTGGGACTGGGCGTGCCTTGCTTCAACAGTCCTCAAACTGAAAAAATGTAAAAAAATCTCTGTGGTTGTTACTGTAATTGCTGCAGTTACAATACCCAACTGGAAATGGCCGGAAAGGACAAGAGAAAAATTACCACTGAGCAGAAAGACATGAAAATAATATATTTTTTTAAAAAAATACTGAAATAAGTAGTCAACTTTCTGCAAATCCTTTGATGAAATTTCATTGAACAGAAGCAACTGATTTTAGATGAAAAGCCAGTTAAATTGATGAATGCTTTCCTTTAAACTGTCATCGTTAATTTGAGGCAAACTAAATTTAATTTTAAAAAATCAAAACAGCTCCATCTTTGAAGTGGTGTTGACCTATGCACTGCCTGTTTTCCTGTTCTCTGTTCAAACTGTTGATTCATCAGCTTCCACATAAAGCAGACAGCCTAGCTTGGACCTATTATTTCCTGAATATTATGTGACATTAATAGTGGAAAAGTTGAACCTGTTTACTGAGAGGTGACCTTATTGATTTATCTCTTCATCGAGTGAGCCATTTTGGCTGCAGCTGAACTATCACATAAGGCATTATATCAACATTAATAGGATGCCACCCAAATTGGAGGAATGTATGGACTTCATCCATTACCTGATGCTTTAATTCAGTAACCTGATGTTTTTCTTTATTCCTCTCTAAAACTCATCCCTGGAGCCATGTTAAGAGAAGAAGTGATGTCCTTTATTATGTGACATTTTTTGATTTCATTCCTTTATTAGATTTCTATCTTGCCTTTTATTCAGGAGCTCAGGGTGGCATATGTGGTATTCCCTCCTCTTATTTTTCTCCACAACGGTAACAAACCTGTGAGATAAGATGGACTGCGAAAGAGTGACCAGCCTTCAATCACCCAGTGAGCTTCTATGATTAAGGGTGGAGATGGGTGCAAAACCTTAACTGCTACATCACACATATTTATTTCTAAAATGTTCAGAAACAGTGAAGATTGCAAGGTAACTTGACGATGATAATGATAAGAAGAACAATATCAAATAAAATGCAATAAAACAACAGTCACATAAACAGGAGCTGCTAACATTTTGAAGTCAACTTCATCTCACTTGATGGCCCAACATGCACTCCTGCATCAAATTTTGATGATCTCACTCTAAGATCTCCTAAGACTTTTGTGTGTGGACACAGAAATCCGGTTATATTTCACAGGAGACTTCAGCATTATTTCATGGGATCTTATGCAAGACCTCTGCAGATTCATGAGAATTAAGCCAATTATTTTGCTAAAAACAAATCTTAATTGAAGTTTGATGGGTTGTGAACAAGGTATTTTGGGGAGGGGGGCAATGTACACCTTGGTGCCTGTATAGGCACTGCATCTTTGATCCCTGTCAACAAACAGCGGCAAGTTGAATGGACCAATTGCAACAGCAATGAATGTACCATTGAGAGACCTAAAAGCCAGGATAGGGACAGATAATCCTGGAGAAAATCTATCTATGTACTGTATGTGATCTCTAAGAGTTAACACGACTTGGTGGCACTTAATCAAACAAATGATTGCCCATTTACATCTAATAAGAACACAGAAGATTTGGTTTCCCTACAGTTACTGTGATATATTTTTCTATCTTTTTGGCTCGAAGTTAGTAGTGCCAAAAAGATGGATATTCACCAATCCATACTTTTAAAACCTCTATGCGTTTGAACCTTAACACCTCTTATCAGAAATCATATGCTATTATAAATACAGTTTAAAGAATCATGACATGCCATTTCCAAAAGAACATCTGCCATTGATTACCCAGGTCATGTGACAAGAACCAATCAGTCTTACTCTATTGTGTTAGCATTCAATAAAATAACTAATTGTTTTAGTAAGTGCAAAGGCCAGCATTTTTTAATCACTTTCTTGATTATAAAGAGAAGCATGACAGCATAGAGATTGTGGCTATATCTATACTTTGCCAATATATAAAAAAAGAACTTTCTGGGTTTCTTTGGGTTTACACCATATTGATTTACTTGTATTGATCTTTAATAAAAAATGTATAACCTGAAAGTGTTTTCCCAAACAGTATAAATTAATTGCTATTGCACCATAGAAAACAAGAAACTGCACTGCAATAATTAACATTTCCTGGCACCAAATCGGAAAGAGTGTGTTTCAGTAATAGATCTCAAGATGTTGGGGAAGTTTCACAGTGCTGCCAATACTAACACAAGCCTATTCCCCATTGATAATCCTGGCTCCCGCCAACTTGTATATAAGGTAGTCAAGGATGTTAATAGCCTGGGCAATGCATGTTGGAGATCGGTGTTCTGCTCAGCCAGACCAAGAGGTCCACCCATGGTTTTCAGCTCTCAGCAATAGTTAACAAGAGCTTTCAACCATGCCACAAACTGCATCTGGAGGTAGTGGGCTTTCTTTCCCTGGAGGCATTTAACCGGTAGATAGCAGCCATCTGTCATAGACCCTGTTCCAACAAATGACACTGCAGATCCTGTGAAGATTGGACTAAAGTATCTATCTCCAAACTGATGTCCTCAGTACAGATTAGAACTCAGATCCCTCATGGGAAAATCTAAATCTGTCCAAATCTTATTTGGGTTAATAATTCCAGAATGCAGGATTAAATATATGTACAATGAATCCATGTGGAAGGAGCTAGTTGGCTATACTATGCCCTATTTCAATGAACGTATATGCAGTGAAGTATCTGTTTGATCAGACAGATCAAAGTGTATATGTGAAGACCCCATACTTATGTTTAGAGGCAGTGCTTCTGGCAGTCTCCCTGGATACAGAGTACAGAGTACTCCCTGAGTACAGAGACTGTGCACACTCAGTGACTGAACAGGTGTCCTAGTGAGCTCTCGTAGGGATTAGTGTTACAACCTTATTTTGCTTCTGCACATTTATTGTACATACCCTTGATTTTGTGAAGAATACTATTGTTAGCATCTGTTCACTGTGATCTCAAGATATAAAATAATAATCTTAGCATGCATACAACTTTATCCGCCTAACTTCCCACCCCTCCAGTCCTTACAGAAGAAATGACCAAAAATGGGAAAGAATAGAAAAATAGTATATGTAATCACAAAGTTTAAAAGGTAAAGTCTTATCTGAGTTGAACTTAACTCTTGGCAATTCCCTAGACATTAAAGTTTACACTGAAATGAAACTGAAATTCTCAATCATCATGAAGAGACCTTTGTTTATGATTGTTTAAGTAAGGAATGGTAAAGAAATTAGAAGAAGACAACATTGTAAATAATAAACAAGCAAAACTATGAGGCATCTGAGGACAGTCCAAGTGTCTTTCTTAATGAATAATATGAATGTTATACAGTATAGCAAATGCTACTTTCATGGATAGAAATTGCTCTGTTCTCTCTTTTTTAATACCTCAATTCTCATTTTAAAAACTCTTGCATACTTTAATAAAATCCATTAAGTGAAAAATCTTTTCAGGCTGCAGATAATATGCCTTTAACCTACAGAATGACAATGCAGAGGACACAACATTGCAAACTAAACTAATATTTTGACATCAGGGTTAAAAAAAAATAAATCACACCCACAGTCAAAATCAGATGAAGATTTTGAATAGTGAGCCCTTCTGAAAATAGAATTACCATCCTGGAAATTAAAAGGGAAAAAGAGAGATTACATTACATTTTAATAAGGTCATATGACATATGACATGTAAGACAGAGAGAAGGATGGTAAGGCAATGAAATGTGTACTGTGTGGTGGGTTAGACTTGACGTGCATTGATAGATGCAGTTCTGTCCCAGAGCATGACTCAAGACATGTCCCCCATTTGCACTAGTCAAGGTACAGACACATCCTGGCAACTTTTATCTGCTCTGTCCTCATGATGTTGTCACCATCCCATTCGCAGCCAATGACTGAGACAGGCTTATGAGGAAAATGAGGAAAATATATCTTTGGGTGAATCTTTGGGTAAAAGAAGCGAGTGTTTAGAGGCCTCAGATGAATGGGATTGCCTTAATAAAACTGAAACATAAAGGAACGTGCGGTATCCTTGAAGCTGGTGTGAACATTCCTTGAAACTGGTGTGAACTAGGCTGATTGTAAACTCCTTATCACAAACATCCCCATGGCAACGTAAGGGAGGATGCCTTCTTCCTGGCAGTTGGCACCTTGAACCAAATTGTTTCTTTCCCTCTGAAACTATTGCTTTCCTTACAGATAGCAGTTGTTCTGTCCTTGTAGATAGCAGACAAGAACAAGGACAGACAGTAACTTGAGAAGTATTGCTCATTTAGGTATGCCTGCATCATCATACGAATATGTATATGTATGTGTCCTTTTCCCTTCCCCTTCTTGTAGAACTGTATAAATATCAGGGCATCCATTTTGCCTATAGGGGCATGTTGCCCACTAACCTTTGGTGAGGTCTCCCTCCAGTATGTACTGCCTAATAAACCCTGCAGTGAAGCCTTGATTATTTTGCATTTGTGTCCTGGGTTTTGATTCCACAGGCTTAAGTCATCGTTAGCTGAACCAGTGTTAAAATAGTCTTTTGCTCCTTCCTCCAGCACAGTCCACGGACAACCTCAAAGTGTGTAAAATTTGTGTGGTTTTGTTACTTGGAGACTGGGAGTGACTAGCAATGGAGGCAATAAAAGCAGCAGAGGGATCACCAATGAGAACAGAATATTTCATAGTATAGTTTTCTGCCAATTCAAGAATGGGTAGGGAGCAATTCCACTCAGCAATGTATGTGTCAGCCCTTTGAGGTTGACCAAATCAGGAAGCAGATTCCACAGCCATACTATACTTTATTGACATAGGCTATTGTAACAGAGTCTCACAAGCCTGACTGTGTTTTCCCTTCCCTCCCTCTTATAACTCAGGAAGTCAGGGAGGAGCTAGTCTCAGTCTCTTCCTAATGCTTTCCCTGTTTCCTGGGCTCAAGGCACATTTCTGCTGTTGTTGTTGTAACTGTCTCTGAATAGTTTCTCCAAGGTCACCTCCATGGCTCCCTACAGTATGATTCTACCATATTCATATTTCCTATGTATAGAAGTCCAGTTTCAATAACATCAGTTCCAATCTGTGCCAGCTTCTCTCTTTTTGCATTCATGCACAGCCTGACTACAGTATTTGCACACAGAAGAGTTATGTATGCACCTCCTGATAATATGAAGGGAAGTTGGTTCTTTCAACTGAAGTGTTGCATGTTTTACTTTAATACTGCATTGTCATACATGGAAATAAGATGCAGCGAAATCTGTGAGTGATTGCAATGAGGTCATAAGACAAGCTAATCTTCAAACCATTTCTTAGTTATGATGACTTCAGGTAGAACTCCAACAAACAGCTTGAATGTGTTCCTTAAGTCATTCCCAAGATTGGACAGATGTTTTGAAGGGGTGGGTGGACATTTGGTTCCATTCACTTTGGCAAGCTGTGAGTGAAGAGGAGATGTTGGCCAGTCTCTCCTCAGATATCACATTGAAACAACAGGAGAAAAAATCCCCACTGGAAGACTTTTAGAAGAAATTTCACAAAGAACATGGACAATAAAGGGGGAAGGCAAAGGACAAGGGATGTTACCATGATGTCATTCCACAAATGATACAAATTAATGACCATGACATCATTATGGCTTCTACCAAACACCTATGACAAAGAATATGAGCTTCTAGGTTCAAAGACGTTGAAGGACTTAATACCTTTTATTTCAAATTACCTTTGTGAAAAATGGATTTTCATCCCTCACTACAATCAGGACCAAATATCAAATGTATTTATTTAATATTTTTTTTCTCCCCTAATGTGGGGGGAAGTGTATTTTTCCACCAACAGTTTTCTTGGTGCTGTTCCCTGCTCATCTGGATGGAGGCTGCTACATATTATATGAGGCCAAACTGTCATACTTATATCAGGCCAATCATGAAATGCCTAATATATATCAAATATTTTCTAAAGAATAAATCAGAAGAGGAAAACTAAGAACACCCAGGGACTTGATAAAATCCCTGGGTCCTGGCTGGAGATAATTGTGTGAGACCAGTGGCAATTGGCTTCAGCCAGGATACCAAAGAGGGCCTCATTAGCTGGATTCATATGCTAAGCTACAAGCACAGACTTTGGGGGTTTTTATTTATTTATTTATTTTATTTTATTTTTATTTATTTTTATTTATTTATTTATATTTATTTATTTTATTTATTTTTATTTATTTTGCATACCTAACCACTGTGATTTGTAAATCAAGGTTTATGAATTAATCAGCTGTGCAAAACCAACCAGTAGAAAGAGCTAGATCTGGGTTACAATGATCTGGGCAACCAGTAGATGGCAGCAAAGGTTTTTTCTTTTTTGCTGCTATCTAGTGGTCACCTAGGGTTTTGCAACCCAGATCTGGTAGTCCTGCCAACTGGGGTTTATTTTTTTGCTCTAATGGTTATTTGAATGATATGGAGTAATCCATTGGTTTATAGCTATGAAGTGGAACCAACTGAGAGGTATATTAAGAAGAACCAATTCCTTCCTTTATGATAGAGAAAAAGAGGGTAGCCAATTCAAACAACAACAACAAGTGGTGTATTTATACCAATTTTTATGACTGGGTTTGCAAACCACATTAAGCCCCAAATTACACTATGTTTAGTGTTTGTGTGAACAAGGTTCCAGTTCAATCCTCCTGCAACCTGAGAACTCTGTTCAGACCCTTGCTCCCTTACCCCATGTTTGTAGGAACACAAAGCTGCAAAGTGCCTTTCCTCATGTCCTGCTCCTCTTGTGTCATTAAACAAGAGAAAAATTTAAGGGTTGGAATGCCCCCAGAAATATCTTATTTGTATGTTTCATTATATGCTTTTGCACAGGCACCACTTTAGTTTAATGGCGTGTTGGATGATGGTACAAATTTATAGCTAAAGGTTTACATTGCAGACAGCTTGAATGAATAACAATAAATTAATTTAAAGAGCTAGAAAAGTGCTCCCTGTAGTATATGATGCCTTTGCACTTCAGGCCAATAATTTATAAATGTGTGTCCTTTCTAATCCTGAGCTAACATCTTGAAAGCAGCTAGTTAAAAAGCAGTCACATGACATAAATTATTTTTATTAATATTTCAGTTGAGTGATAACAGTGGCCCCACAGTCATTAGCGTGAGATGACTTTCATTTATGACCAACAAACCTAGGTAGCTTGTAACCAAAGCCATCACATTGCAGTGTAAGATACTATAGCCCAACCCAGTGAGAAATGCAAGCTCCCTTAACTGACAAAGAGCACGCAAAGAATATAAGCTACACTGATTACACAATCTTGAGCCATGTTCTTTCACCTAATTTATGTAGGTACCAACGTTGCCAGTAGCTTAGTCAGTCAGACATTACTAATGAAGCATGTTAGAGTGTCCCATCATTCATGGTCCAATCCTCTCTCCAGGACCCTGCGGTCTCTCTGGCTCCCCATATTCAGCCCCAAGAGAAACCATCATTATGGAACTCTGCCTCTGGAGCAGAGTTAGCAGAAAGGCTGTGGAGAGATAGAGAGAGGTGAGACAGGAAAACTCAGAAGTAAAATCCAATGATACTTTCTGGTCACACACACACACGGCAATCAAGCAAGCTCAACAATCCCATACAAAGAATTTCTTAAGAACCTAGAGAAGGAGATGGAATTTAGGAAACTCTGAAGTATTTATGTAATACTCGGTTTTTGTCCAAATTTGGCACTGGATTACAAATCACTTGATTTTGCGCATGCATGCACACACACACATATTCAGCAACCAGTAACCACTTCATAAATATTTGTCAGTATTCATCCATGAGTGAGATACTTACTATTCATTCTGAATCACCAGTGCAAAAAAAGGAAAGTCATTGTAAGGACATGCCTTTTGTCTGCAAGTTAAATGAAGGTTTGCTTCTCCCAGCCTTTGCTGAAACTGCAAATGGCCATGGTCACACAGATTCTTGTAGTTCCTACACCTGGAAGGTGCCAGGTTAACTGATGTAAACAATCACATAATCCTAGTGTAAATCCATTTCTATTTCCATCTTCCTAACTGAGAGGTAATTACCAATGATTTCAGCGGGACTAATTCTAATAATACATGTCAAGAGCTGCAATGTTACCTCCAAACTGGTGAGATGCAGGAAACAATATATTGGATTGTCTAGCTTGCACACAACAGAGGGAGCATGCTTGGTTGAGTTTCTATTACACAGGACCAAAATGTGCTAAAACAGACTGATATTGTCCTCCTTACTGCTAGCAGAGGAAATTGCACTCGAAAGCCATAAAGTAAAGTAGATATGTTGTGTGTCTGTGAAACCAAGAAAAAGGGGGAGTATATGGCCGATATATATGGAGATGGGCTTATCTTGTGGAGTGGAGCTGATGAATACATTTAGGGAAGTGAAATAGTAAATTTAATTATGAATGAAAGGCCAAATATATGTCAGAAAGTATGAATTGGTGTCATTTAACATGTGTGTATATGAAAGTAGGATTTCATTCCTTGGTGATGGCTCAGTGTTACGTTCCAATGAATGGTGGTAAGGAAAATACCAGATATGAGTTTGGGGGGAAAAATATTATGAATGAATGCAATCTGCAAGAAAATATTCTCTTAGGTGACATAAATGAATGGGTGGGAATAAGATGAGAAAACACAGAAAAAGTGACTGAGCAATTCAGAGAACCAAGAATTAATGAAAATGGTGAGTGTCCAGTCAGCATCTACTTTAAAAAAAAGTCTGTCCTGAATTTGTGGTTTA
The DNA here is from genome assembly GCA_030867105.1 of Liasis olivaceus. NCBI lineage: Eukaryota > Metazoa > Chordata > Lepidosauria > Squamata > Pythonidae > Liasis > Liasis olivaceus. The sequence goes on from CM061353.1 coordinate 7,221,416, forward strand.
AGCACAATCTATTTATGAATCCAATGGCAAAGAAATGAATCTAAATCTACAAGCATTATTTATATGACTGTTTGTGATGAAAGATGAAGGATGTGAAGGACACCTGGGGGACAAGAGATTCGAGTGTGGACAGACCGTAATATGCTAGCGTTCAAACTAGATCTTGGAAGAAAAAATGGGCATGGAAGAAAAAGAGGTACTGATCGACCAAAAACAGCATCCAGGCCCTTCCTTTTCATACCACTGTTTTGATCAAAAAACATACTCTGGAAATAAGCAGTTGGGGATGGCACTGTTGAAATCTGAAGCGTGGAAGTGTGGTTTTGTATAAGGGGAGACTTCCCTCTGGTTCTACGCCTCAGCTGCTTCCCAAAGCTGTTGCTCAACCATACTGATGCCAGACCTGATCTGAGCTTCAGTTGTAGGGATGTGCATTTGTCTGATTACAGTGGAAAAATGGAAGAACACTGGAGTTGATGTGTCTTTAAAGACAAATGCCAGAATCATGCACCAGCTAAATGTCATCTGTTCATTGGTCATTCTTTTGAAACAGATTTATTGCACTCTTTTGTCCCCCTTACAAAACAGAATAGGTCAGCTGGAAGTTAACAGGGAAGAAAAAGAAGGAGGGAGACCAAGATAAGGTGGGAAAGGGAAATCAACAACATAAGCCATTTCCCCCCAATTTGAGTACTCACTATATGAATTAATTTCAAATCCCATAACCCCCCAGTGTGTACAGTTCTATTGACTAGAAATTCAATCAGGACAGTGTCCACCTTAGTTCCTTAAGGAGGACATTTCACATCTAGGGAGCAACCCCCAAGACTTGTCTTCCATTTCCACCAGCTTTGCTTTTGATTTAGAGAAGCCCCTGCTCTTGATCTAATTATATGGGCAGGTCAGTATGGGACAAGGCAGGATTTGATGGCCTTAGGCTTTTTAAGGCTTTGTAAGGTCCAAGATAGGGTTGGCCTGGAGCTTTGTTTGCAAAACTTTTCAAAAATATCCACCCGCATGCATAACTGGAAACAACATGCTGGATTACGTGGACCATAGAACTAATCCAGCGATGTTAATTTGCACCCAGTACTTGTGAGAGCAGGCTAGTCTACAAGCTGGAGAAGAAGAAGCAGTACGATGAATGTGGATGCATAAAAGGACCTGAACATGTTTGTACCAGTAGCAGAGAAAACAGTGAGACGCGGCTGGGAGCGACTGGCGGGTGCCAGGGAGGGGGGAAGGAAGGAGAGGATGTAGGAATGACAGGCTAATAGAATGACTGCAGTGACAGGCATGCTATACAAGAATAGTAGACATCAGGGAAATCAGTTAAAGTCATATTGATTCCCTTTAGAGGTGAGAAAAAACAGGAGCAGTCAGCTGCTAGTGAATGGCTTTGCACAGAAGCTGGAGCTGTTCAGATGATTTGTTTGTTTGTTTGCTTGTTTAATTAATGATTTTCATTTCTGCCACAGACCGCAAAGTTAAAAAAAAAAGAAAGAAAGAAAGAAAAAAAAAGATAGGGCCCCCAACGAAACAAAGTGCCAGCTTCTGCCCACTTCCCTTGCCCCTCCTCTTCGTAATAGGAGACTCAATCAAAGCAGATGGAAAAAGAAGGAAGTCATGCACTGAGAAAGCTAATGGTGCCCCAGGCTAGTGAGGAAAGAAGGATGGATAAAAAGAGCCAGGCAGGGAGGGAGGGAGGGAAAAACCAGGTCCTGATGCTTTTTCCAAGCAGTCCACTAAGCATCTTCACAGCTCTTCACTCTCACCACTGGGGAAATGAATGAATGAACGTCAGGTCTGTGTCCTGTCCCTGTTGCCTTGTCATCAGTAATGCTCTTCTCACCAGCCCCCATAGGAAAGTAGATGATGAAAAACAAAGCAGAGCAAAAACTGAAAAACGGAAGAAGACCCTTTCTACTTCTCAATCCTGGATCTCCTCATGGAAAGGCAGGAATCCCATTCTTCTGCCCGGAGGTCACCAATGACATCAGGAGATCTGGGCAGCATACAATAACATCCTTGGTTATGTCAGAGTCTGCAAGGCTCAATTCCCAATCCCAGTAAATCTTCTGGAGACCAATTTGTTCCAGTAAAGATTTCTTTATTGAGAAGAAGCATACAGGAAAGCATACAAGGAAAGGCGTGAAAAGAACCAAGCGGGAAACCGGATGGGAGGAAGGTTAAAAAATGAATTCAGTTTCAGCAGTCTATGGAACGCCGTATGCTTCTTCTCAATAAAGAAATCTTTACTGGAACAAATCGGTCTCCAGAGGATTTACTGGGATTGGGAATTGAGCCTTGCAGATTCTGACAGGTTAAAACACAACATCAGAAAATAGCCTGGGTAAAACCCACTTTAAGAGAACTCATTGTAGTAAGTCATGCATGAAAAAAAAAAGCTTGCCAGATATTCCTTGCTAGGAGCCCAAAGCATGGAAAACAGTTGCCTTTAATGCTTCCAAAATAAAAGGGGCAGACATACTTCTGGGTGGCATCTTGCACAATGCTGGGGACAACCATGAGACAGTCTGCCTTCCAGTCCAGGCCTCTCTTGTCTCTCATGGCAGTGGGACATTCAACAGACCCCCCAGGATTGGCAGAACCACACTGGGTATGGCAATTAATAAAAATTTTTCTTTTACCGCTGTCTGTCATGTTGCTTTATTCTTTAGAAGCCCAATTAAACCGATGTAGGCGTAAAGAGATTGCAATAGCTGCTTTTGAAAAGAAATGGCACAACACTCAAGAACGCTATCTATCATCTATCAATCAATAATCTAGTTAGCTAGTTAGCTATCTGAATAAAAATATTTCCATATTTTTCACAAAATGCAGGAATGGGACATAGGAAGGACTGTGATTTATTAGGAACAAATAACAGAAAAAAGGCTTGACCTGTCAAGTAACAGGACAATGGAAGAGTAACTGAATGTAGTATGATTTACTCTGTAATACCCTCTCCTGAAGCACAGTTTGGTAATCTGATCAGACAGATGCTTCTTTAGAAATAACAAGACAGCTTTAATGCTGGGAATAAATTCCACTGAAATCAGGTCAGTTTTAAGTTGACACATTTGGGCTGCAAAATAAATAAATACTTCCTTTAATTTCACCATGATCCTTGTATTTGCTGAAAGTCAAAACATGTTCAGAAATATTTACTACCTAGACAGGGGATTATGGGAAGAAGGGGATAGAAGCAGTGAATTGGCATTTCTTAGTGATGAAAAAACATTTGGCAATATGCATAGTTTTGTACAGATAAAGCTATGAGCCCCAGTTTAATTTAAGATTTGTTTACAGATTACGAACATTTAAGGCATCCTAAAATAGTGCATCACACTATTTAATGATGTTATTTGTGTGTTTATTGTTAGATGTTATTTGCGTGATTATCTATTGTTAAATTTAAATTTACTTCCCATAAAGTCCTCCAGGACTCCAAGGTGGCATACTTAGCATTCTATCTTCCAGTCTTTCCCTACAACAACAGCCCAGTGAAGAAGGTTAGGCTGAAAAAGCAAATGGCCTATCACCCAGTGAAGTTCAATGCCTGAAGGTACACTTGGGTGTCCTTGGCCTTAGTCCAACAGAAAGCAAAGAGAGGCAAAGACTCAGATGTTCACCTAGAAGAAAGCAGGGACTTTTTCTGAATACCAGCAAAGCCCAGAGGCTAACAAGGAACCAACTGTTCTGTACTCAAGATGGAATGGAGAGCTCTAATTCCTTCTTAAAAATCAAAACACTCTGAAGCTTTGTCCCAACCTCTTCTGGCACACTGCAAATGATAGCACTGTTCCAAATAGAGGTAAAAACTGCTTGCATAAAACATTAGTAGGGAGGTGAAAGCAAACCTGTCCTCACATCAGTGATCTTTGCAATTAAACAACTATTGGTTGTTCCAGTCAGAGTGGCCCTTGTGGTGACTCTACCAGTGGCCAACCTAATGACAATGTCTTTGAGATGTGCAACTATCCTGGAGATAAGAACTCTCAAGTGTTAACTGAGCAGCACAGGATGACCTCCTGGAGAGATCAGAAAAGGGAATGCTGTTGGAGTGGTCTAAGGAAACAGTTGCTAAGATTTGGAGACAAAATTATATGGCATGAGATGCCTCCAGTGATTTAAAAACAAACTCTGAGAAAGGGTCGTAGTCTTGTCAGGGATCCTCTTTGCAGAGGGATGGCCTGCAAAGTCAAGATGATACTTTGAAGGAGAAATGCCACCCCTCCCACCTTCTTACGGAAAAGACCATTCCACTCCCACTCACTGAAGAATCTCTGTGCAACCTGAGAAGATGTCTGTTTCTGTGACATGCAATGCAATGTAATGATGACTTCAAGCATTCTCCCCAGTCCTACATATTTCCCCTGTCCTACTTTCATTTTACAGGTCCAAACATGAACAGG